>JAYKKI010000007.1:45290000-46490000 GCA_039881145.1 Druceiella hillmani | reverse complement strand
TATTAAACTTCAAAGCATCAACCAATGCGTTCTTCTCTTCATTATTCTGTGGAACAACTCCTCATGTGGAAACAATTCTAGACAGTAACATTTGATTAGAATATTCGTATTAAAAAAATCCAGCGCTACACTTGTCTAATTTTTTTAATATGTAGTTTGTTCGTTCACATATACGATTTGTTTAATTTCTCTTCCATAAGAAAAATAGATTTATATTCTTTTATATATAACGGAAGATGATGTTACTTTATGATGACATATTATAGTTTAGTCGACTGTTGTTATTTGTCTATTGGCCTCTAAACAGACAATATTCATTTTCGAATAGAACGCGGGTCGCTTAGTGTCGTTGTCAATACTTTCTGGCGAAAGCAACCTTAACTGCTATATCCACTAGTATCTTAGCACGAGCGATATTGGAAGTAAGTCAAAAGAATTTTATAGCTATATATCCCTTTTTGTAGTGCCGGAAATGACATGTTTGAAATGAATCTATTTTGAGTCTAATATAAACGGGAATACTTGTACTCATGTAAAAAATAATTCAAAGAAGACCGGCAAATATGAGCTCAGACGTTACAGAGATAAAACATACATTTTAAAAAAGGTGTTATTTTTTAGAATGTAAAAAACCAAACAATTTAGTAATTGACAATCAGGATAGAGGAACAAATAGAATTAGAATTTGTAACCATAATACGAAACAAAAAAGCTATTTTCATAAATGCACATATATTATATTTTTAAAATATCAAGAATCGTTAATTAGAAATAAAAATAACAAAAATAATTAAACAGAATACGTAATAACTTTTTAGAAATGGAATCAATGCCTCTTGCTATCTTTAACGTGTAGCTATTGCCTAAATTAATTAAAAATAAACTGTTAACAAACATTGACAATGGTTCTATTGTTGTCAAAATGAACGGCTTTTTCCCTCTTATCGAGGTTTACGTAACTTTTTTCCACAAGCCTGTTATGTCCGCATTTCCGCAAGCCTGTGATCATCATGGATTAATATGGTACATCTGTGGATGGAGGATATAACGAGACACAATCTGCACTTTGTTTTGTCTCGCTAGTTCAAAGAATCCCGTAGAAATTACATTTACAATCTATTATGAAAAACTACTTAACTTTACATAAAAAATACAAGATTTCTCTTTTGTCTGATTGACGATTTTGAGAAAACTTTTGAGGAGCTTATTTTTTTCATTTTCTCTATATAACAGTAACATTTTTATATTTTCATCAACATCTGGACCCAACACTATATGCACCTTTGCCGTCTCTTTTACGTTGGTAAATACATCATAAAGTAAGTATGTGAGTAAATAGTTGACGATACATTGCAAAGAGTTTGTTCGGCTTATTAATTCAGTAGGTATGAGTTGTTTTGTATAATGACATGAGTAGGTATGAGTTGTTTTGTATAATGATATGAGTAGGTATGAGTTGTTTTATATAATGAAATGAGTAGGTATGATTTGTTTTGTATATGAACATTAGTTCATGTAATAAAACAAATTTTGATCTGGGAATTGTTGAACCTAATATTTATACACAGAATCGTATACTATTCGGAGGCGTATTGATTTGAATAAGCATTATATGGAAAGTTTTAATGATTATGCAAATAAGTTATGAAATTTGTTCGCTCTGTTATTAAAGTGGCTGCCTCAGTGTCTAAGATTGAAAGTAATTTTTAGTTCATTTTTATTTTATTGTTTGAAATTTTATGAATTCTCGTGTTGCTTTCAAATTTTTTATTCTTTCTTAATTTTTAGACGCCGTTTTTATATAAATGATATGAATGTTTGTGGTGTAATAACATTTTACAGTGGGATGTTTAGACATTAAATGTTCGTATGTCTTTGTTGCATTGTAATGGTTGTGTAAGGCGTTCGCTTTCGTGATACATTATTATTAAATTACTATTATGATTTTTCTTCTATATTTAGTATTTTAAGTCATGCATCGCAGTATAGTCTTGTACTGTAAACTAATTTGGAAAATGAAATACTTGAACGCTATGGTACTCTTATATAGACATCGTAAAAATTATAGTAATTTCACATGATATCAAACATAACATTGGATGAAATATAATTATTTATCAAACATTAACCTAAATAAATTTTCTTTTAATCTTTAAGTAAATATTTATGGAAGTCAGCAATTTTTGGGAAAATTTTCGGTTCAGTTATTCATAAATAACAGACGAGTATTTAAAATGTCTTAAGAGTTAAATGATTATATGAAAAGGTTATATAGTTTCATAATCACCGTGTTTATTGTTTTCATTTGATATTTTTGGATCATATCCCTCTAAATTGTAAAAAATATTTGTCTTTTTGTTTGAGTTCTACACTATTGTATTTCTAAATTTTTCAAGTTTCGCTTTAGCACTAATTAGGCTTTAATAAGTACTTTGAACGTCCCAAATTCGGGAAATTTTCAAGTAACTGGGAAAAAAAACAGGCAAAGGTGTAAACCAAATCCTTAGAAGGATGAAATTTTTCCTTCTTATATAAGAGAGTTGAAATGAAAGTGAGAAATATACTAACATAATTAATTTAAACATAATTGAGAATGAAAGTGAGAAATATACTAACATAATTAATTTAAAATTGTTATGACACAGTAAACGTTTTAGCAAAGAATTAATAATCATTTCTTAATTAAAATTATGCGAAGACTGTAAATTCGGCATAGTTGTTTTATCTGATCAATATTTTCTGGTAAGCATCCTCTGATCGTTCCACACGATTAATGAAATTTATTATAGCGATAGTATAAACAAACGATGGAACCCTTAGAAATTGCAGCCAGGATGGAATTTGTCTCGTAAACCAGACCGAGATACGCTTTATCAACTCTCAACCATCGCTGTAGCGCTATTACGTAGCCTCTTACATAAAAGAGATGCAGTAACGCCAAATAAGCAACAATGCAGGGAACTAGCTTTAAGTGTGGCCATGACAATTTAGTGATTATTGTTCTAACGGCAACAGTGCTATTGCTGACATTAATGTCGCAATTCAATATAATGCATGTGTCGTAATACGCGTCGGCTGCAGTGGTCGAGTTCGTAAAGCTGCGGACACAATATGATACGTTAGCGATTGTGACTAGTAGCCGCATGGCTCCATTTGTAATATGATGATGCGAGGCGACTTGGGTTACAAGAATATTTATGATGCGCGGTTCAATTGGTAGTTTATAGTGGTATGCGGGGAGGCTAACAACTTTATGTTATCCTCAAGTTTGCTTGAAGTAGAGTGTACAAATGAAGTCATATGCGCGGTATTAGGATGTTGTCACAGATCACAGTTCAATTTCTGCGGGTAATTGGTTTCGATATGAAAGTCGAATTCATAAAATAAATATATAGTAAATCTACGATGATACATCATAGAGTTTATTCAGTTGGTTAATTCAGTGGGTATGAGTCGTTTTTCGATTACAACTAATTGATACAAATTTGGATAGCATTTTATGGAAAGCCTTAATGACCATACAAATATGAGGTTTATGCGACTATTGAAATGTTTGCATAATGTCCATAATTGAAAATCACTTTAATTCATTCATGTTCTATCATTTTAAGTTTTAACAATTATCATAACGTCCTAAATTCCTTTTGGTAAGTAATTATTTTAAAATTCATTATCCATATTTATTTTGTGATGCCGCTTTTATTTATATATATAGATATTTATACATAGCTTATATATATATATATATATATATATATATATATATATATATATTTACAGTTATTTTTTATAGGAGTTTCCCAAGTTAGCATTCCGTGTATATACTATCCTCAACTTTAATAAAGGGATGTGATAAGTCGATTATGTTTAGTAAACACGGACTTTCTAAAATATTTTTTTTTCACTAATGCTATATCGAGATGATATGTATTTAATTATTTTTGGAAAATGGAATCAATCAAAATCTGTTTGTGAACAAAGTTCCTCTGAGAAATTGTTTTTAATCTATAGCTTACAAGAACACATTACATAGGTGGATATTTGTGCAAAAATCAATACTTACTTATTTATCTTAATCAAGACGTAATATTTTGTTTATATATTGTTATGAACAGTTATCAGTAAACATGTTTTATATAATTTAAACACGTAAAGGAGATCAGCGACAATGAGCCTGGTGTCACAGAAATAGAATATTATTTTTAAAAACTGGGTTTTTTTAGGATATAAAGAAACAGATAATTCAGAGATTGACAATGAAGAAAGGCAAAAAAGAATTCATAATTATAATGCAAAAAACTATCTTTTTAAATGCACAAATATTATACTTTTAATAGATGTTAATAACAAGTAAAAATAACCATAAAAATCAAACGAAGTACGTAAACGAAGTACTTTTTAAAAACGTTAATAAAAAATAATCAATACCGGTCGTTTCTTTAATACGATACGTATTAAAAAAATTGCCCAGATTAATTAAAAATAAATTGTTAATCGACATAGACATTCGTTCTCTGTTGTCAAAATGAATGCCTTTTTCGTTCCTAAGTTTTATATAGCTTTTTTGACAATTTTACCGGGTTTGCCAGTTTTAAGGATTTACTGTATTACGTCTGTGTATGGAGAATAATACGAGACATAATATGTACTTTGTTTTATCTTGTTGTTTCAAAGAGTTCCGTAGAAATAGCATTTATAAACCGTTAAGAAAAATAGCTTCATATCTCAAAAAATACGAGATTTCCCATTTGACTGATTAACGATTTAAATAAAACTTTCAAAAGCTTTTCAAAAGCTCTTTTCAAGAAAATGTAATCAAACACTATATAGACTTTTCATGAATCCAACACTTTATGAATCTCTTCTCAAAGCTTCTTATAAATTATCATTTGTATGGCGTAAGTTATGCTATGTTAATTCGTCTATGCTCAGTGTTGCGTTTTAGCAGCATAAGCCTGTAAAAGTACCCACATATGTTTAACTCTATTGTATATATTTGATAATAAAAAATATTTGTAATGCTAAAGAGTAACATTCATTGTTACGAATTATAGTTTTAAGTTTAATAATGTTAAGAATTATTTGAATTTTGAATTGTTTGTATTTCGTAAAGAGAAGTCATAAAAATATCATTTTCGCTGCCCACCGTGAACGCCACTTTGTCTTCTCCGTTAGCGGGGTTAGACAGCTGCATCGTATATATATTTACATAACCCATCTTCCAACGTCATCAAGCTACAGATACTAAATTTGTACAGTCTTTATAATAAAAAAAAATAGCATTTTTAATGGGCCCTTTCAATTTTAACCTCGTTGTGATATATTACAAGCAATATCACCCCATTGTAGCCAGTGAGCACACGCCCTTACGTATGTAGTTGTAAATTCTGCGGAGAAGTAGTAACGAGAGCGTAAAGTCAAGCCGGCGCGGTAAGCCGGTAGATAAAGC
The DNA here is from genome assembly GCA_039881145.1 of Druceiella hillmani. Classification (NCBI taxonomy): domain Eukaryota; kingdom Metazoa; phylum Arthropoda; class Insecta; order Lepidoptera; family Hepialidae; genus Druceiella; species Druceiella hillmani. Next base: position 46,484,551 of record JAYKKI010000007.1, on the reverse strand, counting down.
GAGTGGTCGCCAGGGGCCGGGAAAGCAACGATGGTATTGAGGACCGGCAAGCTGCATTCGGTCTTATGAAGTTGGTGGCGACAGAAGGTGAGTTATGGCAGTCCCACCGAAATCGTGTTACTGCGAAATAATTATGGCTCTTGACTTTGTGTAGTGCTATAACTCAAGTTTGTAAATGTGTGGTATAATTGTAAATTACTGCTTTTAAATGGAAATTTGTGTTTAAGTTTCAGATAATAATATAATGGTTTGTGGTCGGGTGTTGGATTAATTTTGAGGATAGTTATCTAAAGTCAATATAAATGTTAGTTTATTGTGTTATAGTTGCAAATGAGTTGTAGAAAAGATACACAGCTTCTTCAATTGATAATGATGCATCGGCTATTAATAGACGTGTCACCTGATATTATAACTATTGTTCCTAATGTTGGTAGATCAACGGTGATAAATAGTGCGTCTTATTTCTAAATCCAGCCTGAGAATTCATCAGATACTGGTTTGTGGGACTTAATAGAACATATATCCTCATATTTAGTCGCATGACAGCTGCAGGTTCTTAGTTTATACTAGTATCATAAATATGAATGATTATTATTAAATTTTTGGCAAACACAAACTTTTTAAAATATGTGCCGACAAAAGATTCATAAGTTCACACATATGCAAAACGTATATATAAATCTTCCAACAAACGACTAAGATAAGGATAAGACGTAAAGATACTTCCACAATAAGCCCCAAAAACGTATGTATAAACTCAAATATACATTGTAGGAACGTTACGGTTTTAATGTGGACGTAAGTGTGGGCAGTAAATGGTCATTAGCTGCCTTGATCTATACATACACATATGTCTGTGGTTATCAAAGTTTTATATAAAGTCAAAATGCACTACGCGAATATGGTAAGATAGCGATTAAGCACGAGTCAACCTCGCCAATAAGTAATCTAAGCTATCATTTAAATTAATTGACATTATTTAATATTTTATTAAATGCAGACCCCAATACATATTTCCATAAACTTTTCGATTTCTCTTGCTTTAAGAGATTGAGGAATGGTGCAATCATTTTACTGTTGGGAGAAGTTTTCGAAGAAATGTTTGGTATATAAATAAATGTTACATTGTTAGATTTGCCATTTTACCTGCTTTGATTACGTTCCCCATAAAATGAGTTTGGTCTGGGAAAAAATTATTATTACATTGAGAAACAAATTATCTCTAAAATCGTTAACTGTTAAGTACAATTATGTAAGTCTCCACAAAAAATAGTGGTAAATGGATAGAAACACTGCCCGGAACATACCGAGTTGATTCCACGAATATCACGTTTCTCCACTTTTGGTACAGAACATCAAAACGCAACAATACGCGCTTTTTGTGACTCTGTCATTATATATTTGTAGTGTATCTATAAAAGTCTTAAAAAGTATCAGAGGTGTACATATTTTAATTTGGCTTTCATATTCTATCATGGTTCCTGATAAAGTTGTTTCAAGCACGATATAATAATACTCCAAATGTGGTAGCAAAGTAAGTTATATTTGAAACTAGACAGAAAGTAACTTAACATAGTTGTTAATCTTAGGGAGGCATAATAATATCAGGGGTATTGACGTATTACCTTTTTAGGAGTTGAAATCTGTTATCAATTACGTATAATCTTGGTGGAAACATGTTTTAAATATGTCATTCATTTTTAGATATGAAATAATGCTCATATATATTATGTATATTCTTCGTTTATTATGAAACCATTACAAAAAAAACTTGTCGAAAAGGGGAAATCCACTATTAGGCTAAGAATACTTTCATTTAAAATTGAGTTTCCCTTTACTGAGTTTAATCTGCTGAATGCCCTTATTGACTTAGGGAATTGTACGTGCCGTGGATTTATGATTTTTTAATATTTTTGTTTTTGCTAGATTTGCTTTGAACAGCCCTGTTTCCTCTTTTCTTGAGGGTTCCAAAAATTTGTTTGGGGGTATGGTCTCTTTTGTTCTGAGCCTCCCTTTCATCCTGAGCTTAATCTTAATCCTGAGGTTAATCCAGTTCCATTTGCGGCGTATTTGGTAATCAGTTGGAACTTTCTTGCATCATTAGAGCAGATCTCCGTTAGATATTTATTCCTAAAAATGGCTAAGGTATTTGATGAATATATCTGTGGCAGCGATTGACAAAGATTTAGGGTGGCCTTGTGAGGGTTTTTCTGTGTCTCGGATCTATATAGCAGCACGGTGTTGATCTGGTGTATTCTGAGTTTCATTCTTTGTGTCAGTTTCCGAGGTTGCCACGAGGAGCACAGTTGCGCAGGTATACTTTATTTTAATATTGCTTAGTTAAAAAGTAATCTCAAAAAACACTTCGATTCTGTTCACTTGAGTCGTTATTGTTCAATATCCATAGAATCTAAACTATTATTACATATTCTTTTTCCACCTGAAGTGTGTATTAATACACTATATGATGACGCAAGTTTAATGTCAGTCGAATAACCGTTCTTGTGTTAAATCCTAAAAAAAACAAGCAAAACCCTCTGTAAAAAATTACTATTTTTACTATGAAACATGTAGAACCGTGGAATAGTAACAAACGATATCGAATGTATTGAAAGTAACGACAAGAGAGAAAATAATTACAAGACCTTGCTGATGTTATATCTCAAGCAGTTTTCACGGAAATTAAAATAATACGAAATTAGTTCTAAATAAACTAATTTTATTTAAACGAAAACGATATAAAATTTGATCATTTTACTTTAACTTAAACGAAAACAAAATAAAATGAGCTCATTTTACTTTAACATAAATGAAAACAATATAAATTAGCTCATTTTACTGCCTTTGCTTGCTATCATCATGCATAATTGACATCATTTATAGCCATTATCCAACGAATACCATCCCAAAAGAAGGTAGAATTTATTATTAGCGTTAACAATAGCGCCAACGATACGGTGCTAGAGAGCAATTGTAGTTCCAATGTATCTTAAATGTATTGTACATCTAGGCCTTAAGAATTATTGTCAGTTTTTAATGCCATTCGCAGAAAGGATAAATGAAACAGCTAATCGGCCATTGTCTTAAAAAAATCACATATAAATTATTGTCTTAAAAAATCACATATAAATTATTGTCTTAAAAAATCACATATAAATTGCTACAAGGAGACGTGATGCAATCATTTAGAATGACATGAAACTGACTTTTACGTTATTTTTTGTGATAACATTTGAGTTTGTTAATTTTATTCTACAAATATAAACGTTCTGGTAAAACGTGGGAACTAAATTTGAAAATGCACGGCGCAAAGCGACAATACAGTTATTTAGTTGAATGCACATTGTTTATAAACGATAGACAGGTGGACAATGCAGGCTGATCGTTATGCGCCCCCTTGTTGATAGCCGTCTGTTACATGAGCGGTATGCTAATGCCGCCCGCAGTATTGCACATATCATGTGGTAGTGACACGTGACAAGTTATATCGATCGTTGTATTTAATTCGGTTTTGTTTCCTGTCTTGTAATTGAAAGTACCATTCAGCTACATAGTGTCTAACATGACATGTATCTGTTATCATTTATATATTTTCAAAGACCTGTTCGTTCCGGTGATTTGATAACAATTAGATGGCAAATTTGATATAATGCTGCAAGTGTTTTGAACAAACTGTATACGTCAATAGTTGTTAGCTTTTCGGTATTTTGTTTATTATTTTTTATCTTTTACGGTTGTTTGTGGATTCATTTGTTCTTTTTTCGTAATTTTAAAGCTATTGTAATTATGTTGGTATAGTTTTAGTTCACGATAAGTATTTTTTGGTGTTTTAATTCCTAAAAACATTCTTAAGTAATACTTATATTTATTTTTATGATTATCTTAAAACATCAGATAATTTTACAGACGAGATTTTTAGGCACACATTTTCTTAACGAATTATCAACGGGCGTTACAAAGGCATTATTAATTCTTTGTTTTTGTAAGAAACAAACTGATTTTATATACTTTTTATAATGCGATGATGGTATTACAGTGGCCACTTTTTCCTTTTGTTTATTTGTCTATTTATGAGTTTTAATGTACATTAGGGCCTCTGACGTCCTGGTTTATAAAAAAAGGGATACTAAAGTTAATATAGAAAATAATGCTGTGTTATAATTTATTGTAAAAATATTTTGTTATTACATTTTTGTATTAAACGTATGTATGTACCTTTATACATTTATGTATAAAGGTACATACACGCACAAACGCACGCATGCACGCACGCACGCACGAACGCACGCACGCTTGCGCGGACGGACAGACGGACGCACTCACATACGCAAGCCCACCCGCACGCCCGAACGCACGCACGCAATCACGCAAACACGCACGCACGTACGCTCGCACGCGCGCACGCACGCACTTAAACATACAAACACATATATATGAATGTGTGTATTCATACACATACAATGACTCATGCGTATATAATAAAGTAGGGGGATGAGGTGATATGAGAGGAAAAGTGAGGGTAAGTATACCAAGGAATTATGAGAGGTAGAGCTTTAAGACACTTTTCTTGAATATGTGCATTGAGGGAGAAGTTAGTGGATGTAATTTATTCCACAGCTCAAGTTAGCGTATTATATTTGGGAATCTGGAATATAAAGGACTTTTGTGGACCTGATTCAAGGTCATGATTAGCTAAGGCAGTAAACCCGGATCCAAAATGTAACGGAGTGCCGGCATTATTTAATACACTAAAAAAGAGTGACAAAGTGTGACGTCTCTCTCTGTAAAGAGTGACAAAGTGTGACATCTTAGTACATTTTTGCCGCGATTTAGGTTTAAAAATGGGATTATAATTTTTGAGACTAGTTGATTCTATTCTAGGTTTCTATATTTATATTCTTTTAGAATTTTAAAATTCATAAAGTTCGCTTTGTAATTTTTATTTATATCGTGCTAAGCGAAAATAATTTGGCAGGTGTTGGCATTTCGAAGTTTCGTAAAAGGTCAACGTTTATTTAACCGCTTATCTTACTTGAAAGATGAAGAATATTGTGCAAAATTGAGTTCAATAAGAAATTAATTGAGATTAGTATCTGATAGAACATGATAGATTAAGCAAAGAGTAATCTTGCGATATAAAAGATTTCATTAAGTCCTTCATATCCACATCTCGCAACATGCAAAAAATCTCTACTTATATAAAGAATCGGAGCGAGGCTACACGATCTCGATACAGAAACTTGCACGATGAATATTTTTTGTATATAGTGATTACTATATACTGTATATATTGTTTTACCGATGTCGATAAATAATAATAGTGTATGGACTTTAAATACGGAAATAACATTCATAAACACCAGATGATGAACGTACCAAAACAAACGTTGAATAAATAAATAAATAGTCGAAGTACAATTTAATCGTCATTTGATGTGTTACTTAGATCATCGCTATAAACATATCTTCGCACTGTGCCGAGAGCGTTGTTTTATGAAGGTAAAGCTTATTTGGTTTAGTTGATTTTATATACTAAATAATAAAATACCAAATAAGCTTTTTACCTTTCGTATTGCGCTGTGCATTTTTAAATTTTCCAAAGAGTTCTCTATAATCCAATTGTTGTTGGTCGGAATTTCTAATGTATATAGCTGAGCTCATTTTTTTGTGTTCCTTTGATAGACCCGTAACAATATTCAAAATGAACTCCGAATGTTTAAAAATAAATAACCAAGTATTAACGCGTTAGTAAAAATTTAAAATATTTTTTTATAATAAATATTGCACAAATTATGGCAATATTTATAATAAAAAAATAAAAAAAAAACAGTTCAAACGACATCTTTGGGTACTAATTACTAATGACAATGATCACTTCGTACTTTTTATTTTTGAAATAATTCATATTTACCAGAAAGTACAAATACACATCACATGTTCTATAATGACGAATGGATTTCAATGAAGTACTCATATCAATTAGATATCTTATTATTTTTGTAATTTTATTCGGTTATTTCCCTTGCATGTTTTTATTTTTTGTATTTATCTTCGGATTTTATTGTTTGTAATTACTCACCAAGTGCGAGCCACACTTGCAACTGAATAATTTATTATCAAACTTTTTTTGAGGCTCTCCAGCAATATTTTAATCTAACCATAGCTGTTTATTGTGATTAAATTTAGCTTAGATTTTTAAATAGTTGGTTTTTTTTTTCGAAATATATTAATTTCAGGTACAGAGTATTATTATGGTTATTATTTTTAGCTTATTGTGTTCTTTTGTGATTAAATTTAGCTTAGATTTTTAAATAGTTGTTTTTTTTCGAAATATATTAACTTCAGGTACATAGTGTTATTATGGTTATTACTTTTATACTCTTTAAACGACTTTGGAAACAAGAGGGATGGCATATTTTTTGCATACCCTTTTGCACTGCACAAATACATATGGGAATTAAAATTACAATAAAAATAGTTTCAGAGTATTCTAAAAACGATCTTTCAAGTGACAACCTACTCCACCTGGTTAAAGAACACAAAGAAACAAGCCTTTCTTAGCCCACTCCGGAATTTTCCAAACCTGTAGTGTATTATTTCATTTGACCTGTATTTAAATGAAAATGTGCGTAAAATAATCGATTGTCGTTAAAATGAAATTTAAAAGATAACTTTTTAAAATTAAAATTTTAAAATAAATTTAAAGTTAAAATAATATTCATAATTATTTGTAATATTTTTCGTACACACGATACTTGTACACATTGTTCAGTGCCGCTCAGGGGAATAACTCGTGAACAGCTGCGAAGATATCGCCACTGCGGGTAAACCCCCACACACCAGGTAAGTATTGTGTGTTTTAAAAATAGTTATATATCGTTTTTCCTTATCCGGCATCTATTCCGGGACACCGTGTACATGTATCTATACATATATATATATATATATATATATATATATATATATATATATATATATATATATATATATATATATATACATATATATATATTTCACAAATGTTCGGAAAAAATTAACAATTGTCGGTCATATAGACCGACAAGGCTATATGACCGACAATTATGTTGACACAGTGATGTTACACTATGATTTTAGTACAACGCGGGTCATTCCTTATAGCTATAAACAATGTAAACGTGTCCAACAGGCGGCAATAAAACATCAAATGAAGATATGTTCTGTCGGACATGTAGTCCGACAAGATCTGAATGGGACAGTTAGTGTCGGATGCATAGACCGATACGAAAGTTAACAAATAACCCAGCATATACTTGTAGTTCTGATACATTCGACATGGAGAACCTTTTATTCAGCTGCAATAAGAACAGTGAACCGCGTAGTATTGTTAGAAAGCATGTGTCATCATAGTTACGTAGACTTGGGCTATTCTTTAGAATGTGCTGTCTTCATTCACTGTGACTTGGTTGAGAGTGAACTAATTATTGAGATTTAAGGCGTTTACAATATTTACTCTTGAAAAAATAAGAAAGTCTCTAACACTATTGGGTGTAAAAGTTTGATTGGAAGTACGGGTCTCCATTGGAAGACTTTTGAAGGAAGGTCCCGCTTTTTGTACAAGGCGGATTGTGGCGAGCCTCAGGAAAATAGCGTCTGTTTGTTAGAGAATCACATAAAAACGACTTAACTAATTTAAATATAATTTTCATTGTAATAATGAGTTAGAAAGTGTTTAGAATCTAAATGACTTCTTTTCTAATGTGGAATATATTTCGCGTTAAGATTGTAGAACACTTAATTTTCATTCACAAGTAAATGAAACTACTTGGTGTAGTATTATGACTATTTTATGTACTATACCTACTTTATTTTAATTCTTAACCACGACATAGGTTTCGTTGTATGATAACATCTTTTGGTGGGCTATTTGAAGAGATACTTCTTTTCTATCAAATATTTTTAATGACTCAAAATTAAATTATTAGCGATATCCAAATCGAGTGTGCAGGCAAAAAAAAAATCATTAGCATTAATAAATAAAGTATATGACTGAAGTCGCTGGTCAAAGTTAACGTGTTAAAAATTACGGTATTTCGAAGTTATGAGTGTACATACCAGTTAATACCAAATGCAGTTACTATCGTAGGTTGTGGTTACTACCGAAGCGTGACGTGGGATACACGTGAATGCAAATATACGCGTATCTATGGTAACACTGTGACTGGCCTCCTTCCAAGTCACATTCAACGAAAGCGGTGTCCTCGTTTGATCACAAGATGCCGTATCAGCACCAGTGTGCAATATGGTGTTACGTCATTGCTGAAATAGCGTGTAGGTATACATAGAAAAGACATGGTTCTCGCCGGCGGACGGGCGTAATGTGGCTCATTGCTAGTTTTTGGTAACTAAATATGGACTCAAAATGTTACCTATTTTCTTGAAGAATATATAGCCAATATAATTTGGGCTAAATGAACAAAGTTTCCATATAGAAGATATAGTTATTGTAATATAGAGCAAACAAACAAAGTTTCGATATAGAAGATATAATTAATATAATATAGACCAAATGAACAAAGTTTCGATATAGATGACATAATTAATGTGATATAGATTGAAAGGATTGAGAATACTCTTGAATATTTGGAAACAATCTCAGTTGGCATATTAAGAAAGCGAGTATGATAAGACTGACAAAGCTATACGTGTACACGCGTTGTGCTATATAGCGGTAAGACATCCCACTTTATATTAGTGTTTTATAAAATTTAACTAAACGTTCCCACTATTAACGTTGAAGATTTTTATGGGAACGTTTTGCGCGATTATGTTGAACTAATAATGTGAAATTTAGCATTTGTATAATACACGATTTGTACACACCTGGAAAAATACAAGTTGTTACCAATTTTGTACTTTATAGCAACACAAATAAAAGTAAATGAAAAAGTACGTAGTAAGCGTAAAGCCATACATTTATTTTGTGGCTATTCGAAGTGAATCGCTGGAGGAGGTGCGAAGTATAGAATTCCGAACTCGTAGTATCGGGTTTGAATCTAGAATTGAATCTTTTTTGGATTTAAATAAAACAAAAAAAAACCCTGAGTCTAATTTCTAGTATTAAATATAATCAAGAAAAACAAAAATCGATCTTTTATTCAAGACTTGTAAAGAAGTACTTGCAAAATCTTTAATATAGTGACAAAATGACAGAATCGATTTTAATAATAACTTTTTATTCTTTGCGGTTTATTTTTGATACGACTATTTTTTTTTTCGGTACAAATATTAGTTTAGTAAACGATATCGTCTTTTCATAGACTGCTATTTGCAGAGAAATAAAAATGAAGCATATACGGATGTGAATACAGAAATATTAATTGGTTTGCGTCGATGTCTACTTTTCTAAGGGATAAAATAAATTTGTAAAGGAGAAACGATCCCGCATTTGTAACAACAAATAAACACCCTACGATATAAGCGCAGAAGTGACATATTCAGAACATAGAATCGAAGATATATGTTTCGTATTTTGGTTACCATACGTCTCTAGTTTATTTTATACATATTGTGTAATAATTAGAAAAAATTATAGAAGTGTAATAAATTAAAAATTGATTTATTACACTATAAATATGTACGCCATAAATACATATAGTTTCACTAAATATTAACTGTTCTCGGTAACGTTTCGCAATTTGACAATTAAAAACGTCACGCCGTCGGTGATTATAATGAATATTTAAGTTAATTAAACAAGAAGCTCGCTTCTTAATTTATATACTACGGTACATGAACCTTTTTTTACTATAATCTTTGAATTAATTTTTTCTAAATATTTAATGTACTTACAATGCATTTCTTGTTCATAATATTATATTACTAATATGAAAAAGTGGAAAATTGTCTTTGTTTTTAGGTATTTACGTAAAAAGTACTAATCCTATTGGCATACAACTTATGATAGGTTGTAGCTTACTATACCATAGAGCTTTTATTTTACCATACGCTTTATGATATGTACATATATTGTATAATTTTTTAAATAAAGTTAAAAATGTCAACGTAGTCGAAGAAAAAGATGCTGATCTGGGCGCTTTCGTGAGGAATTCTGGGAAAATTGCAGGCGCACTAATAATATAAATTGTGAGCCTTAAACACACACACACACACATATATATATATATATATATATATATATATATATATATATATATATATAGAAAAGTCCAGAACTGCATTTATATAACTTCTATAGTCACGGTAACTATTGTTAAATTAAAAAAAAATATTAGATAGTTCTCAATAAAATAAAGGTTTCAAGCATTTTCGATAGATTAAAATTGATCGTTTACGTTTTATAATTTGGATTAATAGTTTAGGAAATATGAAAACATTTCTAACGTTAAAAAAAAGCTGAAATGCGGACTTTAATGACTTTCGGTGCGATGTTTTCGTGTAAGAAGGGGTACGGGGGTTGGCAGATGGGGGAGGGGGGATGGGTTAAAATAAAGCTCAGGACTACGTCCACAAAAGAAAAATGCAAAGTTTACTATACCTGTATGAAGTCATTGTACGATTCGTATTGGCACCTGGGGGAAAGACACATAACGTGCTGTATGAAGAAATATTTTAGTCATTATCTTTTTCTACACCAAAACGTATTCCCGTGAAGCCGGGTGGGTCACTAGTGAGTACATACTATTATGTCAAATTATATAGTCCGTGTACATCTTGCGCGCCATTACTTCATTATCTATACATAATAAAATCGTAAAAAAAATGAATTCATACATTGAATATTTTTAAATAAAACTACGTTCGACTTATTAAAGATAAGCTACTAAGCCTGAAACAACAGTTTTTAGAATTTTTGTCGGTTTGTCTGTGCGCACCTTCGTTGTGCACACTAATCTCAGCAACGGCTAAACCGATTTGGATGCGGTTTTCATTGATGTATTTAGATTAGATTGGGCTAACATATAGGTTTGGTTTCATTTCCATCGGTACACAAATGAAAAAGATACGTTAATATTTAATTTACGTTGTTGTACGTGTTAATATCAAAACCAGTAGAACAAATTTGACTGCCAACGCCATCTATTAGAGTTTTAGTAAACTTTGCGTTCATAGAATTTTAGGGAAAAAAGTTTTAGTAAATTTTGCGTTCATAGAATTTGAGGGAAAACAGTTTTAATAAACTTTGCGTTCATAGAATTTTGAGAGAAAAAAAAACACAATGACATTTTTAATAATTTTTCTCACTTAAAAGATACGTCAATCTTTAGTTAACGTTCGTTGTGCACGCTTATATCAGAACTGGTGGAACAGATTTAGCTGCCAACGCCATATATTAGAGTTTTAGTATTGTCATAGAGTTTTCAGAGAAAAAAGAAGACACAAAAATTTGTCTATTTTTATCTTTTCTTACTTCGAATACTACGCGAACGAAGTCGCGGGCACAGCTGATTCATAATACTTTTGTTTTGAATAACCAAGCAATATCTACATTCGTTGATTTATATTCTTTCTTTTACGCGAAAATATTTATTGTACCAATTACACTCGAAAGCTTTTCTCTGGAGTTCACTGCCATTTTTCATATCCAATACAATATAACTATGATACATTTGTGCGCATTCACCTTTCAGGGACTAAAATTTAATAAACGCTGCTTAGAGAAGCGAGACAAGCTTTGAACTGCACCAGACTGTACGCAGACACCAGGAGTATATTGTCTGCGTCGCGACGCCTTGGAAAATTTCCTCCATTTATTGTGTTCCTTTTCATTTACGGCAAATAGCCACCGGATCGTACGTTATGTCGAAGCAGTCGCAGATGCATTCAGCGGACCCAATAAGGGAGAGATTTGTCGATCGAGCGCGCGTTAATAGAACCATCCGTCACGCTTGTGTTAATATAAAGAGTCCCTCCCGTTTCCCCTGTCTGCTGCTCCCTCGTATCCCTCACGTTTAGGGTTGATATTCGTTGAGGGTTTCTGTGTATTCGTTCTATTTTTAAGATACCAACACTTTAGAACTCTTTAGTGTCTTAAACCTAAGCAAACATGTCCATCACAGCTTGTGCCTTCAGAAATGATGTGGTTCAGACAGCTGAATTTTTACATTTTTGTACTTTGTAATTACGCAAACATGGACAGATAGAAAATCTTAATTTCACTTATAAAGGTAACTTTGGATGTTTAATCCGCGAAAAAGGGTTTATTTAACCCATAGTTTCAGTTTTATCGGATAAGTAAATTTTTAGGGTTCCGTCTGAGTGGAAATCTTATTTAGAAAGCTCTTTTCATTTTGTTAGAGCGAAACCAAGAGAAAAATTTATGTCTTATAATTTACTAGCTTTTCCTGCGTTTTCGCCCGCCCTGTATCTAAGCAGACCCTCTTCTATCTCTTTTTATATTATGCACATGTGCAAACGCTCTATTCATTAGAATTTTCTGCGTAAATATATGAATTACCTTCATAATTACTAAACTATAAATGGTAGTATATAGTGTCAAAGGAACATTTGCAGTTAAATATATTTATTTGCCAACAGTAAAATTTGTTAATATAAGATTCATAAGTTTTCACAATAAATATCCAATAATATGAAGTTGAACGATGACACAATGTTCAAAAATATTATTTATCATTAAAATGTTTATTGTATGTACCTATTATTAATAGGTATATTATGTCGACTTTTACTTTAGTTTTGGCAGCACGTTCAGTTTTTTTTGGTGCGCGGTGCATAATTTTTTTTAGTCTTTATATTCACTGCTCTGTTTTTGTAGATACGCGTAATTATCCATAACCTACCATTTATTTAGGATAAATATTATTTATATGAAAAATTTAATGGAAATCTTAAATTTAATGGAATAAATGACAAAAAATTAACTGACAACCTATCGCTTTTACTATATGGCTACACAATCAAATCAAACTTTATAAATGAGATATCATTTGTTTAATATAAATGAGATATCATCATGAGATATCATAATATAAATGAGATACCGTCATGAGATATTATAATGTAAATAAGATGTCGTCATGACATATCATAATATAAATGAGATATCATATGAACTACGTTACAGACATTTCTGAAAAATTCAATAAAACGATCCTAGAAGGTAATAAATTAATGAAACACATTTTATTTGGTATTTAATATGTGGTAAATTGGTATTAGATTTAAATGGTAAATTCAGACACCATAATAATAAAATGTTATACTACGAAATTTATCATCTAAATCAAACTTCGCAAGTTAAGTACCCTCTTATAGTAATTAAACACATTTCCATTTTTACTTTGTTTTATTTTGCTTTTAATGAAATATAAATGTTCATACGGTGGATTTATTGCTATAAAAGCAATCTTTTAGTCAACCAGAGCTAAAGAACTTTGGAAATTCGTCTCAAGATAGAGTGTAATATGAATATCTACAATAATTTTATTAAATAAAATTTAAAAAAATAAATAGACAAAAATAATTATTTATAAAGAATGGCTTATATTTTATGCGTCGGGAGGATAACGGAAAATGAAGAAGTATGAAGGAAAACAGGATGTGAATGGAAAGAAATTTTCTAGAGTGAAGTCAAAGGAGATATGATTTTTTGCGGATATGATTTTTGACTTCGTTTGAGAATGTATAACAAGAAACTATAAGACATGTTTCTTAATACAGGTGATTTTGTGCATCAAACTGAATAGAAAATGTTAAGGAACTATATGACAATTCTCAATCGTGCACTTGTATCAACAATTGACACATTCATTGTTACATACTATATACATCTATAAGTATGGATCCATTTTTTGTTACACACATACAAAAGTTGTAGCAAAAACGTGTCTATTATTAATAAACATGATTATTTGTATCAAGCTGATTAACAAATGTTCAGGAAGTATAATAGAAAATGTTGAGGAACTATATGACAATTCTCAATGGTGCACTTGATCAACAATTGATATATTCATTGTTACATACTAAATACATATATAAGTATAGATCCATCTTTGTTACACACTTACAAAAGGTGTAACAAAAATGTTTCTATTATTAATGCACATGATTATTTGCATTAAGCTGCTTAAAAATGTTCTGGACTATATAGAAATTTTCAATTGCGTATGAAAAAATCGCTATCAAAGTGTTGTAAAAATGATAGAATTCATTAGATACTAGTTTTAGAAATTAACCGTTTATATAAAACACGTACATCAAAGAAAATGTCATTCGTACTAAACTATAACATTCTTCAAATATATTCAGTTTAATATGAATAATTGACACTTTCTTTGATGCATGTGTTTTGTATAAACGGTTAATTTCTAAAACTAGTATCTAATGAATTCTACAATTTCGACGTTAACGGAGAAGAAATATTCATTAAATGGCGCACAATGTTTAGTATTGAGCGTAGGTTTTCTGAACGTGAACTCAGGCCATAGGCACGCAAGTCCATGTTTCTGGATTGACTGTTGTGGGTATATTGTTGTGGGCTTCGAATTCAAAAGCTTAATTTTTGTTGCCTTTTGGAATTTTTATTAAATCATACTAAGGATTTTTATAAAGGATTTCAAAGAAAATTAAAAATATATATATTTGCAATATCTGTAGGAAAAATTAGTGAAGACATGCAATTTGTTTTCAATTATTTTCGCAATTTCTTTATCGCAATCGGTTTTTTTTTCTATTAAGAGAAATAATGTGTTTACGTATGTATGTCAATTAAAATTCAAATACTAACCGTAAGGACTGGCAAGAGCTATAACCAAAAGGCTGTTATTTCTAAATACTCAAGTCTCTGTTAGTAGTAGATAGATTTAAATATAATTTCTATAACTTATGTTTTTATTGTTAATTATAATATGACTAAACAACAATTTTCTAGTGTTGGTGGAGTTTCGACGTCGTACTTTTCAAGTTACATTTAAATGATTATAAAAGCTATAACGACTTTTTTTTCTGAATTACGAAATTTACAGTTGGCAACCCTAACTACAGTGAGTTATTCCAGTCTGGGGGTGGAACGGGTCTATGTGACGGATGCCGGCACTTGTGATATCGCTTTTTTGCCTCCTGTGCGGGGATAAAAAGTGTTGTAGGTACGAATGTTTCCGAGTCTTGTTTGGGGAGATTTGGATTGATGGATAGAATTTTGAGTTTGTTGTCTTGCCGTGGTCGGTTGGAGGTATGCCGCATGTATGAAGTGATGTAGTGATTATCGGACGATTAGTTATGAAATGATGTTGAAATAGCAGTGTGTGGGAGCATCAATTTAGGACAGTGGATAAATTTGTTACATTGTCTTGATTTATGATATTGGTTTACCTTGATTTATGGGCATCACAAATAGGTTGTAGATATTTAATGTCCATGCAATGATGAATTTTCGTATTATAGGTGACTGTAATACGAACATTTTGAGAAAAAAGTAAAATAACTGGTTAAATAAACCGTAGGTTAGGTTAAGTAGTATCTACAATATTATGTGGAATAATACACATACAATGTGGAATAATAGTTTTCTATTAATTAATTAGTCAATCTACAGAATATTATAGTTCCTATTTTGTAGTTTATCTATTTGTCCCTTTCAGACAATTAGTCTCCAAACTTTAAATGCTGCAAATTAGGATTATAAAAGAATATGGTCATAAAATTTTGAAAATAGTTTTTTTGGAAATCTAAATTTTTTTGATTAAATAAATCATTATTTAGCTTTCTCAAACTTCTTTTAAAATCCTTCGATAGGTGGAACATTCTACTATTTTTAGTCCACCCTACTATTTTTAGGCTTAACCTTTTTTATCTTATTGTTCCCCACATTTCAGAGAGTACAATACAATAAAAACCGAAAACATAGTAAGGCTCTCAAAAGACTGCCAATCGAGTACGTAAATGAAAGTCTTGATAATTTTTTAATTATGGTAGAATTGCAATTTTTAAATATAATTATAATACAATTATCGTGTTGCGATAACTTAATGAACTAATTTTTTTTTTATAATTTTTTATTAAAACTATTTATGCTATTAATTTGGCCTTTTTGTCATTTTTGCGGAAAAGTATACTAATTTTTTTATTTTGAAATTGAAGACTTACGGGTTTAATCCTAGACTTGAGATGTAATTGGATTGTATGTTCGTTATAAGAAAAAAAACATTTCAATCATTCACGTTTTGTTGTACATTTTATTGACCCATAAAGAATATTCATTACGAAGCAGCAAGAACCGGCAAGAAGTTATGACAAATTAAATGCGTTTTGTATTATTGTAAGCCAAGCAGGACATACATTTAAGCATTTGACCTTTTAGCTTAAGGCCATCCACGTTGATTGAGCTCCTGCTAAATTACCATAAAATATAAATAAATCGATATTCTTTAAAGATTCTGTGATAAAATGCAGAAATCTGTAATTTACGATTAATTAACTGCGCATAGTGTTATTTTGATAATAAAAAATAAAGCATAACAGTAAGTAATTATATAGATCGAGGGCGAATCCATTATTTCAATTGCAGTAAAGTACTTAGATGCCCTTCACGTACGAGCAATAACGAACGGAGTAAATTGCTGAGATGGGTATTCTTGTAACAGTAATTTTGTTCAATTATTGGTAGAAGCACGTAAAGGTCTATGTTCTATAGATAGAAGAGTTGGAAATAAGTTTGTGATATTTCAAGTATTTTTTATGGTTAAAATTGAGCGAAATTTTAGAAGTAAGCATCGAATAAAATGGTCATAAAAGGTAAACGATAAACTTTTAAACTAAATTTTCGACTACTTTTGCTGTGTTTTAGTATTTTTAAAGTAACTTTTAAACTACATTTTACTCGACTTTTGCTGTGTTTTAGTATTTTTAAAGTAACTTTTAAACTACATTTTCCACGACTTTTGTTGTGTTTTATTATTCACAATTAAATGAAACTACGTGATGTAGTATTATTTCTACGTTCTTTAAATTCTTTACCACGACCTAGGTTTTGTTGTATTACAACATCTTCAGGTGGGCTATTAGCAAAGATGCTGGTAAAGAACTTAAAGAAAGTAGAAATAATACTACATCACGTAGTTTCATTTAATTGTGAATAATGAATTTCTACAAAATTAACGCCAAATATATTCAATATTTTTAAAGTAATTTTTAAACTTTTGCTGTGTTTAAAGTATATCTAACTGTTTAAAAGGTGGAAAAGAAATTAAATCTAAATAATTTCCATTTGCACTAAAGAACTGTGTATGGCTTTCGCGTTTATAAAAAGGGAGGTAATTGCTAAGAAGTATATGTTTGTAGTAGTAATTTGGGTAGGAGATTGGAAAATATGCCTGCGATATTTCAAGTATTATAATTAAAGTTGTATGACATTATAGAGGTAAGCATCTGAAAGACTAGTCACAATAGGTAAACAATGAACTTTTGTACTACATTTTTTATGGCTTTTGCTGTATTTTTAATATTTTTAAAGTATATCGAAATATTTCCATCGAATTCCATGAAGTCTAAATATCCAGTGATTTATTATATAATATTCCTATATTAGTCTAAAAGCCTGTAAGACCCCTTACCTCACGGCAAGTTTGGTCCTCATAATTTGTATTCGAATCAGTGCCTAGCAGTGATGCAAAAGCTTTGAGATACGTGAATCCAAAACGTCCCCACAGCGACTCTCTTGTGCTGAAAACGAGTCCCATTTTAACATTTATCCGATTACGAGTCTCATTAGATAGTACTAAAGTGTCACGTATATTGCATTATGAACTCCTATCCGTTCAAAGATATAATATCTTCTACTTTACTCTTTTACTTTTGAATTGCGACCCTTTTGAATTGCTCTTCAAAACTTATCCTCAGTTAAATAGCATTTTCCATGGTTTTTATGTAAAAGGGTTTAGTTAGATTATATTATATATACAAAGTTCTTCGGGTGAAAACTAATATGATTTATTGTATATAAGCGTTATTACAATAATTAAAATATAAGAATTGTTTATGTATCACGTTTATACATCATCATCACGTCCCTTGCTATACGTTCTTCTTCACTTTGTATTCGTCAAGCGCACACAACGTGGAAAGTGACTTAATTTGACTTATGATAGCAGTATAGTAAATTGTATCATGTTTATGGATAAATCCATAAATGCAGGATACATCCATAAATGCATAATCCATGATATAATTGACTCCGAGAAATGTATGTTAATATAAATAAAATGGATAAAGTTTTGCTTGACGTAATCGATAAACTGTTACTCAAAAACTATAATATGTACTTTTCCACAATTAAATGAAACTACGTGATGTAGTATTATTTCTACTTGTTTAAGTTCTTTACCACGATCTAGGTTTCGTGAATAATGAATTTCTACAAAATTAAATCCAAATATATTCCATACATGTATTTTTACTAAATATTTATATAATTACTGCTATATATAATTTGAAGTTCAAAATATCAAAATTTAGAATAAGGATCAATTTACAAGGGAAGCAAGATAGAAAATTTGTATATATGAATTCTGGCAAACATCATAGAAAGATAGAAAATTTGTATATATGAATTCTGGCAAACATCATAAAATTTGTATATATGAATTCTGGCAAACATTTGTATATATGAATTCTGGCAAACATCATAGAAAGATAGAAAATTTGTATATATGAATTCTGGCAAACATCATAAAATTTGTATATATGAATTCTGGCAAACATTTGTATATATGAATTCTGGCAAACATTTGTATATATGAATTCTGGCAAACATCATAGAAAGATAGAAAATTTGTATATATGAATTCTGGCAAATATCATAAAATTTGTATATATGAATTCTGGCAAACATCATAGAAAGTTAATGATCGGCAACATGTACATGTATAAAAGCAATTTTATTTTCCGAGAAAATTACATAATGGTAAAGTAATCTGAGGTATTTTAAATAAATCGCGTTAATTTTAAGTCGATGTTTGTATCATCACAAGTATAACATATATAGTATAGTAGATCGTAGAAAGAGCTTGTATATTCTTCTTATTAGTTCTAATTAGTACATGCGTTAAAATTAGTACACCTAAGGGAATCTTAAAGGCTATAAAAAACTAAAATATCTATTAGTGGTAACACTTAATGCAAATTAAGACTATTTTTCTCACTCTTTCATCTTTCAGGACTCCTGAGACTTCAGACTTTTCGGTAACCGCCTTATGCGTTCTCAAATTTATATGTTTCGGTAACTCATCCTGGTACACATAAAGACTTTAAACATCTCGGTATTCGTCCAGTAAGATTCGTGTTTTGCTCGAAGTAGATAAATAATCTCTCGCCGATGTCTCTTTTTACTTTTAATATCAGTTTATAAAATCAATTCAGTTCTATCGATGAAGTTGTAATGTAAAATATGTTGCAAGCAGATACATACATACGACAAAAACCAAGTTTAAAATTGATAAAAAGGTAGTTTATAAGTAGCGATTTAAGAGGCATACCTATGCTCATATAAGTTAAATAATTAAGCGAGGTAAGTCTTCTTGTAAATCGCTTATAAGTGTGAAAGGATCATGTCCAACTTTACCTTGAGGTTTATTGGAAAATCTATTAGATAGAATATGTATATAAGAAGAAAATGCACTTTATGATGCTATCTCCCTTGTATGATTGCTGCTAAAATACGAATTGAGGTATGAAGTATACGATTATGAATCGGTTAGTCGATTTGAATATATTGGATGTAAAATTAAATACAACGAGTCGCGTAAAGGTAATTATTTTTGATATGATAGAGAGAGCACTAAAAACAGGTTTTTTTGAAATTTTGCATAAGAAAAAACTACGTCCGTTTGAAAAATAAAAAAAATCAGTTGTTAACTTGCTGGTTAAGTACATAATTGTCAACTGATTTATGAAACAATTAAAAACACAAATGTATTGTTCTAAACTTTAAAATGTTTTTGGTTTTATAATTTAGAAAAGAATGAGATTATTGATGTGAAACATCTATAGGCGCAGGTATAAAACGGATCGTTGGCGTGGCGACGCTTGTCGTGGCGACGGGTCGCCACGCTATACTAAGATATATATATCGTCTATATGTAGTAGAGTGTACGGTATGACGACGTGTCGCCATGCGCAACCGACTACGCGGCCCCCTCCTCACTCAGTTCGACGCTGTTGTTTACTACGGTACACATAACCTGTGCTTTATTATTTTTGTATTAATTGTAAATAAATGTTTATTAAATAAAGTCACCATTTTCTGTAAGAAATTCGTAATACTTTATTTTTTATTATGCTATATTTAGTTCCTGTAATAATCTTGTCTTTTATGCATATTGCTTGTACGAACACGATGTTTCACATCTGCCAGGCGTCCCGTGACGGCTCACTGTTTTTTTTTATAGATAATATTAAATTATTGAAAGATATTTTATCACATGAGGATGAAGAAAGTATAGAAATAATTTTACAAAAATATTCATACATTGAACTGGAATAACTCCGGAACCGGCAAGCATTTCGAAGAACGGTTTCCGGTTGCGTAGCTTTGCCGTATTCACCTTTAAACCCTCTTTATTATTTATCCTTAATATTGATCGAATCATGATTAGCAGAAATCATATATTGGTACGTAAAGAAATATTCGAGAATAGAGAACAAATTAATCAGTGACTTTCATTAAATATCAATAATTTCTGTCTTTCAACTCGCAAAGCTTAACGCTGGCGTGACCTACTCGCATATTAAGTAAGACGCAATTTGTCGAGAATCTGCAATATTTCATAATCGTCCCAAATGTATTGTTTTGAATATCGCGATGTTGTTACGCCAGCCGAGCTAACTTTTGGCGACCAAATTAGTGGACAAAATTGATGACGTCAGTGTGCGATGCAACTAAGCGCGGGCGAGCAATTTATATAATTGGCTAAACGAGAGTCGGCCAGTATCGGAGTCGATCATTTGATCCGCGAGTCTGGTCATTGGGTCAGTATTCGCGTCTTCGTGAGCGGGCGATGACGTCACGCGGGAGGTTTGCTCACGATCGCGCGATTGCTGCGTCGAGGTCGTTGCGTTCTGCGTTCGAAGGTCATATACGTGACTGAGGTTGAGTTTTTGAAGACGTAGATGTTTTAATGTCAGTGGTGTATTTTTGTAATTTGATTTTTAGATATTAAGGTTACGCCACTGAAGATTACGTATGGTATGGTCTACCAGACGCCATCCGAAAATAATGTAACTATTTTGAAAAGACCAGAGTTAGGCAAGAAGTTTTAAACAAAGAGAAAATAAAGTAAAATAAACCATTACGTGCAGGTATATATCAATCTAATCAATTAATCTAGAATATTATTGTTTAATTGCCTGCCCTTGATACTGTCAACTGACGGTATCATTCAAAAATATATAAAAGTGTATATTTACTTGTAGGTATATAGTATATTTACTTATAATACTATATAGTGTATTTACTTATATATTATATAGTATATTTACTTAAATACTATATAGTATATTTACTTGTAGTTTTTATAAGTTTCGCATGAAATTTTAAACATTTATATCGCTTAGTGTACCTAAATATATATTGTTTCAAATTATAAACATGTACCAGCAGAAATTTTTATACGAAGCAAAGGTTTTATTTACAGAAACAACTTGCAATTGAAGGCTAGTAGCTTATTTAAAAAAACAAATGTAGATGACATTTGCGTTGATAAAGGTGTTTGGCGAACAGCTGTAATTTAATCAGACCCTCTTGTTAATATTAATGAACAAAAATAAAAATGCTTACATTTAGACTGCGAAGCAAACTTTAAATTGTAACACATTAATGACCTTGTTGAGTATAGGATGAAAATAATATTTAATAATCACATAATTTGAGCGCAAAGTGAACAACGATTTTATATAGCAGTAACTGACGACATTAAGTAACTTTTCTTAAAGTTGTTAATGTTGTAATTCAGATTTTTGGCCATATTTATAATAAATTATAATTTAAATATACAACAATAGACTACAAAACAAACTTTAAATCATAACACATTAATGACCTTGTTGAGTATAGGATGAAAATAATATTTAATAATCACATCATTTGAGCGCAAAGTGAACAACGATTTTATATAGCAGTAACTGACGACATTAAGTAACTTTTCTTAAAGTTGTTAATGTTGTAATTCAGATTTTTGGCCATATTTATAATAAATTATAATTTAAATATACAACAATAGACTACAAAACAAACTTTAAATCATAACACATTAATAACCTTGTTGAGTATAGGATGAAAATAATATTTAATAATCACATTGTTTGAGCGCAAAGTGAACAACGATTTTATATAGCAGTAACTGACGACATTAATTAACTTTTCTTAAAGCTGTTAATGTTGTAATTCAGATTTTTGGCCATATTTAATATAAAATAATAATTTAAATATACAACAATAAACTACAAAACCAACTTTAAATCATAACACATTAATGCCCTTGTTGAGTATAGGATGAAAATAATATTTAATAATCACATCGTTTGAGCGCAAAGTGAACAACGATTTTATATAGCAGTAACTGACAGAACATTAAATATTGTTAGTCTTGTGATTCATATTTTTGGCCATATTTATAATAAATTACGATTTAAATATACAATAGACTACAAAACAAACTTTAAATCATAACACATTAATGACCTTGTTGAGTTTAGGATGAACATAATATTTAATAACCACAGCGTTTGAGTGCAAAGGGAACAACGAATTTATATAGCAGTAACTGACGACATTAAGTAACTATTCTTAAAGTTGTTAATGTTGTAATTCAGATTTTTTGGCCATATTTATAATAAATTACGTTTTAAATATACAACAATAAACACTATTTATTAGATAAATAATATTAGTGTCTCGATATAAAAGTAGCCGTACTTGAAATAATTTAATTTAAAAAAAAAATAAACTTTAAAAACCTGTTAAGCACTGCTGAGTGGAACTCGCACTACGAAGGGTATCGTTCGTATTTAGGCATTTATAAACATTTAACGGGATAAACGGGATAGATATAATATTATTCCTATTAAACTCTTTAAAAAAATTTAATTTTTTAGAAGAGAAATATATTGACTACTATATATTTCACAGACGCATATTTAAAAGAAATTGTATGTGTTATAACTACAAATGAACGATTTTCGCATTTTTCTCCTTTACTTGTCTCACAGCACTTTGCTACTTGCCAAATTTCATGATTCTAGGTCATCGGGAAGAACGCTATAGGTTTTGATTTATTTGCGAGTGTCAAAATATGCATAAATGGCCGTATTTTTAGGATTCTTCTAGATTGCGTGGACTCAGAAGCTTGATTTTTTACAGCTCCAGGGAACTGTAGACCTAAGTATTTGATATTAATTTCAACTTGATAACTCCACGCGTTTCTGAGAAAAATGGTCTGGATAGACCGATAGACGGACAAAGAGGTGATACCTCTTTTTTTTTTGAGGTACGGATACCTAAAAATTAATTAAAGATTAATGTTATTTGCATATGGCGATCCTAACGCAAAGGAAATGTTTTCCGTGCATTTACGAAGCAGTTATTGCATGAAATGTCTCTTTTCTGAGATACTGTTTTTCTGTATATTTTCTGTATCCCATGGGGTTTGAGAAATACCACAAATATCATTAATATGATAAAAAATAAGCTTTTTTGGGTACAAATAAATTCTGTCTGCTCCGTTGTAAAATATGTGCCCTTATCGCCGGTGTCCCTTAGGCTACTCGATGGAATAGATCGAATTCCCATATTTTTGACGCCATCTATTATAGAACTTTGTCATCGAATGACGGTTTTATTATTTTGTTCGCTTATGTATTGACATAATTTTAGTTTATTAGTGTTTCGTGTGTTGACAGGAAAAAAAACAGAAAACAGTGTAGTTGTGGAGTTACCTCATTTTCTATCTACCTGTCTCACTGACATTTTTTTCGGTGAACCGTTGATATGTAACGTTGAAGTTTTGAAATAGTAGTCAAAAAGTTGAAGATTCATGTTGGGGGACAATTTTGAATGGTGAGGAAATGGTTTGTAGCGTGAGGCAAAAATTATTTTTCTCAAGGTAATTGTGTTCGTTGTTTTGTTGTTGATGTAATATTTTTCTAATAAAATGCCGAAAATATCGAAAAAAAATTTCCGAAGGACGATCTCAAAAAATATTGGCAAAAAAATTTGGAAAACGTCGGTAAAATCGGCGATGAGGTCTGTATAAATAAGAAACGATTATCAAACAATTTTATTATTTAAATATAAATTACAGCCAGGCGAGAAATTAACCATGTAATATAAACTCCTCATATTCATTTTTGTCTTTTTTTATCATTTATCGAGTTGTCATAACGCAAACGTAGCACGATAAATACGAAAGTTACAGACCCAAAAGTTGCGCGTGCATCACACAAAAACTTAAAGCCAAAAAATGTCGAAAGGTTGCGTGTGCATCGTAAGCGATTGTCACCAACTTCATATGCGCTTCGATAGCTCCATTTGTATATTTATGGCAAGGAACATTAAGTTCAGCTTACACTTATCCGATTTTTAATAGTTTATATTTAATTGAATTCGGTAGCATTTTATGGTCGATGTCTCAATGATTGGCCATATGCTGCATTTCAATTTTTACGCGCATCATTTCATTGGGTACAAGGCTGAAGAACACTCGAGATTAAAATTATAGAGATTGTTGTGTTGTAGAATTACATAAATGGAGAATGATTTAAAACAAGTTAAAAATATAACAAAGTAATTTCTAATGTAATATTTGATAAAATATAAATTTTAATCTGTGCGAAATCAAAATATTTAGCATATTTCAACTCACGAAGTTCATACCTTTCTAATTTGTCTGCAAAGTATAAAATTAAATCTTGGGTTTCATGCAAAATATTTGGCTGAATGCAAAATTTCACATTCAATCTTGACTTACATACAATATATTTGGCTGAATGCAAAGTATCATATTCAATCTTGACTTACATGCAAAATATTTGGCTGAATGCAAAGTATCACAGTAAACCTTGACTTTCAGGCAAAATATTTGGCTGAATGCAAAGTATTACATTAAATCTTGGCTTTCATGCAAAATATTTGGCTGAGTGCAAAGTATCACATTAAATTCTTGACTTACATTCAAAATATTTGGCTGAATGCAAAGTATCACATTGACTCGGTTTTTGTCTTACATATTAGTAATATGTTGTCTGGTATTTATATGAAAATCAGTACGTAAACTGTGAATACAATTGTAGTAGGAAAATTCTTGCTGATGGGTCGCGCATTATGAATTAATTTTACCATTGTTTGGTTCTTTAAATTATGTGGCCTAATACATAGTAGAGGGGAATATAATTAACAAAAATAAAGAAAAATAAAATCCGAAAATAAAAAAAATACGTTAAGTAGGGTTACGTAGTTGTGTGTATCTCTTGAAATTGCTGAAGCATGTTAACTAAAATAATTTCATTTGAAAGTTCTATTTCAGTAGTTCTTTAGATAGAGTCGAATAAAAGCATTCCTTAAAACCAATAAATAAATATATATATATATATATATATATATATATGTATATATATATATATATATATATATATATGCCAAGTTCGTTCGTCATTTTATCTCGGTCGCTTGACATACGAGTATCTATCTATACTAATATAGAAAAGTGGAAAGTTTGTTTACTTATTAATTTCTTCACGCTTAACTGTGGAACCATATATCCAATTTCAGAAATTCTTTTTATTTCAGAATTTTTTTTTGGAAAGCCCGTATTTTAAGAAAATTAATTATCATCATACTACGATATATAGGGCAGAGTAGTGATACAAAATCGGTTGGAGATTTTTGATACGGCCAAATTTTTTCTGTGGCAACGTCTATTTGGGGCCTTTTTGTAATGAAATGAAACACCTTATCGAGTTCATTTCAATTCACTGTTGCTCACTATATCAGTTTGTGCGTCATATATACATATGACGCACAAACTGATACGGTGAACGACAGTGCACTGAAACGTACTCGTTCAAATACGAACTCAGTGAGTGAGGTGTAGGAAGGAAATAAATATCAAAAGATGACATAGGATAAGTGTTTATATTTGTTTTGCGCGTCCAAATTCAAATAGTCGGGTGTTTTCTTCTTTTGGGACTTATTACTGAAATTCTTTCACTAATGCATTTTTCTCGGTGAATGTTTTTCATTTCAATATAAATGAATTCGCTCCGTAAGCACCCAAAGTATTGTGCAGCATGTAACACACTCATCAGTTTTCATACCCGTACATGAACCCCTATATCCCGTTATGAGACGTAGTCACGTCAAAATATAATAAATCGGGGTGCACTACTTAAACAGGGTAGAGAGACACACATTACTTATTGTCTGTTCGTCCCGAGTTTTCCCGCCGATATCTCCGATCCCGTCGACCAACGTCGTTTTGCGAACAGAGGGAGATATTTAGTGGCTGCGGGGAAAGCAGCACACTTGAAATAATTCCACGCAGATGAAACTACGGAGTACAGCTAGTTTCTATTGTCTGTAAAATATGAAACTTTGACTTTCAACTAAAGCCGTAAAACAATTTAAATAATAAAAAACCTGTCATTAATGGGGGCTGTTACCGAGAAAACGGTAACTAATTGCCATGTTTATTGATAATTTGCTTTGTCTTGACATTATGCTAATGAGGTGTGGCGCGCGCCTGCAAAAATGTAGGTTATCTTGACAGCACGCAAACAGTTGTTGCGAACACTAGTCGTATATCTGTTTCAATTTGCACACCTCTTCGTATCATTCATTCGTTCTGCAGTGCGGTGGAAGGGTGTGGTCGGGTAATATTGTCTACTTGTTTCAACAAAATAGCGCGTATTTAATTTTTTTACTAAAGTGATTCATGTTGTTATTACTCGTTTCTGATTTCCCCACAATCCTATGTAATGCTTATTATTTTACAAATTTAAAATGTTTAATCGATTTTGAATGACAATTTGCTACTGTAAAATTTATATTTCAAAACATATAACAGCTACTAAACATGACA
The DNA here is from genome assembly GCA_039881145.1 of Druceiella hillmani. Classification (NCBI taxonomy): domain Eukaryota; kingdom Metazoa; phylum Arthropoda; class Insecta; order Lepidoptera; family Hepialidae; genus Druceiella; species Druceiella hillmani. The sequence continues at coordinate 46,457,462 of JAYKKI010000007.1, read as the reverse complement.
GTTATTTGTCGTTTCATGTATTGTGAAATACTTACGAGTAGTTAAACTATAGTTAAGAGAAAGCTGAACATGGCATGGGTGAATCAAAACTGGCCAATTTCAAAAATATTTTTTGCGTTATGATGAATGAATTTGAAAATCACAACTTAATTTTGTAAAAACATGGATGCGATATTAGAACACTTACCTCTTCGCGTTATGAGTTCTAAAGAACTTAATGTCACAAGAAAAGGACGACAAATAAAGGATCGCCAAAACAGGTTTCATCATTCCTTGCGGCCGCTCGCACACTTTGTTTGAACAATGAACGTGCGTGATTCATTATGCTTTGAAACTAGTTAGGTGGCCTTTTAACATTTTATTGATTTGTTGCTGAAATTCGACAGATTTTGAGGTGTTATGATACAAAGCGACCACTAAAAGGACTCTATGAGATTCTACCTCAGTGTACATGTACGTATTATGAGTAAACCAATGTAACAAACAACGCTCTTTTACAAATATTTCACAGTTAATTCGCAATTCACTGATAAGGGGCAGTCTTTCCATGTTCTTATTAATCCTAATCAGTCCTTGCTTGTTTTGTTCCAGTTTAACGGACTTTTATTTGGTTTCGGATTTTCTGTTAACGCCATCGATCATTATTGAGCTCCTTAGATGTACCTTAGCAATATAATAATTTGTGCTTTGATTGAATGCAGTAACGTAAAAATTGCAGATATGTTCATTTACCTAGTATACTGTTATAGTAATTTTACTCACGTAGGTAACCTATTTCCTTTGTTCATTGGAAAACGCGACACCGTTATAAAGAAACGTCTCATTTTAATTACATGGAATTGGTAAACTTATTAAGAGCGAATATATATCACTGACGAGGGTTCCGTACACAATTAAATACATATAATAGTTTAAAAAATTATAACGGTTTGAAAATTTAAGGACATATAGTATTTATATTTAGCTATTTGCAAATATTAATATTATTTTTATAATGTGTGTATATTGTCTAGTATATCTTCCACACGCTTAAAATTATCGCAAATATTTCCGATACTAGAATCCATTTTAATAACATGGAATTGGTACACTTATTAAGAGCGAATATATATCACTGACGAGGGTTCCGTACGCAATTAAATACATAGAATTGTTTAAAAAATTATGACGGTTTGAAAATTTAAGGACATATAGTATTTATATTTAGCTATTTGCAAATATTAATATTATTTTTATAATGTGTGTATATTGTCTAGTATATCTTCCACACGCTTAAAATTATCGCAAATATTTCCGATACTAGAATCCATTTTAATAACATGGAATTGGTACACTTATTAAGAGCGAATATATATCACTGACGAGGGTTCCGTACGCAATTAAATACATAGAATTGTTTAAAAAATTATGACGGTTTGAAAATTTAAGGACATATAGTATTTATATTTAGCTATTTGCAAATATTAATATTATTTTTATAATGTGTGTATATTGTCTAGTATATCTTCCACACGCTTAAAATTATCGCAAATATTTCCGATACTAGAATCCATTTTAATAACATGGAATTGGTACACTTATTAAGAGCGAATATATATCACTGACGAGGGTTCCGTACGCAATTAAATACATAGAATTGTTTAAAAAATTATGACGGTTTGAAAATTTAAGGACATATAGTATTTATATTTAGCTATTTGCAAATATTAATATTATTTTTATAATGTGTGTATATTGTCTAGTATATCTTCCACACGCTTAAAATTATCGCAAATATTTCCGATACTAGAATCCATTTTAATAACATGGAATTGGTACACTTATTAAGAGCGAATATATATCACTGACGAGGGTTCCGTACGCACTTAAATACATAGAATTGTTTAAAAAATTATGACGGTTTGAAAATTTAAGGACATATAGTATTTATATTTAGCTATTTGCAAATATTAATATTATTTTTATAATGTGTGTATATTGTCTAGTATATCTTCCACACGCTTAAAATTATCGCAAATATTTCCGATACTAGAATCCATTTTAATAACATGGAATTGGTACACTTATTAAGAGCGAATATATATCACTGACGAGGGTTCCGTACGCAATTAAATACATAGAATTGTTTAAAAAATTATGACGGTTTGAAAATTTAAGGACATATAGTATTTATATTTAGCTATTTGCAAATATTAATATTATTTTTATAATGTGTGTATATTGTCTAGTATATCTTCCACACGCTTAAAATTATCGCAAATATTTCCGATACTAGAATCCATTTTAATAACATGGAATTGGTACACTTATTAAGAGCGAATATATATCACTGACGAGGGTTCCGTACGCAATTAAATACATAGAATTGTTTAAAAAATTATGACGGTTTGAAAATTTAAGGACATATAGTATTTATATTTAGCTATTTGCAAATATTAATATTATTTTTATAATGTGTGTATATTGTCTAGTATATCTTCCACACGCTTAAAATTATCGCAAATATTTCCGATACTATGAAACCTGGAATCATATCCATAGGTTTTATATAACCTTTAAATAAGCTTATAAGAACTCTGTTATTTCCATAATTACGTGGACAATAGTTTTAAAAGAAGAGGATGCAAAGGGGAAATGTTTGTTTTTAGAGTTACGTTACTGATAAGTATAAAGAAATATTTTTAGGATGGTTTTTACTAGTTTTATCAAATGATCTCACGTGACACGTGAATTTAAAGAAGTTTATTCCTGGTATTTGATTTACTCCCTCCGAAATTGTTTGCTTTAACATTTTGTCACATTTAACGTTTCTACATCGAACGGTTTTGGAGAAAAGCGACCGTGACAGACATACAGGTGAGTGATATTATAAAGGTTCCGTATTTATCCTTTGATATAGGACACACTAAAAGGACTTCTCGTTTTAATAACATGTTCATCTAAAGTCTATTCATACATTTCTTAGAATCTAATCTTTTATTTCATTTTGAATGTTTCTCCGATTTATACAAGGATTATACGCAGGAAGTCTATAATTCAATAATATTAATTATTTAACATAAGAATACGGCTGATTGAATACATAATCCGGCATCCACGATATAATTACGCCTGATATTCCATTTGTAGTAAACAAAATTGTTCGATATGCGTCTTTAATTTTAAAATCACACAATAATATTTGTAATACTATGCAACGAAAAGTATCCGGTAGAAATCGGAAAGGAGTGTAATTAAATTAATTTGCATTCTTAGGGATATTAATATAGGTGAAACCCAGGAACTCTACAATCCAATAATATTAATTATTGTACATAATAATACGGCTAATTGAATACATAATCCGGCATCCACGATATAATTACGCCTGATATTCCATTTGTAGTAAACAAAATTGTTCGACATGCGTCTTTAATTTAAAAATCACACAATAATATTTGTAATATTATATAACGAAAAGTATCCGGTAGAAATCGTAAAGGAGTGTAATTAAATTAATTTGCATTCTTAGGGATATTAATATAGGTGAAACTCAGGAAGTCTACAATCCAATAATATTAATTATTGAACATAATAATACGGCTAATTGAATACATAATCCGGCATCCACGATATAATTACGCCTGATATTCCATTTGTAGTAAACAAAATTGTTCGACATGCGTCTTTAATTTTAAAATCACACAATAATATTTGTAATACTATATAACAAAAAGTATCGGGTAGAAATCGTAAAGGAGTGTAATTAAATTAATTTGCATTCTTAGGGATATTAATATAGGTGAAACCCAGGAAGTCTACAATCCAATAATATTAATTATTGAACATAATAATACGGCTAATTGAATACATAATCCGGCATCCACGATATAATTACGCCAGATATTCCATTTGTAGTAAACAAAATTGTTCGACATGCGTCTTTAATTTAAAAATCACACAATAATATTTGTAATACTATATAACGAAAAGTATCCGGTAGAAATCGTAATGGAGTGTAATTAAATTAATTTGCATTCTTAGGAATATTACTATAGGTGTAAAGTTGATAAGAGCTTTCAGTTAATTGATTTCAATCAATCATTTTCGGCAGTTTAATGAATCGATACATATAATATTGTTTACGTTCTGTTTTTTTTCGAAATATTGTATTAAAGATAGGTGAAAATAGTACATATTTTACTTATCCCAGTTTAATAAATGTTTCTGAAAATACCAAGAAATTGTAAGACAGCTTTATTAAAATAAAATTTACTTTCTGAAAAGATTTATTCAGAGAAATAAATTAAAAGCAGCCAAAAATTAATTATAGCGCTTTGCTTTTTATGTCCAGTGGTTACATAATTTCTGTGTTTTGGCTAAAATTTTGAACTCTCTAGTATATTATTGCGCAGACTTTAAGGAATAATTTTAGAGATTACACATTATTTTAAACTGTAACACATGATTGAAATCGATATTGAAAAAATTAGGACTTTGAATTTCAATATATTACAAAATTATTACCGGTTGGTACTCGATGTTATTAAGCTTATTATTATGTTATATTTAAAATTTTTAAGTTCTCAGTTAGACCAAAAAAAAACTGAAGCATAAATGACAATATCGGTTGATTTTTCAGGTATATTAATAATTTTTAAATACTAAATTTATAATATGTTTCACATGTTCTATATATTCCAATATTAACATATGTACCAATCGTTGCCAATAAAATAGTAATATGTGATATATGTATGTTGTGTTGATCTACCCAACAAAAAACTTAACAAAGTGGAATAGTTTTAGAATCTGTGGTCTTGATTTAGTCATATTTCCAATTTGAAAAAAAAATTAAATAGTTTAGGATAAACGACTTTTTATGAAGAATTGTTTATTGCTCGTGTAACTATATTATGTAATCAACTGAAGTGAATTGCACTCAGGTACTACTTTAATGTCTGTATTCAAAGTCGACTTAAGTCGCAATTTTTATAAACTTTTTATTTTAATTCATTTTTGTTGTTTATTGTTCTACGAGTATATTCTCACCATTTGTGAATTTACATGTTTTCATGTTTATTAAAATTTCGGAAAAGCGCAAAGCTTCTATACAATCACGATATTTGCAGAGTCTGGTTGTTTGTAGCTGGTAGACCTGTGGAAAAGAAGAATAATTTTAGTTATTTTCACAATTAAATGAAACTACGTGATGTAGTATTATTTCTACTTTCTTTAAGTTCTTTACCACGACCCAGGTTTCGTTGTATTACAACATCTTCAGGTGGGCTATTAGCAAAGATCTTTGCTAATAGCCCACCTGAAGATGGCACCAGGCGTAGCATCATTCCAATTGCTCATGGTATTCCGAGTGTAATGTGATGTTCGTGGCATTCCGAGTGTAATATGACTCATTATTTAAAGTAATTCTTAACGTTTATAATGCACCAATCTCAGAGCAGTTCCGTTTGAATTGCCACATCGGACGGCATTCATCTAAAGTCCATCATAGCGGGCGGTCAATGGGGCGACTAATGGCGTGGAGCGCTTGCACACGGGCGCTCGGCCGCACCGTGCTGTGGACACGCGTCGCCTGCTCTGCAAATTGCGTCCGTGTACCGGCGACGACCGCCCAGCCGTTTGTACAGTGGGTAAAATGCCTGGTTCGGAGAGCGAAGTTGATATTCATATGACATCAGAGCGGTATTTGTCTGTGATAAGGGAATTTTGTTCTAATTTAATATTTGTTAAGAAAAAGTTAACTATAGGTAAGACAAAGCTTTAGAATGATTGTATTTGTACATTGATATTAGCATATTCTTATATTAGTACTTTTTTATTTCCGACAGATATCGATTGAGTTATCATACACATTTGGTACGTTACTGGAAACTTAATACTGCAAACGGAATTTAAAAATAAAAAATGGTAAATGCAACCTCAATGGCACTTTCAAAGACCTTCTAATGATGAAGCGGACAAATGCATTTCTTCAGTTTAAATCCATGGGGAAATTAATTAAATCTGTCCATTTTAACATCATACTACTTATTAAAGAAGATCCCTATCTGAAGTCCACTCCTATTGTAAAATTTCATGTATATAGCTCTAAAATTATACAGTTTGGGGGGCTGTGATAGGAGAACGGTCGGACGGATGGATGGACATGCTGAAATTGTAAGGGTCTTCGTCTCACTATGGAAACTTCAAATATTTTGTGTCAAACGTGGGAGGGGTATTAATATATTCGAAACGCCCTTTTGAAATAAATCTACCCCTAGTAACCGGCAACGCTCTTGACCGTCCACAATTAAATGAAACTACGTGATATAGTATTATTTCTACTTTCTTTAATTTCTTTACCACGACCTAGATTTCGTTGTATTACAACATCTTCAGATGGGATATTAGCAAAGATTAGCAAAGAAATCTTTGCTAATATCCCACCTGAAGATGTTGTAATACAACGAAACCTAGGTCGTGGTAAAGAAATTAAAGAAAATAGGAATAACACTAATCAAGTAGTTTCATTTAATTGTGAATAATGAATTTCTATAAAATTAACGCCAAATATATTCAATAGCTCTTGACCGTATTGTAAATAACAACTTAAGACGAAAAATATAGGAATAAGAAAAATACTTTTCAGCTAATTATCACGGTTAATATCATGATCCTTGGTATTGGTTTATTATTGTTACTATCATGATCCAAATAGTGGTTCATCGGCTATTGGAAATAATTAGAATTGCATGTGACCCGCAACCCATCATTTGGGTCATAACAACTCACCACCTACTCAACAACTCACTTCTGTGTAAGACCCGGTTTTATGAGACAGATTCTACATGATTCACTCGGTGAGTGTCCAATACGCTAGAAAAAGAAAATGAAATATTTTTAATAATATTAGCGTGGATTAAATTATGAATTTTTAACATTATTTATTGAATACATTTGGAATTAATTTTGTTGAAATTCATTATCACTTAATTTTTATTCACAACTATATGAAACTATGTAATGTTGTATTATATCGACTTTATTTAAATTATTAACCCCGATTTAGGTTTCGTTGTGTAACAACATCTTCAAGTGGGCAATTTGAAGAAGATTTTCTTCAGATAATTTTCTTATGAGAATTCTCTTCAAATTGCCCACCTGAAGATTTTGTCATACAACGAAACCTAGGTCGGGGTCCATAAATAAAGTGGATATAATACTACATCACGTAGTTACATTTAGTTGTGAATAAAAATTAAGTAACATTATTTAAATATATTTTTGCTCTATCGTTGCTTATTTTCACGTAACTTGTCAATTGCGGGCTTACATTTATTTAGTTGTGAATAAAAATTAAGTAACATTATTTAAATATATTTTTGCTCTATCGTTGCTTATTTTCACGTAACTTGTCAATTGCGGGCTTACATTTAGTTGTGAATAAAAATTAAGTAACATTATTTAAATATATTTATGCTCTATCGTTGCTTATTTTCACGTAACTTGTCAATTGCGGCCTTACATTTAGTTGTGAATAAAAATTAAGTAACATTATTTAAATATATTTTTGCTCTATCGTTGCTTATTTTCACGTAACTTGCCAATTGTGGGCATTTAAATACATGAGATTATTCGATAACGGGGACAAGTATTAGTCAAATAAAAGATATGTAGTAATTTTCCGTCTCGACTGCCCGCGCCTACCACTGTGCAAGGAGATTCCGACGCTAAGTTTTAATAAGGTAGGCTCGCAAATTGTCGCGGCTCCTATAAAGACTCTTTGTCGAGTGCTCGAGACGTTTTAGGCGCACTGTGCCACCTATTACCGGCTATACATAGGTCTAATAAGATATTGTATATAGGCATATAAATTGCTGTAAGGTGCCTATTGGACTATGCTATATTTGTTGGAGACATTTTCGTGCTTGGCACGCAGCTGATGTGCGAAAGATGGCTGGTTATGGGAGCTTTTAAGTGGAAGATGAGGATATGGGTTTTTTGTAGCGCTTTATAATCGTGCGTTAGGGCGATAAGTGTGTTTCTGAATTGTCGTAGATCCGAAGAGAGTTTCACATTTTTATAACTAAAGGTTTTTACAAAAAAAAATTTACTTAATATGTATTTGCATTAATCATTATATACTATGTTATTAAGGGATCCACTAATACCAGGGTTGGGAAAACATTTATATCGATTTTTGTTTTATGGCTCTAGTCTAGCTTTATATGCCTATGTAAAAGTAGTGTAAAATACGAATTTGATTATTTTGTTAAAAATGCCGGCTAAGATTCTTACACGTACGTACATAATTCCACATTTGTATGTTAACAAATAAAAATAAAGGATTAAATCCAATTGAGAGCCTGTTATAAAGCAATCCCGTCTTTTAATTGCGGCTGAAAATATAATTTTACGGTATTAATCATATGACAAGTGGGCAGGTAAAGCTTTTCAGTAAAACTTCCATAATTTTACTTTCCATTAGTTTGTATGTCCTAAATCTGTCTCGAAGCTGTTTATTTTTAGCTGTATATCACTGATGTTGTTTATTTTTAGCTTTATATCACTGGTATTGTTTATTTTTAGCTTTATATCACTGATATTGTCACTAACACTCAATTTTTATAACAGTGATCTTACTTTAAAAAATTGCCAATTTTATTTTAAATGTTACATTTAATTCCAAACTATGTATTTATTTGGACACTTCTATGTGTAAATTCAAAGTTTTTCGTAAAAAATTATTGTCACCATTATTTTTATCGATATTTTTTTGGGATAGCAAATATTTCGCTTTTCTCTCAGCGGATAAGTGTGTGCTGTATTACAATGCTTTTCTATTTATATTTGAGTATTTTACACAAAATAAAGACACTCTGTAGCAAAATTACTTTGCATTAGTTTATTTGGTGAATAAGTAAAGATATTTTAAGATAAAGCGCAACTTTTTTCTCAGAATGGGTAAGAAATATTTTTTTCGGAAATGTATCTCCAGAATTCTTTAATGTAAAATGTTTTATTGACCTTATATTTATTGAATTATATTTGAATAAATTGAAAAAAAATACGTTCTAGAATCTCGAAAAACTTGTCAGAGCTAGTGTCGAAGAACCCTCAGCTATCTCGTTCTGTTTAACGAAATCTAGAACAGCGCTAAGAATTCGAGAACTTGTCACGCTTTTTTAGATTTTTATTCTGCGTCCTGTTCGGGAAATTCCTTATAGAATATAAAGTCGTATAGAAAAATTTTAATACCATTTTTCTTTTGGCTGTTTTGACGGTTGTTTAGTAACTAGATATGAAATTGGGCGTTTTGGACACGGGAAAGTACTGTATACTAATAGAATTGATTAGTGCAGTTTTTCATAAAGTTAAAATAAGAATAAGAAAGAAGAAAGGAAGATGTACCCAAGAGGATTGCAGAGTGAATGCTGTTGAAAAACAAAACAGTCGTTCAAGTGTAAGTTGTATTTACGTACCAAAAGTTGAAATGAAACTTTAAATGAAACGCGTTTGAATCCTTCCCATTTTTTTTTGTATTTTTTTTATAGGTTATAGGTTTCACTCGGAGAAAAAGAAAAAAAAACAAAGTTATGCCTCCTTGTAACGTTTCGTGTTAGTTTCGTTTAAGCAAAAAAATTAAATTTTAAGTCTGTAATATTTTTGGAATTATTTCTCCAAGCATCCTTAATAAGTTCGGTGCGGAGCCTATTTCATTTGTGCATAGGTAGACCATAAGCTGGGAACCATAACCCGTGCAGCCATTTCACGTGTGCTGAGGTGAACTAATAATGATAAAATAGTGGGCTTGTTATACGAGACAAAGGTTAAGCAGCGCTGGGCACTACGGGCGTTATTTCATTTCTTAATTAAACCTCTCCGCTGCGGATATCTCATTCAACATTCTTTGTTCAATTAGATAATATTTGCAACGGAGTTGTTTTTTCACTGTCAATCTAGACCATGTAATCGACAAATGTGTGTACTCGTATATACTGAAATCGTTGTAGTAACACAATCCAGAGCTTTCTATTCTAGATATTCTGAAACTAGTTTTATAAAACTTTATCTAATTTATTCAGACATGTAGGTAATAACAGATGAGCAGGCGCCAGTGATGTGCCCAAAATATTTTTTTTGGTTATATTCCCTGACCGAATCTATATGAGAAAAGTTTGATGATATTATTTGAACTATACCTATTTCATATGAGTATAATTGATATAATATTGTAGATAGATATATAAATATAAAACGTGTTACATACACTTTCAGAAATAAGTACTAGGTTTCAAATTCAGTAAATTAAGTGGTAAACCTTTTAGTATTAAGGAGAATTTTATTGAATTCTGTAAGTTACCTTAATAATGACAGTTATTCTACTTAATTTACTAAATTTGAAACCTAATACTTCTTAATCTGTAGTATTGTTGCCCTCTAATGTTAGTCTCTTAGTCTCTTTCTATTGCTAATCTTTACTAGTGATGCTCTAGTGACCATTGTTAGACTGTATTAGTGACTTTTAAGAAAATTTTCAACTTCATCCGTCTCTCCGTTCATCCGTCCATCCATCTGTCTGTCTTTGACAAACATGTAGTTTCTTGATTTTTACACCTAAATGTATAAAATTTAGAGAGCCTTGCTTTAGCCTGAAGTAATATGTACAATTTTATCAAATATCCAGTATTCGTGTAAAGTACAGGTGAAAAAAAATTATTGAGGATTTTTCATTTTTAAAAACTTCAAGCTAAAATATAATATACCACTCTAATGTTTCAAACCAACGATTCGGTTGGAACTATTAATTAAAATTATTTTTATTACTTTCATCAGCAATGTCCGGAGACATAAATAACCACGAACCCTGCTTTATGTGCGGACTACACACATTTGGCTGGTTTTATTTTTTGACGTCAACTATATAAATATGACGAAGGTGAAAACGAAGTATTAGGAAAACATCGCGTTTAAACCAGGTATAAATTATTAACGTTGACTGTTTTGCGGTAGTGTTCCCAGCGTTGCTCATTGAATATACCGGTTGTTATTGTATACACCAATTAATGCCATTATTCTGGTTAAAAGTAATATACGCAATAGTTATAAACGTTAAATGCCTGTTGCAATTTTTGATAGACAAATGCTATACTTCGAGATTCAAACTTTTAAGTTAATTTTGTGTTCGCAGCTTTCGTTGGCTACGATTTTCGAATTATTTTTAAAATGAGTAGCATATAAAATATAAAATTTGCTTCACTGGTTTTCAAAATCTGTCTCGATCTTATCTGGCTATTTGTTAGTCAGATTCTTCTAGTTTAAGGTAGAAATAAGTTCCACAGTTGTAATGAAAGTGTCTGCTGTCAGAATTGATCAGTCTGTTTAATAAAGTAGATGTTGAGTTACTGAATATTTTGGAAAATTATATCCCTGTTAAGTGCTTTCATTCTTCAAAGTTCTAGCTTTTAATTGTGTGTCTAGTGTAATTTTATCCACGTTCACTGAGATTGCTGCTGTTCTTGCTCACTTTTAAAACACTTTTTACTTTAACGCGAACCGCCATAAATGTGAGTCACTTACCGACCGGAGGTACGCGATTAAACCGTGGAACATTTGCACGTACCGCAGGGTTGCAAGCCATCACGACTTAGAGTGTCATAAAAAGTGCAGACAGTAGCAAAAACATGATTCTCGATCATCAACACGGATATGGCCATCATCAGGCAAGCTTTTGATTCTCTTATTTTATTACGTCCCGCCAACACGGTGTGTTTCAATGCTCTCGTAAAACTGTTTAACGCTTCTTTTAAAGTGACTTCAATTTAATTGAATAAGTTAATATTGGTTTGTAGTTATATTTACAAATGAAGCCGGATTTTGAGAATTGTATTGTTTTTACCTGCGTTATAGTGAACGTTATTCCTTACTATATATTTTCACAGGTGTGCTTCATCCTACTTGAATAACAAAATAACAGAAAAAATAAAATATGTGGAAAAGCATTCTTGTAATAAAGTAATTGTTTTTACTCTTTCTTATTTAGAATAATATAATGAATCATACCTATAATCAAATTGCGGAAAAAACGTTATAAACGCAACATTACGAATCTTCGGTTCATTTTATCAGTGATATTTAATTTTGAAAAATTATTTTCTGATAGCTGTTGAAGCTTTTTTTTTGGAAATTTTTGGAATTTATGACAAAAAATTGGAAATAGTTGTTCAATTTGAAACTTTGAAGGCGATTTACGTCAGAATTTTTTCCCATTCACCGTAAATGTTTTAAGTTCAGATTAATGAAAGATTTCCTGAAAATATATCGTAATAAATAGTACAGCCTTTATACGTTGGGACGAGAGATTGTGTGTTCATTTGTCTATATCTCCAAAATGAATGTGCAAATTTTGATGTGGTTTTCTATATATAATAAATATAAGTTATCATATAAACTTATATTGTAAAAGTATAAGGGACGCAAAAATCCTGTTGTAACTTTAAATGAACTGCATTCTTTTTACATTTATTTTTTGTAATTTAGATACTAATCGAGCTGTTTTTATGTACGATGTATGGCCTTAATAAGACTTGCATTAATTAATTTTTTTGTAAATGTTTACTTTCAGACCATTTTTTTAATATAAAATTTATAAAAAAGTTTTTAAAGAAAAAACACTATTTAAAAAAATTTAATTTATTGAATATATTTGGCGTTAATTTTGTAGAAACCTGGATCGTGGTAAAGAACTTAAAGAAGGTAGAAATAATACTACATCACGTAGTTTCATTTAATTATGGAATTTATTACAAATTTATTTAATTAATTGCAATTGATTAAATATTCTAAAATTAAAGATCGTTCAAAAATTGTATTTAATTACAATTGCTTAAGTATTCTAAAATTTAAGATCGTTCAAAAATTATAAAAAAAATTAGTTTTATCGATAACTGGGATATCTTGTAGTACAATGATAAATTTGTAAAAAAAATGGTTATGAATAACAAATAATTTTTTCTACCAATCGTATTGTAACTGTAATCATAAAGGCGTGACCAATGCCTTGGTAACACCGCTCAGTAGGATGCTGAACTATCCACCATTTTGGAAAACAGTGTTGTCGTACTGTAAACGTACTGTACTGCATACTATAACGTACTGTACTGCATACTGTAAACGTTACTGTACTGCGTACTGTAAACATGAGACTGTTACACTATAATGTAAAAAAAAATGGAAAATAACCAATAAATTTTTATTATAACGTACGTTATGTATGTTCGGTTTTATTCTCCATAACCATTGTTTCAGAAAACAATAGAATGTCTTGGATAAAAGAATGGTAGTCCTTTTTATATTTAGACATTAAAACGCCATAGAAATAATGAAATTTTACTTGAAAGTTAATTTTATCGCGATATTTCCCATTTTTATTATTTGCTCTTAAATTGCTTTTGATTTCATAATATTATAAAAATTTACCTTGGCAGAAAAATATTACTACACTAAGATTATGCTGTTTATATATCTTAATTAATCGGAAGTATGATTAACTGAATATGTTAAATTGGTGTAACAAGTCGGATTCGATGGATTCCTATTACAAAATAAGAGGATTATAATCAATAATTTTTTTATTATCTATTACGTTCCGGAGATACACTTTTTTAACGGTAATAAAAGGGTTAAGCATCCTGCAGTGCACGCACACCGGGCGTCGCATGGCATCATCAAAGTTAAATAATACTAGTTTCAAATTTTAATATCGAAACGAGTATTATTTTATAGATAGGAAAATCGATCATATTGATAATTCAGTTCCCTTTTATTATTTAAAATTTTCAATGTAATTATAGTTAAAAAAATTGATAATAAAAATATCTTGTTATAGATTTTTGTCTTAAATTTTCGGGAGAAATTCGATAGAAACTCTTGATGATTTAATTAATCGACAACTTCTATATTAATATATATTTTTGACATCCACTCGAGTTTCATACAAGTCCCATCGCATCGTTCGATATATAACTTTATTTATATAAAAGTTATTGACGCAATGTATCGATTATTTCATGAAGTTATATTGCAAGTTTGAAATGTTACCACCATTGAAATGTTACCCGATTCTTTTGTGTGCGATACTTTATTTATATTCTTCATATAAACACTATTGGACACTAAAATTTGATTAATCTAATATCATATTTCTCAAGTTTTTGAATCATGTTTTTGTTCATTCAAAACATTCTCTCGCTGTGAGCACATTGCCCGGCCCCGGAAGGAAGCAATCGGAAAATTCATAGATGAAATTGCTCAACGCTTTCACGTTGGCTAACAAAAGTTACCCGTTTAAACGTGAATGGTTTATACATAGGAAAATCTGAGCGGCATACGGAATGAAAGCGCAGATTAAGTAAAAGGTCCACAGTGTCTGGCGGCGCGGGGCCCGGCACGATATAATCGATAGCGGAGCGCGGGGGCGGCTCCACCCCTAATATCGGGGGTTGATTTCAAAACTCGAGGGAGATATTACTTTACGCGTGTCTAATTTACTGCATTATCCCTCCAACGGCGGGTCCGGCAGAGGCGTTTGGAAATATGGATTTTTTCCCTTTGAACTGGGCGATGACGTATGTATATAGGAGATTTCGGGCCAACGATTGGCCAGGAAGTTGCTAATATTGTTAGGTGGTCCGAGAAACTTTGCTGAAGAGGGCGAGTGATTTAGTTTTGTTAAGGAAATGATGGATGCTTTTTGAATAAAATAAAAGCTGAATATTAGCGGTGGTTTGTTGTAATTTTAAGGGAGTTTGTTTATTTTTGTAATATCAGTTTAAAAGTTGACGCTTATTTACATAGCCTTAGTATTTATCTGCTATTACGCATGTTCATATGGAATAGCATTAAATTATTACTTTCAATGGTATCCAACGTGAACATATGTAATAGCAAATAAATATTGAGGTTATTTAATAGTATGCATGTATGTTCATATAGGATACCAATAAAGGTATTACTTTTAATATACATATAAGAAAATACGAAAAAAGCAGAAAAATGTTGAGTCTATTTAATAGTATGTACGTATGCTCATATGGTATATCATTAAAAGTATTACTTTTAATGTCATTCCATATAAGCATATGTAATAGCAAATAAATATTGAAGTTATTTAATAGTATGCACGTATGTTCATATGAGATACCATTAAAAGGATTTTTAATTTTAAATAAAATAAGACAGAAACTATTTCTTGCTTTGATTCCAAAAATATATAAAACTTAGTTTATTACCTTCGACAGAAGATGTGGTAAGAATTCATCAAAACTGTTTATTTGTAAGTCTAGCTGCAAGGGTGGGGTTGGATACGAGAAACATTTTCGACAACAGTGACTGAATCCCCAGGCACCAAGCAATATTTTGAAAATTAACTTTTGTTTTTGCGGGACGGGATGCTGTGCCGCTAGTGGTTGACGAAAGAGTGCCATGCATTTTTTGCTTGGATGTTTTGTTCGCAGGGGACCATGACCGCGACAACTATCCTCTATTGATGAAAACTCTGATGACATTTCAGATCCCGCCGAAGATTGAAAATTACTATTGGTATCATAATCAAGAGAAATTGTAAATAAAAAAATTATGTTTTGTAATAATAATTTTTTTAATTATATAAACAGCTTTTACTTCATTCCTACATTATTTTTATAAAAATTACTGTTAAACAATCTAAAACTTACGTCACGAATTGCCATTAATTATAGTAAATTTTTTTTTTTGAAAAATTTGTACTTTTAAAATTTTTTTAAGTTTTTGATCGCCATTTCAAATTTTTCTGATTTTAAAGAATATATTAAAACGAACAATTAAAAAAAAAAATGGACAGAATCAATGTTGGTTTTGAAATTTTGGAAGTTTGTCCATTTTCATGTTTTATTGTTTCAATTATTAATATAATGAAGTTAATTTCAATACTTTAATTTGTATTATTTAATTTAATGTTTCTTCCGTTAATGATTAGTTTTAACGTTACGGTAAGTTTTTACTTAATTATAAGTCTCAATTTACTTTAAAATTATTTATATCACTGATAACATCTATTTTAAAATGTTGTGTCCAATCTTTTGTTATGAATATATCACGATCGTTGTTAATACAACACTTATTTCGTTTTGTTTAGTTAAATTAAATAAAAATATTTTAATTTAACGGATAAAGTTTTATTTTGGAATTCCGGATGAACCCAACGGAATCTTTTTATTGTGACGACATCGTCCATTTTCCCTCAGAGGCTTATAACTTCTAAATGAAATTAGATAGAAACTTAAAACTTACATTTAATACGTAGTTCTTTAAAGTAATCTAAGTTTTTTATTGAGGTATTCTCAAAGTTGTAAAGAACGAAAAAATTATTTTTCATAGGCGTGTAGGGTATAATTGAAAAGACCACTTTGATGAGAGTACAAATTGAGTTTTTAACTTAAAAATAACGATTTAGTGATTTGGTATATTATCAAATTTGCCAGTTTTAAATCCAATATATTATCGGGTTTATTTCAAAAACATAGGAAAGCTCTAACTCCTTATTATGTATGAAGTTCTAATATTTGTCACACCTATTTAAGCAATAAATATTTAAACTATAAATACCAAAGAAGGCCAAACATAAAACAAATTAAAACGTTTTGAGTAATTTATGATAGTTCTACACCTACCAAAAGCCAAAGGCCGCCTACCAAAGGCTGCCTACCATAGGCCGCCCACCAAAGGCCGCCTACCAAAGGCCGCCTACCAAAGGCCGCTCACCGCCTACCAAAAATTAATACAATATACTTTTAATAAAAAAATAACATAAAAATTGTATATTAATAGAAACACTACATACCCTTAAATGTTTACATTTTCATATGTACGTAAGTTTATACGGAACCCTCGTAGGGTAGGTTCTACACGTGCCTGACAGTTTTATTTTTTAAACATGTGGCTTACAGGCTTGCAACCAAAGATGCATCAATCTGTGTCTTGATATCGCGCTTCAATTAACAAATCTTGTATATTTAGTTGTTACGCCGATTTGCTTACTGTATTTATTTATTGAATATCTGCAAATCAATTTTGGGCACAAAGGAAACTGATTTCATTAAAGCAAACTTGTCAAAAATGAATTATTTATTGGTAGTCTATTTCTTTGTTTCTAAGCTTCATTGCAAAAGCTTAACTGTATGTTATACAGATATATTTATTTCATAGCATTGTTAATTTTTCCGAAATAATTATATACTTTATTTATTTAGTAAAAGTAACTTTTCGGGCGTCAAATAAATGTAAAAATAATTACATATATGCCTATATACCTACGTATTCTGTGACTAGATTCAGTATCTATCCATTTTTACCCGACTATGAGGAAGGTTTATGAATTTTACATGTTATGTATGTATGTATGTATGTATGTGAGTTAGTTTGTTCCTTCGTATAGACTAAACTACTAATACGATTTCCACAAATGAGGTGTTCTTATTAATCTTGACCCAGAAAATGTCCTGAGGTTTATAACGTTTCATAAAATTCAGTGTTATATATGTATGTGAGTAAGTTTGTTTACTTGTAAGACTAAACTACTAAAGTGATTTCCACAAATGAGGTGTTCTTATATTAATTTTGACCCAGAAACTGTTCTAGGGTTTATAACGTTACATAAAATTCAGTTCTATATATGTATGTATCTGAGTAAGTTTGTATCATTGTAAGACTAAACTACTAAGGCGATTTCCACAAATCAGGAGTTCTTATATTAATCTTGACCTAGATAGTGTCGTAGGGTTTATAACGTTATATAAAATTCAACGCTATATATATGTGTATGTGAGTAAGTTTGTTTCATTGTAAGACTAATCTGCTAAAGTAATTTCAACAAAGAGGTGCCATTAGATTCATTTTGATCCAGAGAGTGTCCTAAAGTGTATAACGATAAATGTTATTTATATAGTTAGTAATGCAATCATGACAAAATTCAAGCATTGAGATGTTCAAAAATCTAAATTTTATAAAGGTGAATTGTACGGAATCGTTTTCTATGGGTGTCTTGCCATTACTTGTATATTCCTAATAAGTCATCTTCACACATAAGACCATGTACTATATATAGATTTCACCTTGACGCAATACGATTACGCGAAAAGTTTCTTTCAGACCGATGAAATTTTTCGACGTCGGAAAATATTAACGTATTCACGGAACGCTGCGCCTGGCCGTAACGTGACGGCGCGCGCGGCGGCTACGTTTTTACGTACCGTAAACGTTAGAGCCGCCCGCCTCACAGTATACATAATGTGGTAGTGGATTTTGATGTACTTGAGTGCTGCTTGTGCATTCATGGTGCTGGCGGCGGAAGTGAGTGGATGCGCTGTCGGAAAATGAGTTTTGGGTATGTTGACCTAGTTAGTCGAGTTTGGTGGATGACTCGCTTTGAAAGGGTTGAATCGCTTTGAAACGAATTGTAATTTGCGTAGTGCGTACATTTATCGAAAGTTGTCCTCGGAGAGTGTTAGGTACCCTGTTCAAGTGCTCTTGCCAGAGGTGTAGGATGGAGAAAGTTTCATTGCTGTTAAGGTGAATCTATGACTGTTTGGTGTATATCTGATAAACCGTGATATCCGCTGCGGTTGGTCGTACTGTATTTGATATATGTATGTAAAAGTTATCATATTATAAAGTACGAAAAGCAATTTGTAATGTTTCGTAAGATATAGGGGTAGATATAACATCGTCATGTTGGTCCGTATATCTATCCGTCCATCTGTCCCAGAGAGTTTCTAAACTTTTAAACCTGTGCACATTAAATTTAGTAATTAGTCACAATTAAATGAAACTACGTGATGTACTATTATTTCTACTTTCTTTAAGTTCTTTACCACGACCTAGGTTTCGTTGTATTACAACATCTTCAGGATAGATATCTTTGCTGTTGTAATACAACGAAACCTAGGCCGTGGTAAAGAACTTAAAGAAAGTAGAAATAATAGTACATCACGTAGTTTAATTTAATTATGAATAATGAATTTCTACAAAATTAACGCTGAATATGTTCAATATTTAGTAATTATTAAAAAAAAAATTTGCTTATCTATGTATAAAAAGCGAAGGGAGGGGGGAATTTTGTTACACACCCCATCATTGAACAGATTTTAATTGTCATCGTTCAACAGAATAGTTGTGGTTTAATTTTTAAGCCGCATTTTCCATTTTTCTTCTCCGTTTGCGAAGTATTAAATTTCAAAATGACGTACAATGTGTCATGCCTCAATTAAATACGAACGAGTGAATTTCCTTTATTTTTTTTAAGAGGGGATTTAAGAAAAAATATTTCAGTTAACTTTGGAATCATCTTTTATGCGTGTTTCGTTATGAGTTTGACAATTTTTTTTGTGTTTAGGTTATGTCGTTATTATAACGCAGATATTATTAGAAGTTATTCATTTTTTTACATTCAATATGCTTTGATGGTTGTTAAAATCTGTGTACTTAAACAACTTTGTGATCATCGTTAAATATTTGCTTCAAAATTTCATCCTTTTACTTCTTTAATAGAAACGCGACAAAGAGGACAAGTATTCAGATCTCGAATAGATCGAAAAAAATTGTGATATTAATTTCTAATTTTGACTAGCCAAACTAAATATTTGATTCTTTTTTTGGTAACTTGGCAATTATTTTACCAATTGTTACCAAATATTGCAAAAAAGGTCTGTAATCTTGTTACGTATTGATATATTTAGGATTTTACACTATATGTATTTGTATGTGTACACTATATATATATATATATATATATATATATATATATATATATATACATATATATATATATTTTGGATTTACACAGATATGTTTAGGATTTTCACACCGACGAATCGAGCGATTATTACGTGAATAGTCAGACAATATAATATTTTATTTTAAATGTGACACTCCCACGCATTTCAATATTTAATTTTTGTTGTCCGGTTTGTTCTCACCCACAGTTTTAAAGACTTCGTTGCAATCAACCTACTTTCTAGTGTCATGTTATAAAACGGATACCATCTCGCGATTGAACTTAAAAATTATGGAACATTTCTAATTCCTTGTGTAATAGCTGATTTTATTATTATACATAAATGAACAAAAAAAAATTGATGATGTAGCTGCTACACTGAGAATGATATCTATATTTTAAGAAACCGGTTTTATACTTTCCTATATATTTGAAGGATCACAGAAAAAATTATAATATAACATTTTAACACAGTTTAATGCTCTATGATATTCATAATAGCATAATATCATTTACGAATAGTTAAAGAGTTATCTTGAAAATTACGACCTTAAAGTGTAATATCTCATGATATTGAACCATAGTGGGCTAGATTAAAAACTTAATTTTCCAAAAAAAAATTAAATAAAACTCATAGGGAATTAAATGTATTATGACATTGACAATAACGTATTTTGAAATCCGATGAAAAGTTAATAGATATTTTGAAAAAAAAATTTCGTATTTGTATTTTAAAAAATTTCAATACAATTTTTATTCCGAATAAATAGTTTACAAAAATCGTTCTTTACTGTTCCTTGTAAACTATTAATTTTATAAAATAGCATGTGTGACAAAAAAGATAAAAAGTTTTAAACTTCTCAAAATACAATTTGACTATTTAGTCTAAATATAAAAAAGCTTATTTGAAATTAAAAACATGAAAATTCAAAATGAAAAAATTTTGTTTTCATTATAACTTAATAATAACCGACATAATAAGATGTCTATAGTATCTTTTTGTTTATTTGATTCCATAATCTTCATACGTATATAACATCCATTGACCTTTTCTCTGTTTATACGTGTTTAGTTATGACGTAAATGTATACTGATGAATATATTAAGATTACGCACTAATAAAATCGGGTACTCCTAAAAGCTGCTCCATGATTTAACATTATTTAAGAGAGTAGGGCTTCATAAGAGTGTTGTGCTTATAATACTCAATATTTGATCTAATATTTCCAATATTTTTTTAAAGGCCTAATCCAAAACAAAACTAAACTGATTTTTATCAGTGGTGGAGCAAAAACCCCATGAAAAATCATTATTTAATTATTCAGCCAGGAACTGATACTTTAAATCTAGGTGTTTGTAACATAGGATAATTATACCCCGCAAGGATAATTATAGGATAATTATACCCGCATTATTGAACAAAATTTCTCCAGATATTGTCTTTGTCACTTAAACTGCAATTGCATTGAGCAATGTCAAAGTATAAGTATACAGTCCATCGGTCGTTTACCTTCTCCATTCTAAAATTGCATCATCGGCCTAAAGATGAATATACTGCTAAATTTAAGCCTCCCCGTATAGTCCCACTATCGATCTGGTGTCGCTTGCATCCAACGGCTTTTACCAGGTCGTGTGCATATTTAATGGGGGCCATATTACTTTACGTTTTCCGGTAAGTGGTCGCTACCGGAGAACCTTTCTTCTGCAATAATTGGTTTGCGATCTATGTGGTCTGACCATTGCAATTTCAATATGACCTGCCAATTCCAGGACTTCAGTTCTCCACGGATATCAATACGGATCATATTTCGTAGCGAAACGCCGGTCACAGCCCTTTCAATAACTCGCTGAGTGGCTTGGAGTCTTTCAAGAAGTCAATAGTGAGCGGCTACGTCTCACGTCTCCATTGTATATCTCATTAAAATAAAATTTTCTTAATTTCTGAATTCCTTCTTATTTGCCGAGGAATTGTTTACTTTTCATACTATGAGTCAATGTAGAAGTTTAATTTCATTCTAGACTATTGAGTCTAGAATCAAATTAAACTTCTACATTGACTCATATTATAACACTCATAGTATAATATCAAGCATAGAAATGCGATTTGATTATTAATATTTTTATTTTTTTGATTGCAGGTCAGTATGCCGTGTGCTGTGGATGACGTTGTGTACATTTCTTCATAAGGATCAAATTGGTTGATAAGTATTTAAAAATGTAACAGTTTATCAATAATTGGAAATATTTAAATAATTAACTTAATTATTCAGTAAAATAATCGTATAATTGTAATCAATAAAATTATTTATTAAATAAATTCAAAATTTCTAAACATACAGGAAAGAAATGAATATATGAAATTGATGCATGCTAAGGAAGTAGACATTTGTTCAGCAGGCTTTTGTGATTGTAGTGCTATACTGTAGTAGCTGCTACACTGAAAATGCTATATTTTGAGAAACTACTTTTATAGTTTCCTATATCTCCTGGACTACTGATCCTTCAAAGAAAAATTCAAAAACTTTCATTCAAAATTTTAAGACGGTTAATGCTCTTCGAGATTCATAACAGCATAATATAATTTACGTATAGTTAAGGAGTTATTTTGAAAAAAAAAATTATGACCTCAAAGTGTAGTATCTCTTACTATTGAACCTTAGTGAGTTAGGTTTAAAAAACTTAATTTTCCAAAAAAAATTAAATAAAACTCATAGGGAATTAAATGTACTATGACATTGACAGTAACATAATTTGAAATCCGATAATAAGTTACAGGAAAGAAATGAATAAATGAAATTGATGCATGCTAAGGAAGTAGACATTTGTTCAGCAAGCTTTTGTGATTGTACTTCCGACTCTACTGTAAGCGTTATCAACGCGGTAACAATAGTTGCAATTCCGGCGGAGCTCATAAAATTGACGTCGCCGAACTTTATAACCATGATTTTAAGTTTAACAGAGCTTTCGGGACGATCAATATCTAGCGAGTTTACCTACGCTTGCCAATAGAATGTGATTTGTTAATAGAATATAAAAATTACATGCTATTACATATATATATATATATATATATATATATATATATATATATATATATATTATATATATATATATATATATAATAACTCTATAGTAATCGTAAAAAATGCTTTGTTAAATTTTTATTTAATTTCCTTCCCTTTTCCTAGTTATTCACTCGATGACACTATTTAATAATAAGATTTTATAATTTTTTCTTGAATAAAAAAAAATCAAATATGAAAAATTTGAAACTTTATTAAAAAAAATGTGGCATATGAAATTTTTACGTAACAATGAGAATATTAACAATATCAGCTAACTTGTTTCTATTTTCGTTTTTCCGCAAACAAACAATTCGCTTGCGCGCAATCGATTTTGTAAATATGTGTAATTTTGTAAATGCTTCAATATAGGGCTAATTGTGTTAATTTTTTTAACTAGGTTGCGTAAAAATATTAACGACATCATTTCGAATTCGTGTAATTGAGTTGGGGAAAGTTTTAATTAAGCGCGGTTTGCCTTACTCAATATAAATTAGACCCTTTGTGCATTTTAGGCTTGAGCACCGAATACGATCAAATGAACCCTCATTGCTATTACCAAGTAGCCTGACGCTTTTCAGCTCTCTTTCAGCACTCTCGAAAATATGTAATTAAGTAAGATTGAATATTGAAATGACGTTTTAGCTTTAACCCCGAGACGTAGGCAACTTTTGTAGGGAAGATTTATCGGACAGTTAAGCTCAGTGAAAAATAGGCATGTTTTGAAATGCAAAAAGTTAAGGCGGTAGCATAAGTCACTATTTTTAATCGACACTAAAACTACTGTCCGAAAACTATTAAGCAAAAATAGAATTAACACTTAGTTTAAACATTTAAGCGGACTTAGTATTTTTGTTAAACTATCTGTAAATATTGAAATTATTTTTTAATTATGAAATATTGCCTAGAATTTTACAGGTATGTGACAAGAACTTGGTTGCCTGTATCTGCTTAAATTGTGTATTAATACAAATTAACTTAAGTAGACACATCATCATCATCATCAGTGGCTCGACAGTCCTTGGCGGATCCTGGTCTTCTCAAGCAGACTGTTTAAAGTCCTCTTTCTGGATGCTACCTACGGTTTTCCAGTTTGTTATGTTGAGAGCATCGAAAACACTTTGTGGGCAGATCGCCCATCTTAATTTGAGTCTTCCTCTTCCTCTTGAGTCAGTTGGTTTGGCCAGAAAATTTTGTTTTGTCACTCTATCCTCCTTCATTCTAATTACATGGCCGGCCTAAGTAGACAGACGTCGTTAAAAAGTAAGAGCGAGAAGAAAGGGTGGAACGTACCACAAAAATATAAGTATTCAGAGACTATATGTCTTGCGAAAGGGATGTCATATCAAAAAATATTAAACACTTTCGATTATAAAGATATCTTTAATAAGAGACCCACTCTATGTAGACTGTTAAAAAAAACCATTTCTAATTTCAATATGCTTTAAAATATTAATATTGTTGGTAAAATTAAAAATACACACCTGGAATTTTTTTATTGTCTATTTAATAAAGAGTTGTTTGAGCACAAAGAAAACTCAAAACGGAAGCCGAGAACAGTTGCCGAGCACAAAAAATGAGCTCTTACAGGAAATGGTTTATAAAAATTTAACTATTTGATAGATCATTATGAAAATCGATTGTGAAAATCATTCTCAATCGATAGGAAAAATCCTCATCAAAATCGGTCAAAAATTGCGGCCTGTAGCGTATCCTCACATGTACATAGATACATACTTACAATCCAACAGATGGAGCCACGTCATTTTTGAAAGGAAAATTTAGATCATAATAAATATTAAGGAAATTTAAAATGATATCATTTTAGAGGAGGATCTTATTTTTCCATAAAGCTAAGCTATTAAAAGCTATCAAATTATTTATAAAGTTAGCATGTAGTTTATAAGTCTCTCTCAAAATACCAGGCTGGTGCGTTAGTCGATAATGAAACACATACTCGCAAGGTGTGCAATATAAATTATTTTTATGTATTCACGTAATGCAACTACCGAGTACCTTTTCTTGGAAAAAGTCATCGTGGTTTGTTTACCTAAGGAGTTATGATGTTACAAATTACGGATGGAGGTGACATGACGAAGAAAGAAGGATTTCGTTTTTGTGATATGGCTACGTGACCTTAAAAAGCTCAAATAAAATTTAAACACTGTACGGTTCTAAATACAGCTTTCTCCAGCACGATATCGAAAAGCGAAACTTGCTTAATTTTTTTTGTTGCTAAAATTTGATTTATTTTAATTATTGTTTATACCGAAAATGGCGGCTTATTGTTGAAAGAAAGGCAAAATCGTAATACACGTCAACTCGTTAGCATAGGATTTTAATTGATCGTAAACTTGATTTTGAAAGTTCATATAAAGTGTGCGGTTTAATCCTTTGCATATGCGTTCACGTTATCTTTATTGCCACTATTAGAATTAAAATTGGTCACGACTTCAAAGATGAACTAACTCATGGTTTTCAAACTGTTTCTATTCGCAACGCATTCAGTATGTAATAATGTTTTCGCAGCACACGAAGAAAAAATTATTATTTTACTTAGCACGAATGATGATTCTTTAATCATATCATTGCTAGTTTCTGCCCACCACTTGGTCTACCACTGGAGCCATCACTTGGGCTACAGTAATAATAACGGTTTAATTTTTTTTTCAAAATTCTTTTGCGTTCGTTAGTGACACAAAGATCGGTAAAAAGAAGAAAATGTTTTAAGCTTTTCCACGAAAATTACGCTCGGATTTGGGAATTTGAGATAAGTATATAAAATGAGTTAACCCATTCTGATATATAAAATGGAAAATTTAGTTTGTTTGCATCAATTTATGGAAAATTATGTCTGATTTAAAAAAAATCTTTTGCTGTAAAGTCCATACATAGAGAGTTATTATAAGCTATATATTATTGCTACACGATATAACGCTTTGAATTATAGGGACTGAGAAGTGATAAGAAATGTAACAGGAGTTGAGAAATACTGCTTAAACAGTGCAAGGTAGATAGACCGGCTTATTTAATGATAGATCATTTTTAGAGATAGGAAAGAAACGAAGATTATATGCATTAGGAAAAAAATTGGCACGCAGAAACGACCTGTAGGATATTTCCTTTTTCCCCGGCAATCGTATCATATACCATTTTGCAACGTTTGTGCGTGTTATTTCTAAATCGGTGCACTGTTTATGAATCGATTTCTCAAAAACCGCTGCGCGTAGTGACTTTGAACCACGGCGATCTATTGTATATTTGAAAATCTACGTATATTGTATGTATATACAATTTTTTTAAATTCTGGTGTGCATGATCGTTAGAAATCTAGTAAAATTTTCACAAATTTTGTGCATCAGAGCTGCCTTGATTAATAACTTATTTTCTTGCGGTAAATACGTATAAAAATTGGTACTGATTTTGTAGGGATTTAAAATCTCTAATAATAAAGAATATACATAGTTAATTACGATCATCTGAGTTTTATATTTATTGTTTTTACCGGAGAATAATTTAGAAAATAAGACATAAACTGATACAAAGCTTTTTATTTATTATTACTAGCAACACTGTAAATGTTTATGTTAATGTATGGAGTACAATATAAGCCAGGATAACAATACCATATAGATCTACCAACATTTGGAATAAATTATACTGGTTTAGGTTAACTGATAAAGTCATACAAGGGAGTAAGAGGAAGTAAGAAATAATATATATGGACAAGATTATCAAATTCGCTTAACTAAAATAAATAGTTTTTAAAATATTTTATTAGAGACAAGAATGAAGATAGGTAAAAAAATCCTACTTTGTCATGTCAGACATGTATTTTTTACGAAAATTAAGATTTTTTAGGTAAATTTCTTTTATTTTTATTATAATTTTGAGTTAAGATAATTTGTATTTCAGGGTTCAAAAAATCTAAGTTTATACAAATTACTTATGTCGTCATGAAAAATAAGTGGTTAAAGTTTCGTAATACTATAAATTCAAATACTAAAAGTACCTGCTTCTTTTCTTTGTCTAGTTGAAATTCGGCTTTATGTTATTCTAAAGCTTGCAACTAATCGATGGCAACATTAAATATTTTAATTTAAGAATCAATTTTAAAAAAAGAGTAAATAGAAAAAATATTGCAGAGTGGACATTCACTCTGAATTGATCCAAAATTTTACTATTTTCTTGGACATATAAGTTTTTACTCCAGAGAAAAAGAAGTGTAATAAGTGAACGTAATTCAGTACATAGAAACAACGCTGTCTAGATAACATGCTACGAAATAATTATCTATGGCCAATTGAAACGACTGACTGCACTTAGCTGCACAGTCGTGAATTGTCAAAATTCTCTCAGTGTATTTTGATTTTGCAAACGCAAACTTCGTAAACTCGTTTTTGGTCATATTTTAACGTGAGTTTTATTTTTTACGTCGCCATTTATTTTCTTGTGACGTCCTAATTAATTACTCCGCTCTTCTTATCTCTCCAGCGCATGTGAAGTCAATGAGTGGGTTCCCACAAAACGGGCAATCAAGTTTTTTAATGCTTCAATTTATTGTCACTAAGTAGATCGACCTTGCGCATTAGCCAGCATGTAATTGGAAATGTAACGTGCATGGTGTGTATGCGTAGGTACCGGCTAGGTTAATTAAACATTTATGGCCGCATAAGTCGGCCATGCGTCCAGCTTTTATTATTTTTGCTTCTTCTGTTTTGCCTTTTGTTCTTAATTGGAGGATGTCATCATGACCTTTAGGGGCTTAGATATTTATTGGAGAATTAGATTGGCTTGTTGATAAAGAACTATTTTGCGGATGCTTATTTGCTGGTATCAAATGTTTTTTATAGGTTTATAATATAACAATGGGACATAATCTTCGAAATATTTCTTCTCTAATACTTAAATTATTAATTTATCATTGTTTGAAGTGAATGTATCTTCATTAAAGTTATTATAACGTTTTGGTAAATTATAATATGCTTTATAATCTTTTGCGGTTTAAACACAATTATACTTTTCACTTTCTCTCTTATTTTTTTTGTAGTTTCTGAAAACTTTATTAATGTTTTCAGGACATGATAGAATTTTTGTAATAATTGCAGGTTCCAGTGGCTTGCAGACCTGTCCTACGATTTTATGCCAGATGCGTTTAGTAATGCGTTTGTAGATCAATAATGATTTGTTATGATGCATGGGTTTCTTCTCATTGATGTTTACAAGCTTTTATTTTGCAGCTATGATTCTTCTTCATTACATTTTTGCACGGAAAATTGAAATGTGTTTCAAAAAAATCAACAGCTCCTTGTCTTTTTAAAACTACTGTATAAAATTAATTGAAAATATTTGAAACGAAATTTCATGAATTTGAATCTTAGTTTCGGTTCCGTTATATGCAATAGAGTTTATTTTTTATTTCCTTGTTATTTAAACATGTCTCCAAGATGTGACTGGCGTAGTTTAATAGAAAATTTTTTTGAGTATTTTAATATTATATTTTCGATTTATGGACATTATTTTTTGTCACTAAATCAATTATGCAAATTTTTCGTTGTGTCTTGTGGTTTTGTACGCCAAATAAATTTGTAATACCGACTGTATTGTCGGAATTAGAGGAAACAATTAAGTTTTAATAATATATTTATAGCAAGTGTTTATTTTATGCCTTTGGGAAGCAATTATTTTTTACATCCAAGTTTTTGTATTATTTGTTTTTGTTAACATATCACTTTGACTCATGTATGACGATTAGATATAAAAGTCGAAATCAAATAATATTATGCGGGACAAAAGCTATTAGAGTATAATTAGAGTCATTAATTATAAAGTAAAATAAATGGTAGAACAGACATAACACTTATCCTATTCAATACTTTGAGAATTATGGATAATTCAATACAGTATACAAAGACGTTTTTGAGAAGAACAAAATTACCGATTGGGTGCATTGTTTGTACATTTATTGGATGCATTTAGTTATGAATATTAATCCTTTTCTCAGTATCAGAGAGTGATATAGAATCAAAATTTATTGAAGATTTGAGGTTGATATTTCGAAATGTTGCGAAAATTTCAAAAGAAGACCTCAGAAAAATATTGTTACAGGAAAATATTGTTACGGCAAGCAATTAATATTTGAGTAAATTTCAAATACAACGAAGAGTAAGGTTCTTAATTTAAAATAATATATAATGATAAGAATTAATTAATTCTTATATGCTTATATATTTGGTATCGAATTAAAGAGACGTTTGAAAATTATACATTTTTAAGAATTTTTTTACGAGAAAATTTGTTGACTTGTGATAATTAATTCTTTTTATTTCAAAATGAGATAAAAAGCTGAATTTCCAATTTGTAAGTGATGCAAATTGGACTTAATTGGACTTTAGATTAACGTCGACTTAAAGACTGTTTTTTTTTACTACAAAAATTACTTACAAAACCTGTAATTTGGTTTTTTGATCTAAATTTTTAAAATGTTATTTGATATATAGTCTCTAAAACCATTTTGCTTAAATAATCTTGTGCAAATCCATTTTCTCCATAATTGTAAAATAAATTTCAATGAACACTTATATAATATTATTGGGGGGTTTCCAAAAGAAATTACGAGAATTTTAGAAGGAATCCATAGGCTTCTTAGGTAAAGAACCTAAGAAATATATAGGTTTGAGCAACTAAATCGTTTTTGATTAAATTCTCTCTACTAGTGAAGAAGCTATTGCTTTTTAAATGGAGAAGTAACTTTATAACGACCTGTAGAAAGATATCTAAAGAATTTTCGACTGGAGACTCATCAATTTATTTACCTTACAAGCATACTCGACTCATTTACTCGGTCGCTTTTTCTCCGGTACATGACAGTCACAGCCGCACAAGAGCGCTCGGGCGCCAGCTGACTGTGAAAACAGATCTAGGCGAACGCTCGATTGCGGTTTCCTTACGCAAACAAAACAATCCACCGAGACAAGTAAATTAATCGTAAAGAAATCATTGGTTTCTATTCCATCTGCGCGTCGTGCGGTTTTAATATTTTTTATTCCTCTGCTACATAAAAGTTATAAAGAGGTCATTTATACATTAAATTGTTTGATCGTCTGTTTGCCTGTTGCTGAGTGATATTATACCCGTAAAGTTTCGAAATTTGGGTCTGTAATTATTGATATGAGACTTGGTAGTCAGCAAATAGAGCTAATTGAAATTAGAATAATATCTCGTAGATCAGAGATTGACTGAAAATATTTGTAGATTTCGTAAGTTACTCGCGTCAATATTAAGAAAAATTGGGAAATCATGAAAGAATATGAAAATGTATTTTCTCTATTGTTTTTATTCCTATCGTTATGCTTAACATCATTAAAAAAAGTCCTTTTTAAAGAAGTATGATCTACTTTGTTTTTATTGATTAGGTGAAGGCGTGGTTAGAGATTTGATTTTAAAAATCTATCGAAAATGGCATCTTTACTGAATTGAATGTTAATTATATATTTAGGAAGAAATTGTAATGACGAGAAATATATAAAAACATCTAAAAGTGCCATTTTTCAAATAAAGAAATAAAATCGTCTCCTACATAATAACTTGTTATTAAAAAAGCCACCATGAGCCACAAAAAATCCGTGTGTGAGTTAAGGAAAAAGTTATTTAATAACAAGAAAACTTTATTTTGTATCCATTTTCAAACTTTATCTTAAATAATGATGATGAAGAAACATTTTAATAATCTTTATATTGACATAAATATTGATAAAAAATTGTAGGAAAGAAAAAATAATTTTAAAGCCAACATGTATCAATTAAGTAACTCATTTTTCAGTCTGTTTTTGTTGTTTGCTTTCATACGGCCAGAAAAAGATTTTATATAAAATTTTAATAAAAAACAAAACTATTCACATAAACTATGAGCATGTTACTGGTCAGTCTCAAGTATTTGCCTTATTTTGGGAACGGTTCTTTCAAAATTCTTACGTTTGGCTCTTTCATGGAATTTGAACTTTTAAAATATTACCTGAAAAGAAAGCGCCTAATAAACAACATTTTTACCAAATTATTTCGGTATTTAAAGATTTGATACATATGAAATCATGTAATATATTTTAATCGTTGGACTGATCGTTGGTTCTTAATTGGACTGATTACTTTTTCTGTAATAAAATACGAGAAAAATACAAAAACTTTACTCTTTACTCATAAAAATTTTAAAAATACTTGGCATGGTGTATCCTTTGACACAATTGTCAAACTACAATAACACATTGCCATATAGCGTTCTATGTAGAATGTGAAAAAAATATTTGGTTTAAAATAGAGAAATGGGATCTTCCATCCACAACTCGTTTACTGCCTTAAAAAGAAATTATTGACTTTGTTCTTTAAAAAACTCGTTTTCAGTTTATTTACATATTTGATGTAATAATTTACGTATTTGATTCAAATTTAAACACCTGCTTGCGTTGCTTGATGTCAAACAATCAAGTAAAAAAGTCTAAGAACGTTTTCCGTTCCTACATTTTATTTAAAGCTCCAAGAAGCTTACAAATTAATTTACCTTTGTGACCACACAAATTTATCACACACACACAGGGTTATCGGAATAGGGTTAACCCTGCTCGTCCAACGGTACCTTCGCCTCTTACACGCAGCGTACATAGGCTCCGATTGCCACCGAAGAACCGGCTTAACAATGAGCCGCAGCGGTAATGGTGCTCTAGATGCGGTTGTTGATTTACGTGGAAATGGCGCTCGTTTGTTCTGGAAAGAAAATGTTTATTGAAATAATACGGTGGTACAAAGTCGCGTCTCTCATTGTTGGCAGTGCACGCGCTTCATTGTTATTAGAGCTGTCGAGTGCGCATGTCAGCGGCACGGCAAACAAGACCGTGTGTTGTCTCGTTCGGTACGTGATTTAGCTATGACTAGTGTTAGTTACTTACGTAATTGATAGATCGGTTCATATTTAAGTTATTTTCAACGAGCACTTTAGAAGTTAAATAAGATAGTGAATGGCATGTGAAGTAGCAGAATACACATATAGTCAAATATATTTCAAATACATATAATGAAACTTGCTCCTAGAATACATTTTTAATAATTTCTATTGAACGTTTATTTAATAATTTCTACGAAACGTTTTTAATATCAGACATTTAATGAAAATGTCTTTTTGTTTGTATAACTTTACTAAATTTATAAAATAGTTCACAGTTTGAACTTTGGATAAATAATTTTGAAGTAAAAACTTTTTTAGGCCCGTTGAGTAATTTTCGGTAGTTGTAAATCTTATGGGTTCGCGTCACCGACATGCTAAAGTTAACAATATATCTGTAGCTATGAGTATGACATGTTGAGCTTGGCCAGCAGCGAAATCATATATATATATATATATATATATATATATATATATATATATATATATATATATATATATAACATCTACTGATCTGGCACACGCGCAGCGGCCTTTGTACAGGTATACACATATATATACTAACACATTCTATATATGCGACTGTATGATGTGCGCGTTGGACGAATATTTTACCCATTTAGGTAAAATATTGTGAGTTCGCGTCACTGACATGCTGTAATAGCAGTATATCTGAAGCTGGTATATATGGCTATAAGGGTGTAACATTAATACTTGTATATCTATATTAGTTAAATTGACTACGTGGAAAGTTCAATGTGTGTATTCTATGAATAGATTAAATTGTGTTTTATTTTGATTAGTATTTTAATTGTAGGATCACCGTGCAGTACAATAGTGAGTACTTAATATGTTAATATTTTTAAATAGAAAAATAAATAACGAAAACAAAGAATATATTTTCAAATATTTTCAATACTCGTATCAATATTTGCGTTTACAAATTTTTGTATTATTTATTTTTTATTTTTGTTTAATATTTGACCTCTGCAATATATCACGCAATGACTATTTCATAGTGGTTTAGGAGTTAATTTACTAGCGTGGTAAAACAGATTTCTAGTTGTTCAGTAACATTATTGTCGGTGATTGTAAAATGTGATTTTAAATTCTATAAAATTGTATAAAACCACCGTTATTTCGTAGTTTTAGGTTTTCTTACTTCTGTCGGTAGTCCCCATAACTGCCTATGTGTTTTTTTATGAAGACTTGGTCTTGAACTGTTTACCTCTTAAAATCGAAGTTGTTATTTTGGTTTTTTTTTTAGTTTTCATTAGATTGGAGTTTTGGAAATGGAGTCAAGAATATTTGTTACTCTAAGAGATTATCTGAAACAACTATTTATTCGATTTCAATTTTGCCGTTCGAAATGTTAAAGTTTTATCATCAGTATATTTAAGGTTTTATCGCTTCTTCATATTCACATTTCATAATTTAATTCTCAATGTATGTACACTGCGAATTGAATTTTTGAAGGTATGGTCTTCTATGGTGGTGCGGATTTCATTATGGGTTGTTCTTTTGATTGCAAATAATTTTGAATCATGTCAATGCCTTTTATTTTTATTAATACAAATTACTACAAAACATTTCTTCGCTTTATATCAAATAATGTTTGTTATGTACATTAAAGATCATTTAAAAAATCTCTTTGATTATATTACTTGTTAAGAACTATTATTTGCAAAAATGTACTGCTTCTATCGATTTCTTTTACAATATCTTTGGAAATGTTAAACACTGTAGTAATTATATAAGTTGGCGGAAAACTAATCTAAAGAATAATAATAATACTAAAAATGCATATTTCTAAAGAGTTACTAGCTTTAATGTGAAATTCTGAGGCAAGTAAGAAATTGAATATAATCAGGAGGAAATTGAGTACTTAAAAGCTATCAGATTTTATAGGAAGAAAATAAATTTTCTCAATTAAAATGTGAAAGTATATGCTGTGTAATTGAAGATTTATTAAAAAGCGCCCCTTTTAAGTTTCATCGCTTCTCTTTTTGTTTTTCAATAATAAAGCGGCGAGGTGAACTCCTTGGCAGCTTATTATTGGTTACGCCAAATTGAAAAAAACGGATATACTTGGAGAATTTCCGATTCAAAACTATTCAGCAGCTGATAATGAAAACGAAGTAGTCCTGAAAGTAGCGCCGGAAAATTAAGTAGTCTTGATTTATAAGCTGCTTGGGCGTAATAAATCATTTGAAGATAATAAGTTTTGGGATATATTTTATAATACGAGATATCTTTATACAATCTGCGCATTTCGTAATTATTAAACTCGGCCGCTGCTGGTGTAACGACACGTACTGACCTTCCAATTTGACTTTCAATATTTCTTGAAGTCAATTACTACTCGTTTGCAATTTACGTTTAATTGGATTGGTAGAAAGTAATGATGCTTCAATCTGCTTATTCGAAAGCAATTTAAACATCAAGACATGTTTTTAGATAGTCATTTTAGAAAATTGACACAAGTCTGAATCCTGGGATATATATTAAAAGGTCTTTAAATGGAAAATTCGAAGATATGTAATACATATAGAAAAAAACAATACAGTGTTAAATCTTTATAATGGAATTCAAAGGACTTATAGACCATAGGACTTACGGAGTATTTTCTTTCCATAGGACTTAAGGAGTATTTTCTTTCGTTGTAGAGTTATCGCTTTATGGAATGTGTAAGTAAAATATATATCCAAGTCACTAAATTTGTGACTTCTTACAGGAACTTTCTTCCACTTCAGCCTTCAGTATCATCTCCTCCCGCTTCCAAATGGTAGACACTCCCCAGTTTAATACGTGCGACAGACCAAGGAGAAAAGAAAAGTGGTATTGGTAGCAGTCTCCCAATTTCACTTTTCTTTCCTCATTACTCTATAGCGCATATTAAAACCACTTTATGATCTACACACAAACTTTTTCCCATTGTAGCTATGTTTGCTCTTTAAAATCCAGCTGATCTCATCGATCAAGGAATTATACGAAAGTGATAATGTATTAAGGGTTAACTTTATCCAGTAAATATGCGCGCCTAACGAAAACAGCAGTAATGACTGTATACAATAACATCAATAAAACTATGTCTATTCATTCTTAGAACTGTCGGCTTTCATAAAGTTAACTTCGGAGTCCATGAAG
The DNA here is from genome assembly GCA_039881145.1 of Druceiella hillmani. Taxonomy (NCBI): domain Eukaryota; kingdom Metazoa; phylum Arthropoda; class Insecta; order Lepidoptera; family Hepialidae; genus Druceiella; species Druceiella hillmani. The sequence goes on along the minus strand of JAYKKI010000007.1, from coordinate 46,422,532 downwards.
CCTATTGGTAAGAAATATGTACTTAGTGATAATAAAAAATAAACGAATTTGCCGCCTAAACAATATCTTCTCCTTCGTAATAGCGAATGGCGGGTTCGTTACAAAGGGTGAAGCTGTGTATGGGTTAGAAAGCAATCTAATCAAAATCAAGTAGTGTTTACGTTATAGAGAGTTTTTCATTATAAAGAGTGTCATTGTAAAGAGTTTACACTGTAATTTAATTTTTTACAACTAAATGAAAATACGTGATGTAGTACTATTTCTACTTTATTTAAATTCTTTACCACGACCTAGGTTTCGTTGTATGACAACGTCTTCAGGTGGACAGTTTGTAAATATTGATCTTTACAAATTGCCCACCTGAAGAGGTTGTTATACAACGAAACCTAGGTCTATATTCAATAGTTTACATTGTATTGAATAATGAGAAATGTTACCGTCGTCGATTTTTTCGGTCAAGTACCATATCTAACGTAATTGTTTATTTTTTGGGTGTAAATTCATGGACGCTAATACAAAGTTATGTAAAGCAAACGCAAGACCCATCAAATCGGTTGTCTTACAGCGACCTGTCCAGTCGAATTCAAGCTCTATATTGAGTTCTCCTGTGTGGGTGGGAGAAGCCGGTTGTCAAAGGAACATGTAGGTTACGTATCGCTTCGGTTCCATGTATAGTTATTGCAGGTCGCTATAGGTGAAGCCACGATCTTAATAAACCGCGATCGAAGTGGGAGCTCAACTAACGAGTGCAACACTTAATGTTTTCTATTTAAAGACACCGCGCGCATTGTGCCCACTTTACTGCTCGCGAGCGTACGGTGTGTGTGTGTGTGTCGAACGAACGTGGGTCGCTTTACGACGCCACCGTCGTAAATATCAATATAATATTATTACTGGCGGTGCTGGCCAGGTTTATTCGTGAAGTTTTATTTCCGGTACGTCGCGTTTGGTGCCTAATTAAGGAGCAGGTTCTTTAGTTATGATCTAATATCCATCCAGTTCCTTTATTATTTTTTGGGTCCTTTATCTCAAAAAAGAAAAAAAAACCAAAGACTTACATGTTCTTCTTTTCACAGTAAATGTTTGCTAGATTAAATGGTACTATCGAGCGAAATTAAATGTAGTTAAAAGCCTATTTACTTGATTTAAACCATGTCATACTTAGCTAAAGAACAGGGCTTCGATAAAGCTTTGCCAATCGTTCCTGTTAAAAGCTGCAATCTCCAGATCTTTTAGCGACTTTTCCACTTTTTTGGCTTTTTCTTTTACAGCTCTCTTCCACGTTGGTTTAAGAGTATGGAAATAGGCTTTTAGGCTCAAATGGTCATTATATTGGTAACTACAACATTTTGACTTTTTAAGTACAGTTTGTTTGCTTTCGGATAATATTTTTTCACTTCGCCCATTATTTTTATCGATATTTCCATTGCGTTTTAACAAAATAATTTTAACCAATTTTTTTACTACTTTTTTAACCAATTTTAATTTTTTTATGTTGCAAACTTGAGTAACCAAATATGTTACAAATGTAAACATTTTAGAAATTTTATGTTACAACGCTCTCTTTTATAGTTTTAGCATATAAACGAAGTTTTCACATCTGAAGCTCAATGCGTCTCGTATAGATACAAATAGTCTAGTGTGAACAGCGAACAGAAATGGTTCTAAAATCCACCTAATTTTGTTATCTGTGATAATTAAATCGGGAAACTGCTGCATATAAAGCTCATAAAGGAGGATCACACACACGAGAAACTAAACACTAAAGAAAAGACTATCTGTAGAGTATCGCATGAACAACGGGCGGGAGATATTAAAGAGGCGGAAATCAAATAACACAAAATCGAAAACTTTTTCCCGACTTTCCTGATGAAAGATTGTAGCTTAGTTTGATAATATACAGGTAATATGGTTTGGTTAATAACAAATAAAGTATATTAATAAGCCATAAATTTGGTATTAATTCAAACAAAATATTACATTCTGTTTAATGTGAAAGCGTTATGTCAACAAGTGTTGTGACACTACTAACCTAAATAGATTCTGTGGCTAATGTAATCGTTACATATAAGGTAATTGTTAACTTTTATGTTTTAAATATTTATTAATTGTATTGAAATATGTAAACCAAAGCTATTTTAAAGAAATAAATTAAATTTTAAAAACAATGATAAATGATCTTAAAAAAAAATTTTTATAAATTTGAAAATAAAAGTTTTTACTATAATTAAATACTGTCATAATAATTAATGTATCACAGTCTTCAGTGTATGTATTAAAAATTAACTTTTTTAAAATTGTAGTTAAGTGCAAACAAAAATGAAGAGATGAAAAAAATTGGAACGAAATTTACATTGTGTTTACTTATTATACCTATTAATCTTTGTTTGAACTTTAACCAACTATTTAAAAGACATCGGTTTCGATTGTATTGCAATATTTAGTGAATAATATTTATTTTTAACTGGTCAGGACTCGATAAAAACATTTTATTTTTGAAGTGGATTGTTTTTGTTTATTTTAAAGTTTAATAAGTTCTATAGTTTTTGTGGTATGTAAGAAGTTTGCTCGTAAATATGGCCTTCAAATACATTTTTATTATAATTACACGAGAGATAGGAACAGGAGAAATGTTTGGAAAAAATTGGGAAATAGATTCAGATAAAAAATAAGAAATAAATTCAGGGGCGAATATCTGAGTGATCTGAACCTAGGTTACGTGCTCATAAGAGCTTATAGGATAGGATCCCATGTACTGAAAGGTTAAACATAAGAGCTTATAGGATAGGATCCCATGTACTGAAAGGTTAAACATAAGAACTTATAGGATAGGATCTCATGTATTGAAAGGTTAAACATAAGAGTTTATAGGATAGGATCCCATGTACTGAAAGGTTAAACATAAGAGCATGTAAGATAGGATCCCATGTACTGAAAGGTTAAACATAAGAGCTTATAGAATGGGATCCCATGTACTGAAAGCGTAGAGGATTGTATTCATTGCCTCAGCTTGATACACGAATGTTTACTGTCGTTGGTTGAGGATCCGTCGTAATCAAAGTTTCTCAAGCTAGTGATGTGATTTCTTTATCAACAGAAATATACGCAACTAATAAACGTCTTTAATCTCTCATGGCGAACTATCCCTTTAGTTCCTTATTCGTAGTGCTTTATCAGATCCGCCCCAAATTTATATGAAACCATCTTGATTAAAACTAATTTTGGATAAGTCTGCTGATATAAGTTATTTAAATTGTACTATTTATCTCATGCCACTATTTAGTGGCTAATAAAATATATCAGTGAAATCTGTAGGAATCTCTGTTGAATGGGTACAGTGATAAAAATAAAAACTGTTAAACAGCTTTTCTTAGATAGGTGATAAAAGTATTTGAAAGATCCTTTATTAACAGTAAAACTTACAAATGTTTGCCATCATTGAATTTTCGGAAATATTTCACGTCTTTTGGACATATTTCACGTCTTTTGGACTTTTTTCCGTTTGTTTTTTGTGTTAACTGTACAATATGATATTTGTCAAAATGTTTTAAAATATCTAAAGATCGATTTTTAATTTACCTTGCCCGTAGTGCCGTATGAAATATTCAGGTATATTATTTCTTTTTCATTTCGAAAAACAAAATTATTTAATATACGTCACGCAATAAAATCCATTTTTGGATATCTAAAAAGCTATTAAAAAATTCAACTGTTACGTGATAATTTTAATAATATTTGATATTTTTAACGTGATAGTACGAACCTTACACCTGCCATATTATATATATCAAATAAGACGGGAGCAGACGACTGAAAAATGCCTAAAGGCAAGTTAACGTTTGGGAGCGGGCCAGGGCGGGCGGGAATGACCGCCGCTATGGAGGTGCGAACGCAAGTCACGAGCGGTTTATTGATCCTCCATATTTACATTTCCCTGAATAGTTTTCCCTTTTTATGGCCTTTGTTTTTATGTCGGACATAGCATATGCATAGCTCTTACGGGTTCAGGCGTTAGGGTTGGTTAACAATTGGAGATGCCGCGTGGACTATTTAAGAGGATTGGAAATATGGTATTCGCGATTTTGTACTACGAAGTAATTGGATCAAGTATCGTTATTTATACTTATATTTACAAGAATATTTAGTGTACTGAATATTTAGGTAACTGTTCTTATTTAGTTGGTAACAATGCTACAATTATCAATATTCAGACAGTAAATAAAATACGGTTGAAACATTGATATTTTATGGCTAATATTCTTTTTTACTCTCTCAATAGAAATTGGATGCTACTTTTATTTCAAGCGATACGAAGCCTTATATACTGTAGATATTAAATAAATACAAAATAAATGTATGATCTATAATCATAAATTTAAAATAATTAAAAGTGCAATACAATATAAAATAACTCTTATACCAGTAGTTGGTGACAATGCTCACAAACTGTAATTATCAATATTCAGACAGTAAATAAAGTATGGTAGAAACATTGACATTTTATGGCTAACAAGCTAAATAGAAGTTGGATATTACTCTTATTTCAAGCGGCACGAAGTACTCATATACTATAGGTGTTTTATATAGATACAAAATAAATTTATGACTATAGGAAAATAATTATAAGTGCTAAATATAAAATAGAATTATACAATATCACATGTGTTTTTTGTTACGTTTTAATAAATTTCACACTTTGAGTATTGTTTCTTATCTAAAGCGTTGGATATGGTGAAGTATAATAAAAACTAATTGTTCTAATGTATAATGGTTATAAAGTGTTATTATTATAAATCCATAGCAATTCCAATAAATATCACTTTAACTGGTGATCAGTCACTAAATAAATCGATGACATCATTCTTGAAGCTGTCAATGGAGTAGAAAAAAATATCACGACTGGACGCTTCTCCCAAAATTATATGAAACAAACTTAGCTAACTACTTAAGTATACATAGAGTTTACCTACCGCCGATCTATTTTGGTTTTCTATTTAATAAAACATTTTACGAAAGTTTTATAAAAAAAATCTAATCCAGTAATAGTTTTTGGATAGGCTTTTGTTAATTCATGACAGTACATTACTGTTAATTGATATAACGTATAGGATATGGATGAAAAGCCTATTGACAAAATGAAACATGTTTCATTTTCAAAATTTGTAAATTTAGCGTTTTCTTTCATTAAGCATCCTTAACCCAGAATTAATTTTCTTTCAGTATTTTTCAGGGATCTCATACTTTTCTTCTCAATATTCTGCGGTTTAGTTTAATAAATGTTTTATCTCTAGTTTTGTTTCATATGTACTTTTGTAGTTTTTTAATGAAATAAAATTTTATCAACTTTCTCATTATTTTCGAATAATGGCAAGAGGAGTAAAGAAAGCTCAAAATCGTCAAAAAGTGGTAGTTTAGATTTGACTAGTAATTGTATACGAAATAATAAAAAAAATTCGATGAGAAATATAAAGATATAACGCGTGTGTGTAATAGAAGAATAATGTGTGTAATAGAAGAATAACGCGTGTGTGCTTGCGAGCGCGCGTACCTGTGTACCTGTATACCCGCCGTACGGTCGGGCCCCCAAACTGCTAGGCCGATTTCGATGAAATTTAATATGTGGAAGTTGTAAAAAATATCTTTGTAATAGCCATAAGAAAAAAATTAAAAAAATTAATTATTCCAAAACTATTTCCACGGTTTTCTTTTAAAATTTTCACCTTACTAGTATTTTATAAGTTTATTAGTAATGTCAGTTTTCTCCCGAAAGTACGTTAAGGGTAACTGTCACACATTTGCTTAACAAGGAATAGTCATGCCGGGTCGCTTTAATTATTATTACTTGGTGAGTAATAAATTAAAATATTTTACAGTTTTAATTTATTTTATTGCAATATAACAGCAACTTATACATACACATGTACATAAAGGCTTACGTTTCGGAGAAAGTATACGCACCGCGGTTGTACGGTTTTGCTTTCAAACCGATAGTAAGATTCGTAGAAAATATAACGTATTTTTTCTACGAATCTTACTAAAAATATAATTTTGAATCCATTTTTTAATTACGTATTTTTAATTCTTTGTCTACACTGCTGCACTATTTTTTCTTAAATAATTTCACTCGACTTGTGATAACCCTAATTCGCGAAGATCATTGAAATTTGCCAGCACGAGGAAGAGACACTGAATCGTGTGCCAGGGAGCTACTAAAGAGATGAGAGACAAAATAAAAATAATATTTTGCGTTTTATTGTATGAAAAAGTTTATCACTTCAATCGTCGTGGTGTTTATGGACGGCGTAGACACTTAGGCAGGTGTAGCCGTGTTTATGGTCGGCGAGGTGCAGCGTTCTATTCTCGTATTATTGCATGAATAATACATCGCGTTCTGGGGGATAGGTTTAGGATGTTTGGGATTTAAGAAAAATAGTTCTTCCATAGATTAGTTTTATAGAGGGAAAAACTGGGTTTGTTTTGAGAGTTATTATTATGAGGGATAAAAAATACACTGTATTGGAGAAAGGTTTTTCTCAATCAGTTTTTTCCTTAGTGAGTATCTAAATAAAAATAATATAGGTACAGTCACTTTAAAGGCTCATATTACATTGGCGATACACGTGCCATCGCCCTTATGAGCATCCCCCTTTTTGTCACAATTATCCTACTTTGTAAAATAATGCTTAGATGTCAAGTTATTGAAGAATGAGAAAAATCTCTAATCAGGACGAACTTCCCTATAACGTTATCAGACTCACTGATGAAAGCCACATAGGGCTATCGGTGGATTTATTTAACAAAATTTACACAAGTGTTTTAGTCTGTTTACCTAAGAAACCAAATGACATAGAATGCATCAAAGACCGTACTAAGCCTGACGTCACACACACTAAAGCTTATTCTAATAATAATACATAAACAAATCCACCAAAAACTAGGTATAAGCTAAGCGAAATTCAGTTCGGGTTTCGCAAGGGACTGGGTACACGAGAACCTCTATTTACCTTCAATGTGCAAGTGCGGAGACGCCTGGATACCAGCATGGATATGCATGTTTTAATTTAGTCAAATGAAGTAGTTAACAAGTTATGACGTGAGAAATTAATGAACGTCCTTAAAGACAAACATCTTGATCACAGACCAACCAAAGGCCAACAATAGATCAGCAAACATCAGAAGAAGTGGAAATAAAAAAAGGAGTACAACAAGAATGTGTTCTGTCACCGACTTTCTTCTGTGTGTATTCTGAAAACATTTTATAAGTATAAATTAGAATTTTGAATTTTGAAAACAAAAAAGTGTTCGTTTACGCAAATATTTTGAGCGAACTAAAGCTTACTTTATCACAACGTTCATATTCGATCGCGAGTAGCTACGTCGTCTACATAGATCCAGTTGCATATTTGACTACACAGTTCGATCGTTTTTTTTCTTTTTTATGTAACGTCAAAACATATACTTTTATATCTATCTTCATGACGCGGTGAGTGAGTAAAATGATTGATTTGGTGAAACGAAAAAGACGCTGACCACTATCGAGTTAGTGATATACTGATACATTTTGATTTCAAGTGAGCGAATGATAAAAATGATCGTAATATATGAGCTGTATCTTTTATATCTCTCACTCATTAGTTATACATTTCTAATATACGTCATTTACTTTTGCTCCACTTCCAAGCCGTTGGAATGTATAGCTTTCTTTCTCTCTACGCTATATTTTTCGTTTCTCCCAAATAATGAACGTCCTTAAAGATAAACGTCTTGATCACAGACCAACCAAAGGCCAATAATAGATCAGCAAACACCAGAATAAATTGAAATAAAAAAGGAGTACAACAAGAATGTGTTCTGTCACCGACTTCCTTCTGTGTGTATTCTGAAAACATTTTGAAAAAGGCTTTAGAAGGAGAAATATAGGAATTATAGTAAATGTAACATCAATCTTGCAGAAAGCATAGAAGACCTGCACAGACTGATTACAAGAGTGGCTGAATGTAGCGATCTCAAAAGATCACTCTTTTAATTTAATCTTTTAATCAACGGAAGACATATACAACAAGCCGATAAATATATATATATATATATATATATATATATATATATATATATATATATATATATATATATATATACATACCTTGGTGCAATGACCAGAGTCATCTAAAATGTTCAGAAGAACTGACAAAATTTTGATTAGAGTGAGTAATTATTAATAAAAAAACTGCTATTGTCACACAATAATAATGAGTTCACTCAATACATATCCAGATCGAACGAAGCATCTGCCTACTTTCGAATTGTAATGTGATTAATCATAGAAATTCAGTTCATCCATATTGCAATCGCAGCCTGCGTCGTATAACTGCGGACCTCAAATCAATAGAGAACATTAGATTGCCATTGCTTTTCTCTCAGAAGTGTAAGCGGACAAGTCTTCCCAGCACCGCCCGGCTTGTCCGAACTGGACCATAACTCGGCACGCACACCGCATTGTTTAAGGAAGCCATTAATAATGGTCCGCCACTAGGTCTGGCCGCGGTGCGTATGGGAAAGGAAAACATGGACGGAGGCGGGTAAACAGGCTCGTTTGTCGCAAGCGGCGCGGATGCTGCGGCCGCCCGTAAAGATCGCCGGGAGAGTAAACGCTGTGGTCACGTGAGTTGTGTCCGTTTGGCGTGTGGTGGATGGGTGGGGTACCGCATTTGGGTCGATGTAAGAGTATTTTGAGCGCTAGCTTTCTGTTATAACGATACGTTGGAGAAAGAAGCATCGATGGATTCGTGATTGGGTTAAGCATCAATGAAGCAGCTGAGTATTCAAAAAAAAACATAGCAAACAACATCGACGTAGTTTTTTTTGCAAATTGACCATGAAATTGCCATATTGCCATATTTATGCAATTGCCATATTCTTTTCATGAGTTTTCACTATTTGCAGATACACATAAAATATTCAATGGCATTTATGTTATCTTAAATAAACCACAATTTTATTTTAGTTTTAAAACGTTAAATGATAATTTAAAAAAGGTCTCGCCGTACTTTTGTTGTCAATCCTTAAAGTAATAAAGTTTTTATGGGAAGGCATTAAAAATTTAGCGTCCTTGGGTAGAATTACAATAAAGAATGTGTTAAGCAATTTGCTTTGACATTTATATTAGTATAGAATAAACAATTTTATTAACATACTCGTAATTATGAAATTAACCGTGCAACGGCCTTCTATTTCTTTATTACAACGACTTTGCGGCGACTTACAATTAAGTTTATACTAGCAGCAAATACCCAGTTCGCTGGTTTTTTTTTGCTCGTGTATTCGTTGCGTTTATTCATATCTCATAAATTAAAAAAATGTGTTAAACAACTTCTCTTTTTTTAATACTTTTATATTTTGTACATAAATTTCTTAAAAATTTAGTACACACACACACACCCACACACACACACATATATATATATATATATATATATATATATACATATATATATATATATATATATATATATATATATATATATATATATATATATATATATATGTATATATATGTATAAAATCACAACGTTCATATTCGATCGCGAGTAGCTACGTCGTCTACATAGATCCAGTTGCATATTTGACTACACAGTTCGATCGTTTTCTTTTTCTTTCCTGCAACGTCAAAACATATACTTTTATATATATCTTCATGACGCGACGAGTGAGTGAAATGATTGATTTGGTGAAACGAAAAAGACGCCGATCACTTCTGAGCTAGTGATATACTGATACATTTTGATTTCAATTGAGCGTGTAATAGATATGATCATAATATATGAGCTATACCTTTTATATCTCTCACTCGTGAGTTACACATTTCTAGTATACGTTGTTTTCTTTTGCTCCACTTCCAAGCCATTGGAAAATATAGCTTTCTTTCTCTCTACGTTATATCTTTCTTCTCTCCCATGTAACGAAATGTGCCTAAACGTGACGCGGCCTTAAAATTTTGCTCTCAATTCTCGTCCACTTATCGATTATAATCGATAATTATCGAATCGCTGCCTAAGAAGTCTCACTTCAAAAATGTTTATTAAAATGTTTATTATGGTGGCACGTATTTGTAATGAAGTTTAATAATGATGGTTTCTGTGCAATTTAATGATACAAGATGGCACCATTGAATCGCGAGTTTCAATAACCGTCAGAATGACAGTATTTCATTGCTCGATTTAAGGTTTTCGGTGGATTTAATTTTGAAATTTGATAATTATAGAAACATTTCACCATGAAACTATGAAAGAATAAATTCATGGCGCGCAGGAAAAATTATTGAAAGGTTAAATCTTTCAACAAATTTTTCATTAAGTGCTACAATTAAACGTGTCAAGTTTTGTTAATTTTAATTATTATTCTTTGTTTTATGGTCGTAGGTTAAAGGGCTACGAGAGAAAAAACAATTAAATTAGAAATAATTAAAAAGTTGCGAATATCCCACATAATTCTATAATTTATTCCGCAGAATGGACAGAAGAAAATTTGTGTAGTAGTGTGAATTTAAAAACTGGTATTTAATTTCGATATCGTCATTGTAGAAAAGTTATTATATTAACAATAAACGCAAATTTAATCATAAATTAAAAGAAGTTAAGGCTCGAATTTCTCTAGACTTAATTACTGATTATCATTGAAAGGATCTCGTGTTATGCCGCTACCTAGTGAGCAAATATGAAAATCCCCATAATTTTCTGTGAACATATAATGTCCATTAAAGCAAACAAAACAAATAACGTAAAACAGGCTCCGATGTTTTTTTGTCGTCATGTTGTCGTTTTTGGCGTCATAGTGAGAGTTAATAAACAAAACTTAAAATCTTGAATATAGAAAGAAAAGAACTAAAACAATAATAGTAGTTTGTATATTTAAATCGCGCCACAGGGATGCGGCTCGTTAAATTTACACTGGGTAATATTCGCAAACGAAAAACTTAGAAAATCGTGACAAGCTTAAAGTTTTTCCCCGGCAGACGAGTATTATGTAGATTAGCGCGCCCATACTTTTCAAAGCGACCTGAAAACATCAATCCAAATAATGGCTCGGCTGTTTACGTCCTTCTCTCATATCTCGGCCCGGTTTGCGTCCGAGTTACATTACGGACACTGCGGCACGTTGCGACCGCAGAGAAAACTTCGTTCATAAGCTGAAAGCTCTCTCCCAGAGTTGCGGTCGAACTTTCAAAGAGTTAATATGCCGCGACTTGAAGCTTTTTCTTCAAACTCTTTATTTAGCGACAAGGTCTGCTGAGTGGTTTCTTGGTTGAAGTTGAATGTTTGTTCTATGGCGACGGGCAAAAAGTAAGTGCCAAATATCTAAGTGGCTACGGGAATTTATTAAAGATGTCGAATGGGAAATACGTAGTTTTCTTTTGAGTTTTCGTTAACATTGCGAAAAATAGTTCTGACAAGTATTTTGAAAATTGTCTCTTAAGAGAATAAAGTTCTTTTTTAAACATTTACATTCCATTCTAAATTTTTAAATTAAGTTATTAATATGTAAATGTTTAAATTAAATTAAAATTATTAATTTAATATTCCATGATAATTAAATGAAACTACGGGATGTAGTATTATCTCTACTTTTTATCAAAGATTATTTTTCTTTGCTGTTAGCCCACCTGAAGATGTTGTAATACAACGAAACCTAGGTCGTGGTAAAGAACTTAAAGAAAGTAGAAATAATACTACATCACATAGTTTCATTTATTTGTCAATAATGCATTTCTACAAAATTAACCGCAAATATATTCAATATTTTAATATTTCATTGTAAATTAATAATTTTTAAAATTGAATAAATGTGAAAGCAATTGAAAGTTGTATCCGTAAGTATTAATCTTCAGAAAATGAGATTATATACCTGAGTTAGGGCTGCGACACAAAAGGGATAGTTGTGTTATGCATTTCTATTTTTTATAGTTGTATGAATGCCCTGCGGAGCTAAGTGGATGTTTATATTTATAAAATCGAATATTATCAGTAAACAATTGAAGAGGATCTTACTCTTTTCTTTGCTCTACCATTTTGTGGATGATATCGTGGAGGGAGTAGGTATTTATTAGATTTCTACAAGTCGTCAATACTTCTTGAATTTGCTGGTGAAAGTTAACTAAAATAAGTTTAATTTTTTAACTCCTTAGTTGAACACTTAGAGTGGAGATGTGGATTAAAACACAAAAATGGTAAGTAGAATATTGATGTCAATTTGGAAAAGTGTGCTTTGGAAAGAAAATTATATTTTTAATATTTTGTTTCATATTACTGCAAGTCCCTATCTGAAGCATATATTTGATCAATCTGAAGTAAAATTTCGACAAGACTGTTATAAGGGTCCTTTGTTTTACAACGATATTCTAAGACGCTAAGGTTTAGCTCGCACTGCGGTTAAATGCCAGCGGTTTTGGATTAGCTGAAAACGTCGAATCGCGTACAAACAAGCACTGCGGTTGGCTTTTTCGTTATTTTCATAGTCAGTACCACCATGGATTTCTGGACAGCAGCATGTGTTGCGGCTTTGTTTCAAAAAAAATAGAAAACTTAAATAACGCCGTTATCTTTTGCACTGGGTTCATCCACTAACTGATTAAAACATTTGAAAAGATATTTTTGTAAAATGTACAATGATGTGCGAGAGCATCCCGAGAAAAAGTTTAAGTACTGCAGAATGTCGATCAGTAATTTTGATAAATTAGTACAAGCTATGGGCCACTATCTACAATATGAAGACTCTCCATTTCGTAAGGCAAGTTCACCATAAGAGAGACTTTCGTTGAGGTAAGAAAAAAACCGTGCACGGTTAACCACTGTGCGTGCGCCACCAATGAATACTATGATATACAAAAAATCGCGCGTTTTCGAATCAAATATAGCACAAAATATAGCAAAATATAGCATAAAATATAATCACGTTTTTAAAATCAGTCATTGAAAACAGATTCCTAGTGTGTGTCATTTAGATCCTGGTGAAGTACCTGATGTAATAAAGCAATTAACACAACCCGACCAATGCTTAATATTAAGAATTATACCATTTGTAAACATTTTTAAATATGATGGACCATGTTGCAAGAAGTCCTCATTCGAGTTAACCAAGCTATTAATGATAATGCCCAGAATAATGATCAAATATTATTAGAGCCTGCTATTGTATTAGCTATGGGAGGAGCATCCAACGCTAATGATGCTTATACAATGATAATAATTCAATCCGAATTCTATTTATAATATCAAATACTATTTCACCCACGCGTGTGGTCCTAAAGGTGCAAGCGCCTCTGATACCGGGTGTTATTGACTGTGGTTCCCTTGATGACCTTGTTCAAGTTTGCAAAAGCGCCATTGGTTCTGGTAATGCACAGTTTGCAAACGTGCCACTAGCTGGGGTAATGTACTCAAATACATAGTAATACATTCATGTAACTAATAATACTACACAACATAATTCGTAACAATCGCTTCAAGTTACGTTTTCAATAACAACAACAGTTAAACAAACTACACAGCAATATCAAATATTACCAATACCGCTAACATTTTTACACAATCTGTAAATTGTATAAACATGACATGTCAAATTACTCAGACCATTCCCGTAGACACTTCAGTAATGGCTCTAATCAACAGCACACAACCTACAGAAGAAAAATAATTAGATGTATCAAATAATGTCAATAAAATGACTAGGAAAATAATAGATAACATTGTCAATGTCGCTCATGAACTTAAAGCAGAGGAATTTGCGTGGTTCTTCCTGTTCCATTATGGGGTGAATGGATTAAACTAACCAAGAAATATCAAAATTTCACTTCTTGATTATTTCCAATATAGAATTCTAGGAAACGGCTCTATCAATGTTAGAGTACCATAGGGTAAAAACAACAATATTCGCTTGCTGTAAAAAGGTCGAAGATGTAAAGTCGAAGACATTAATTTTTATCTTGAAAGCCTTAGAGGCTTAGCAGTAAATTGGTGTACTGTATTAAATGAATTATTGGCACAAATTCGATGTCTAGGGCCACCAACTTACTTTTTAACATTCAGTTGTAATGACATTAACTGTCTAGATATGCGAAAAGCTCTCCTTATTGTTGATGGACAACCAATGGACAATCCGAATGATTTGGATATTGTAGCAACACAGTGGTTAATTGATCGGTATCCCGTTAGTATTAGTAGAAATTTATGAAATTTATGTTTAACAACAATCAAATTTTAAATGGTCGATTAAAATACTACTGGTGGAGAATCGAATTCCACAATCGCGGAAGCTCCCATCCATATTTACATGGTAGTTTGGGCGGAGGGTCACGCATCTTTTGATATGGAAGAGGTGATGCACCAGCTTAATCAAGTATGTAGTTGTGAACCGTCCGACACATTAGAGTTCCATGATCTGGTAAAAGAAAGTACAACACAAACATACACATACTTGCTATAAAATAATACTGAATCATCAACATGTAGGTTTGGTTTTCCGATAAAAGAATACACTGAAACTCGTATTGTGTCTCATTCATCAGACGAATTTAGTCACAATGGAGGCAGGATTTATATACCGAAGCGAAGACCAGAAGCTGGATGATTGAATAATTATAACCCAACTCTTATAAAAGTCTGGAATACTAATATATTAATTAATAATTGATAAGATATTCAGCAATGCGGAACAAATGAAGCAATAGCATTTTACATAGCCAAATATGCTTCTAAATCTGAGCCTACTCAGCTTGATGGTAGTGTAGCACATGCTATACGCGAAGTACAACGAGAAGAAACAGATATATCACGTAAATTGTTTAAAAAAATATTTATACGAATATTGAAGCAAAAGAAAGTTTCTGCATGTGAATGTGCTTTTAGACTCTGTCATTCGAATTTTAGGGACAGTTCGAGAAAATGCACATTCTTAAACACAAGAAAGCCTGGATGGAGATATAGGGTCCTTAAATTTGATTCAAATGGATTGGCTATCGGCTACTGTGGCAATATATTTGAATGTTACGAAAAACGGCCCATTGAGCATCCCAATTACGATTTTAATAATATGTGCCTTCTAGAATTCGTAATGTCATTTGAACCTCATTATGTAAACCAAACCAAGACTCTGAAGAATGTGTAAATATATATAAACCAGAAAGGCAAAACACACAGCGACTGATTACACTAAATGATAAAAATAAAATGGTAATCAGGAATGTTCCTGCCATCGTACGCGTGCCATATTTTGTAGCTGTGAGTGATCCAGAAAACTATTGCTCTAGTTTGCTTCCTCAGTATGTTCCGTATCGAAATGAGATCGAATTAATCGTTAACTCATGACACAGCTAGAGAAGCTTTTTTGGCAAGAGAATCTCATCCCCTTGCAACTAACATACGCCTGGAGACATTTAGAGAGCGTGACAGACAACTAGAGAATGCTTTTGAAGTCTTGAATAAAGGCGTCCAACAGGAAAACTTGTCGAAGAGTTGGAGATACCAGAGCAGCACGTGACCAATGACGAGTTTCTTAATGCTAGAAGAGCAATTAATATTGGACAGAAGTGTGCATTTTTATTCATAACGAGGAGTATTTCAGAACAGCTAAATAATGGTGGCGATGAGCGTCTAAGGTTATTTATAATGGGCAACCCTGGGACTGGAAAAACGTTCTTCTTCAACGTGTTGAAAAATCAAGTAAATCGATGTTACGGCAAGCAAGTTGTTGAAGATTTTGCACTAACACGGGTAGCAGCGCGTTTAGAGGAGGATCCACATTACATTCTATACTAAAATTGCCTGTACAAGAAGATAGTCAAACAGTGCAAATATCTATTCTCACTGGCAATTACTTGCGTTTGATGTGGCAACGGTGGCAACACATAGAATTTTTGTTTATAGATGAAATTTCTATGCTCCCCTATGAGATGCTTTGTATGATAGATTCCCGACTTAAACAATTTAAAAAAAACAATGAATTTCTGCTTGGTAGTATAAATATTTGTGTATTTGCAGACTTGATGCCAAGTGTCAAAGAAATCAAGTGTTTGATCAACACTCTAGATTTGTCCCAGAAACACAACTCTGGCGTTATTTGTCGTTCATTGAATTGTCCGAAAATATGAGACAACAGGGTAGTAACACTTTTAAAGACCTCCTGAATGCATTGCGAATTGGAGAACACCAGTCAGAACGTTTTGCTATTTTAATGAATCAGCTAAACAAAGAACCAACTGGCAATTTTGGGATTGAAAAGCCCATGCGAATTTATCCCACCAACCAACAAATATACAATCACAACAAAACTGTTCTCGAACATTTCTGTGCTCGTGATGTTTACTATTAACAAAAAATAATAGCACAAGATATTCCAATAGATTGTACTCGAAAAAATTACAATATATTAAATAATATTATACCATTCGATATAAACAAGACACAAAGCTACGTAAGGAGTTAGAAATATTCATTGGGGCCAAGGTGATGTTGCGCCCAATGTAGATGTGTCCAAAGGTCTGGTGAATAGTGTTATTGGACATTTTACGGAAATAATATGGCCCTGATTCTGGAGAGCATATATGTATGATATTAACATACCATCCGTCCGTATGGACTTCGGTAAAGACGGTGCTCACCTTATTCAACCCAAGTCTATGCATTTTCCGGCAAAATATAGTCACAGTACTGCTGAGCTAAGGATGTTGCCAATTATATTATGCTGGGCTTGCACGGTAAACAAAATGCAGGGAAGTACTGTCGAGCGTGCCGTTGTCTATTTAGACTCAAAGCTCTTCGCTGCTGGTCAAGCGTACGTGGTTTTAAGTAGAGTCAATTCACTAGAGGTCTCCTTATTAAAGAACTAGACTGTACTAAATGAACAGGCAAACGGCTATGCAATAATGACTCATTAAATGAAATGAACAGACTTAGAAACATGTCTAGCGATAACTTAAAAATAAAAAATAACTTAATAGTAAAAACATTTTTAAAAACAAGCTTTTCTTTAAATGCTCTAAAAGGAAGAAAATAAACTTTAAATTAAATCAAACACATCAATTTATTATATTACATAATTTATATGATGTAAAAGCTTGTCGCGAGATTTACTTGTGTAGATAAACAAGAATACAATATATAACTTCATCTGGACATAAGTAATTCTAGGAAAAAAATTATATGTTTTTTATAAAATATGTATATTTGGCTACAAGCTTTTATATCATATAAATTGTGTAATGTAATAAATTTATTGGTTTGATTTAATTTAAAGTTTAATTTCTTCTTAAAAAGGTTGTTTTTAAAAATGTTTTTTTACTATTAATTTTTTGGTTCACTCTAGAGATCGAAGCAAGGCTCCTGACTGACGACTCTAAAATAAATTCTAGTGTCTGTTTGCTCCAAGACTGCCAGAACCTACTGTTTTTGTTTCTTGTCACATTTTCTGTGTAATTTTCGATTTCATTTTATTCTTCTTTCGAGATTAGTTAGTTACTTAAATCAACATGATATGGAACAAAAAATGAAATATTGATAAATAGCAATGTTAAAGCGTAATCATTTCGAAATGGTTTGACAGGTGATTGGCTTATAAGGAAAACCACTAGAAAATAAAATGGTGAACCACTCATCTGTCAAAGCCAACTCAATATTCATTTAACTGGATTTATAATAATACGTTGCATCTATTTTAGGAGGCGATAAAAACATGTCGCTGTTCATAAAGTACAGCGATGTAAGTTATAAAGTGGCAGAAAAAAGTTAAATTTGAGAAAGGGAATAAAGTTGTACAAGAATAACCTAATATACTTCGCATAATATCGTTTTTTATTGAAAAAAAATTATTAAATATTCGCTACTAATAATTTATTTAGCAGTTGCGTCATTATTTTTCCAGAACAGGCAGATGATCTTATGTTACAACCAGACGTGCAAACTTTGAAAGAACCCACATATTCACATCGTTGTGAACTTCGTACACAAATTGTAGTTAAGTGTTCGGAGGAATTAAATTTTGGGTTTGAGTCCACTTTATTATAAAACCTTTAGAGACGAGTGGTCTGATTCTATGTGAATTCCGTGCACATTTAATCTTATACAAACATTTAAGGGCACAGTATTAATATTACTGTTCACCAGCAAATATTTTGCTTAGTATATCTTTATCAAGTGTAAAAATAAGGTGAATCTGTCAAAAATGATGAGGTTTGGAATCATTAGTACAAATTTCCGATGAACTTTATGTAAATTTCCAATAAAAATTTATCATAATTTTGAATCTAGTAGTTTCGGATATGGGTGGGGTGGACATATATCATTGCCTTAGTTTTTCGATGAACTTTAGGTAAATTTCCAATAACACTTTTTTCATAATTATGACTCTACTAGTTACAGACATGGATGGGGTAGATATTTATCATTACTCTACTTAGTTTTCCGGCGTCCTTTATTTAAATTTCAAATAACATTTTTTTGGATAATTTTGAATCTAATACGTTCGGAAATGTGTGGGGTGATAATTTTGACTCTAGTAATTTCGGAACATATCATTGCTATAGTTTTTCGGTGAACTTTAAGTAAATTTCAAATAACGCTTTTTTTTCATAATTTTAACTAAAGTAGTTTCAGAGATGTGTGCAGTGAATATTTATCATTGCTATAGTTTTCCGGTGAACTTTAGGTAAATTTCAAATAACACTTTTTTCATAATTTTGACTCTAGTAGTTTCTGACATGGGTGAGGTCGATATATATCATAGGTGTAGTTTTCCCATAATTTTTTTTCTTGATTTCCAATAACAGTTTCTTAGTCGTACTTTTGACTTTAGGTGTTTCGGGGATGGGCGGTGTGAATATATATTTTTGAACATTTTCAGGAATACCTTCAGAACTACCTTATATAAAATTCTGGAATAAATAGTTTTATTCTCTCAGTTGATGACAAGCTGATGACATATGAAAATTAACAAAAAAGTCGATGATTTCATTTATCTACCTTATGAGTTATGTACAAAAAACCGTAGATGCCGCTAAAAACGTTCACGACGCCATATCACGAGAACTTTACGTTTGTTGCGTTGTTTACGTTCGTGTTTGTCAATGTCAGCGTATTTTTTGATTTTGCGAAATGAATAGAATTATAAAACATGACTTCCAGCCAATAGATATTGCGGCATCCAGAAAACGACGACTAAAAAGGGGAAACATTATTTAAGCAGGTAATATTATAAAGGTAGATAAATTTAATTCTCAAATAGATATTAAAATAACCGGTAAAGTAATTGCACAACAAAATAATGTTCAGTTGTAATTATTACGCAATTAAACAATAAATATCCATAGTAATCAAGGGAACAAGTTAGATATTTCCTATTTTCTTTTACTTAATTGGAAGAAAACTATATTTAAACTTTATTTTGTAAAGTAGTGTAATCAATAGTTTATTATTTTATCATCAGATGGCCCTGATGTCATCTTACAAGATCCTTGTTAAATATTTTTGACTATTAGCCTTTCTAGTTTATATATCAAACAGTTTCCGAGAAAATCGTCTGTAACAGACAAATAGAAAAATGCCACTGATCTTATAAGGACTCCATTTTTCCCCTTTTGAGGTGGAGGACTCTAAAATGTCTTTTTCAGTTTTGTCTTTTTTTGAAGTAAAACTGCTTTAGGTGCGCCCTGAGAATAACTCAATTTTTTTTCGGACTTGTTTGTTTACGTAGTTCCTGTATTTGAAAGCATCGATTGACTATACCTATATGTATATATATATATATATATATATATATATATATATATATATATATATATATATATATATATATATACTTGAATTTATTTATATTTTATTTTCATAAAGTTTAATGCAAATAATTATTTTATTTGAAAGTGTATACTACTAGTGAAAGTGTATACACTAGTACTAGCGAGGGGGTCACTTATAAATATGGTAATAATCTGACGGGGGGATTCCGAAATGAAAAAGGGAATTGCTTAATGGATGATAGTAAATCAAGAGTGATTCAAAATATTTTTTATTGGGAATTGTTACTTTTTAAAATTATAACACCATCTACCAGGTTAAGGCCTGATGATGAGCTCTGGAGATGAACGATGAAACTCCTTAACGGATGGTCGTAATTCAAACGTGATTCAAGTTAGTGGATACTGGTAGTAGTTACTTTGCAGAATAACTACACCATCGCTAAGGGCAGGGTCTGACGATGAGTTCTGAAGATGAACAATGAAACTCCTTAACGGATGGTCGTAAATTAAACGTGATTCAAGATAATGGCTACTGGTAGTAGTTACTTTGCAGAATAACTACACCATCGCCCAAGTCAAGGTCTGACGATGAGTTCTGGAGATGAACAATGAAACTCCTTAAAGGATGGTCTTAAGTCAGCCATGATTCAAGATATTTGCTATTGGTAGTTGTTACTTTACAAAATAACTACATCATCGACCAGATCAGAGTCTAATGGTGAGTTCTGGAGATGATCAATTTAACTTCTTAACGGATGGTCGGAAATTAACCATGATTCAAGAAATTTGCTATTGGTAGTTGTTACTTTACAAAATAACTATACCATCGACCACATAATACATATTACAACGGTCAAAGCCATTTTACTTCAATTGCGCGTAAAGGGCACTCGTACTCGTTTAATTTTTATTTTTAATTGAAATAAAATTTAAATGACATTTTAGACATTTATACAGGCTGCCTGCGATATAATATAGTAAAGAAATCGATTTGAAAATTGTTTTATTAATGTTAAATGCATGTAACATATTAAATTTAAAATCTTTTTCCACGAAGTTCTGACATTGAAATACATGTCCCTTTTCGAGCCTTTGTATCTTTTATCACTAAAAATAGAAAATATAAATGAAATATGTAGCTAGGTGGAATATATACTCCAATTTATAACGAAAGGGATGAAAAGCTTATAATGCTTGAAGCATTACAAAGTTCAATCAAACTTCGCTCAACTACATATTCTACTCGTATATTCTACAGTAGAAATAAATTGAGTTCTAAAAAACTAACACTAATATAGGATTTGTAATAATACTGTTAGTATAAACTGGAGTGCACAGTTATGTTCAAAGAAGTATTATAATTGTGCCACAGTATCGGTCAAAACATGTCACACAAATCAAATGTCGCATGTACCGCAGCGTGAAGTAACAAAATGAGTCTTTAATCCGTCTCCAAATCGACTTCTGTCTTGACATAAAATGACAGACATTTACATCCACTTGACATGTTCAAAGAATTTAGTTCGCTGCGGGTTAATTAAATGTACTGAATTAATGCATATTATTCTCCTCTGTATTTATTTAGTCAGCGAACAGTCCGCCGTTACGTCTGGCTCGCGAGATTTTATCTAACAAACTCGACTCCGTACAGATGAGAGTAAATAGAATCTATCTATCTAATATTCAATTTAATTTCACAAGCCTCCACCGTGCCGCGGGGCCTGTAATGCCCTGGAGAAATTAAATCCTTTGAACGACCGAAAAAAAAACGGATCGTTTGTCTACGTTGCTTTTTATTAATAAAACAGCGGCTGACAAGCTGTCTGGCGTGCTGTGTTGTTGTTTTTTGGTCCAAACACAATTAGCCATTAATTTTATTTTCAAAACTGACACATGAATTTGATCTAAATGCTGAATCAATTGTAGCTATTAGGCGCGGCGGGCAAAATTATGGGTATCGACAGTGACGTGTAACCAGTGTGGCCAGATGATTTTGCCTTGAAAGTGGTAAATTGGTATTGGTGAAAATAAAAAAAAAAATTAGATGTGCTTAAGTGAAAAAGAAGTAGAAGTGAAAACTTTGGAAACCGACATAATGGTATGGTATATATGATAATTTTTTAATAAGAATTATATAGATTAAATAAATTTATAATATCGTAATGAATATTATATATTAATTCATTTAAATACTCTCAATTAATTTATAAAAGTTATACAATAACATTCAAAATGTGGTGTATTTTGAATAATAAATATTATTAAATAATAATATATAAATAGTATTCGTTATATATGTGGACTTTATATACTGAATATATAAAGTTCACGTCTCGGGCGTTTTCGGTATATAAAGTTCAGTTCACGCAGGAAAATGGGAGCATGTGATATATGTATTACTCGCCCGGCTGTTTTCTCGTTCGGGTATACTCGGCTGCCGTGGAAAATAGACAAGCCGCGTCACGCTGCATGATGCGAACTCGCAGTTTTTTTTCCGACCGTAAATAAAATACTCGGCTACACGATGTTCCTCTCGTTCGACCTCACTTGACCTACCTCTAAGTATACGCGAAGCGCTTCAAACCGTTCGATTATACTCGGCCTACCGTTGAGTACATACGAAGCGCGTCACGCTCGTGACATAACGCGAACTCACAAATTTTTTTCCATCGAACAAAATTGAGCCAAGAGAAGTTTCCACTTCAAAAAGCAATAAAATTCTTATTAATAACAGAATATCAATAAAAATATCGGAAGTCGTAGCCCAACGGATGTTATATAGGTACAAAAGTTCAATTTAATTTTTAAGGGATAATTTTTGGGGATGAGGAAGGAGGGAAATTTTTATTTCAAAATTATAATGCCGTTTATCGAACGGAAGTTCATTTAAATGCGAATTGAAAGGTTTATGTTATTTGTTTTTAAAATCTAATTGTTTTGTCAAACGAGATTTCCAAAAAAATTCATAAAAATCGCACTTATTTCGACAAGTATCTCTGTTAAAAAAATTAATATAAAAAAGCAATATTGGTGATGAGGTTTATATTGATTTAAAATTTCTTGCATTGCCTAGATAGTTTTTTATTATAAACTATAGAAAAGTCCCGGAACAAAATGATTAATGATAGCAAAAAATTATGATTGATGTAAATTCCTCATATTAACTTAAATAAAAAATATTATGATGAATTTTTCATTTATGAAGCTATTTCAGCATTAACATAAAACACAGTTTACATGAAAACCGTGGATCCAAAAGTTGCGAGCCCGTTACACACGTCCGATATAGAAAACGTACGCTTCAATACCTGTACCTACACAATACTACGTGACACTAATCGTGGTAAGTATATGCTCCAGATAAAAATATCGATTAATTTGTAGTAAAAAAAGCATATTTCCTATTTTTGAAGCCTCCCCCCCCCTCTCCATTAAGAAATGGGGATGAGATTAGTGGTATATGACATTACTATCGATATCCATATAACATAGTAGTATATATGGGATATACATAGTAATGTCTTCTATAATAATATTGTTAACCCTGCTTATGAAATATAAGGTCGTTTGCAATGGTCAATTTTAAGGTCGGTTGTTTGAAAATGTGATGGGGGCACTCTTTATCATATATCCAAACAAAATTATGAAAAAATGTGGAAATAATCTTGAAAATAGGTTTTGATAAAGGCTTAAAAGTTAAATTACTTCAAGTAAACTAACTTTTTAACTAATTCATTTACTAATTAATTAAAAATCTAATTAATTAATTGCATCCCTTAGATGAGGTTGATTTTAAGAAGTTGCTCTTTTAGCAATAAATTTGCGTTATGTACAACTGTTGGTTTAAAGAGTAAATAAATAAATAAAGCATTAGTTTAAGAATTATAAAAAAATTCTTTGAGTATGCGGATATACTGCACATGGAAATTAATTGGACGACTGAATTTTTTCCAATATTTTATTGTCACAGTATTTAATTTAAAAAAAAGAAAAGGAGGAATCGCAATAACAGGTTCAACTGTTAGGATATTAGAATCCTTATTCAAATACTACATACCTTCTTGAGCACGTTTTAGCGAGACATAAGAATTGCTAAAATATGTATAAATTGATATCTTGTGAAATGACTCCTGTACCCTAATTTATGCGTGATCTTACGCGTACTTGATCAGTTCTTCATTTTTATATAATTAATATGTAAACAAATAAATACCGCAATATAAATATCTTAGTTAATGTTGTTATATTAATGAACCAGGTTTGAGACATTTTGTGAAAATCTTTAAGAAATTTTAATAAAATTACAGCACTGGTCATATGGTAAAGTATATTACTCGTATATCTGGTCGCACTGACGTGTGATCGCACGCGAGCAATGTCGGACCAATTCAAGTTATTCGGAGCAGATGAAAGTGATTCTTACCGTCGACTATTTGTTTTAAATGAGCCGGTTTTTGTAATGGCTAGTGCGGCGGCTGGTGTTAAGTGACCTGTATTTGTCGAGAGATGGTAGTACCGTCTCAAGACGTGATGTTGTTAAATATATTTACGTACGGGCATTCTGAGATCAAATTGAGTACCGCAGCTGTCTATGTAGTCGTTTTTTTGTAATTCGGGTGTTTTCGGTTCGGAATGTGGTAACGGTATAACTTTAATATGTCTATGTGTACTCGTATATTAAACTCGTATGCAGATCTGAATTTAAAGACGTTTTTAATATATTAGATGCTTGT
This sequence comes from Druceiella hillmani, assembly GCA_039881145.1. Lineage (NCBI taxonomy): Eukaryota > Metazoa > Arthropoda > Insecta > Lepidoptera > Hepialidae > Druceiella > Druceiella hillmani. The sequence continues at coordinate 46,398,022 of JAYKKI010000007.1, read as the reverse complement.
GATGAACTTCTCATGCCTGGTCCCCGATCACGTACTTGTTTCACACGCCTGCGTTAACGGGCTCTTATCTAACGCGTGTTTCCAATATACGGGACTTGGATGTAATTATGGAACCGCCTCTCATTTTACATCGCTTTTTTGATACTTGTAAGATAGCATTTAAGATACTGAGATTTGTCATGCAGTAGTCCCGAAACTTTCATGAGATCAAGTCTGTTTCAAGACGTTTTTAATATATTAGATGCTTGTGATGAACTTCTCTGTGTCAAGATGTTTTTAATATATTAGATGCTTGTGATGAACCCCCCGATCACTTACTTGTTTCACACACCTGCGTTAACGGGCTCTTGTCTAACGCGTGTTTCCTATTTACGGAACTTGGATGTAATTACGGACCCGCCTCTCATTTTACGATCGCTTTTTTGTTACTTGTAAGATAGCATTTAAGATATTGAGATCTGTCATGCAGTAGTTTACCAAAATTACCAAAAAATTCATGACATCAACTCTGTTAAAGCTTTATATGGTACCCTCGTTCGAAGCAAATTAAAAACAAATTTAGTTATTTGGTCTCCTTATGAGGCAACTTATGCATTTATGTTGGAGAAAATACAGAAAAGATTTCTTTGTTTGAAAAATTATGGCCACGATACTCACATGTACCTGTCGCTTTTTAGGGATGTTTAGGTATAATTCTCTTTAAGTAAGAAGGTATTTGCATCTAGCTGTGCATTTATTTATAATATTATCGATATAACAGGTTACAGCGATAAACTATAAGTGTTGGGATTGATATCGTTTTTTTGTACTGGTCTATGATGCGCGAATACAAAGACATTCATTATATTATTATATTATATTCAATATGCGTTCCCCGATTGTCCGCGCGCTTAATTTACGAGTACTTAACACAGTATTGGAGACATTGCCCCGTTTCGACTTGTTCTCCTGTTCGATTCGCAATTTTAGAGTCGTGATCGTTAAACACTTATTTAGAACCCGACCGGTTCATTTTTTTATGTTTGCATTCATTATATGTTAATCATTGTTTTGTGTAATTGTCTGACATGTATTTTTTTATATTTGTTTCGCAATAAGTTGCTCAACGCATTGGCAATAAGCTGTAAGGTGAGTAAGTGTTTTACTAAGTAAATAAGAATATAAAATAATAAATAAATAAATATCCTGAGTTTATTACGAATGTCGTACCTAGTTAAAACAAACTAATTAACATCAAGAATGGTACTTTCTTTAACTATTTTGTTGTTTGACATACGAACAATATATCATTTTACAAGTAGTGAATATATTTTCAAAATACGAAATGAATGTTCTGTCAGTATTCGAATCTAATCAACTTCCTATAACCGATGCAATCTTTGTAAAGTTTGCATATATATTTTTGAAAAAGTTAATAATAAAAACGGCTGGGGATATTTATAAAAACTTGTCAAATGTCAAATAGCATCCAGATTTTTTAGGCACTGGACTGTATGATGGACACGCAGTACGTTCACACAAACACGCACACACACACACGAACGCACGCATGCACGATGTTTTGAGCGAATATATTTTATTGTTCTCTTCTCAATTAATTCGAAAATCAAAAGAGATGGTCATCATGTATCTTCATCCAGAGAGTCTCATCGCAAGAGAGGTTCGTCATATATGTTAGTCGGATAAGTTTATCGAGAGAGATTCACCGTAAAGGATTTCGTTGTATACGTTCCTCGTCATTATGAATGTGTATATTATGTACATATATCTCCTTTTTATTTCCTTCGTTAATGTCATGAAGAAATCTCTTATATGGAGAAAAAAATTAAATAAAACATAACCCTTTCTTCCTTTTTCTTCTAAAAGTGATGTTTTTAAACTTCGCTACTCCATAATGTTTGAGTTATAATTTCGTGTTAATCTGTAAGCCAATGACGTAAGAGTAATTTTCATCGGTGTAAAATATTTCAAAGACTTACTATTCACATACTGGTTAAGTTCGCTGAATCTGGATTACACGTTTATTGAGTGTGTAAGTGATTCGAGCTTATTTCTGATCCCCAAAATTCCATTGTTATATTTATATTGACACCGCCCGAGTGTAAAGTAGCTTCGCCGGAAAAAGGCTTTTTCAGAAACTTGATTAGTGTCTCTATGACTTGTGCACGTTTACAGAATAGGCAAAAGTCAAATATGATTTCTTCGCTATGGAGGAAAAATGAGCAAATAATGATTATTGGAGTATTGAATACTATCGTAAACGAAAGAACGTCTTGCAAAGATTGTCTGTTTTATACGCTCGTGCTTTTATTACCAGCAGCATCTAGCCTTGGTGTTTTTTTCCCTATTGTATTGATTGCTTCAGAAATATTATTATAATTTTTTATTTAGCTCGATCCATCGATCATTGATTAGTATTCTTTTCATTTTAATTGTTATATATTTATTTGTATCATTCATTTTTGTACCTTTTACATTTCGCTATTTCTTTTTTGATTAATCTAATACCTAGAATTTATGTATTAGATTATTGATATTATAGACTTATTTAATATTATTTGAATTTTTTATATATATCTAACATTTCTGCCCGTAGAATAGGTGTAGACACTTATTATAGAATTTAATTAGGTATAGACACTGATTATCGACGCATTTATAGGTTAATTGTATAAATAAATACGAGTAGATGAAAACTTGATAAGCAATACATATACAACTTTAATCTTTCGACGCTTTTAACGATTAGTTTTTTCATATTGTCTTATCTCTAACATTAGTTCTGTGGACACTCGCTACTGTGGACGCTCACTATCAGCGCCAAAATGGCGATAATCAAATTGCTTCATTTCGATGTTGTGCATAGTCCTATGTTTATGTGTGTTGTGTCCAGTGTGTTTTTATAATAGAGGTCAGTAATATAGATTTATAAAGATACTCTCGTCAACTTACCACAAACTGAAAATTCTAATTATTCGTGAATTTGATTGACACGAGCATTTATTAGTTCGCGACTGTTTATATTTAAAGAATAAACTATTTTTATAACCAATTAACACATGAGTAAATCTGCAATTAAGAATTTAGAAAATTTATTAATATGTGACTGAAATTCACGAATATATATTAAAAATAATGTATTTAATAAGGAAAAATCCAGACGCGATTATTTTATTATAAAAATGATGAGCGGGAAATTTTTAACTGATTTTCTTTTACTCATTTCACTTTTTCTTCTGTCACTAAGTTCTTATCACATAAGAACAAACAAGTTATTATAAATTATTAAGTACTTATCATAAAAATATAATAGGTATTTGATGTATATATATCTAGTGGTTTATGCAGTCAAAGTGTAATGAGTCAACTAATATACGGATAATTATTTGGAATCCAAAATGTACAATAAGTGATATTGCCAATGGAACTCATAATAATATCTATCTGAATAGTGTCGTTACACCAAAAGATTCCTATACGTAATTAAATATAATTTTTGTTGCTCATACTCTTTGGGACATGCAAATAAGACACAGTCATGGTATCAATTAAAATATGGATTACAAAATTAACATATTCGGAGACCAATGATGAAATTTCCTTTATAAATACACGTATAAGTTGAAAGCAAATGAGATTGCCAAACGTCGTTCCCATTTCCTATTATGGGGACACTTAATCATAACATATTGTCAAATATGTTAATTATATTAAGTTATGGCTTTATTTAAATAAGCTATTAATTGCAGCACATATATTAAAGCTGCTCTGTTAAGAAACGGTTTATGAGATTTTGTAAAAGAAAAATTGTTGTTAGATTAAATTTATATTTATAATTTGATATTTAAAAAAGTTGTCAGAAGTCGCCGAAGTAAAGTTAGCACTCAAAACATCACACCGGACCAGTTCTTTTGCGAATTTTTTGTCTTGAATTTTATTTGTCACCAAAGAAATATATTTCACAGACGTGTTGCTTTTAATGTAGATATTAAATTTCTAAATTAAATTCTAAATTCACAACAACTACAGTGTACGTTAACTTTAAATATTAACTCTTTGACTTTAGCTCTTATTTTTATAAATTTGATTTATGTATGGAAGATTAAGATAAATCGATGTTTGAATAAAATATACTTTAGTATAATTTTTTTTTATAAAGAAACATATTAGAAGTACTAGAAAAGTGAAGTTATTTGGCTAGACGTCAAAATGGTATACCATTAGTATTCTAAGGTTTAATGAATATAAGTTTCTGGAATCATCGACATGTAGTCTCCGGAATTATCGATATGTAGTCTCTGGAATCATCGATAATAGACTAAAATAACTTATAAACTAAGTTTTAACATTAACCATACACAATTGTGAAACCTAATAAAATATGTATGTTCAATATAATATATGTTCAATATATAAAATGTTCAATATAATATTTGAACGAAATCTGCATACAAAGGAGCCCCGCGAAAAGTCGTGATATGAAAAAAAAAGTGAATAAAAACACATTTAAGCTATTATTGACCTTATCGGGCACGGAATAAAAATAATATTTAATAATGTTGAGGTTAAGATGTGTATTTTGATTAACACGAGTTAGTTTAAAATTAAACATGTGTTTATAGAAGTAGGGACTTTAAACGTAAAATTCTTATGATTTTGTGGATCTCATGTTTGACTTTTTTTAAACCAGTATTTTATAAGAAACTGTTGAAGTTATATTTGACTAAAAAACACAAGATAATTAACGAATGAGATAATGAAATACTATTAACTAACCAATCATTAAATAACGGCTTTCAATATTTTTAACCTTGCAACCCAGACTTTTGGCCGATATAAAAAAACAAGTACTATTTATTGAGTACGTAATATTAATATATCAAGATTGAAGTATTATTCAAAACTTATTATTTTCATATATATATCAAGATTGAAGTATTATTCAATAGTTAACCGTTAGAGTGCGAGCGCCATCGCGCTCGTGCGCCTACTAACTAAATTTGCCACGAGCGCCATGGCGCTCGCGAAATCAGTTGCTGTTTAGTGCGCGGTAGGGGAGGTCGCTCGCACGCATCGCTAATTTTTTATCCTTCTACGTGTTACATAAAGTTCAAATTATAATATTATTAGTAATTAGAATATAAAAAGGATCCAGGAAAAGAAAATTTTTAACCCATAATGTCGGAATACGAAAATAATTCGAGTGAAAATGATGGTTTTTCACGTTGCGAAGAAAGTGATAGTGGAAATGACATTGTTGTGCGCTCACAATTTGACGTAATGCAAATTTTGAGTGATAGTGATACTGGTGACGATAACAATTATTTTGCTGATACGGAGGATGTACCGGACTGCGAAAATACGATGTGACCTTGATTTCAGTTTTTGTTATAATTTTTGTTCACAATATATATTTCCATAATTTTCTTTGTATTCTATTATCCTTGTACAAGTTTTTATTAAGAAAACAACGAAAAAATTATCAAAATTGATTAATTTTTGGAAGAGATACAGTTTTTTTCGAGACAAGGGTAAATGACATCAAAAACAAAAGATTTCTTTGGCATTTTAAGTATGTATGAGTAAAAATCCATGACACTAAAACGGTTAATATAAATTAAAGTAATTTCGATAATAAATATAAATTACAAAGCAATTAAGGTTAAATGTTATTTATCATATGAAAATCCTGAAATGTTTTCTATGCATTTTCAAAGCAGTTATTGCAAGAATTTGTTTAGAAACAACACTTTTTTTAGAAATTATTTTTATAAATCTTTTCTTCTTCATTCTTTCTTTCTTCAAGCCACAAATATTAATAGTATTATAATAAATGGGCATTTTTTGGTGTGAAAATAAATTCTTTTCGCTCTGCCGTAAAAAGTGGATTTTTTCGCATGTGTCTTTTTCATAGACGATTATTCGATACCAGAAACCTTCGTACCAACAATTCTTAGACCAGCAAGTAGCTGGCAAATCACGTTGCGAAACAAAGTAATGTAACAATATTATCTTTAAATCTTATTAATGAAACTTGCTCGTGTTCTTAGTTCCAAAAGTATTTTAAATCCTTTTACAGTTTTCTCGCTTCATGTAATGTAATACGACCGTCTACACGCAGTGCAAATTCCCTGTAACAAGCTTTGACAAGTATCATATATCTTGCATGCGTTGATGGGTATTCGGGAGGAAAATAAGACTTGATGGCAATGACACCGCCTTCGAAAGTTGGGGTGAAATGCCTTGTAACTTGTTATTAAATTTTATCTCATCACTGCGATTGTTCGTTAAAAAGCGTCAGTTGTAATGTACCATTATCAATATTCGAAAGTATTTTATAAGCGGATATTGCAAATAATTAATTTTAAGAGATCGTTGTTTCTAAATATGTTTAGTTTGATCTTTGGAATATCTCGCTATGGTACACTTTAGAACCCTCCTAAAGACTACTATTTGAATTTTTTATATATCTATGTAACATATGCGGAGTAATTCCAAATGTAAAATTTAAATTGTAGAAAAGATTAAATAATCTGTACATTAGGTATTTCACAAGGTATTTCAAAAATTAAGTTGTATGTTTAAAGCACCCTGAATTATTTTCTAGAGTTCCGTGCTTGAAGAGGAAGTAAACTTATAAGACAAAAGATAAAGGAGACAGACAGATGGAGGTATATCTCTGTCTGTCCGTCATAGCCGTTTTTCTCAGAAACCATTTAACGTAGAAACTTAAAATTATGAGCACAGTGATAGCATATTAACCACTTGATCATTTCAACAACGAATTACAAGGATTCAAAAATAATTTTTTTTCATAATTTTATGTAATGTACCTACATTGTTCTAGATGTTTTGATGAAAATGTCTACAAAAAATGATTGTGTAAATTATATTTTTAAAATAAAATTACCAAAGCCAGATATTAGATTATAACTGGAATAGTGAATATTTATTACAAATATAATTACGCTAGCAATGTTTTTATCCAAGTTATTAACAATTCTGCTGCTTTTGTAACGATTGCCCAGTAAATTTTCGCTCTCATCACTTTTTGAGAACTTTAATAATAATGCTAATCATGTTGGTTATTGATTAAACTTAAAGGTAATGTTAAAAAAAAATTCATAGAATAATTTTGATAGAAAAACATCCATCTTTTGGATTTCACATTATGGTTTATTTATCCTGTAACTTAACCAAATTATTTTTTTTATTTCATATGTTACCTCACCGCCTTTGGTGCTATAGAGCTATCTGTAACCCTAGTCTTTGACTCCAGTTGTCATTTTTCAATACCTTTACAATAAACTATGAATAAACAAATTTACAACATATTTCCCAAATTCTATTATCAAACTTTATGCAAGATTAAAATTTTTATCAAAAACAACCAGTAATTTACTTTTATTGGTATTAATATAAATATGTATCATCCATTAGATATAGAATCATCGTCATAAATCATAAATATATGTTAAAGCTAAAATTATGAAAAATAATATTTCTAAAAGTTTACCCAAAGTTTACTTTAAAACTACAGCGATAATTCTAACCTTCAGAGCTTTACAAAAATTCACTGTATATTTACGACTGTTACAAATACACTAGATAATATATTGATGTAAAAATATTAATATTTGTAAATAGTTTATTGCAAATGTTGTGTACTCTTAATTGTTTATATGTGGAAGACCCATAGTGCGAGATCTGCACGTACCTAACAGGTTTATCGTTTAAACATTTGTTGTCAATATTCATAGATTTATTGTATCGCAATATGATTGTATTTAACGTTATTCTGCTTACGTTACTTAGGTATATAAACGTTCAAATAGTGACCCATTAGCGAGTTCAGGGTGTGCCACTTTGGTCGCGACAAGCACCTAACGTAACAATTTAATTTTTTAAGCTCATATCACTGAGATAATATAAACATTATTTATTAAGTCAAATATATATATATATATATATATATATATATATATATATATATATATATAAATAAGTATATAAGGATTTAAGTATGTTCGTACCAACATATGTAGTACATATATATACAAAGGAGGTAGTAAATGGCAAGGTACTTGCTTACATTACGTCACGGCGTCATCCGATACATAGGAACTCGTTACAGGACTCGCTCATGTGCGAAGAGGACGTATCCCGTAATGATGCGACGCCGCACGGATCGGTCGGGCAGGCGAGCTTTTGTCGTGTGACGGTGCGACGTGCCATTGTCGTGGATGAGTTGACATCGTCGGCGTTAGTGACAATGTGAGACGCTTTTGTTGGTGTACAGTGCGAGAGTCGAGTATAGATGGTAGGATGGGTTGTTGGTTACTCTGGATCGCGAAGGGATGTGCAGATTTTTTTAGAAAATATTTACCTATGTGAATAAGTCTTTTACGTGAGTTATACCCAATTTTTTTAAATGCATTATTCAGTTAATTTCTATAAATTCCATGCACAACTTCCATTGTGCCCTAAAGCAACATATATGTGAATATTTAAGAAAAATATTAATAGTCAAATTTGAAGTAAAAGTAAAGAAATACAAATAATACAAAAAAACGTACAAATATACAATAATATATAACGTATGAATTAAACATTATGGATTGTAAATTACCAATTACATCTAAATTGCATTACTTGAAAAAGTGAAGAAAACATCGAGACTTCCAATGATTCTCAACATGTTAATAAGAGATCGCGAAAAATATGCAAGCGTTGCGATAAATTTGGGCGCCTTCAGTGAAGTGATAACGTACTTGAGGCCGCACATGTATAATATAGTAGGAAGCAGGAATTTGCAAAACGGAAAGTTCCGTAATTAACGTTATTATTATGATCACAACCAATTCCTATAGGAAACGAAAGGGTTTAGAAGTGATTGTGCTCTACAAAATCTGAAAGAAGCAATTAATGATTATAATCATATATTTTAGTTGTTACGATTATAATTATAATTGCATATATTTTACTTATGATTGCAACGATGCAGTCATAATTAAAATATATAATTATAATATACTGTAAGAATGGAAAGGACTACTGTAAGAATCGAAAGGATTACAAGCAATTGTGCTCAACAAAATTTGAAGGAAACAATTAATATTGATAATCATACGTATTACTTGTGATTCCAATTAACTCTCGTGAGGAACATAAAGGATAACGAGTGATTATACTCTAAAAAAGGAAATGCTATTGTCCATTATAAAATATGAAGGAAGCAATTTATGATTATAATCATATATTTTATTTATGATTGCAACTGGCCATTGTAAGAATCGAAATGGATTACAAACGATTGTGCTCTACAAATTCTGAAAGAATCAATTAATGATGATAATTATGCATTTTACTTGTGATTGCAACCAACTCTCGCAGGAACCAAACGATATTACAAGCGGTTATGTCTGACAAAATCTGAAAAAAAAATTAACTATGATAGTCATACATTTTACTTGTGATCGCAACTAACACCCGTAACTACTACAAAAGGTGACAAGCAATGGTGCTCTATAAAATCTGAAAGAAACAATTAATGATGATCATATATTTTAAAATGTGACGATACTTTATACGAGGATATAATTCGGTTTATACGGCTACTAGACTAATGAAATGGTGAAAAATAGTTGAAAGAGTTATTGTTAAAAAAATGTGAATGGTTAGGGGATTGATATAAAAATTAATATGAAAAATAATATACATAACATTTATCGTAATAATTAAAATAAGGCCTGTATGTGTATGTAATAGCTGCCATCCTCAAATCTAATATAATTTTTTTGTACAGAAGTAAACATGTTGGTAAGTAAACATTTAAATTTTATTTCAACCCAATATATCTGTTCAATATCACAGTACATGGTCCTGGAAATAAATGAAGATTGCACTACAAGTACTGCCCTTTTGTCTTAATAAAAAAAAACATTTTTTTTCGTATCTCATTTCGTTTTCAAGACTCACTATTTCAACGTTAGTAGAAGGGTTAAGCGGCCTGTAGTGAACGCACACCGGACTCTGCGCGGCGTTAGAAAAGCGATACATGACACAATGCGCTGAGCAATTTATTTGACTTTGAATAGTGAGAAATATGAGTATTATTTCACAGAAAGATAATTGTTTTTCTTGTTTTTCTACATTAATGTTCTTTTATGATAATTAAATGTTTAAATGTCATTATGATTGAAAATGTTGGAAATAAGAAATATTTTGTCATTGAAACGTAAATTATTTCTCAACATATATGATAAAGCTCCAAATTAAAAAAATGCCATAAATTATTTTCTTCTTACATTTTGAAAGAAATTAAAAAAAAATTCTTGATATAAAAATTAATTAACACATGTACATTTAGAACCAACACCCGTATATAATTAAAACATATCAAATAAAAGTTTCTAACATTTAATGCCCATGTTCCAGAATTTTTTCCCAATTTTTAAGGTAATTTATTTTTTTTAAATAAATGAAAGCACACATATTTTTCTTCGGTCTTTTAACAATTTTAATTCAAATATTTGGATTCAAATAGGATAAAGATAAAATATTAACCAATAAATATTCAAAATAAAAGCAGCAAAGTAAAACCAGCATATGACTTCAATTAATAAAAGTTAAGGGCCCAGTGAATGTTCTGGAACGGGTGGCGTTGAAGATTTAATTTGAGGGGCAAAACGTCAAACATTTGAAAAATAGAATATTTTTTAAAGTAGAATTTACTAAATCAGCTATATATTGATATTTTGATAATGAAACGGGTGCTTAAATTAAAAATATACTATAAATTCGATTTATACGTAACAGTATGTCATTATAAACTTGGCAAATGTTGACCGCCTACAGTTTGCCTCGCGCAACTCGCATTGTTCGCAGGAGTGGAGCCGCGGGCGAAAAGTGATTATATAGAGCACTTGAGCGATTGGATTATATATCTTTGTAATGATATAATATGAAAAATATTTTCTTTTGTTTCAGGTAATTATTTTTTCGCAACTTCAGACGCTTGAGTAGATTAGATGTAAACGTGAAGCTATACATACACATGTACGTGAGTATCGACTTTGTTGTGATAGTGTATATAAAGGTCGTGTTTGTTGTGTTAGTGTATATAAAGGTTAAGTTAGGTTTTGATTGTCACTAGGACAGGTGTTTTAATAAATACGTTTTTAGAGAGATTTTGCAGTCCTAAAATTAAATTTTTGTGCATATTTTATTAAGAATTTTCTGATTTCAACATATCTACGAAAATATTTTTGAGGCACTTGTTATAAGCTATCTCGTTTTTCCAAAAAGCTGTGTAAAAATTTGTTTAAACAAAAATCGATTACTTATTTTGTCTCCCTACAATTTCCATATAAATATTTTTAAATGTTAGTTATATATACTTGCGGGTTAATATGTTTTATTACTTTGACAAATTTCATGTTTACACGTCGAATGGTTTCTGAGAAAAACATCTGTAACACATAAGTAGACACACAGTTACGTGAGTGATCTTAAGGGGCTGTTTTTCCTTTTGAAATACGCAATCCTAAAAACGCGGAGTGCGCACTTTTTGGTTTTATCAACGATTTAGATATTACATTTCGAAATTTTTATTTAACGACTGAGATAATACACTTGTTAAGTATCTAAAGTCTATTTAGCTTTCTTCGGTTGTGGGGAGAATTTTATTTATTGGAAGAGTTTACTATTTGACGTATATTTTTTGTAAAAAAAAAGACGTCGGAAAATATCAATAGAGATTAGAAATGACTGAAAATTCTACCGGCGTTCCTTAATCTTTTCTATATAGTTTGATAGGAACATTTCTTGTTATCTACTGTAAATATTATATGACAAAACGATAAAATTTATTGAAAATATGTGTCTAGTGAAATGAAAAGATTTCAATTATAGAAATTTGGAACAAATATTTCTAGCGTGAGAGGGATCTTTTAGCACATGCAAAGTGATGAGGACAAAAAAATAACGTATACATATGCAAGTGATACGTTATGAAAATATTTTATATTTGTATTAAATATTTTTCGCTTGTCGTTTGAACTTGTAGCATCCGAAGGTAAGTGAAAATTGAGTTTCCTCCGATCCAGCCCCTCATTCTTTTTTTATATTAAAAAGTGGTTGAAAGAAATACCTGAGATAAATCATTTACTTAGTCCATTTTACACTTAATAACGAAAAATAAACTTAATTCGAAAATAAATAAATATAAATTCGAAAATAATAAATTTATAAATATCGGAATGAATAGTGTTTTCAATTCAAAATTTTCAATCGTTTCCGAGTTATTTCAAAGTTTTAGCGCTTTCACCAAAGTAACTTTATGAATTTTTCACAAAAATATATGTAAAATATATCTGTATTATACATTGAAAAAAATTATTCTAACTGCAACTAATTAAAAAAAGCCAGATAGACATTTGAAACTTTATAAACATTTTAAATATTTAAACAATTTGTAAAACCTAGAATTCCACAGTGTCTTTTTTAATAATATTACTTTAACATCGAATATTTATTTTTCATATGTATTTATCTAAGTAATTTGATAAGGGTGCATAAGTTAATTGTAATTAATAATGAGGCAAAAATCAATAAAAAACATAGTTATTAACCGCGCTATTGATCATATATCTAATGAAAAAAGTTTAAAAGTTAAAAAGAAAAGGAGCAAAAAATTTCATACTAAATGCAGCAGTCGCCAGCACAAAAATAGGCATTTTTTTTGTAGAAAATTGTTTATTATAAGTTAAACTATTTAACAAATTATTGTGAAATTAAATAAGCTTCTATTCTGATAGTTAACCCAAGGATAGTACAAATAATCACAAAAATTGGTTAAGAATTGTTACTTGCAGCCTATCCTCATACGTCCACACGTATAACCAACAAACGGAGAAGCATGATATTTTTTTCAAAGGGAAATTTAACATGATGAAAATTTAAAAAAAGTAAAAAAAAATGTTTTAAATAATTAGTACTTCTTTTAACAAAAAGCTATCTCGTTTTTCCAAAAAGCTGTGTAAAAATTTGTTTAAAATAACACGATTTTTAATTACATCTATCGGCTATATAAATCGCTGTTGGCACGATAGTCGATAATAAAGCGAATGCAGTGTATGCAATGCCCATATAAAGGGTATCAAAGTACAAACATCTATTAGAATTTCTTTAGTAAATTGAGCCTTTAAAATTAAACTTATAAAATGGACAATTTAAAAAAGTATCTATATTATTATAAAACAATCGTTGACCAATGGACGTCTCAGGTGTTGATACGAATAGAAGGCAGACATCAAAAAAGTTGCTCCAGTCCACAAGCACGATTGATGGAGCCCTGAGGGCAGCACGAGAAGCAAAGTAAACCTAAAAGATACAAGAGTGAAGGTTTTGCGGGATTTGATCTGCGGGATTTGCTTTGCGAGAAGAAAGAAAAAATACGTGGTGCCTTGAAATCTCAATTGTTCTGTACGGGCTTTAGTGGCAGACACTTAAAATTCTTTCGAATTCAGCTCGTATAAATGTATTGTTTTTAATCAGTATATGTTGTTGTAAAATATTTAAAGACTGCTGTGTTTTGGGGTTATCTTCTATAAAATTATTTTTCTATTTAAAAATTGCCGGATAAATTGAAGCAAGATAGTTGACTATCGGGTAGTATTATTGCACAGGTAATACTTACCGGTAAAACATTCTAGTTTGGTATTCTTAATATTTCCACAGCTGCCTTATGTTTAATCTTTCATTCATGTTACATTTTTAATCACTTTTTAAATTGAATTGACAATATAGGTGATTTGCAACGTTTTATATGCAATGAAATATTTTGTAATAATTATGAACACGTTTAAAAGTTTTTGATAAATTTGCTCTGTTCTCCATTTCGGTTGTAATTCGATATTAGGGATATATATATATATATATATATATATATATATATATATATATATATATATATATAAAGACATATTCATGCCTTAAGAGTCTTGTGGAAGAGCCATATTACAGTAAAATATAACAGCAATGAAAATGCTGACATGATGACTGAAACACATTTTAAACCATGAAAATATTAACAATCTTGTTGAGTATGGGATAAAAATAATATTTCATAATAAATTCACAGAGTACGAGTGCAAAGCGAACAATGAATTTGAATAACAGTAACTGACAGATCATTAAATAACCGTTCTCCATTACGAATTTAATAGAAAAAAATAAATGCAGTTATTGAATTAAATGTCACTTTTTTAAGAAATTATGTTTGCAAATACTTTCAGAACCACATGGGTTTCAGACAAGCTTCGCACGTTATTAGATCGATAAAAAATAAACATTCTTTAGTGTACAAATAAATTCTGTCCGCTCTGGTCCAAAAAGTGGTCCTATTTTCGCGAGTGCCTTTTGATTTATTTTTAATATCTTATTCCACATATCGAGACTAATAACATAATTGGTTCAAACAGAAAATCGACGCAAAGACAAAACCTTAATAACAGGCAGATGGGAAGAAAACTGCTGAAAACAGAAAGAAACTTGTATGGCAGGGTTATACCATGTGGTTCTCGTATTGTCAATTTGTCTCACTTTCACATGGACGTGGTTGAATAAATATTGTATTTTTATAAAAATATAACTTATTTCTTGAAGGATCTATTGTGTATGAATACTAGAATGAATACGCATAGATGCTATCACTTAGTATTACCACTTGAATTTTGATACGATGTGGACCGTTGGTACTGGCTGGTAAAATGGTCGCATGCAATACCGGCTGGACTATTGAAGGTCACAGCGCACACGAGACTGCACGAGACTGTGGTCTAGCAGATTTACGGTGTCGAAATTCGCAGGCTATGTTTTATGCGATCAGTCGCGGAACAGTTGAAGTTTTGTATTGGCCTTGTGTGCGACGATGGGTCTGTTGTGTATAATTTCTATCACGTTTTCGCGTGTTTCTTTTGCCTGCTTGTTTTAGCATTGTCACTGTTTATAAAGCTCAAAGTTATTGTAGCGAAAATTGCAATAATGCTTACAATTATATGCACTTTTTCATGCAATCAATTAAATCTATAAATCGGTTAAAAACTATGTCCCTTAGTTCGATTCGTGTCTTTGGCATTATACGTAGTGTCAACAAAATATCTGATTATTGCTCAGTGGTCAAATTTTGTCGCTTCATTGTTATAGGCCAGTGTTTTTTCACTTCAATGAATTATGTGTTTCGTGCTACTTCTTGCCCACCTTCTTCTTTTTAACAGAAATTTACCGACTGATCAGGTAGTTGGCGAGTAGTTGGCGACTTTAGTAGCCAGCGATTAGTCGGTAAATATTTTGCGGGTCGTTTTGAAATAGGTAGTGGTTATTTTCTTAGTTACAATACTTTTAAAAGTTATTTTTAAATAAAAATACATTGTTAAATTGGAATCTTCTCATTTTTTCTTCTTTGAATATGATTACAACTGTCGATAAAAATGTAACCACCAGCCGGCTAATAATTACAATTCACATAGTGGGTAACTAAGGTAAATACCAATTGTTTATTACCTGTAGTTTATTAAACATCAATTCTTTGGAAGCAAAAAAATGCATACTTTACATACTAATTAATAATTTAATAAAGCAATCGACAGCGTACGTAAGGAGTTGAAGAGATTCTCGCACGCAGGCTAGTCAGCCGAGTAGTCGATAGTTCATAAGACGAATTGTTCAGTGCTCTCTACTTTTTATGAAATATTTCATGTGTTTAAGTTTACTAATCTTGAAAAGATTTATACTAAAATCTTAATGATTTTGAAACAGGACTTACCTTTGTTAATTTAAGAAATATTTCATACGTATTTATGTTTACTAATTTTGAAAAGATTTGTACTAAAATTTTAATGATTTTGAAATATGACTTACCTTTGTTAATAGACCGTGCGACAAAACGATGTTAAATAATTATTTCGCAGAAATATTAAAATATCAAATTTATTTTTAAAAATAGATATTCGCAAAAAGTTTATTTTATAGTTAAGTCGTTATTAGTTTCGGGCTATAAACATTTGCAATTGTTCCGCTGTATGCTTTCCGTAGATAGCGTTATTATGAGAAAAGATTGCAACGTTGTAACATACGATGAAATCATGGGATATTATATATGATTAATTCAATTCATTTTCGTATTATTAGTTTAGCCATTATTAGTTTCGGGCTATAAATATTTGCAATTGTTCCGCTGTATTCTTTTACTAGATAGCCTTATCATGAGAAAAGATTGCAACGCTGTAACATACGATGAAATCATGGGATATGATATATGATTAATTCAATTCATTTTCATATTATTAGTTTAGCCATTGTTAGTTTCGGGCTATAAATATTTGCAATTGTTCCGCTGTATTCTTTTACTAGATAGCCTTATCATGAGAAAAGATTGCAACGCTGTAACATACGATGAAATCATGGGATATGATATATGATTAATTCAATTCATTTTCATATTATTAGTTTAGCCATTATTAGTTTCGGGCTATAAATATTTGCAATTGTTCCTCTGTATTCTTTTACTAGACAGCCTTATCATGAGAAAAGATTGCAACGTTGTAACA
This sequence comes from Druceiella hillmani, assembly GCA_039881145.1. Classification (NCBI taxonomy): domain Eukaryota; kingdom Metazoa; phylum Arthropoda; class Insecta; order Lepidoptera; family Hepialidae; genus Druceiella; species Druceiella hillmani. The sequence goes on along the minus strand of JAYKKI010000007.1, from coordinate 46,381,412 downwards.
TACGATGGAATCATGGGATATGATATATGATTAATTCAATTCATTTTCATATTATTAGTTTAGCCATTGTTAGTTTCGGGCTATAAATATTTATAATTGTTCCGTTGTATTCTTTTCTTAGACAGCGTTATCATGAGAAAAGATTGCAACGCTGTAACATACGATGAAATCATGGGATATGAGATATGATTAATTCAATTCATATTCATATTATACTGGGTCGATTTGTGAGATTCAATTAATTCTTTGAGTCTCTATAACCTTTCCATTCTTAAGCTTAGTATGAAAGCGTTAACAATACACGCTATTAAGTTTTGAGATGAATTACTCCCTGACCTACATCCATTCAAGAGTCCGCTCCGCAAATACATCCATTCAAGAGTCCGCTCCGCAAATACATCCATTCAAGAGTCATCAGAAAAAGCCATAGCTTTTATAATTGCTCACTTTACTTTTTCCTCTCATCCCTTATTCCACTTCCCCATCCCACGCCATAATAATAATTTTATAAAGATTATAGTTTTGTTTGTGTGTTTGTTGACTGGTTGTGCACATTAAATATTGTTGATATCATAAAATTTTGTAAACAAGTCAACATGTGTACATTAATAATTATTACATATTATTTATAAGGTATAACTCGTTTCTAATTGCAAAATTGAATCATAGAAGTAACTAAATAATATAGTTACATCAAGATAATGTTTTGAAGAATAGTGCATGATAATAAAAACACTGTTTTTTTCCAGGCAAAGTCGGAACGAGCGGCTAATTTAAAACAATAGCATAATAGCAATATAGAATTAATGATTATTTGCGGAATTGTTACAGAGCTTGTGTTGTATTGTGTGTGTATTGATTTTTTACGGAAATCAACTTAATTAAGTATTGTGTCTTGTTATTGTAGTCGAATACTCGCTTGCGAAATAAATTTTGTATTTTACCATGAAGAACTTGGCATGCTCTAACATTTTAACGTCGATTCGTTCCATTAATTTGCTAAGTAGATTATTCAATATTTCGTAAAAAGCTCGAGTTTAACCGTTCTGTCATTTACCCTTGTATCGTGATGTCATTTACCCTTGTCTCGAAAAAACTGTATCTCTTCCAAAAATTACCCAATTTTAATAATTTTTCGTTGTTTTTCAAAAATTACCCAATTATAACAAAAACTGAAATCATGGTCACATCGTATTTTCGCAGTCCGGTATCAGCAAAATAATTGTTATCGTAATTATTATCACTAACACTCAAAATTCGGATTACGCAAAATTTTGAGCGCACTACAATGATACTCCGACTATCACTTTCTTCACAACTTGAAAAACGATCATTTTCACTCGAATTATTTTCGTATTCCGACATTATGGGTTAACATTTTTTTTTTGGATCCTTTTTATATTGTAATTACTAATAATATTATAATTTGAACTTCATGTAACACGTAGAAAGATAAAAAATTGGCGATGCGTGCGAGCGACCTCCACTACCGCGCACTAAACAGCAACTGATTTCGCCACAAATTTTAGTTAGTACGTGCAAGAGCGCGATGGCGCTCGTCGGCACTCTAACGGTTAAATAAAGTAGTAATGTAATATATTTAAATTTTAAAGAAGGTGATTATCAATTTGCAGATTATGAATTAAATGTTAATGTCCAGTGCTTCTTAATCAGAAACCACATTAGTATTTTTTGTATATTTGTAATTCATGTAATCCCTATTAAAGAATGAGTACTATGGCTCCGTAATAAAAATAACCAAAATACATATAAACCGTACCGCTGGATTTGTGGAATAAGATTCTTCTAACAAAAATTGAAAATGGAAAAACATTTTCCGCCATTTTCTGAAATATCAATGTTAATAAAGTTTACAACAATTTCCTTGCTCGATGCAAAATTTTCCTGTAGACTCGTGAGAAAAACAATGAAAGTGTCCGCTGAACAAGAATTGATTAACCAAATTTGACTATTTATATTTTTGTAATCTTATTTTTATTAATAAAAATAAGTGTTTTATTTGATTCTTCCATAATTTATATAGTCAAAGGTGCTATTTATCTTGGAATCTGCTCCCGCAATTCGAACTGCTTAGAGTGTTAAAATTAATTGCAAACTTCCATACTTATACCCAGATTGTTAAACCCATAACCCTTTCAGAGCGATGTCGGCTAAAAAGACACCTCATTAAAATATCTTCTTTAATAAAAACTTGAAACGGCGAAATATAAAGTGCTCTAACGAACGTCATTACAGCTGATAAGTAATTTCATCAAGCTCCTTAGAGATTAAGATAGTACCCTTACGTTGTTGGGCAGCTGTCTTCTCTAATCCGCCCCAGAGCCGAGGGCCCGTCCTAACCCAGGTGAGCGCGGCGTCGCTCATTTATAACCATTAGGGGCGCTTGCGAGCTACTCCTCAACTCGTAATATAACTTGTCGCTTTCTAGCGGCTCCTTAGGCCTCGTTCCTTACGGTCCTTCGTCCTTATGGGCCCGCTTTCTTATGGCCCTTATTCGATATTCATGAAGTGATGGTGAGGTGAAGCCGCGTGTGAATGGGTAGTTGGATGGGTCGACACAGGCGGCAGGTGGATTTTTGTGTTGTGTCGAAGTGCGTAAATGTGGGATGGTCATAGTTTTCTTTTCCTGATTTTGAGTAGTGGCGTATTTATTATATTTTTATTTTAAGTAGAAATCGTGGTAGGCCTCGTTGTAGAAGGTGATTTAAGTCTGTGAGCGATTTTTTATATTGTTTGTGCTTTGTGCGATGTTCAAGACGCTTGACACAAGGGGGTTGTTTTTTAGGTTATTTGTTTCGGTTGTTTTATAAGATTTGTATCATATCGTGTTTCTTTACGTAATATAGTCTTCTTTTTCAAGACTCCTAATGATGTAATTCTTATTAGGAGTCTATAGGGTTCCGCAGATATGTTTTGAATTGATTTAGGTAAGTTGACTGAAATAATTTTATATGAAAATTTTAATGAAATACTAGAACTTAAAGTTTTCCAGATTTTTATAATTCATGACTGGAAGTTAGAGGTAGAGGGAAACCATTACACATTACGTTGAAGCTTAATATTTCGAAAAAGCAGCTTAATAATTAAAAATTATAATTGAAAATTCGATTTTATTGGATGACCGCTTGGTTATCAAATGAAATTGAATTTTTTGATTGAAGCGTGTACTTGTAAAATAATAAAAAAAAACTATTAGATCCTTGCGGCTGTGACGGACGTACAGATGTACATAAAGAAGTTATAGAAGTTCCTGGCTTCACTACGATGCCATTTTTTAAAAATACTCGTCAAGTAACTGGAATAGGCGAAACTGAACTGAACACAGAAACCAGAAAAAATTACATTCGTTCTCACTCAAGAACTATTGCGTATTCTTTTAAAAATGCATTTTTCTAATATTTCTCGTGTATTTATACATTAATGAAACATTTAATGAAACTCGTATAACCTGAGTTCCTTTAAAGAAGACGGTTATCGAACATCTTGACGCTTTTCAAAAAAGGTCGCGTGACTGCTATGTCAGAACAAACGACAAACAAGCTAGTCTAACATTAGATGTTATCTCATGTTAAACACAAGTTACTCTGTGACAGATGAACTAGAAGCAGCACCTTTAAATAATTTATCTAATTCTCGCTGCTGACGGAGCGCTATTGCATTGCATTGTATTAACTGGGCAGTTCTTTTCAACTAGCGGCTTTTTAATAAAAGTACTGTCAGAAATAATTAAGCTGGTACAACCCAACTTCATACGCTGTCTTTCAAATCGATCAAGTTGATTGAACTACGTCATCATATCGTCTCATTTTCCGTCAGCTTCAGTCCGTTGTTACCTTTAATTAAACTCTAATTAACGTCAGCTTAATTAATGCGGAAAAGTAGCGTAAGAAACTGAGCCGTTGAGTTATTAACGCACGGCTTGTGCCGTCTTAGGTCGTTCGGTACTTATAGGAATGAATATTTGCTCTGGAAAATGTTTGATGTTTCCGTATAGTCTATGTAAATATAATGTTTTGAGTATGTTTTATAAATTTTGACAATTAAGTGGGCTTGTTAAATTTCGATAATTAAGCTGGTTTTTGTTATAGACTGTCGTAATTAGTTTCATCTTTCAACCTTCTATTCAAAAGCAGTGGTTATTTAATATACAATAAAATATTTGTGCAGTGTAATAGGTTATCGCGAACATTAATGACAATTAAATCTCAAGCCAGAGCAAAAGTATACCATAGGAGAAAAAATCGAACTAGGCAAAGTAGTAACAGTGCTGTAACTTTCAACATAAAACAAAGCAGCTACTGCATTTCTTTTAACAAAGTTAATAAATGTATAATAGATGGAGTTAACTTCCTATGAATCAATATTAGACATTATTACATTAGACGTTATTAGTTTAGTGACCCAGATTATTTCTTCTACAGGGGAACAGAGAGTGCAAAATCGTGTGGAATAATAACGCAACGTTCTGTACCACCTCTTATTGTAATATACAGAAAATATAAGTGTTGTAAAATTCATTTTAAAAATTTTGAATTTTTTTAAATACCAATACGAGTTTTGTAGAACTTGTGGTTTGTAAAAATGAAAGAAAAGTCGGTTATCGGCGAACGTTAAACTTCAATGGTAGATAATGAGAGTTTAATGGTTGATTTTTAGTTAGACATATACATTTAAAATGAATGTTTATTTCTCCAATATCTTCTTACACTTTACGATATCTAATTTGTGTTAGAGATACTTCTGATATGCAGAAATACTTAATTTTATTGAATGTTTTAACTGGGTGTAAATCATTTTAATAATTAACGTAAAGTATTCGCCATCTGTACTAGATACGTAGATAACTTTGTACAACAAAATTAAGTGCTAATTAGGCTAGCGCTAGACGGCGTTGTGTGCGTGGCGCACCGCGGGGACCCGGGTTTGATTCCAGGCCGCTCATCAAGCGCGACTGGAGAAGTTCAACCTTTCGAGGCTCTGGCAACCATTTTTCCATATGAGATCTGCTTCATCTCGTGTGGACACAACAACAACATATAGGTTATCAAGAAATCTATAAAATTTCGACTAGTGCCTGACAACAGTTTTGTTGTATTACATATACACCGTAAGCTTCTACGGAAAATAAGGTCTATGATCTGCGTAAAATAAAGGATTCAAAGAAATTAAAACTGAAATGTACATCAATTGCCAGTAGGGCAAAGGTCCATGCATCGACTGGCATTGTCTTTTAATTTTATTTAAGGATTATAAAGCAAAAAAGTTTTATTAGAAATTGGGCTACGGAAAGTTTTGTTCCAAATTGGATTATAAATTTATCTAATAGCATATTGTTGATCCCTTTACGATTGTTACTTTAACAGATATACGCTCAAAGCAAACATTTAACAGATATACGCTCAAAGTAAACATTTAACAGATATACACTCAAAGTAAACATTTAACAGATATACGCTCAAAGTAAACATATTTTATTGCAACGTAATCTCGAAGTACGTTGCAATAAAATAGATGAACGTGTTTTTACACGTGTTTTAACAGATGAACGTGTTTTTACACGTGTTCTTTGTCATTTCACATCTTTGCTTCGTTTAGAAATGTCATTTCTTGTCATTTTTTAAACATCCGAACGAATCTAAGGATTACGTAATAAATAAACTAATTTTGACCAGACAAACACCAGTACATACTTATTTTCCCGGGAACTTATCGTATTTCTCTAAAATATTTTCAATTGAATTAAAAATTAAGACATGCGTACAATTTTGATAACTGAATAATTATCATGGGTTTAATATGTTTTAAGTTTTATTTTGTCTAAAATTTTCGGCTATCTTTTTTTTACAAATTTATATCTAGTTAGAAAATCTTGTTCTAATAGTCATTATTATCGATACAAAGACCAAATTTACTATTTTGAAAATTTTTGTATGTCTGTCTTTTTGTTACCGCATCACGCAAAAACCACCTCTAGACGAATTTTGATGAAATTTAGTATGATGATAACTAACTATCCGAGTCAAAATATAGATACTTTTTATTTTAAGGAAATGTCTAATTCCTAATCGAAAACACAAAAACTGGTTCATGCAAAAATCACTCAGAATGGAGATATTTTTGCTAATCTATACATATCGATACATATTTATGAATATAAAAATTACCAAATTAGGCAATAAATAAATACAAATACCAATAATTCAAAAATTAAGTAAAACGCTCAATAATATTTAAATAAGTTCAGTTTAAAAAATCGCCAATAGATGTCATCACAAGGTTTTTAAAATACGTAATTTTCTTCTATCGCATCAAGTCAATTAACATGCCATAGACATTAACTCAATTATCACTGAATGGATTTGGATCTTTTTTATATTGCAACGTGACAAATTACATAATGCAATATAATTCACATCACATCCATGCTCTCTAAATATTTTCAGGTTTAAATAAAGTTACAAGGTTTGTACTATTATTTTGCATTTCTACAATAGATGGTGCAAGTAGGGATGTTTGTTTATGTGCCTGACGTTTCTACAGGAAAACATTGTTTACAGAGAAGTTTTGTGAACAATGTTCTAAAGTTCGCGCGAACGAAGTCGCGGGCACAGCTAGTGCAGTATATTTTTCATGATCGTCGAAATATTGTGAAATATAAAACTAGTGTAAGCGTTACTATTATTATTACTTTGTACCACCCTTGTTTTTCATGATTCTTGTTCAGTTCTTTCGGAAATTCCTCAGGCGTAGCGACTTTATCTCTTTATACAGGGTTAAAGTTCTGATAGGAATTTTCACATAAAATACAAACAAGTTTATATACATTTTTACAGATTTCTTTAAAAGAAAAAACGAAGTAAATACAGGATTTTTACAAATTTAATACAAAACAAACAACTAGGTTTTTTTCTACAACAAACGGTACTTAATTTGCCCGTGTTACATAAAATAACTGGTATTATAATTAGTGTGAATATTTTTTTTGAAGATTGCGTTTGGCTGAGGAAGCTCGAGCGGGGTACTAGAATAAAGCTAGTGGCGACGCGTATTTGACAGACGAACGCTGTCGGCTCTGTTCACGCATGTAGCTACCAATTCCAGGAATACGGGTCAATTGTTGTCGTGGCGGGACACTTAACATGTGGCTGGAAATACGAGTGTCCTACAGAAAGTTTGGCGACATCAGTTAGGGGTTTTAGTCAGTGAACGTGTAGCTTCTAGTTTGAACCGTACGTCTATCACTTCTTGCTGCTATCACGGCTGCATGTTGTTAATATCTTGGTAAACAAGGATCGATCCGAGTACGTTTAAGGATGTATTGTTACACTTTGTTTGTAGAGTAGATTTTTATGGTTTATAGATTTCAACTATAGTCGATAATAATAGACAATAATAATAATCAAATATAATAGAGAATAATAATAGTATAATAATAGTCAAATATAATGGAGGATAATAATAGTATAATAATAGTCAAATATAATAGAGGATAATAATAGTCAAATATAACAGAGAATAATAATAGTATAATAATAGTCAAATATATTAGAGAATAATAATAGTATAATAGTAGTCAAATATAATAGAGAATAATAATAGTACAATAATAGTCAAATATAATAGAGGATAATAATAGTATAATAATAGTCAAATATAATAGAGAATGATAATAGTATAATAATAGTCAAATATAATAGAGAATAATAATAGAGAGTAATATTTAGAAAACCACATATTCATATTATTTCCTTGTCAAACTGTTGAAACTTCTACAAATAGTAGAAATTTCTACAAAGAGTAGCTTTACTTCTTCTACAAGGTTTTGGTAAAAAAAGACCTTGGTTAGTAGTAGTTTAACGCGTTTCATCATTTTGAACGATAACATGTCACATATACATCTGGTCCTGTTTTACGATTTTGGAGATCGCGAAAAGATCCAACATTTCCTTGTGCTTTACGATTTTGGAGATCGCGAGAAGTTCCAACATTTCCTTGTCAAACTGTTGAAACTTGTATAAATAGTTTACCATTTTTAGTAGTTTCAACAAAGAGTAGCTTTACTTCTTCTACAAAGTTTTGGTAAAAAAATACCTTGGTACTTAGTAGTAGTCTAAAGCGTTTTATCATTTTGAACGATAACACGTCACATATATATCTGGTCCTGCTTTACGATTTTGGAGATCGCGAGAAGTTCCAACATTTCCTTGTCAAACTGTAGAAACTTGTACAAATAGTTTACCATTTTTAGTAGTTTCAACAAAGAGTAGCTTTACTTCTTCTACAAAGTTTTGGTAAAAAAAGACCTTGGTACTTAGTAGTAGTCTACAGCATTTTATCATTTTGAACGATAACACGTCACATATATATCTGGTCTGCTTTGCGATTTTGGAGATTGCGATACAATTTGATTTGGGCAAAAAAAAGTAAATTCTCATTTATATTTCAATGTTCCTCGTATACTTTTTATGTTAACTGTTGCATGTTTTATTCAGTTTGGTGATGTTTTTTCCTCACATTGTATAAAAACAGTTTATAAAACCTTTGATAGAGACACGGTCAGTGTTACTATCGAACTTTTTTAAGAACCTTCAATTTTTTGTTCCACGTATTGCATTTGTTATACTTTCTTGTACATTCAGCACATTTGAATGACAGTCTCAAGTCGTATTGATAGAACTTTACGAATATAATGGCGACGATATCACTTTAGTCACAGAAGTTCAAGGTTGATAATATTGTTGTGGATATTAATATATTATATGGAACCAATGAGTCATCAACAGTTTTGTGATTACATTATTTTTTTTTCTACAGTAAATGACATTAGCTTAATAATTTATTAATATTAGTCGTAAGATTTTGAAACTATTAATCACCAAAGGTTTTCAAAGATTTATCCCTCTTGTTTGTTGTCTCTGTTTTGAAATATGAATGTCCACGCTGTTTTGAAACAGATCTGAATAAATTCTCTATAAACTAGGACAATAACAATGTAATGAATAAGTTCTTTTTCCGACCATAGAAAGAAAAACTTAACTATACTTCTCAGTATCAGCTATGACTTGAACGGGTTGTGATTTGTAACTAGCGCAATTTAGGGTTCATTTAGGGTTCACTTTGTAACTTGCGCAGTAACTTTCGTAACTTGCGAGTTTATTTCTATATTTAATACTAATGTTTGCTCGCGGCTACGTTCACGAGGATCTTTGGTTATGGAGGTTGGATTTGTCTCTGATCCAATGAGGCTATTGTTATATCAGAAAAAACACCGAGTTTAATTCCACGAGATTTATGCTATTTCTCATTTATAAGTTAATTCAAATTATAAGCTATTTATATACCAATATAATTCTATCCCGCTGATCCGTTATTATTAAGAATCACGACTCCAGTAACAAAATCTGTCAATTATTTATCTCCATTGGTTTAGGTCTTCTGCTCGACGAAACGCTGTTATAGGTATCTTCAGCTCTTCTGCCATCTAGCCTGCTCGCTGTTTGGGGTTTCGCTCTCTTATTTGTCCGCTACCACGAGTCTGTGTAGATTGTCAACACTTTTTCGGGCCTTGTGTCCGAAATATTGAATAATCAGTTTCAAAAAAAATTTATCAGTTTCAAACTGCATAACGATTATGTCAAAAGTATAAACTTTATTATATATCAACTCGTTATATGACTAAAGTTCTTCTACCACGTCAGTTCTATCAATAGTTTTCCATGCATTATTGTTTTTTGTATTTTTCACTTAGGATATAGGTTTTGTTCACCTTGTCTTTGTCATATATGCATACATGTTTTTTTCATATTGATTCTTCATTGCGTTTTGTCGGAAACTACATTGAATAAGAATGATGTTAGTCATAAAATAATAATAATTATAAAACACATTTCAAGCGACACTAAATTATAATTTTTCCAGATGCGATGATTATCAAAATTAACAAGTTATTAAAGTTTAATTAACGAATGCCATTCGTTAAATAAACTTTAAACGAAATTCGTACTATGTAGAGTTCAGTTGTTATGTAGATAAAAGACGTTTCTACGCAGATGAATTTTATGATTGCTTTTACCATAATTCAATTTTTGTAGCTCGTATTTTTTTTTTCTCCTACAGTATTTACTTAGTCGTGACATTTAAGGTGATTTGGTTGACACATCATTTGTTACAACAAAATGTGTTCGTACATATATTTTGGAATTTAATACATTAGCTAAAAATGTTTAAGGCAATTTAGATTCTGGCCTATTTCTGAATTTGTAATTTTTATCTTTTATGTTATTCTGAATTCTAAGAAACCAACGTAAATAAGAAATCAAATATTTATTTTAAAAGAACATAGAAATTTTTTTTATATTTCATTTAAAATAAATAATTTTGGAAAATCTGAAAGAGTGTAATATTCATATATGATGTAGCATTACATATAGTGGCATATTTGGTCAAACTCTTGGTGTTAGGAATATAGTCCCTTAACTTTTATGACTTCCTTTATTTAAGATTATTTGAAAAATGGTTGGTTATGAAGTCAATATATTGTGATTTACCGGTTTCTTAAACATGATCTGGAAAATATCTAGCGAAAAGTGGCTGAGACTTTTCCAAGGAACGCCGATCGCCGAAGTCGTGTCGCCGCCGTCGAGGCCTTCATACAATAGAGCTTCCCGATCCACCTGCCTCGTTCACATTCAGGGGCGCGTCATCCCTAATCTCGCTCTGCTCTCGGCCGTAAGCCGCCGGCGCTCCCGTCGGCTGAATATCAATTTGTTTCGAGGCACCATCCGAAAAGGATTGTCGCGACATCGCGCTCGCTGACGTCACTCTTTGTCCGCGCCCTCCGGCAAATTTCCAGGTCGGCGGCCTTCATTTTCACTGTTAATTAAAACACCTGCCATTCCTGTAAATAGCTTTTAGACAGGGTGATTTAGAGGCAGCGTCGCCTGGGCGGACAAGTTAATTGTTGGATAGCTTGTTGTTGAATTAAAATTTCGTCGAGCTTTTAGACAAAGGTGGTCGGCGAGTGATGCCAGCCTTCACTCTTGAGAGTTTAAATCTTATCGGTGCGTGTTTTGAACATAGTAACGAGCCTAAGCAGGTTGGTACGTTTACTTGGGAAATATTGATGTGAAACCATTCGAAGTGATCTTACATCTGAAAACTACCGTGTTGAATCGAACATCTTCCGAGTTCTTTTATCTCTCTTGTCTTATATGATCTATAAATGATTATCAAAATATTTCTTATATTTTATATTTTTCATTCTATAAAACTGTTTTATTGCGTTAATAATTTACTTATATTTTAATTTTTAATGAATTTAATTTTATTAAAAATAATCTTTAAATTCTCTTTCATTTATCATCTTAATACCACATCTCATAGAAGTAGTTTATGCAGTAGTAATAGATTTTGCTATAACAAATGTCGCCATATATTTGTGAGATACTTTATAGTTGTTATAACTCAGATGTGTGAATACTTGAATTGTTTATAAATATTTTCTGTGTTATAATAGTTTGCAAAATTGAGAAAATGGAATCTCATTTGTAAATAAACTTTTGGATTATTTGAAGTAGCAAAACCTTTGGCACTAATAATTTTGTAAATGTTGAAGTAGCAAAACTCTTGACACTAGTAATTTTGTAATTGTTGAAGTAGCAAAACCCTTGGCACTAGTAATTTTGTAAATGTTGAAGTAGCAAAACCCTTGACACTTGTAATTTTGTAAGTGTTGAAGTAACAAAACCCTTGACACTAGTAATTTTGTAATTGTTGAAGTAGCAAAAACCCTTGACACTAGTAATTTTGTAAATGTTGAAGTAGCAAAACCCTTGACACTAGTAATTTTGTAATTGTTGAAGTAGCAAAACCCTTGACACTTGTAATTTTGTAAATGTTGAAGTAGCAAAACCCTTGACACTAGTAATTTTGTAATTGTTGAAGTAGCAAAACCCTTGACACTAGTAATTTTGTAATTGTTGAAGTAGCAAAAACCCTTGACACTAGTAATTTTGTAAATGTTGAAGTAGCAAAACCCTTGACACTAGTAATTTTGTAATTGTTGAAGTAGCAAAACCCTTGACACTTGTAATTTTGTTATTTTTGAAGTAGCAAAACCCTTGACACTAGTAATTTTGTAAATGTTTAAGTAGCAAAACCCTTGACACTTGTAATTTTGTAGAATTATAAGCCTCTTCAAACAAATAGCAAAGCGTCATGTGATACCTGGCAGATATGAAATATTTTTAATTTTTTTTATATTTTTATAATGAAATGTTTTCATTTAAAAGAATTGGAAACGAAAAAAGAAATATTGAGTTAGGTGTTAATAATAAAATATTTATTGAATTTTTAAGATTATATTTTTATGAAATAATTTTCACAGAAATATTTTTTAACGATCTGTGAAAAATATATTTTTAATTTTATAATACTGTTGACAAGACGCGAAGCTGGCCGAATTAAGTCGGAAAGAGCCAACAAAATACGAAGTTGGCCGGTCGACACGTCGCGGCGTGCCATCAGAACATTTTAACTCCCATCCAAATGCCCCATTATATGTTTCATATAAAAAAATGAATGAAATATCTTCGAGTTTATACCTTTAGTAACATAGTGGCAATCTAATACCTGTCCATCTAATTTTTAAGATGATTAGATAATTTAAGTATTCAATTGTCAGCGGTCATTTGCCATAAACCATGATGTACCTCAAGTGAGAGAACACATATTGGTTGAAGACACATACTAAAATAATTCAAATCTGTTGTTGATTTTCTCAATATTTCAATCTGGTAATACAAAAATAGTTAGTTTGTAAACAGCCTGTAGTAACTTGTGTACTTGCTATTTATGCTAAAAGGGCAGAAAGTTATATAGGCAGGTGGGCGGGGCGCGTGCGTATACGCGCAATCATTACCCTCCTCTCTATCCGGACGGGGAGTTAATGAACGCACTGTTATCGTATGCAAATTTGTTTTATGGAGTCTGCGCTCGCAGCTCCTCGTCTTCGTGGTGTCTCGCGGCGGTGGGTGTTTGCGAAGGGCAACGCGAGGCGAGGACGGTGTATTTTAATCGGGGGGTGGCCTTGAGTTTAGTCGTGTTTACATTTTGAGTGCTGTTGTTTGGTTGACGTTCTGGAAAAGTCAATGGTTCAGTTCTAGCGAGCAATAGACTAAATCGTACCACGATGAAGAATATACGTAGCGCCACCTATTGAGGGCTAGTGCAATTATAAATAAGTTATAGTGCAAAATAAATATTTTATGTACATTTTTAAATCTTTACCTCAACTCTTCTGTACTGTAGTGTAATATATATCTGTTACATTCTGTTTATTATTAAATGAAATCAATGTTAGTGTTTATACTATTAATTTTTTTCTGCTTAATCGCTTTACATTATTGTACCTCAATTTTTAAAACGGACCTTAAGCTTTTAAACAAAGAAAACTGGGTTATATACATAAAAATAAAAATAATATTCTGGGACTACAAAAGATCACTTCCATTTTTTAATCCATAAAATACAGAAATTTCTCTATTAACATTTTGGTAATAATGTAGGTAATCAGGATATACGTATAAATGATTACTCGAGTTCTAAATAATTAATATTGTTTAAACATACAATTAAAGTTGATATAAAATAATATATTTATTAATGATGCATATTACACATATTTTTTTCTGTGGAATTTCTATGTGTACATAATATGTCATATGATGTATTCATATCATATATTGTATCATATAGATTCGGCTAACAAGTAACTTATTCTTAACGTTTAATTAAAATTTATTTTTGAAGTAAATAATTACTTATGAACGTGTAAATAAACTTAGAATTTTACATATTATATGCAGATACAGCTATGCTCCTAATGCCCAGCTACTCCCAGAAATATGTGAAAGTAAACAGTTTTTTCTTCACTTCCTGGAACTAACAAAATTTCTCCCTGACATTGGAAACTGGTATTTTCGTCTGCGAGAAAAAATAACAAAATTGGTAATATAACCTCGCGGCAAGCGACAGTTCCCCAACATCCATAATTTACAACCGTGTCCTAGTCACAAAACAGTGCACACTGCGTGTATCCTTTGCGAATTTTGTTGTGAAGAATAATCGAAACTTCGAAATGTGGACGGTAATGAGATGTTAATAATACGAAATAGGAATATTTAAGTAGATAAAATGCAAGGTAAACCCGTAAATTTTATACGTTTATATTGCCATAGTGTACATAAATAACTGTGAAGGTTGTTATTAGTAAAACTTGCAGATTCTAAATAAAACGAATTTGCGTTGACGTCGTAAAATACTCAATTATTAAGTGCACATTTTTTTCCTAACAGGCAGGATTTATACTCTCCTATCGCTTTTATATTTCTCTGTAATACAGTATTATAGAATATAATAAACACGAATAGAACCTTTTCAAAAGTTTAACGGTTTTTTTTTCATTAGTAATGAAAGTTTTAAAATTTTTGTCTGTTCGAAATCTGATCGAGAATTAGTTTTATTGATGCTTCAATAGATATTATGTAAAATAATTTATATAATTTGGATATATATTTATCAGTTGTGTTTTGTTATTTATTAGTAACATTATATTACCCGGTGATTCGACATCTACCGGAAATATCGGAAAAAATGTTAGTGAAATCACATTATCGTCAGCCCGAAGATATCCTCTACCCAATGTAGGCCTCCTCCATAGATACCCATAAAGATCAACTTCATACCTCTTCATCCAATGGCTTCCGGCAACCTTTATTAGGTCATCTGCCATTCATCTAGCATGGATCTGTCCCACTATGTATCTCATTTATGTGGTCCTCCTGTGAGAAACTATCTTTCTCAACTATCGTCGATTCTTCGTCGGTTCTGCGCACTATATGACCTACCCATTGCCACTTCAATCTGCCAATCCTATCAGCTATGTAGGAAACATTAGTTCTCCTGCAGTCTCTCCACGATGCTTCATATTTCGTAGAGAAACCTCAAGTATAGCCCTCTCTACAGCGCATTGCGTGACTTAGTGTCTCTTTATAAACCCAATAGTAAGAGGCCAAGTCTCCTTTCTTATGTCTTCACTAGCAACGCAGACTAATTGACGAATTTCATCTTCAAGCACTGGAGTATTTTGGACGAGAAGACATGGTGAAATTTCCCATCACGTAATAGTAAAATATTTTTAATTTATTTACACCTATCCTCGAAATTTCGCAAAAATGTGTGAACGGGACTGACAGCTATTGGGACTGTCATACTTTACTAAGATTCTTTACCATCTCTCGAATTAAGCTAGAAAGGTGGCCGCATCTACGTGAGACTTACCGGACGCCAAGTAAAATAAACAGACGTCAAATTATCGAAGATCACATTCTAACACGTATTACAACTGTGGTCTTAAACTTGTTAATGTATGTATGACCACTGCCCTTTGGATTTAATTTTGGGAGACCTTATATAGAAAAAACATTATTAGTTCGATCTTACCTAATAATGAATTTAGTAAATAACAAAGTTTTTTTTTGAAAAATGGTTTTTAGGTACTATGTGTATTAAGAGTTATTACAAAAATGAAGCGACTGACGTTGTTGACATTACGTTCTGTGTCCCACCGCAACATTAGCGTCTAGTTTGACCTTCCTCCATCTACTGTCTTGTGTGATGTACAAAAAAGATAGGAATTAAGAAAATGTGTCATAATATAATTATATCAGACTAATAAATCAATTATTTCAAAAATACTCGGAACTCTAAGTGAATTTGAGTGTAATAAAGCGGATATCCGTTTATTGATTGTATTATCTGAAAACTGCTTGTAATTTTTTTTTTGCATTGTTTTTCGCATTATATTTTGATAACAAAATTCGTGACGAGAGAAACTAAGAAAAAGTAAAAATGTGGAAAAATTACAATCTGAAAGAACCCATTTAACCCAGAAAACCTGCTACATGATGAATTTAAAGGTTAAACTAAATTTCGTAAAGCAATATTAGAGTGATGCCACTATTTACAGTTTTTAGAGTAAAAAATTAACTTGTGGATCACGGAAGTTGGTGAAATTGAATTTTAATATTAACACATAGGTTTCACTTATTTGTCAGATTTGAAGTATAACACCTTAACTAATGGTTTAAAAAAATCATTTTGAGAAGAATTTTTATTTGAATTGTATTAAATTGTACAACAGATATTCGTTGTTATGAAGTACAATGAGTATGTAAGTGGAACGTTAAAGTTTTGCTTAGTAAATCAATTACGAAATTAGTATTACTTGTCATAATGCTTGTTAAGTTACAATGACATTTTTGTCAATATTTTTTTCCTTACAAGACTCTAATCGTTATAGCTATAAACGGTTTTAATAATATCAGTAGACATAAAGAAATAGGAAAATTCAATACTTTTTAAATTTTATGACAGCTCGGCTCTCATATACAATCGCAAAAAATGAGTTATAATGTTCTTCCTTGGAGGTATCGATATTATGTACGTTTAAATTCATGAATCATCATTCTGTTATTACAAACGTTTAAGAGTTGAAACATCCATCAAGTATCTTTGAAGGTTCTTTAAAATAGATACCAAATGTCTAGACTTTCTTTTCTCGCCGACGTAATGCGTTCTATTGTCGTAACATTATGAATGATCCAAGTATGGCTTTGGAGAAAACAGCTTGTTCGAATGTATGTTAGGAATATCGCCTTCGTCTGGAGCCTGGCAGTCTGCACGTGTGGCGTTGGCCTTAAAGCGTCTTCGTTTGGACTACCGCCAAGTGATGTAACATTCTTCTATCGGCAGTATTAACGTTTGTGACGTATGAGAGATCGATATTTGTCGAATAAGTTACATAATTTGCGGTAAACTAGATGACATCCCATTTTAAAAATAAGATATAATTCATTCTCGTACTAAGTTTCTTTGCTTTACGATATACCAATGATTTTTTTTGTTTTCCGATCGTTTTTAGTGTTTCATTGACTTTTCCAGTCTAAAAGAATTTGAATAACATTTTATAGATTTTTGTATAAAAAAATGTACGTTTACTGTCCTCATACGTTTCCTTCCAATTTTATAACGGACGTGTTCGGATGTAATTCTTTTCAATTCTGACGGGAATTGGTAATTATCATGCAGTATTAAAATTATTAAATACTTATGTCGATAAGCCCTCCGTTTTGGGTTTGGTAAAGTTTCATGTTCTTGACTGTTACATGAGAGAACGGAGTCATAGTTTATTTCATCTGCCTATAGCGAGCACCTATTTTTCACACACTTATGCTGATCAACGGTCAAGCAGTATTGCGAGAGGCGATCAATTTTGATACTTTCGCTTAAGGAACACGATTATGGAGATGCTTAGTAGCTGACATTTGATAATTAGTTAGTTTTGTGTTTAATTTGAATTAATACGTGTTTTTCTATTTTATCAATTATTATGTATATTATTATGCATACTGAAAACAACTGTAGTTTGCAGCACTTTAGGGTAACTTGGGTTTTTTGTTAAATAAGTAAATAGAATCACAAATATTTTAAGGTTGTTCTTAGTGTTTCATAAAATTTTGCGATTTGCCGCAGGTATTTTAAAATCATTTCTAGTGCTTAATAATAAGTTATCAAAAGTTAATCAGTCGTCTATATTGACCAAAACATATTAGTATCGAATTACGTCAGGTATTTCTTTTTTTCTCATAAAGAGTTTAATTATTTACATAAAAATTATAACAAAAGTGTTAATGCTGTAAAAAAGGTAATTTATGCAAATGTCTCATATTAAAATGCTTAAAAGTTTTCTGAACTTTTCTCGTATTTTCATAATTTAACAAGTTATTTTAACATTAATCTAATACGGTTTATATGAAAGCTGTATAGCTAAAGGTTGTATATCTATATAAATTTTCATTTTGTCAAATTGTTTATCAATCAAGTGATATATATATATATATATATATATATATATATATATATATATATATATATATATATCCTGTGGTCTTTAATTGTTTTTTTAAGTTAAAATTTGTTATATGTATAATTCCAGAATTTGGAACTTACAAAAAATAGACTATGGATTTAAATATCACCCCTGCCCTGCATTTGAATCCGTTGAAAATGTTGATAGTATTATTATATTATACCATTCACTAGATCATATATACTGGTCATTCACTAGATCGTATATACATGTCATTTACTAGATCATATATACAAGTACTTGAACCGACGAAGCTTACAAAATAATTTCGAAATCTTGAGGAATGATTTGTATAGAGACGCTATACGTAGTCGGTCTGTGGGAGACTGAATTGCGGTCCATTAACCGCAGTTCCATTTGTTGTTCGCGAACGATCGACACGTCTACGTGTTTTAGAGATTTATGTAGATATTGAAAAGTGCCAGCCTTTGCGATATGTAAATATAATTTTTTGGACTAAATTGCGTATTGATTTTAATTTTCAAATCAAATCAAATTCATTTAATTTGTTTATGGGCATTTTTCACAATCATGCTATCACGATCACCTTGGCCGTATTTGCCGATCAACGCGAAAAGTTAATTAGTACGAAAATGTAAACCCTACTTTCTCTTTCGTTTCTTCGTGTAAGTGAACGAGAAATAAAAATTCTTGCCGGAGATAACCGAAAAAGTACGATGATTGCCGAACGATTAGTTGTAACGCAATTGTAATTTGTTAGTATTTGAAATGTCTTTTCTAAACTACTATTATTCTATTTTTGTTATATTTTCATTTTATTTCCATAATTATCTTCTCGAATTACATAATTATTAAATAATTATAATTAAAATTTACCTCGAAAAATTTGAAAGATCAGGTGCGATAATTTTGAATTAATTATTAACAGGCATCGCAACCCTTTGCGTCTACAGCGTTCATATAAACCGTGTTAGATTAACGTTGGAATTACTTGTTAAATTATGAAAATAAGAAAACAAAATTTAGAAATTTAGCGCCTAATGTTAGTGCAAGCGGAGATTGTATAATAGACGTTACATTTATATGAACTCTATTTTTGATCAACTTTGTACTTCATTATATATCTTTTAAATACACCGTATTATTTATGTTAAGTAAAATGTAATGTATATGTAAAATAGCTAAATTACAAGAAAAATCATTCGACAAGTACAATTCAAAAAAGGACCTTCTGAACTTTGATAAACATTTTACATACATTTATTTGTACACAACGCAACACCCAAAGCTTCCCCAAACACGAACTTGGCAAATAAAGCTTAGACACATATTTCGGCGGGATTTTCCTGCCAACTCTTCGCGAAGTGCGATTTAGAGCGAGTCTCTGGCGGGGCGCCCCGCGGGAGTCGTAAAGGAGGGATACGCAATCTAGGGCCGCGGTGATCGGGACGAATTATTATTGAACTTAGATCAATGCTCACGTCGATATGATTTGTTGTCGGCTCGTTGCTTGATGTTTGTTTGTTACGATGACGATTTGCGGATGTGCAGTGCTGCAAGATTGTTCGAGTTTCCGAAAAACGATGCGATGTTTTGAAGTATGATCGTTGTTAGTATTAAGATGGGATTTCGTTTGTCGTAGGGTGGCATGTGACGTTTTTTATGACAGTGACGTTTCCTGAACGTGTGATATAGTTACTGAAAAACGGCACAGTAGACTGATGTACGAGTGCGGTTGGTTCTTGTACGGGATTCCATATGTTGCAAACTTGGAATGTGATATTCGTCTATAAGAAGATATTTCGCAAAAGATCATCATAATGTAAGTTGTAGTTAAGTTGTAATAGAAACATTAAATGGGTGGACGTATAGAAATATGGAAATTGCGTTCCATATGGAATTTAATTTCATATAGGTATTTCAAAGTTTGTTACCTTGACGTTTTGAAGAATGCACAATTTGGTACAGTTACTGAAGTAAAACTTCTTTACGCACGCTTGACTTGGGGAGTAAGCTGGTGAATGCGTGACGAGAGCGTTACGAAAAGTGTGATCGGGCTAGGCGAACGGAAGTTGAGAGGGAGATGTAAGTTAGTGAAGACAGAAAGAGAGAGTTACGTTTCGTATATTACTGTAGGGACAAGAGAGAGAGATGCGAGCACACATTTTCTTTCTCTCTTCCTCTCATAGCCAGTGCACGATATATATATATATATATATATATATATATATATATATATATATATATATATATATATATTAATATATATGCGAGTTTGCTAGCGTCACGCGAACGGTGATTTTTTTATTATTTTGTAATTTCATTTCGTTCTTGAACAATTTTAGAAATTATTATATTGTTCAGTACATTAAATATTCTACGTTTAAAGTGAATAAAATTGTAAATTCATTTTAAAGTTCATATTTTGTGAATTTGAAGTTTTACTTCAGTCGTGTGGTCTAAAACACACTCATTTTTTAAAGTTTATTAAAGATCATATGAGGATGCCTGATTGCAAAGTTTTATGGCAGGTAAGATGTTATAACTTTGGCAGTGATATGTATTTAGAATAGATAACATTTCTTAACAATTAGTAATGTGTTGAATTATTTTTTTTCTTAAAAAGCTCGTAATTTTCTTACATGTCTGTTTTCAAAACTTCCATTTTATCCTTTGGATTTTTTATTTGTTTAATGTGTTCACGGCTTTTGGACGTACGATATTAATATAGATTATGTGTTCATCTTTGTCGTAGTACACAAAGTTACTGAACACAGTACGGTATTGACTCACTGGATCTGATAGTTTAGACGAATGTTTTATTAAGTAAACAACATGGGCTATTGGATTTAACTTTTATTTAATTAGTCAAATTGTGCTAAACAGTTTTGGTATTTGATATAGACGAATCGTTATTCAATTTTTGGAATAATATTCGTGTTATTCTGCAGATGTCGACAAACCAAAAGATATATATGGCTTTGTAAAATATTTACTATATAAATTAAATAAAAATACAGGCTAATTAATTGTTCTCTTTAATAAATAGTAACGCTTATTACAAGTTTACGAAGCTACATAAAACACTCGTACCACATATTAATACTGTCGCGTTCTTAAAATAAGTCGCAGGATAAGTCAATCATACTTAAATTTGTCAGATAAGATCAACGACATTCTTTAAAGGTTATCGTCGTCCTCGGTTGGAGAGTC
This sequence comes from Druceiella hillmani, assembly GCA_039881145.1. NCBI lineage: Eukaryota > Metazoa > Arthropoda > Insecta > Lepidoptera > Hepialidae > Druceiella > Druceiella hillmani. The sequence continues at coordinate 46,360,228 of JAYKKI010000007.1, read as the reverse complement.
ATTTTTTATACATGAAAAAAAATTTTTTGTAAAAATCCCTATAACCGTAAATAATTTCGAACTCTTTACAGTCAAATTAAAAAAAAATTCTACTGCACTATTCGCTTGGTCATCGCCATTCGAACAGTTCGTGCCCTGTGTTGATACCTTTGTCATCGTGGCCGACATTTCCTAAACTAATTTTTCGTGATAGTATCTGACTCAGAATTTGAGTTGATTGGTCGTATTCTTGTTATATTTAATTATTTAAATCGTACATACTGTATTGAAGCGTTAATTTAATATTATTTTACTACTGTAAATATGTTAGTAATACGATACATGTAAGTTTCAGAAAAATTAAAGTAGATTATAAATTGAACAATTCTATATTTATAGATAGGATAGGACCCATGCGCTTAGATTAATATTATAACTACAAAATAATCAGTATATATATATATATATATATATATATATATATATATATATATATATATATATATATATATATATATATATATATATATATACAACATCTTTAATTATTTTGGTATGACTTACATTTAATTTGGGAGCCAATTATTATTCTCACATTCCATCGAGTCGTGTACTACTTCATAGATTTATTAAAATTATATTCAGAACGATTTACCATTTTTAATTTTTAAATTTGGTTTAAGACTATATTATGGTATTAATTGACATGAAATTTGTCCTCAACCTTTTAATATTTCACTTACAGGTTTGAAAAAAGTTTCAAAAAGTTCTAAATGTTAGGCATTATATATTAGAATTTACAAATAAAATTATTTCACTTAACTTGCATCAACAATTTTAAGTGATATAGATAACTACGGAACACTATTATACGCGTGTTTTGACAGACACTTGCCTGGTTTTCACGTCGATTTATACTACGATAATACAGGACTTCTGAATACAGGTCACTTCTCAAATGGCTGAAGATACGTAATCGACGCTAACTTCACAAATTTATACTTCTTTTTAATATATTAAAAAATACCATAATATATTAAAAAATTATCTTAGTGGCTAATTTAAAGATTTGTCTCCTCACCGCCTTGGCCTACGATCTTAAAATTCACTTACCCTACTCATTCCTAAACATACCTCTACCACTTACGAAAAATCCTTCACTGTCCAAGCAGCAAAAATTTGGAATCACCTGGATCTAGTCAAAATCACGTCCATAAATATTTTCAAAGATCGAGTGAAAAAGTACCGCCTCTCCTGAAACATTTTCCTTTGCACCCTTGTCCTTTCCTGTCTTTCCCATCCCAAATCATGCCAATAGTTTGTATTACTTAGACTTTTGTATTTTTAAAACATTTTTTTGTTTAATGTATCATAAAGAATTTTTGTTGTAAAATGTCTTACAGTCTACTAACTAAATTTCAACACCAATTGTTATGGTTGTAGAAATCCCTCTGAGCACAATAAACTTTCAAGTATGTGCTTCGAATGATTCAGAATTCATCAAGCCAGAACATGTGGATTTGTGGGAGGGAAGCTCTGACCATAAAGCTTCAGTGTTTTTTAAGTTCCACCATTTTAAAAACTAAAATTCTCCCCGATTTCTCTAATCAGATTATAATGTATATTTCATAGTTTTTTGCCCTTTGTTTTTCAAAAATTGTATCCTGTTAAATAGAAATCTTCATAATTTCATACCTCATCGCGATTCACGTTGCTTGTTGCACGTCCTCTAAACGCCGTGGGAGGAATTATGCGCATTCCATACTTATCCCTCAAGTTACCGTAATTATAACAAGTTAGAGTACAGCAGTTCGTATAAATTTGCACGCACGTCGGGTCGTGCACGCGAGTACGGCGTATACTCAAGAGTATTCAGGCGAAACACCTCCGCGTGACTGACGCAACCGTTTTATCTTCACACAAACGCTTCAATTTGATTTAAGAGGTTTAGAACTATTTGGATGCGGTCGGAAAACTTGCGGGCCCTCCGGATAATGACTCCCTTAGGTCTCCGCCTAGGTTGAGTTGGCGGACGGTCATTGCGAGTACTAAGAATTGTGGAGAGTTTAAGGTTGATTTAGATCGAGATTTTGTTTGAGAAAAAGCAAAAAATTAAATATCGTTTCATGTTATGTTTGCTAACAATACATTGAAGGATGGGGTAAACATTTAATTAACATTGAGAAAATGGTGAATAACATGCCTTCCACTTTTCACTTAGGAGAGGTGTATGTAATTGATACTTACATGAGGAGTGTAGGTATTATGAGTACCCAGAGATATGTTATTTATCTATTAAATCCTAATTTCAAGACTCTACCATCTAATGACTATAAATGTCTATAAATACTTTAAAAATTTATCATTCAAAATTGTGTAGTAATCTAGGAAGGTAAATATTATTGATATTGGCTTATTATTGTTATTTACAATATTCGTCTTATACCTCTGAATTGTGACACTAATATTCTTTTACTGCTGTAAAAAAATACTCTTTACGGCAAGAATATTAGTAAAAAAAAATAATGAAAAAATGTTCGTGTCAGCTCCGACGCGCATTTGCACTTTACTGATTAAGTACGATTGTCTTGGAATGTATAACATATGTAACACTGTATATAAATATAATCAATATCATTAAATGTAAATGGAAAATTCTTTAATAAAAAATGCTGACAATATATTTATTTTCAAATAAAACACAAATAAATAAAATCAGATTTACACAACAAAATTAAAAACATTTAGTAAGGTCAGACTAAGAAGTTAAAATTAAAAGAAACTTTTTAATTTTGTAGTGTAGAAGACACCAAATATTCACACATAATGACATTTAATGATAATATCTTGATATAAGCGAACGACAGTAAACTATGTGTACACACTCCGTCATTGCGATTACGCCATAAGAAAACGCCAATATGTGTGTCACACTCCGTTATTGCGATAACGCCATAAGAAAATGCCAATATGTGTGTCACACTCCGTCATTGCGATTACGCCATAAGTAAATGCCAATATGTGTGTCACACTCCGTTATTGCGATAACGCCATAAAAAAGGCCAATATGTGTGTCACACTCCGTTATTGCGATAACGCCATAAGAAAATGCCAAATAAACATATTGATATCTCACACTAAAGATGCGCAGAAATGTGCGGAGGAACAACCTAATGGTTACACTTTTTTTTAACTCTCTGAACTTCGTACGATCAGGACTTAACGATTAATCAATTCTTAAGGAATAAACTTTTCGAATTAAAAAATTAAAAAAAAATTTCGAATTAAGAGGAACACTGTACACTACAGTAATAAACTTATTATATATTAATGTTATTCGTAATTCTGATGCACACATTCTTCAAAACTGCTTTAGAAAACTAAATATAACCCAACTGGATTCTAGCTTGATGCATATTAAAAAAAGACAGTATTAGGAATAAGGATTCCTATTTCCTTATTTAATAATGATCATAAATTATTCTCAAGTTATAGATTCGAGCTTCTATGGTTATTACTTGATAAATTGGTGATAGAATTGCGCGAAACGCGCAATTCCATGAAGAAATACGTTATGGAACATGTGTAGCCGAAGGTGAAAGTGCAAGATGGAATCTTGCTTTGCCGTCAGCTTATTCAAATAATTTTTATTCTAAATTTTGAAAAATTATCGTCACGTATGTCTTGATATTTTTAGTTTCTGTTTTTATTTTCTGTAAATTTATTCGAATTTTAAATTTTTAATTAATTCCATACCCATTTTCTATACATATTTTGAATTAAGTAATTTAATTTACAGGAAAATATAAGAAAGAGAAACTTTGTATTTCTTGAGAGCAATTGATATTTTGCCGAAATTTTGCTGAACAAATAATTTCTATTTGCTTTTTTAAAACCTTCTTCCATCAATTAGAATGGTGAGTATTTTCTTATTATTTCACTAAAACCTCAAATATAAGTAGAAATGAACGGAAAAGAGCAAAAATTACGGAACCACAATATCGCCAACAATTTGTTTGGCAAGATGTGACGTCATGCGGCCTGATTGATGTTCGATGTCACGTGATCAATGTCTTTAATTGAGCCAATTTATTTCTTAATATGAAATAATCTTAAATATGTTAGTGATAAAATTAGATTTTTGTAATATTTAAACCTCCATCAACAATGCAGAACAAAAATATATCAGGATATTACTTAGTGGCAGCTACCCTTTAGTGACACGATGTGTACTTTTTTAATAACGTGATTGTCGTGTTTTGACAGGTATCTGTGGATAACCACTCTATTTATTATGTTATCACGTAAGCCTTGTAAAACCATAAAATAAGTGATATTGATAAATTATGGAAATACATTTCTTATTTTTGGCGAGAAACTCGCAAATTGACGTTAGCATGACTCCTATGCGATCAGATGCAGCATCAACCCTAAATAGTTAAACTGTGTGTCAAGTCATTTCTGTTGGCGTACGACTCTGTACGACGTTTGTCTCATCGAGGTCGATGTTAAACTCGCTAAGTCCGCTTGCGGCTCACCGACTCCGGAATATCTCGCGGTCGCTTTATAATTATACCTTTTCGTAAAATTTTACTTGACAAACTATGCACGTTAGTATTTCGCCTCAATGTATTCAGGGCATAGTTATGTTTGCCCTTTTCTATTAGTATAAAGTTTCTGCGTTGCTTGTGCCTGATAAGTTTTTCTGTTTTTCAAGATATTACATTGAATAAAAGGTAAGTTTTTATAATGATGTGTCTTCAGAGAAATGAATCTTAACGGAAATGACATCTGTCTATACCTTATACTTCGATATAATAAGTAATGGGTATCTTTTCTCATCAACGTCGAAGATTATTTTCAGGTTATGTACTGTTTCTTGATTGGAAGAAGTTTCTTCATAAGCAATAACACAAAGATGCAGTCGGAAAATCAATTTACGTTCTTGAAGAAAGAGAAATAGGTGTCATTCGGTTCGCTCCTGATTTTTTGTACAAATTTAAGAATTCATGTGTAGTAAAAAAAGTTCAGATGACTTGGATTTGTGTTGCGTTATGTCAGGACTTCTGATGTGCTTTTTCAAATACTAAATATTTTTTTAATGCCAAATAATGAAGAGTCAGCAATCATTCAGTAAGGTACTGTTTAATAAGAGTGACCCAAATTATTCGAAACCTAACTGATGGGTGAACGTCACGTTCCTTTGATATTTGTACATCAGAGTCTATGGTTAATTGGTTATCTCTCTTTTAAAATGTTTAATGATTTTCTTTTTATGCTCCGTTTCCATTATTCATGGCTCAAAAGATATATTAACTTGTGTAAGAGAATCGGCGAAAGTGGGTCTGGCGTTGAGAAATAGAATATGATTTTTAAAAAAACCTATATTTTTAGAATATACAAAACTGAACGATTCGGCGACCCATTGCTGAAATGAATTAAAAATACTCTGCTCACTGTACTGACATTCCTTCTGTTTTGTCATAGTGAATGTTTTTGGCGCTTTTCGAATTGTACTTCTTTTTTTTCAGTGACCTTGTCGGGCCTTCATGGATAAGTATGTTTTATCTGTGTGTGGAGCACATAAAAGGAAAAATTTTATTTTTCTGTTTTGAATATTTCCGTCGATAATACATTTGCTACTGTATGGAAAATAACCTTATTTTTCATCAAAAAATACAAAATTTCTCATTTGTGTGGTTGATGATATAAACAAAACTCTTATCTCCTAATATTTCGGACCATTTTTGTTTAGAAAACTTTTATTCTTCGTACCTGGTATCTTCTATCGCGTGGTCTTCATCTCTTTTCAATGCCACATTCGAAAACAGAATTATATTGGATTTTCTTACAGCATCCAACTGCCCATCATTTAATCCGATTAGACTAGAGTCTGATTTGTTTACGATAATTGAGAATAAACTTTTTGAAATATGTCATCATTATATTTTGTAATGCCAAGAAGTTTAATTATTGTTGTTTATCAGTAGTTCCATTATCATAAATAAACGTATAAACTCGGTATATATAAATAAATAATTTATCTTTTAATCGCGCTTTTTTATTTATATTTTTTATTACTATATGTCAGTGCTTCGTACGATTCAAATGAACCTAATGGCAAGTACTAACTGCCTTAAAAGCAGAACCATTAAAATGGTTATATTGCTGGATTTATCATTTACTCTTACTTAAGACACTGGCCTAACAACATAAAGTGAACATAAATAAAATAGAAAAACATAAATACAGATTAATAGTGATTAATTTACCTTATAGTATCTAAAGCAGAGGTTCCCAAACTTTTTTCTCGTAGACCACTTTCAAAATTTTACTGGTTTCTGTGGAGACATGCTGCTACATTTGTACCATATTCCCAAACACAATTTTTTTTACAAATTTAGACCCCCGTCGAGTTGGCCGTGGACCCCTGGGGTCCACCTGGACCACTTTAGGAATCACTGATTCAAAGAATTGCCACAGCTACAAACGAACGTAAGAATTTTATTTTGCAAGGAGATGATATACAATTTTATGATTCTCTTTTCGAAATATTATAAAAATATATGAGAAATTCTTCTCTAGCTAGATGAGATTCGTATCTGCTCATTTATTTCCCCCTTTTATTGATTTACCGATAGGCTTCAATAATTGCCTTCACAGCCAAAGATTTCCTTCACCATTAAACTGTTTAGCGTACATTAATCCTCAACGTATAATTTTCCAATCACTTCAATAGGGTCTGATCAAAAAAATTTCAACAAACTTTTCAAAAGTATGTGTTTATCGAGATTCCATTAAAAATAGGAAAAAATTTTCATAAACGACGTATAAATTTTAGAGTTATATGATTAAAAGTAAAAGCGTGGACAGTATCTCTCTCATTTTTGCTTTTATCTTATGTTCTTCGATACTACAAAAGCACTCGCCGTGAATCTGTTGATATCAATATATTGCTATCATGCATTCACATTTGCTTACTCTTTCAAATTGTATCTATCTTCTTTCAAAAAATTCACATGAATTATAAAAGTGATTGACATTGACACATAGACAAAAAGAATAAGTTTAAACCCAAAAACTAACTAACATTGTTAAAATATTGTCCTCGTGGTGTGTTGAGTTGACCACAAAGCATACAGCCTTTGACGATGCGGGTTCGATTCCTGGCAGTTCACCGAACGGGCACTGGACTGGTGTTATAGTAAGGTTGGTTGTAAGAGATTGCTGTCGTAGCAATAAATCTGCCATATATATATAATTAGATACATTAAAGTAGATAAATAAATAAAATAAAACCTATTAAGTACACGAAGAACTTGTGCTAGGAAGTTTCCTTAGACGCTCAGGCACGTATAAAAATTTAACCAATTTGAAGTATATAAAGCAGAGGTTCATAAACTTTTTTTCTCGTGGATCACTTTCAAAATTTTATTGGTTTCCGTGGACCCCTTACTGTTACATTTCTACCATATTCCCAAACCCAATTTTTTTTTTCACTTTATTAAACTGTTTACAAATATTAATATTATTTCTCATTCTGCAAATATATTGCCTAGTAAATCTTTCACAGGCGTAAAAAATGTGGATATTTGAAAATAAATCTGGCAAGCACGAGTGGACCTCGCACTACGAGAGTTCCGTACACACTTAGGTATTTATAAACATTTAATAGTACATAATATTGCTATTAAACTATTTGTAAAATTTTAATTGTTTAAAACGAAAATATATCACAGGTGCCTATTTATAAAAAATATTTTTTTGTGTGATATACCTACAAATTAACGATTTTCGAGTTTTTTCTTTTATTTGTGCTATAACACCTTGCTTCTTTTAAAATTTCATGATTCTTGATTCGTATAGGTATACCCTATAGGTTTTGATTTGAGTGTCAAAATATGCGGTATTTTTAGATTTTTTTTATTGCGTTGACTTAGAAGCTTGACTTTTTTTACAGCTCCGAGGGGCCGTAGACATAAGTAGTTGATATTAATTTCAACTTGATACCTCGACGCGTTTCTGAGAAAAATGGTCTTGGCAGATAGATAGACAGAAAGGCGGATAACGAAGTTATCTTATAAGAGTTCTTTCCCTTTTGAGGTATGCAACTCTAAAAAACTATTAAGTTTAGTGTAGCATGGTAAAATTGTTTGACTAGTGACAGATTTTAATTTTTGTTGTTCCGTGCCTCAAAAGAAAAAGAGAAACCGTTATAGGATCACTTCGTTGTCCGTCTGTCGATCTGTCAAGACCTTTTTCTTAGGAATGCATAAAGGTATCAAGTTAAAATTAATATCTTAAATCTAAAAAATAATCTAAAAAATCTGTAAAAAATACAATTTTCTAAGTCAACGCAATCAAGAAGAACCCTGAAAAAACGGCTATTTATGCCACATATTTCGACATTCACAAATAAATCGAAACATATAGAGTACTTCCCATTGATCTAGAATCACGAACTCATTAATGGTGGTCTCACAGCAAAAGTAAAGGAAAAAATCCTAAAATCGTTCATTTGTAGTTATATCACATAAAAACAATATTTTTTTTATAAACATGCATCTGTAAAAGATGTAGGTAACATATTTTCGTTTTAAACAATTAAAATTTTATAAATAGGTTAATAGGATTATTATGTACCATTAAATGTTTATAAATGCCAAAGCATGTACGAAGCCCTCGTAGTGCGTGTTCCACTCGTGTTGACACTGTTAAACAGTTTCAGAGATAGGTGGGCGAGTGGAACGGAAACATGTTTACTGTTGACTTATTTAGCATTGTCTGTATCTAACATAATATTTGAAAAAAAAATTGAAGAGTCCTTCCAATTCATTCTTCCACGTAATGTCGTCACCCAACTGAGTGCAAGTGTGTTATAGAAAACACATTTCTTTATACCTCTTCACATTTCTTTGACAATTATTTTTAGATTCTATCAATTACAAAATTTGCAAATTATCCTACGAGGTTCCTTTTTTCTTGACATTCTGAACTCTAAAGAGTGTTTAAATTTAAGTTTTTTTATTTGAGATCATTTTCGATTATGTTATTAGTATATTAGGATTATTTCAGTACTATTCTGAAAAATCATTCAGGCTGTGTTATGATTTGCCTTCTCAATTGTTTTTATAAGAAGACAGTCATCTTCCTAATTTTTTTTACGTGTTCAAATAAAAAATGGATTGACTTTATTTTTTTAGCAGATTGCTAATTGAATCAAGGTTACGACTAGAATCTTTGCCGACTAGCCTTTTGCCGGCAAAGGTTTTTACCGATTAATCGACTAGCCTATTATACCGCTTAAGTAAATATTAGTGCATGTAAGGATCACTTCGAGACTAAATTGAGGGCATTTCAGAACCGTTTAGTCCGTACAGCTTAATTGCCGACTACTTAAGTCGCTGAATAGTCTGCTTGAACCGACTTGTCGCTAACTAGTCAATATATCTCCATTAAAACATACTATTCATGTGAGCACTTGTCTGAATACATTTATAAAAATATAAGCTTTAAGCTTTCTGAACATTGATTTATTTCCCTCGTGTGCTTTATGCAGTTTGCAACGTTTCGATGAATTTCCATTAGTATTCGTTTTCTTTTCTTCTTTGAATCGGCTCACAATAATATATCATATTATTATTGCAATGGTTTCGTGTTTCACCCAATAGTTCAATTTCCAATTAATTTTAATGAATCATACTTTAAGCATTTCAAACTTTTGATATCAGCGGATACGGAAGTACAAAGGTACTAATCTATTTTATGAAAATAGTTTTTTGAGTTCCCCCAAAAGGGACCCCAAAAGGGAAAATATGTGAAGCGCATGTATATCTCGTATTATAAGGGCTCCGTTCACATTTAGGCACTTATAAACATTTAAGGGTAAAGTAAGTAAAATAAATAAAATAAGTAAGGTAAAGTAAGTAAAATAAATAAAATAAGTAAGGTAAAGTAAGTAAAATAAATAAAATAAGTAAGGTAAAGTAAGTAAAATAAATAAAATAAGTAAGGTAAAGTAAGTAAAATAAAGTAAAGTAAATAAGGGTTTCTATTTAAACGGTTAACAAATATTATTTTTTTACAACCAAAAAAATATAGTAGGCAATATATTTAGGTTGTAAAAAATGAATATAAAAATGTATAATTCTACATATAATTAGAAATCATTGCTTTTTGGATTTTTCCCTTTACTTGTGGTATAAGACCTTCTATTGTGCCGAATTTTAATATTATGTTTTAACCGGAAGTACCCTATAGGTTTTGATGATCAGTGGGTTAGACTATGGCATGACTAATAAAAAATACGCTTTAAAGGCCTTTACTTGAACCTAGAACTTGAACTAGTTTTATCTTTGATATCTCAAGCTGTTTCTGAGAAAAATGGCTTTGACAGACAGACAGATGGACTGACAAACCAAGTGTTCGTCTAAGGGTTAATTTTTTTCGTTTTGAGGGACGAAACCCCAAAAACGAACCCTTATAAGATCACTCATGTACATAGTTATTATTCAACATTTTTAAGGGACCAAATGAAGATTTGGAATTTTATTTTTAATTTCAAATGTCGCGTGGGACTTTTCATAGAGTGAGTTATAAGTAAAGCAAAAATTTTTTTTTTAGAATTTTAAGCAAGAAGTCCACACAAACCCGCATCACTGAAACTGTTAAAGTCAAAATTATGAAAAATGTGAAAGTTAATCGGAAAACCATAAGGGTGCTTTAAGTCTCTTAATCTACATGGCGGAAAATTAATACCAATATTTATAAATAGTTTAACAGAAATGCTATGTACCCCCGAATATTTATATGTGTATTAAATGCGTATAGAACCGTTGGAGTACGGGTTCCACTCGTATATATTAAGTTTCATTATAATTTGCAGTTACCAGTTAATTAATTTTTCCCTTAGTTTTTAAAACCTTAAATTTATAATATTTGTAGATTTTCCTTAAATAAAACTTGTAAACTCTTGCATTCGCAGTGTCGCGTATATTTAAGTGTCTCTATACTTATATAAATGTTTTTTAAACCTGTTGCAAGCGGCACGTTGGATAAATGCCTGCGTAGTTATCCACTTCACAAGTCAAGGTAGTTGCAAACTGATCACACCCATAATTTGTAACGTTTATAACACGTTTTCAATTCGAATTATAGCTCAAGCAAAGTCGGCGATCGCGTGCATGTGCAGTCCGTCGGTCACTGACAGCCACGTCACGGCGGGAAATTGTAAAAGTGGAAGGTCATTCCGTTCAAATCACCAGCTCCCGCACGACTTAAGGAGCGTTTACACAAAGGCAATATTCAGGACAAGATAATACGATATTGTTATATGTGCCATGAACAGAGCCTCCAAATCGAGACTAAACAACTCTCATTTTCGCATTATCCCAAAGGTATTGAACCTGTCAAAGTAGATCCGTGACGCCGCACTTTTCAAATGAATCGAATAATATTAAATATTTTATACGCGTAGTAGAGACCTGTATTCAGAAATATGATCATATTTTCTGAGGCCGAAGATGTACCGGATATTGGAGGAAAAAAAAATGAAAACAAAAATGTGAAGAAAAAAAAAGGTCAATGTTTGACCCAAAACTCATTGGCATATACGTGCAAAAAATTGTCTCGGCCTATTATATTGTATTCATTATTATCGCGTCTGAATGCAGCTTTAATCTCGTCCCGACACTGAGACGGAGAGTCACTTGATTACTGGAATGAAAACTGTCGAGTTGATAAATTGTTGATCGATAATTGGTATAACGAGCGGTCAGAAAATAACGCAAGGACAGTGGCGTGTAGAACGACACGGGTGGTGTTAATTCAGGGTGGTAAGAGTTGAAAATCCTATCGTTCTGCACTATTATCGGAAAAAAGATAATTTTCTGAAGAAAACGAATTTATCTCATTAACACTACAAAGATTGAATGGATGGTTACGCGTTTCAGCGATACAATTGACTACTAGCATTTTGATTATGGTGAAGGTAGTTTTTGGATGAATGGATAAATTTAATCTTTCGATAATGATGATAATAAATGTACATATACTGCGGTAGCGTAGAATTGATTCTAATAGAATTGTGCAACATAGCGATTATACTTAACACTTGTCTCTTTTGATGCACACGGTAATTATACTTAACAATTGTCTCTTTTAATGCACACGGTAATTATACTTAACAATTGTCTCTTTTAATGCACACGGTAATTATACTTAACAATTGTCTCTTTTGATGCACACGGTAATTATACTTAACAATTGTCTCTTTTGATGCACACGGTAATTATACTTAACAATTGTCTCTTTTGATGCACACGGTCATTATTTATTTATCACCTTTTATGCATAGTACATATGGCGGACTCATTGCTACATGAGCAATCTCTTCCAGTTAACTATAACAATTGGTGTTGAAATTTAGTCGGTAGACTGTAAGAGATTTTACAAGGAAAATTCTTTATGGTACATTAGACAAAAAAATAAAAAAGTATAAGTAATACAAACTATTGACATGATTTGGAATGGGAAATACAAGGAAGGATAAGGGCACAAAGGAATATGTTTCAAGAGAGGCAGGACTTTCACGCTCAATCTTTGAATATATTTAAGGACGTGATTTTCTTGGTGTCAGGGTGTCCAGGTGATTTTTGCTGCTTGGACAGTGAAGGATTTTTGTAAGAGGTAGAGGTATGTTTAGGAATAAGTAAGGTGAGTGAAATTTCAGATCGTAGCCCAAGGCTGTGAGTAGACAAATCTTTAAATTTGCCAGTAGATAATTTGTGCTCTGAGGACTTTTTAATAAATTAAAAAGAAGTATAAATATATGAAGTTGGCGTCGATCACAGATCTTCAGCCATTTGATTAGTGACCTGTATTCAGAAATATGATCATATTTTCTGAGGCCGAAGATATACCGGATGCATTAATTTTGAAGACGTTCCATTTTATTCAAATATTATTCATTAAGATCAGGATAGCACACGTCTCTGTGTTTATCCTGTGTCTGTGTTTGATAAAGATAGATTTTAGTTTTAGTCGGTAGACAATTTTGAAAACGTTTAAAGAGTATATCCTGTTGAAAACACGACGACTAACATCATTTACTTGACGACGCCAACTAACATTTTGATCGATCGGTAGGCCCAGATTTTTAACAGTTGACGTATATGGTATTATTGTATTATTTAGTACTAATTTCGATAAACTAGGTAGGTTTACTTTAGAAATTAGTCTTTGACTACCAATGATGATAGCTTGAGACTTACTTGGGGTAACCAAAAGATCCATTTCATGAGCCTACTGACCAAGATCTAGATTAAGGATACGTGTTATCATGTAGTCATTATTATAATATCGGATACAAGCATTATCTGAATTGTTTTACAAATATTTTATAATGAAATGAACCAAATAAATTGCCGCTGCTGTGGTTTGTTGCTCCATATTGCGTTTGCCAACACGCCTGTCCAGTGTGGTAATTACGGGCTTTATCTCCAATGATACAATCCTTGGAAGAGGCATACGTCCAATAGTGGACTGAGACAGACTGCTAATGATGCTAATGATGAAAGTGAATTTAGTCTTAAAGAATATTCTTTTCTTAACCTGATAGTTATCTGTATTCATATCCAAAGTTGTGAAAAAAGTTGATAAGTCATTTTGAAACTAGTCGACACTAACAAGTATCCAAATATTCGTAAATGAATATACACATAGGCAATATTCATTCGTTAAAGTTGGGTGTATATTCGACTTATGACCTTAATATTTTGCCGAGAAATTATTTCAAATCTTAGAGTTCTATCGGGAATCTTTAACTAATGCAGACATTAGTCACAAAATAATTAATCATGTCCTCATGTGTTAATGGCAGACCTAAATAGAATTTCACTTACTAAAATCGATTTCCAGATTTATGTCTTCCACCTATAGATCATATAAAGTTGGAAATAATCCTATCAAGGCTAATCTTAATCTAATCCACTTTTCCTCAGCTTAACAAGTGACCGCGCTCCGGTGCACAAGTAAACACAAGCAACGTATCACTTAGTGATTCGGCTATCGGTTTTACGAGCGGCAGCGCGGAAATCTCGAGGTCCAGGAATGAAGAGTGAGTTCATCTCTCTTCAGGGTGCGCCGAGCGTCCGTCTCCTAATTGCTCCAATATATCGGAGTGGGCCGCCCGGGCCTTTATTTTTTCCGACATTTATTACTGCCGACCGGTTGGTTTGGTGGTTAGGGGTGGACTATTCTGGGTTTGGTTATCGATGGTTTTAGGCTACTAAATCGACTTGAGTTATGGTGATGCGGAATATCGGTGAGAGATCGGGACGAGATATTTTATTTAATTTAAAATATTACTTAATATAATTGTAGCCCTTGAGAAACATCTCACCACACAACCGTAGCAATTTCAACTGTTACCTCCTGTTCTAAAGTCACTTGAACTTATTTTTACAAACGTTTTCTATTTTGTGTTATAAATAAAAATGCTTATATTTATATATTTATTATATATTACTATTTAAAGCTATATATGATTGATATTTCCGTGTGATGTATTCAGTTGCATTACAGGTTTCGAAGCAGATTTTATAAATCGTATTGGAAGAAAACCCATTCACCAAAATGTTTTTTCGTATAATATTTTATATTCTGATATTGCATATATTCTCAGGATATAAAATATTATATATAATATGTAATGATATAGAGTGTAATTGAAACTAAACAATGTTTAGCATAATCAATAACAACTTAATTGATGACTAAGTTTGCGAAATGAGGCGACATTTTATACACTGAAGAAATTAGCAAGGTTTCAGTAATGATCATGACACCGATTATATACTTGCCAGTAATTATGAGATAGTTTAGTCAAATGTTTTTTACAAGAATACTTCAACCACCATTGACTACTTTCAGTTACCGTCAAATACAATAATAAAAAAAAAAGTCATCTCTTAAAAAGGATTTGACGTCGAAAAGGATTTGACGTCGAAAAAAAAATATACACAAAAAATTGTTTTTAAAAATAGATAAAGCTTAAACGTATGGCAGATTAGATATACTCCTATTCTCATAAAATATAACTATAAATACTTTCATTAGATTATTTTCGTTAAATAGGTTAATTAAAAATAATGCTATTTTTTATATATTGGTTCAAATGATGTTTATCAAAATTATTTTTTAATACGTTTTGTGGAGCAAATCATTTGATGATGAAGGGGTGCTACGCTACGCTGGCACCGATGAAAGCAAACCTTCATCTTTGATCGAGTTTTTTTTCTTCCACTAGTTTTTTTGTATAGAGCAAAGTTGTAATGCTTTTCAATCTTGAAAAATGTGTTGACATTAGTCACACAGTGCCGACTACTTATGTCGTTAACGCATTGACGTACGCACTAAACGTGTTAAGCGATTTGAATAGAAACATTATCAAGTATGTAGTGATTTATTACTTCATTTCAAATTAAGTTAAATTAAAAAAATTGAAGCTCGTTATCTGTCTGTTTGGGTAATGCTTCAATCAAATAGACATTATGAATTCATTTGTAATCGACTTAAATCTATATACTTTATTTGCATTTGCAGAACGTATTTCTGTAATAATTGTATGGATTTATTAATATGGCGCCTGCAGAATAAAGATAATTTAAAGAATAAAGAAAGTAATAAGGTGTATGAGAAAAGTATACTAAAAAAATAGAAAAAACATGTCTTAAAATTAAGTTTTTTCTAGTTAAATAAATTTAAAGAAATAGTTGGTGTTTCGTTAAAGTACCGTCACTTAAGAACTGTTAAATTTTCGTATTTCAGTTTTCTTTTACCATTTACAATTATTAAATGGAATAAAAAGCACGCAAGTGATTTTAAATCAGCCCGATTGAAATAGAAAATGTCTTCGGAAAATTGTATACTTAATTTGGCCGTATCTCATTTAGTATGTTACATTTCCGTTTAAATAATTTATGATCTTCCACTTATACTTCTTCCTTTTTTGTAAGATTCGTCTTTATATCGATTTTATTATTATTTTTTATATCATAAGGAAACAACAAAAAGAAAAATACAAACTCATCAAGTCTTATACTTGTCGCAATTTTTTTTCCATTTACGTCCGAGTAAAAATATCGACGTCTTATCGTCGCTTCAGTTTAATGCGTCCATCTCTAGCGCGGCGTTTGCTTTAAAACCCGCTGAGTGATAAAGATATTGCCATTAAGGGCTGCCGGTGGGCCGACGGGAGGCAAAGTTGGAGCCCCTTAGTCTAGATTGAGATGTGGAGGGGGCGTTAGCGCTATCGACTGCTCGAGTTCGGCCCGTTTTACAGCCTTCGCTTCTCATTTCATCGATTAAATTGAAGCGATTTCGGGAGGAGGAAGTAGCGTTTTCAGCGGACGTCGATTCGGTGATGGTTTTTAATTTGTAATTCAGATTGTAAATGATATTAAATGTAGCATCAGAATGGTTGTTTTGTTTTGTGTTTTCCTAAATGCATTTGGGCGAATAGCTTGGGGATTAGGAAACTTCAGATTAAGTCTTCGGATTTTACAGTCAATATTTGTTCAGTATTTTTTCGATGTCACTTTATTATACTAACGCTTTATTTATTTCGTTATAGTAATGTGATCAAGTAGTAGAATTCGTATTACATTTACTTATTGCGGCAAGTACTTATTGAAGGAATGACGAAATGACAGTGTCAGCGAAGTAGTTTCCTGTTCCTTTACGCTTTTTGCTGTCAAAGTAGTCGTTGTGAGACGTCATGTTGCACTTTCATTACGGAATTCTTTTGGTACGTAATTCCGCCATTATATGAGCGTGACGGGTCTCTTTCGCGGGGCACGATTTGAAGGCTGGTCAACTTCTCCGCTAGCTTTAGGACACATTTAGCAATAGTAGCGATGGATTTTTTTGGACACCAAAACTTGTATAGCATTCCAAATGTTTCCAACAAAGTTAATATATAAGATTAATTTTTTATATTATTCAGAGGTGAAATATTGCAACTAAATTAATAATTTGTTTGTAAATATGAGACCTGATGAGTTTGGATGTATATTTTTTATAAGGTTTAATTAGTTTAAATGGTAAGAAAAACTTAATAGGCTTTTAATCAAATCTTAATTTAACTTAACACTAGTAAAAGCATAATTTTGTGGTGACACGCAATATTCGATTATAATGATTATTAAACGAAAGAAATATATCCGAAAACAAAATGTACGCTAATGGCTACATTGAAAATACTACATTAATTGTATTATTATGCTCACGATACTGATTATGGTATGTTTAATTGGGTATTTGACTAATTTTTTTAATTTCATTAATCATAATTTCAAGGTTCAAGCTGATTAAGAGTGAAAACAATTTTTAATAATCTTAAAAATTGATCGAGTTATAAAAGTTTAAATTTAACCTTTATAGAAGGACGGCAATACTGTGTTGTGAGGTCATTTTTAATATTGCACATTATATTCTACGAGAGGAAAAGAGACAGGGATATACCCAACTCTATCCGTATCTTTAAATTTAGAAGCCTACAACTGGCTTATTTTTCAATCAATTTTTGAATTTCTTTTACAGACTGGTTTTTAATTAACTTATATTTCATAATATTGTACGAAAAATATCAAAATTAAGAATGAGTCAACTACCGTATTTCAAATGAATACCTATTATTAACTTGTTCCGACAATTTTTTTCCCTTGTGTGAATAAATAAATAATATCAAGAAATAGAATTTAAAAAAACTTTATGCAAAAATAACGTTATTTTATAACTTTAAACGTTATTACACAGATATGATAAAGAGCGGGTCTATTATTCGTACAGATGGCTCTTTACAACAAAGTGAGTACATTTAAAGCATATTTCTATGAAAAATGTAATTTTTTTCAATCACAACTTTGACGGAGATCTTTTTCAGAAAAGGTTACGAATTTCCAAATATCCATATAATTTCTTTTATATATATGCTAGTAACAAAATAAATCTATATCTGTTATTCATACCGTGGTCCTATATACCAAAGTGAGTGTATTTCGGGTTAATAAGCGGGTTTCTCTAAAAAATGGACTTTTTTCGTTGGAATCGCAACATTAACAGTAACTTTGAGAGTTTTCATACAATTTCTTAATATTTTCCAGTGTATTTGTCCAATATGTATGTAAAACTTCTTATTGCAATTCTATTTTTTTGTCCAATCTGTATATAAAGTTTCTTGATATAATTTCCTCCTTTTTTGCTTTCTGCACATATACATAATATAATAAAATTACAGAATTTAATTAAAATTAAAAGTAAATGAGCACAATTATACTTCATGGAAAATGAACAATATAGTCATGTGACCATTAATTACATGACGGTTTACTGTTAGCCATTGAAAGTTCCCATGACTACTTCCTTTGTCAATCATCAGGCCCTCCTGATTGTAATATGTTACCGAAAGACTTATTGGGACCAGTTAAACCAGCACAAACTCGATGGAATAATTGTTAGCCATTGAGATGTTCCCACGACTTTCTGCCTTACGCATCATAAAGTCCTCTCATTTACAATATGTAACCAAAGGACTCATTGAGACAAGTCAAATGGGCCTAAACTCGACTGATTTACTGTTAGCCGTTCACAGTGCGTGAACAGTTCATCCCAGATACAATATGTAACCAAAGGACTCAATAAAACAAATCAAACGAGCTCAAAACTCCTGAAACTAAAAAAAACCGATGGGTTTACTGCGTTAGCATTGAGAAATTTCTATCAAAACCTCCTTCATCATCATATCAACTCAATGATACCATATTATTTTATTGTCATCAGAATCGTATAAGTTTATCAAATTTCAAATCGATACGTTGATTAGAAGTGGGTGAAAATATATTTACAAATTATATACAAATTAACATACAAGTTATATACAAATGAAGTTAATAAAAGCGTTTTTCTTTTTAAGGTTCCATATCCAAACAGCAAATGACACTGTCATGTCCGACCGTCTGTCCATCAATATTTGTCATACACTTCTCTTGTAGTTTCTGCAGTTTAAAAATAATGTGTAAGCAAATTTGGTAGTAGATGCTTCATGCGAAGATCTCAATTAGGTAGTAATCTAAAAAAGTAGAATTACTCGATTAGGTAGTCATCTTAAAAAGTAGATCTCAATTAGGCCCCCCCCCCCCCCCCCCATCCGTGTATAGTAGGAGCGAATTTCTTTTCGTAATCCCATCGAGTACCATTGGATAGATCTTTTAAAACAGTATTTAGATTCTTTTTGTCATTTTTCATTTTTAAACTCCGTTTGCGAAATATTAAGCATCAAAATGATTTGCAATGTGACCCACGCTCCCCTCTAATTTTTGCACCATGGATTTGAAAGAAGCACTTAATTAGAATTTAAAGATGCGATCTTTCCAAATTGTAATGTTTTAATACAGTGAAACCTGGGTCGTGGTAAAGAATTTGAATAAAGTAGAAACAATACTACATCACTTAGTTTCATTTAGTTAAGAAAAATTAATTTATAATGAATTTCTAGAAAATTAACGCCCAAATATATTCAATATTTGAAATAATTTCAGTTCACTTGCATCAACAATTTAAAGAGATGTAAGACAACTGTGGAACCCTACTTTGTGCATGCCTCAAAATATACACGGTCAATTATTTTAAACTCTTTAAACAATTAACAACCCAGAACAGATGTTAACTTTTTTAGCCATTAGCGTAAAAATAATCAGTAAATTTTCATGTCAGTATTTACGCATTCTTAAAAAAATCTTTTTAGAATTGACGACTTTCTCAAGAACTTTTAGATAGAAAAATCAATGGAACCCATCTCTATAGGACTCTATTGTTGTTAATGTTACTTTGAGTCTTCTAATTTTTTTTAAATATTAAAAGTATTACACGCCTATACACATACGTTTCAGTGCAAAACGGTTTAATAAATACCTTTTGTTTAAATCGGCTTTTATCCTCGTGTCGTGATAGCATGCACTAACTCAGTCCAGTCCGAGGAATGCCGGTTGGTTTTGGAACGAAGTCTCGTTGTCGATCGCACCTGACCTTTCACGGCTGAGCTCGTCGACGCCAGGGGTATCACCTTGACCCCTGACGCGAGCACCTGCTCTTTCGCATTAATGTCGGCTCGGCAAATGTCACACGGAGAGAAGCAGGGACGATTTTAATGAAAACAGTACATTCCGTGTGGGAATATTAATGAGAGCAGATTTTTATACAGTTGAACATATTTATCACAATAAATGGAACCGGTCAATTCTGTGTAAGATTTGCATCTGTAGAAATACAAAAATAGCATTGTCGGAAGACGATAGTTTTGCAAGTACGACAGAAAGAATGGTTCAGTTCTTTTTCTTACAGAACGGCCTGCATTCATTTAAGTTGCGATATGTGGTCAGAACTATGGTCGTATTTTATTAAGTGGAACGTACGCTCAAATTTTAAGCGGGCCTATTTTTTGCGATTCTCGGTAAGATCCATGTAGTAGGTATTTTAGTTGTCTAACAAAACTAAAACGAAGTGGAATCTAATTTCAACAAGTGTACATTTTTAATTATAAACGTAATTTATAAAGTTGCCAACTATAATTTTAAGCTATTTATTGACCCACATGTTAAGTAATTGCACCAGGTTGAAAAGCTGTTTGGAATTAGAAACATCAAGTCTGAACGTTTCATTTTAGAAATCAGTTTTTTGTTTTCAGTTATAATAGCTTGAAACTTAATTTAATTAATTATTGGATCCATTCCATAGCCCCATAACTCGATTGAAGTGCGGTCTTCGTTGAGGATATTTATGATAGTGTGGTTGTTAATAATATAAGAATAAATTTGCGGAGCTTTATCATCCTATGCTGATAATAGGGAACATATTATAAGTGCTTTTGATGACCTTAAAAACCCTATAAAATAATACTGAAAAGACGAGTGGAGAAAAATTCCTTCTTGTAGGAGTAAAGATTTCAATTCAAATATATGGCGGTGCAAATATTAGTTAAACCACTGTAATGGATTTTAAGATATATTCTAAAACATTAAGTAAATTAATGGGATATCGCAGTTAACGAACTATTGAAGTTACGTAATAAGTATAAGTATATTACGGGTTTTAATATTAACTTAAGCGAATATACAACTTTGTTAAGTGTTAATATATTGAACAAGTTGAGTGTTGACACTTGTTGACACAGTGCTGTTAAGTTTAAAGACCTTCGAGGAAAGTGGCAGAACGGAAGTAGATTCAAAAACTTTAGAATATATTAGGAATAGTATTTCAGATAAACGTATAGTTTCTTTTAGAAAATTGTAAAAAAAATGTTTGACATGTAATATAAACCTCATAGTTGATGCCAAATTCAAGTTGATAGCTTTAGTTAATTCATTTTAGAGATATTTGCTTTTGGGACCTATAAATTGATGATTTTCGCCACATGAGTTCCGTTTTTAGTTTTTGAGTATGAAATTGAAAAAAGTTAGCACCTTCTTTGAATTCAAAAACATGTGGTTCGGAAACTCACAGAGCATTTATATATTCTTTAATTAATGGTTCATCTAGTGTGTTCTTTCAAACTGAAATGTATTACACTGCATTTACTCTTTTTACAAATCTTATTTTAGAAAGTTTCATACTTAATTTAGGTTCCTTCATCCTCTTTCATGCATCTTCTTGACAGTTGGTCTACTATTTTCCTTAGATAAAGCATTTTAAATATATTCTCCCTATATATTCACGTTACTATTTTGATGCTACAATCATTGTAAAATATACTGCTTTTTAGGCTTTCGTAGCCAAATGGCAAATTGTCTGTATATCACAACCATTTTAGTCGGAGACTATTGGCCCTGTATGGATGAAATTTGGATACAATGAAATGGTGGAATAATGAAAAAAATATTAGACGTGGCACTTTATATATGTAACTAAGGGATGAAAAAAAAGTTCAGTGTACGTAGAAGCGTGGGCTATCGTTAGATAGGTCTTAAAATGATATAGAGGTTTCAAAATAACTTTTTTATTTAAGTCAATAAAGATATGCGCTTATAAAGTCTTAAAAAGTATTCACTCCCTCCAACTTTTAACTAACTTGTGTAAAATTGTGAAAAAACAGTAGTAGAACTTAAAATAAATCTTCAACGAAATTATTATGAATGAGTAGATGTAGTTTTTGAGATATGTAATATCTTACGTACCGACCGCAGCAATAACTTTGTTTGTGTCTTTGAGGAGTACAAATTTATAAGCTTAATATTGTTTGTTTCTACGGAACCCTTCGTGTGCAAGACTCATGCTTGGCCGGTTTTTTGTTTTATTTTCACTAATACATATGTTCCTATTTTTTAACTCACTGTTATTTACTTTTTAGTGTATTAATGGTTTAGTTAATTATTCCGTGCTTAAATCGAGAGAATTAGAGGTCCAATCTTGTAAAATAAAACAAATTATAATTAACCATATGTAACCATATTTATTATGAATATTTATTTTGTCTACAATATATCAATATACACAACACAGCTCGAATGGTTTGAGAGCTCAACTTTATGTCACGTAACACTTGTCCATCTGATTACTGTAAGCTATTTTATAGAGATAGTTGTTCAAAAAAGATGCCATATACACCTTGTCCGGCTTATTACTGTAAGCTATTTAACAGTGACAGTTGCTAAAAAAATGTCATATACCCTTTGTCCACTTGATTACTGTAAGCTAGTTTATAGTGGTAATTGTTAAAAAAATATCATATACCTCTTTCCCGTCTAATCGTTGTAAGCTATTTTACAGTGTTAGTTGTTCAAAAAAGATGTCATATACCCTTTGTCCACTTGATTACTATAAGCTAGTTTATAGTGGTAATTGTTCAAAAAATATCGTATACCCCTTTCCCGTCTAATCATTGTAAGCTATTTTATAGTGATAGTTGTTCAAAAAAGATGGCATATACCCTTTGTCCACTTGATTACTGTAAGCTAGTTTATAGTGGTAATTGTTCAAAAAATATCATATACCCCTTTCCCGTCTAATCATTGTAAGCTATTTGATAGTGATAGTTGTTCAAAAAAGATGTCATATACCCATTGTCCACTTGATTACTGTAAGCTAGTTTATAGTGGTAATTGTTCAAAAAATATCGTATACCCCTTTCCCGTCTAATCATTGTAAGCTATTTTATAGTGATAGTTGTTCAAAAAAGATGGCATATACCCTTTGTCCACTTGATTACTGTAAGCTAGTTTATAGTGGTAATTGTTCAAAAAATATCATATACCCCTTTCCCGTCTAATCATTGTAAGCTATTTTATAGTGATAGTTGTTCAAAAAAGATGTCATATACCCATTGTCCACTTGATTACTGTAAGCTAGTTTATAGTAGTAATTGTTAAAAAAATATCATATACCCTTTTCCCGTCTAATAATTGTAAGCTGTTTTATAGTAATCATAGTTGTTAAAAAAAATGTCATATACTATAAAAAAATGTCATGTACAGTAATCAGATGGACAAGCCATCTGATTACTGTACTTGTTTTATGGTGATATAATTTCATGTCATTTAGATAAACCATTTGTACGTCGAACGCTAAAATATAAGCAAACAAACAAACCTTTCATTTTTATATAATTATTATGGTAATCAATTTTGAGGCCGGCATTGGCAGAGAATGAGATATATAAATCATCAAACTGATATAAATGAATGGAAATACAAGTAAACCAAATAAATAATTTAAGATCACGCCTTATATTGTGTTAGTGATACTGTAACTTTTTACTCTTAAGAACCAAGCGGGTGAAATAGGAAGTATAAAAATCAATCCAACATTTCTGAATGACGGTTCTCCCAAAGCCCAAGGGCACCGGGGTGAAATATGCAGCGTAATTGAATTTCCTCAAAGGTTAATAATGGCATAAAAAGTTTACCGGCGCTGTTCGAGATTAAAATTCGGCAGTTTTTTCTTTCATACTATCGCCTGGAGTTGAACTGGTGGAGGAATCAGGGGGTGAAATTGATATGTTCGCGCCCGGTGTGCCAACTGCTGTCGAGTCGGAATGTGGATGAAGGTTTTGAAGATTCGTTTGCAATGTTTTATTTTGTATAGAAGTGAGGCTAGAAGAAAATAAAATGAGGTCGAAAAAATCAACTCTCAAAACGGTTTTAATTATTTTCAAACACCATTTTGGAAATTGCTAGACCTTAGAGGTTGTATTGAGTTTTAGCTATGTTTTCTTACCAATTTCCTTTAATGCTACTTAGACAGAATCTAATGCCATTATCCTCTAAGGATTGATACTATCACGTATATAATTTTAATAATACATTTTGAGAGGAGTTGGAAAATATTTATATTCTACCTGGAATATTTATTACTATTATTTCAAGAAAAATATTTCCTGTTTCACCTATATCATTTTCTTTTTAAAATTTCACCTGGAATTCTGTGCGGTCTAAACTTGTGCTATATTCAACATTTCTAGGTTTAGGCTTTCAGATCCCATTCGAAATAAAACAATGCTGTTACATAATTGTGTTTGTTGTAACTTAACTGATAAAAAATCAGAAATTTATACTTTTATTCCAATCTTGAATGCAAGTTACTAAAAATATTGTATGTGTAGAACACGCTTACCGGAAGTGAAACTTCTAAAATGAACCCAACATCAAGCGATATTTCTGTGCAATAACCGTGTATTGAATACACTCGACGTAATCGCATAACTTCAGTGATTGGGTAATAATTGGATAACACAAAAAGTGTCATAGCTGTGATTTTTTATTAAAAAAGAAATTGACTGTCCCCAGGCTGCCATACTGCTAATAAAAAGTAAATAAATATTATTCCAGAAATCATAGAAATATAGAGATTTAGTGACCATATCAACAATAATACAAAATCCGCAATAGTGAGCTAAGGAGCTCTATTAGTTTTTTTCCATCTTCCGATAACCATATCAATACACGCCTCTTATACATAATACTAACAAATCTCTTCGCCTAACGAAGAAAACATGGCGTCGCAACGCCAAATTCGCTCATTGTAACTCGGTTTGCTTCGCTCCGTTCCTCCCGCGGCGGCGGCTTAATAAAAAGTATCACGTTGGAAGTCAAACCCTGACGCTATCAAGTTTGATTAGTTTTCGTGCGAGCCGAAGTAATTGTATCGATAGAAGGGCTTCGGCAAAGCCTGTTGACTCTATTTCCTTCAATTATCGACTTCGTTGTGATGTGACGGCGTGTTCTGCGAGCTCGGCGCGCGTTCGAGCAGTCAATGGGGAGTGTCAGTCGGTGAATTGAGAGGGATAAGGAGCAAGTTTAAGTTTACAGTGGGAGGAATGCAGGGATTTCGAGGATTGCGTTCTGTGAAATTTGGTGTTAGGAATGTATAGTACAGTTCGATTTGCATACCCTTGTTATGTTTGTGTAGTACATTTGGGAGTTCCTTACGTTGTTGAGAACATTCTTTGTTGTAGTATTTTTAATTAAATGGCGAACGACAAGTCAGATGTTTATTCAAGAGAATGTTGTGAATGTTTAATAACGTTTAGGGTAAGATGTAGTTGACGCATATACAATGCTTTGTTTCTAAGATTTAAAAGAGATGTTTGAAGGAGTCTTTTGTAAACAATTGTGTTACACTAGCAATTTCAAGAAGAATTTTACTTCAATATACGATTAGTACGGAGAAGACTTTTTTCTCTTGTACGGTTTTACCAGTATCGTTAGTTAATATGGTTCGATCAGATTGCGAAGTTTAAGTTAGATTCGTGTTTGATTTATTATTAGATTCAAACACATGCCAGTATTTATTTGAAGTGCAGTATTTTTTATAGACAATTAAAATACGTAACATGAATAAATAAGTTTTGGTTTCAAAAATAGCTTTGTTTGTTTTTTTATTTATCATTTATATCTATTTATAAAATATTGTTATTTGTCAATAGAAATATAGTAATTACTGATAATTTTTTATTGAAGAAAAGTCTAATGAAAAACGAAAATATAATAAAACGACAATTTGCCAATCCTAAATGTTTGTAATATTTTAGCAAAATATACCTATAGGATAATGGAAACATTTTGTTAGTTTTTATTTTTTTAAATGTATTAAAAGAAAATCATTATGGAATGGACAAATCGGAGATAGATCGCTAAATTCTTCTATTTTTCAGAAATCATCTTTCTTTTCTTTCATTTATATTGTCACGTTAAATTTTCCATAGTATCGTGTTATTGATTCCTGAAGACAAGTATTAGTTGTTGACAAAAATTAGTTCTTTAAATGTATTTTTAAAAAAATTGTTATGGAATAGATGAACTTGAGGCAGATCAGCAATTTGTTTCAAATTCTTCTATTTTTCAGAGATACTCTTTTCTTCCTTCTATATGTGTTATTGTGTTAAGTTTTCAAAAATATAGATTAGTCTACAAGGAAATTTTTTAAATATACTTATTTAAAATCCTTATGTAATAGATGAATCTGAAGCAGTTCGCTTTTTCTAAATTCTCCTATTTTTCATAAAACCTCTTTCTTTTCTTCCATATTACGGCAGAAGGTTCTAATTTCTTGGCCATTTACTCCTCGAGTAATGTCTTCAAGTGTTTGTAGTAGTGTACTTTCATACTGTCATCGGCGCGTTTCTTTCACATTTGCTTATACATTCGTTTTCTTGTTGTTGTTTTGCAAATGTAGATTTCTTTTAGGGTTCCTTTTTCTAGATTGTTTCTCTGTTTCGTATGAATTGGTTCAATAATGATTTATTTTTGATAAATGTAAGCAGGTTTGTGAAAAAATTACTAATTTTTCAAAATTCTTCTATTTTTCACAAATCCTCTTTCTTTTCTTCCATATTACGGCAGAGGATCCTACTTGGTCATTTGCTCGTCGAATAATGTCTTCAAGTGTTCGGTTTTCCAGTTAATTATACTTTCATACTGTCATCAATGCGTTTCTTTCATATTCGCTTGTCCATTCGTTTTCTTGTTGTTATTTTGCAAATATAGATTTCTTTTAGGGTTCCTATTTCCAGATTATTTGTCTGTTTTGAAATAATTGATTCAATAATGATTTATTTATTTTTCTTTTTTTCAGATTTGTGAAAAAATTACTATTTTTTCTAAATTCTCCTTAATGTAATTTGCGGTTATTTTCATTAATTTTGTCATTATTATTTTGGATTGCAATTGTCTTGTGTCTTGTGTCCCTGATAGGTCTCTTATATTGTTTTATTTAATTTGGTATTAATGTTATTTTTCCTTCTGATTTTCATATGTTTATTTATTAAGGTTTTTTCTTTAAGAAACGTAATATTTTTGTGTAAATTTATCTTGTGCCTTTAAAGTTAATCGTAAGAGATTAATTCCATAGCAACAAGTTCGCCGAATGTATACATTATAAGTTTTTGTAAAGTTTAATAAATGTTTTGTATTAAACTTTTCTTGTTTGCTGGCTGCGATGCCAGAAAAGGAGAAACGCCGAACCCGATTGAACGCACACGTCGAATAATATAAAATATTTTTTTGGTTTATTTTTATCATGATATACGGCTATGTATAATGCTTATATGTTTATATAATTAATAAAGAAATATTATGCCGACGTACACAAACGGATCGAATAACCCAATTAATGTTTGTTTGAAAAATACCCGTCAGCTAGAATCCGTGTTCTACTTTTCGGACGGGCCGAATTAGACGGACCCTAATTACTCAACCCTATTACAATGAAGTTCACTAGGGTGGATGTGGCGAGAGAGGCCCCCTGGGGGAGGCAGGGGTCCAGTAACGATGTATAAGTTTTGTTTGCCAAGAAAAAGTTGGAGCGCCAATACGGTCAGGCTGTGTTTGATCCGGACGGACGATACTCGTAGTGATGTTGCGTTCGCGTGATTGGCGTAATTTTATACGGCATGTTTGGTAATTAATAGCGAATGAAAGAGGTAATGGGAAATTATCGACTTTATTTACATCATTAGCATTCAGCAAGCAATAGTAAGTTTACTTTTTTTATTATTAAACAATACTTAAACAAAATCGATTTGTTTACACTGCCCTTAAGCAATAAACTGTTATCTTTAAAGTTTTTGTCTGTCCACTTGTCGTAGCCTGACATTAGAAACAACTGAATTGTTACTGATTAAACAACTATGGTCTGGTTGATAGGGTTATAAAGACAATTAGTGTCTAGAACGTGGGCAATGTCTTCACCACAAACAAATAGAAAAGTTTTTGTCTGTCCACTTGTCGTAGCCTGACATTAGAAACAACTGAAGTGTTACTGATTAAACAACTATGGGCTGGTTGATAGGGTTATAAAGACAATTAATATCTAGAATATGGACAATGTCTTCATCACAAACAAATAGAAAAGTTTTTGTCTGTCCACTTGTCGTAGCCTGACATTAGAAACAACTGAATTGTTACTGATTAAACAACTATGGTCTGGTCGATAGGGTTATAAAGACAATTAGTGTCTAGAACGTGGGCAATGTCTTCACCACAAACAAATAGAAAAGTTTTTGTCTGTGCACTTGTTGTAGCCTGACATTAGAAACAACTGAAGTGTTACTGATTAAACAACTATGGGCTGGTCGATAGGGTTATAAAGACAATTAATATCTAGAATATGGACAATGTCTTCACCACAAACAAATAGAAAAGTTTTTGTCTGTGCACTTGTCGTAGCCTGACATTAGAAACAACTGAATGGTTACCGATTAAACAACTATGGTCTGGTTGATAGGGTTATAAAGACAATTAGTGTCTAGAACGTGGGCAATGTCTTCACCACAAACAAATAGAAAAGTTTTTGTCTGTCCACTTGTCGTAGCCTGACATTAGAAACAACTGAAGTGTTACTGATTAAACAACTATGGGCTGGTCGATAGGGTTATAAAGACAATTAATATCTAGAATATGGACAATGTCTTCACCACAAACAAATAGAAAAGTTTTTGTCTGTGCACTTGTCGTAGCCTGACATTAGAAACAACTGAATTGTTACTGATTAAACAACTATGGTCTGGTCGATAGGGTTATAAAGACAATTAGTGTCTAGAACGTGGGCAATGTTTTCACCACAAACAAATAGAAAACACCACGAAAGCTCTCCAATATCCGCCGACACCTACAGCAACATACTGGCTTCTTAGACCGTCTCTCCACCCGGAAGGTTTTAGAATTCAAAAAGATGCTCGGGAGAGTTCAATAAGAAGAAGAAAATGAGGAACAGTGCGTCGATGTCGTCGGAACGTCATGTTAAATATTCACGATGGTACATTTTTCCATATTACGAGGATCCTTGGTTTATCGAGAATTGAATATGATAGTCGGTCTCCTTGAGATGCAAGGGACACTCTTTGAATATGAATGGAAAATATTTTTACAGATTCATGAAAAAATTCATAACAAAATATAACTGGTAATAGGAGACAATGATAATAAGATTGTAACTTACTAAACTTGTATTTCGGTTTCCTATCTCATAAATAAGGGTTAGATAACTAAAGAATCTATCGAAATAAAATAAAATTTATTAATTCGAAAAATACCAACGTAGGAACAAAACTATATAAATACTGAAAATGTCTCAGTAAAATATATTAAAGGGCAGAACATATTGTAATTATTTGTTTGTTAATATGCCTTTATAGTTGTTTTTGAATGTCTTTTATATGGCGTATTTTAGTTAAATTATTAAAAAATAACAAATTCAAAACAGTCACTAAAACTTAAATAAATGCACCAGAACGTCGGCCAATAGGTTAAGATGGCGAAAAATTGGGAGGAGAGTCACATCAATCTGCAATGATGATGTAGCCTCATCATGACGACGACCGCTCTGTCAAGAGCCACGCGACTGAGAAGATCTCACGGCAGTTTATAAAAAGAAAAAAAACATGTTGTGGTCTTAATAGCTATAGTTGGCAGCTTAACCCTGGATTACTTCTAGTGACTTACTTGTATCATCATGGCCGTAAAATATAACTATAAAACATTACATCACTTTTATACATAATCACAAACTGTAAAAAATAACTTTTCATTTATTTGAAAACATTACTTCGATCTAAAGGACAGAGGCAGACAGACGTTTTTTATTTAAACGTGCGTGAGAAGTAGGGAGTAGATACAATCTATGAGGTCTAGAGGGTTTGAGAAAAGTAGAAGTGTTCAAACTTTAGAATAGATCCTTTATTAGTGTAATAGAGTCCAGAATGATTTATAGAAGAAATCATGTGGGCCACTAGTCTCGATTATTAAAAGTTAGTATCGTTCTGATCTAGTAATACAAAATAACAGATATTTCTTACATATGTTTCGCTGTTTTCGTATACCACCCAGTGATACACCGCACACGATGCGGAAGCAGGTAATGTACAGTAGGAACAAGGCAAAATGATAAGGCGAACGTAAACAATGCACGCGGATCGATGCCCTTCGCCGTTTGGGGTTGATGGTGGTACCTACCGAAGAGTGGGGGTAGCCTTTTCATATAAACAACCCCGGCCCGCGGCATTTCTGTCAACCGGTGGCGCGAATTGTGGCACGCAGGGTTAAGTATAATTTATTTTTAATATTTCATTTTATTTCTACAAGCAACGCGAATGTGCTAAAAAGGCGTTAGCAATAGTAAAGTAAGGAGAAATGGTAAAATTTTAATGAATTCGAGTCATAATAAAACTTGTCAATTACAAATAATCTACGTACACATTTAGGCACTCATATAACAGCATTTCTACTAAACTTTTAAAGCAAACTTTTAAAGTAAGCATTAAGTAAGCAAACGTTTTTTAGAATAAGCATTAAATGGTAAATATAACAGCATTTCTACTAAACTTATAAAGCAAACTTTTAAAGTAAGCATTAAGTAAGCAAAAGTTTTTTAGAATAAGCATTAAATGGTACATATAACAGTATTTCTTCTAAACTTTTAAAGCAAACTTTTAAAGTAAGCATTAAGTAAGCAAAAGTTTTTTAGAATAAGCATTAAATGGTACATATAACAGCATTTCTACTAAACTTTTAAAGTAAGCATTAAGTAAGCAAATATTTTTTAGAATAAGCATTACATGGTACATATAACAGTATTTCTACTAAAATGTTTACAAGTATTGTTTTTTATAATGTATATAAATGACCTACTACATCTTTCACAGAATTAAAAATATGGTGCATATTTAAAAATATAAAATCTAGGATTGTAGCTATAGTTTTTTTTATAATCTTCTAATTATATTTTCACAACCTTGCTTTTTTCATTTTTTTCTATTGATGCCCTATTTTCGCATATTTTTAGAATACCTTCTTAAATATCAATTTAAAATTAGAAAAATGACTTTTATATTGCTCACAACACGCCCTTTCAAATGATATCCCGCATGATATATGCAGTACCAAGCACTGTGTACTTATGTGCGTGCCACTCTTCTTGATCGCATTTGTGGGTTTGCAATGTACAATTGGTTTCCTAGTAACGTCATATATCGAGAGGTACTCGTGAAGCCAATTCAAATCCAATGACATCTCAAATATTTAGATCAAGCCCTAGACTTTCCCACGGGAAGATAGTTTTATTAAAGTACTTAGAGAATTTGAAGAAAGTAATATTTTAAATATTCGCTCCTCAAGAGACCAAAAACAAAATTCAACATTTCTCTCACATCGAGAATTTTAAACCATCTATTGATTATTGTCGACCATTGTGCGTGCATGTCTCAGAATTCCTTTTCGTGTTCACCGCTCTCGTACAGCCGTTTGTGCCAGTTCAAACACGAACATTAACATCTTTTCATTAAAAATGCAATCGCATGATGAACAAAACGCTCTCAACAAACACCCCTCGACACGATCTTTAATTAAATCTCACTCGTTAATTGCAAAAGAATTTTGCTCTGTGACTCGTATTCAAAATGATCATGTACATAAATTATGAACAGCAGTTTAATATTCATGGGCAGAGTGCGAACCCTGATGCTGTGTCCGCGGCTAGGAACGCGTTAAGGGCGCCTAATGCTGCAGCAGACAAACAGGAGCGCAATCGCGGGCAAATATTTGCGTACGGGGGGGATGGTTTTAAATTTGAACGGTAGGTTGGCTGACTTGGAGAGTGTTATGTCTGATGGGCGGATCCGGCGTCTTATAGCTGGGGTGAGGACGTGCTTTTGATTTGCGGTAGGGCAGAGGCTGGTGCGTGTATTGCAGGGATGAGGTAGTATTCGTGAGATAAAATTATGGTCGTAAAAATTGAGATGAAATTAAATAATAACGTAGCTATTTTAGTCACTGAAACTTGCTATGTTTTAAGTATCCTGATAGAATAACAACTGTCCCGTATTTCTGAAATTCATTGTGAAATTGCACGCGTACGAGTAAAAGGCGCATTCGTCTGAGAATGTGAAAAATGGCTGCAAGTAAGAATCTTAGCTGGCGCTATAGTATCCCCGTCTGAATCACCTCGAAACAAACACAATGTTCACTAAAATATTAGCATTAATTATAAAGAAGTAATTACATTATGAAAGAAAAACATTGTGTTGGAATTAATAAACATGATTTTTGGTATTTTCTTTTGTTCTGTTTGAAATTATGAAATCCTATCTTTATTTCATTTTATGCATAACTGTCTCTTAAAGACTCTAATACATATTGCATCTACAAGCCGCAAAGTAGGGCACTTACAAATGACGACAAAGTCGGTATTGATTGTACCTTCAAAGTCGGTATTAATTGTAAATTTCGATTAAATATTCTCTTTCTTCGATTAAATATGGTACCTATATCTCTTATTTCGATTAAATATGGTACCTATATAACTCTATATGATACCTATATCGAGTTATATATCTATATCGAGTTATATATAGGTACCATATAGAGTTATATAGGTACCATATTTAATCGAAATAAGAGGTAATTCATAATAATTTAAAAATATGAGGCTTTTATGTTTTTAAAGAAATTCTTTTTACTATTTCTAAGAACTTCAATGTTTATCCTCTTTTAGTTTTGCACTCGTATCTTAACCATTTACTTTTCCGTATTTAATTTAAACGTTTGGTGAAGTTGGGATCATTGTCATATTTATATATATTATTGTTATTTATAGTTTTCATAGTTTTATTTAAAAGCTAACTTATTGTTCGCGGTTTCACTCCGTGACCCTTTCGTTTAACCAGTTATTAATGTAAGTGAGTAGTCAGTGATTAATCATGTTGAGATCGAGGGTATGCTGCCACATTACTTTTTACCACTTAATATTCCGAATTCTTGTGAGTTGTTTTCTAGACTCAAAGTAATATAATAGTGGGAAACTCGTGTTAACGTTTTTAATAGTTTTTACATGATACGAGTGGATAACAGAACAGGCGGAGAAAATTTTCAAAACAAATTTTCTAGTACTGCAATATATAGTTCTAAAACTAATTTATAGTTCTACATACTGTTTTTTGTAAACATCTTTAATGTATAGGTTTTTTAACTTCTATTGTTTTATTTCATGTAGAAATTCTTGATAAAAATAATCATCCAGTTAAAGCTTTGATTGAAATTTTAATTTTGTTTAAAATCGGATCAATTAAAAGCTTTGTTAAAATATAAGTATCGTTATTGTGAAAAGTATTTTGTTATAAATGTTTAGGAATAAATTTATCTCGTCAGATTTCAGTAAGACAAACTTTCACATGTATGCAATTTGCTTGTTTCCGTACTTTAACAACGTAGTACGAGTTTCTTAGTTTGCCCGCAAACTAGAATTATGACACACTATTAATATACTAGTCAAGAAAATAAACGTGAACTAAATATGTATTATATACATGTATAGTTTTTTCCAACGTTGCTTTTATACAAAAAAATATTTGCAATAAAATTAATATAATTACGTAGAACTTATTTTTATAGTCATATTCAAAATTCTAATGTGGAATATTTTCTGGAATCATTTACTCTCAAAACTTACACCCCGGACAATTTCATTATATCATAAGAGGCGCGGAGCCCTCAAAAGGAAAAACAATACCTTTGTCCGTGTCTGATCAGCTTCAGCTCTCATTCAAAGCTTTTTTGCAGATACCGTTTTTTGTATTGTTATTTCTGGAAGGAACTCAGAAATATTATATATAATTTCAGAACTTTAGGTGGCGTACTTTCAGAAAAGTATACCAAAATATGCAGAAAATTCCAAATACTACAGAACCAAAAAGTTATGAAAAAATACAATTGATAAAATCTAACAAGAAGGTTATAACAAATCTGTAGCGATTATCCTGGATATTATAGTTAAATCATAATATTTTTGTATCTATGAAAAATATACTAGGCAATACTTTAATTAATACTGTGAAAAGTAATATTAATATTTATAAATTATTCAGTAGAAATACTTAGTATCTTTCAATAGTTAACTTTTATATTTGCCTAAGTATGTACGAAACCTCCGAGCCGGATTTCTTCTCCTACTTAATAGTTTATTTAGTTATAAAAAAATTTCAAAGGCTACTGAATCAAAAAGTTATTAAAAATAGAATTGATAAAATCTAACAAGAAGGTTACAACAAAACTTTAGCGATTATCCTGAATATTATAGTTAAATCACAATATTTTTATATCTATGAAAAATATACTAGGCAATACTTTAATTAATACGGTGAAAAGTAATATTAATATTTATAAATTATTCAGTAGAAATACTTAGTATCTTTTAATGTTTAACTTTTATATGTACCTAAGTATGTACGGAACCCTCGTAGCCCGATTTCTACTCCTACTTAATAGTTTATTTAGTTATAAAAAAAATTCAAAGGCTACTGAACCAAAAAGTTATTAAAAATAGGATTGATAAAGTCTAACAAGAAGGTTACAACAAAACTGTAGCGATTATCCTGGATATTATAGTTAAATCATAATATTTTTATATCTATGAAAAATATACTAGGCAATACTTTAATTAATACGGTGAAAAGTAATATTAATATTTATAAATTATTCAGTAGAAATACTTAGTATCTTTCAATGTTTAACTTTTATATGTACCTAAGTATGTACGGAACCCTTGTAGCCCGATGTTTGCTCCTACTTAATAGTTTATTTAGTTATAAAAACATTCTAAACCCTTTTTCTAATACTCCATTTCGATATAAACCTTTGGGATAGATATTTAAGCAAATGGTAGCAAAAGTATAACAGTTTTGCATTAAGCTGTTGAATTAAAGAAATGACCGCTTTCTTAAAATGTCGGGTGTAACACTCATTTTTCATCTTATTTAATAATACACATAATGCAATTAGTCATAATTCTGTTTGAAAGGGAGGTAGAATCGTATACGTAAAAGATTTTTTGAAAAAAATACAAAAAATTTAAAGGATCCTTACTAAGAAACGATGGAGTAATATTTGCATTATCAGAACTAATTATTTTTCATCTTATTTAATAATACACATAATGCAATTCGTCATAATTCTGTTTGAAAGGGAGGTAGAATCGTATACGTAAAAGATTTTTTGAAAAAAATACAAAAAAATTTAAAGGATCCTTACTAAGAAACGATGGAGTAATATTTGCATTATCAGAACTAATTATTTTTCATCTTATTTAATAATACACATAATGCAATTCGTCATAATTCTGTTTGAAAGGGAGGTAGAATCGTATACGTAAAAGATTTTTTGAAAAAAATACAAAAAATTTAAAGGATCCTTACTAAGAAACGATGGAGTAATATTTGAATTATCAGAACTAATTATTAGAAAATAGCAAAATTAGAGACAAAACATATCATCATATAGATAAAAGATTTAAATACCTAGAAGAAGGCTAGATAAATAATAAAACAGACTGAACATAAGAAAATATTTTTACGTAAACAAGTTATTAACTTATACATATGTGCAGTCACAATCGAATAGAGTAATGGTTTAGACAGCTTGTCCGCCCCAAAATGCTACCCCTAACTTAAATTTAATAAATCATGAACGTAAACTCCATCAAATCCGTTGGAAGATGCGTCGATAGCATGCGCAGCTGTGTTGCCTACGGAGGTAGAGACGGGTCTACCTCCATAGGTAACATGTTGAAAATTGACTATTAGCAACGGAACGCCTTGGGAATTTACCTCCTTGTAGAATCCTCGAATACTTGCCGTGGGAGGGCGTAACGAGAGGTATTGTATGGCCCCCTCTGCTCCGACCCTTCGGTCGCTCCTTCCAATATGTTTTTGGCAAGTCCCTTCAAAGTCGGTATTGATTGTACTATTGATGCGTATAATTTATGTGCTGGTTGGAGTCTCGTTGGTTAGTGCCGTTAGGCGAAATTATTTTTATATTGTGTGGAATTAAATTGTTATTTGGCGTTGGCTAATAATTGTTTCTTAAGTAATGGTACGAAAATGTGTCTTATTTACGCATTTTAAAAAGTATTGCAAAAACAATAATGAAAATTTCTTATATATATATATATATATATATATATATATATATATATATATATATGTATTATATATATTTATAAAAAAGTTCAAACGAAAAGTCAGCCATATTGGATTTTATTCATTGAAATTTTTTACATGTTTTAGTTCCTGCAAAAAATATTGTAGTCTATGATTGTGTTGAATTTCTTTAAATCTTTACATCAAATTTATTTGTTAAAAAGATCCCTTGTCAAATTTGTAAGTTGTCCCAAAACGTTTACAAGTACAAGGACCAAAAGAACAATAGTTTGGAGTGCAAAAATGAATAAATCAGAGAAAACGCACATTAATTCAAGTTAGACATAAAACTAACTAATTAATCGTAAAATATCAGGCATTCTTAAAGCGATCAATGGAGCAAAAATAAATAAGGAAACGCTTAACTTGCAAGATGTTCATTCTCTCTCTAGCCAGACGAAGTACATTATAGCTTCGTTCTCTCACGTATAATCAGGAGCGTAAAGCGTTACCAAACCCAAAACGCAGATGTTATCAATATAATTATTTACTAATTAAAAAAAATGCAGAATCAAAAGTACTTCCCATCGGCTTTGAAGAAAATTGCATCCGACCACGTTATAATATCTGAAGAAACCTTTTTTTATATAAAAATATATTACATTTTTGTATATTTTCTCCAACATAAGTTACCTCATGTAGAAACCAGATGGCTGCTTTATTTTCAAGAATACTTCGTTCTAGAGAGTTGAACAATGACACAATACAAAAATACAACCATATTTCTAATGGCGAACGACTACCAGATTTAAGGGAGGAACTTTAGTTTATTCACCACCTTTCTCACGTTTTTAGATCTTGTAAGTTCTTTTGACCAGATTGGAAAACAGAAAAAAAACAAATGCCAACTTTTTACCTTAAGGCTATGCTAGCTAGTCCGGATGTCATCGTCAACCGCTCATATGACTTTGTTAGCACATATTACTTTGTAATGTTTTACTAGATTTACGTTCTAATATTCTGCATTTGCTTGCACTTAAAAGTAAAGTTTATATGTAATTAAAAGTTCATAATATCGCTGTAGTGCTAATTAAACGAACCAAGGCGAAAAATTATTTAGTTCATTATGTTTATTTATAGGCTCGCTATACTATTCACATAAATATTATTTTATTATTTTAGCATTCTGAACGGTTTTACGACTTCCTTTCATAGAGTGTAAGGAATCGCTGTTCATGATTTGTATTTCGTGAAGGAATAAATTAAAAATTGTTTAATACTAAGCCTATTCATAAATATATTATAGCGCAGATATATT
The DNA here is from genome assembly GCA_039881145.1 of Druceiella hillmani. Classification (NCBI taxonomy): domain Eukaryota; kingdom Metazoa; phylum Arthropoda; class Insecta; order Lepidoptera; family Hepialidae; genus Druceiella; species Druceiella hillmani. The sequence continues at coordinate 46,322,477 of JAYKKI010000007.1, read as the reverse complement.
ATGAATTAATAAACGAATAAATTTTAATATCTATATCTTATATAGGCTTACCTATATATGTTCCAGTTAATACATAACCTCTGTATGTAAGTACGTTTAGGTTGTTAGTATTATAACCATTTTTCCCTTATTCTTTTATAATAAATTCGTTTATTGAAAATTCAGGTTTTGTTACTCTGGGAGTTTCTGAAATTGTAAGTTCTTTTTTACAGGTTACATCCGCTGTTTCGCTAAGCTATTGGAACAATTTACCTCCATAAAAATAAATATATTTACTGAGGACTTTCAGTATTATATTTATATTTACACTTTTTTTATTACACAAAAATAAATTTGTTTGTAACACTTTCATGTCTCAGCTTCTCAACCGAATCTTGCCAATTTTTTCACACTAGTATAACATAGTAGGGGCTATTATATAGGATATAATATTCTTCATATGCTGATAAGTGACACCGCCGCTGTTTTACTTTAGTGAGCTACTTTTTCATCTAATCATCGATTAGTTATAATTTATTACCTATTATATTTCCAACAGACGATCGTAAACCAATTTTATGCGGACAAAGTCGTTGGGAACAATCAGTAAATCTATAATACTTTATACAGTGTGGGCTCAAACAAGTTATTACATAGGTACTCGCGACTCGTTCCGGCTTGGTACGGGTAGCCAAAGTTTTTTTTGGACTATGGCAATCTGAAACTTATAAGCTATCATATTACGGAAGTTCTACACCAACTAGATCAATAGTTTTTGCATGATTCCCTAAAAAAATGTACAAACAAAGAAACAAACTTTCCTCATTATAATTTTAGTGGGATTATAGCGTGAATAAAAAATGGGTAAACTGCGAATAGTTACAGTTTTTTTAAATATTTTATTGAAATAGTTATCTTTATAAATTTATGTGCTTCATTATGGATTTTATGTAATATATACACATATCAAACTTTTTAAGACTGTATTATCGGGTAATTTTGATAATATTTTCATATATTATACATCTAAACTTTGTTCATAAATTTATCTATTCATTAAAGAAAATCAAGTAAAATCCGTTCAGTAGTTACTGGGAAAATTGCACACATAAAAGTGTGTAATAAGTAAGCATTGTCCGATTGAGCGAAATTAAAACAAGTTTAAATTCTAGTGTAGTTAAATATAAATAGAATATTTCTAAAAACTTGTATTATACTCAAATTTAACGTATGGAAAAAGTGGTTAACGACATCTTTGTTCACGTGAATACGAAGCATTCGGGGGCAACAAAAAAAAGTTATAAATTCCAAATAGTTATTAAAAAGCATTTCTCCAGTTTAATGATCCTCCACGATGAAATTATATTTTTTGTGAATATTTTATGAGTGCGCACACAAACGATATTACGAACAATTGCTATTCCGGGATAATAGCAGTCAGTTTCCAAACATCGTAGAGAGATGCAGTTTGCGTTATATAGAAAAGATCAGCGCCGAGATTAAAACTGGCGTTAAAGGAGTCGCTTAAAAAGCTCCATGCATGGATGATATTCTCAAACGGCTTCATAATAGATTGACGCGAAATGAAAGGATTGGATCGGATGAAAGCGACGCGGCGCTGAAGGCGTCGCTTCTTTGTGAAGCGCTTGGTCGACTGGTGATAAATTATTCCCTTACGTTCCTCTTTGCAGTGGTTGCCAACTTTCGGGTGAAGTTTGGGTATTGGAAATATTTTAACGGTGGAATAATTTTCAGATATTTATATGTAACTATGTGGTGGCTGAAAGATTTCAGCGGCAATTTTTTTCGAGATAAATAGTCGATTTTTGATTCTACTAAACTTATATAAAATTGTATCTCCTTATTTACTGACATATTTCAGTAGAAATATGGAGATATGTAATAAGGAGATATGTTGTACTTAATTTTGGAAAAAAATTGATTTATCAAAATGGTGAATTAAAAAAAACGGACTTTAAAAATTAATTCTAAACGGATCTAATCCTATGATAAGGAATGATTACTATTAAATCATTTTATAAGTTTATGGCTACTCTGCTTCAAAATTAAAATGAGTAGGATTTTATAATAGCTATCATCTAATTCTCATGACAATTATAAGTATATATAAGTATAGTACCTAGAAAATTCTAGGTATAGTACGTAGAAAATCTAGACAGACAAAAACGGACAGACTGACTAAACATCTTAGCATAAATAATTAATAATTTCTATATTTACGAAATTATTTTCACGATAGAGGTAGTCCAATGCGATGAAATGCAATTATACTACTCGCAGTATTAAGATACGATAAAATGAACAAATAAATAACTGCTTAAGTCAACGTCGACTGTATAAACTTTTTCTGTTGTATCAACGGCAGTACAAAATTTTAATGAGATGTAAACGGACGTTTCGAATACAAATTTGTTTCTTATTTTTGTGACAAATAAGTAAAGTATTAAATATGTTTTATTATTATGAATAATCCATTTTGAACTGAATTATGAATAAGAGAAGTAACAGTTGTGACGTTATTAAAAAGGTTTTTTTGACAAGAAATCAGTAAGTTATGAATGCGCTGGATTACGGAAACTATTAGTAATGAACAGGTTAACACAACATTTTAATACAGAAGATGCGAAAAGAAGCAGAATATTTATGATAAATTATAATGTGTATAATTTAAGGGTCCGTCACCAGTTTGTCGTAATTTATTGCAATGGAAATACCACCTATAGATGGCGCAGAACCGCTAGCTTTCTCGGCACTGCACGAGCGATTTACATCTTCATAAAAATGTCGATAAATATGTCTTGATACTTCGTGACAATTAATTTTCATTAATTATTTTATATCGCCTTAGTATTAAAAAAAGATTCGACTTGCTATTAGTAATATGTCGGATATCCTGTGTAGCCATATAATGTATCTGTGTAGCCATAATATACATAATCCGGATTGACTGCTAAAACTAATTTTTGGGCTATTTGAATTGCGAATCTTAAATGGATATTCTATGGATGAATTTGATTTTAAGTCAAGGCTTCGTCGCTGTTTCACGTATCGTCCACATTATTTAACTTTGGGCGTACGCATCGCCAAACAGTAGCAAATCTAGTTAGCCAACCAATTGTTGATAAAAAGATTCAATGGCATTTAGAAAGGATAATAACTTAAAAGCTTAGAAATGATATTTATTTTTAATATTAATCAATTTAAAAAATATAATTTTTCTTACATTTCCCCTCCATAACTAATATTATTCGCTGAAAGTTCATTATCAACACCTATTACATAATAACAAAAAGCTAAAAATCGACAAAAATCAAAATTTACGTTACATATTTTAATTTTTTTTACTCAAACTTGTTTTTGAATGTTTTCTAGCATTCGTATGTTTGCCAAAAATTATAAATACTCTGCATAAATAACTATCATGGCATTGTAATTTTGTTAACATAACTTTTGCCTTAAGAACTTTATCCAATAAAATATTTTCAATAACGGTAACTATTCGCAGCCTGGTAATATTATATTCACGCTATTAGCCCACTAAAATTATAGTGAGGAAAGTTTGGTTCTTTGTTTGCATGTTTGTTTTCAGAGAATCATGCAAAAACTATTGATCTAGTTGGTTTACAACTTCCGTAATATGATAGCTTATAGTTTAGTTAGAGTTAGAAATAGGGGAAGTACATATATATTTCTATGTAAATATCTGAAACAACATGTATATAGAAGTTGTTGTCATAAACGAGCAACTGTAATGATTTTTAAGTTTAAAAAAGTGGTGTGAGGAGGGAGCTGAACTTGATAAATTCATGTTAAAATAATTGTTGTAAATCATTTTTTTAAACATATATGGAGATAAAACTTGTCTTCTACTCTAAGTGAAATAAAAATATTTTGAGAGGGGGAAATGGGACACGCTTAGCGTGGGAATATGTTCGTAAATAAAATGTTCTAGACTACGGTCATGAAAAAAAATACGTATCAAAAAACCTTAATAAAACACTCTAATTGTACTCTTATGAAGTCGTGATGAAACCATAACTAGTACAGTTATATAAAACTGTACTTTGTTCCATGCCGTTTAGTTGTGAATAAACAAATTTAGACTTATATACCAGTCATCATATCATTCAAATCTTACTTTTATACTCAACATTCATCAGGCAGCGATCAAGAAATAAGGATTTCTAATATTCATTGATTTCGAATAGCGCGGATCAACAAATTCTAGAAGTAAACAATCATTATAAATTATAACTAGTTTAGATTTCATTTTGTTTTTCCAAATTTGGTCATCTCGTTCAATCATTTCGACTTTCAATTGTAATCGCTTGCTAGTGCAAACGGCAAATAGAAAATGATTTCGTAATACCAAGCGTGGTTTGTGTTCATGCTTAGCTACCCGTTGCTACTTGTTTCCAAAGTTTAATTTTGTTATTTTCAATTGCTTCTTCTATGTCCATACTGGCAGCAGAAGAAGGACATTTAGGTCTAAAATGCCATTTCCGTATTTGCGATGAGGAGTAGCCTCCAAAAAATAATATTCATCATCAATAAACCAATCGCACTCCTTAGTAATAATATTTTCTTGGATCCAAAGCGAGTTTAGTGTAGTTTGTTTATTACATTTGCCATATTTAATGGACGGAATAATATCTAATGGATAACCATACAAAATTGTTTTTGACGAGAGACCTCAACCTTTTTTCTTTGCTTGCACACTCTGCCAAACGTTGAGGCATTAAGAAGTTTTTTTCGAATTTCATGCCACTTGGAACTACCATTTTGTAATGGTATTTCTTTCTAATTTATCTCATTCAGGTTTGTGAGAGACCATTTGTTTGAAAATTCAGATTTACATTTCTAAAGTACACTGTCTCTCATATCAATTTGTTGACAATCGATTCCATAGTCAGCATCTATCAATACACTAGTCTGTATTTTTTTCATTCAATGGTAGATGATCTTTCACGGTTTTTGAAGCACATATGTTCCGAAGGTATAATGTTTTTATTTTTTGCTCTAGTACAAATTACACAATTTTTGTTTTGAACACCGAATTATAGTAATTCGGTGTTCAAAATAAAAATTGCGTATTTGTAATCGTACAATAAATATTTTTTTTTTGTATGAAGATCTAGCCCAAGAGATCTTTTTGACCAACACCCATCAGCTGCTACCATTATCGTAAGTTTTCCTTGAGCGTTCACATTGCCAATAGACATTGCATAATTTGTCACTTCCTTCGTGGCATATCACAGAGTATGTTCTGAATCGGTTTGCCACAAGTCACATACCTGATTATGAAAACGACTATAAAGCTGCCAAGATATTTTTGGAACATCCAAAGTGGCTGATGTGGTTTCTAAATGACTAAAGCCGGGGTCAATCGACCTAAAACTGTGGCTTGGTATTATCCTCTCCTCGCTATCATATGGACTTTTCAAAGTAAAATTTGTAACACATAAACGGCATTTAAACTAACTGTCAATGAGAAACCTTTCGTTATATCAGAATTCGTGCTTCCGTGTACAGAAATTGATTTAAGTTGGTCGAACATTATCCTACGACCACATATATCCATGGACACCATATTCTGAAACAATAAAAGCATGTATCTACTGTAGTGTTTTTATGTGGCATTGAAGAGAATGGATTGCATTCAATGAGTTAAAAGGGCAGCTTATCATCTAATAAGTTACTACAGAATTTTTGAAAATGAGATAGATAATTCAGCGGTATGAAGTATCATAAAAATATAGTTCTAATATTTTTAAGTGTCGATCAAGTCAGACGCTGATGCGAGGTTATACCAACCATTTAATATTGAACGATGTGCAATTACACAGACCGTTTAATATTGAATTTACTGAAGAACAGATTAAAGCACAATGTGTTATCTAAAAGCCAGTATTTCGCTTAAAAAGCTATTTTAAAAGTGTTGGGTTTTGACAGATTACTGTGTGATAACATAAACTACTCATTCTTAAACTTAAAATAAACAAATATAACAACTTCATCGCAAAGTAAAATTAAATTTGAGCACTTTAAGAGATCGATACATTTAACAAAATGAAATCATGACATCGCATAAGATATAACCAACCACAAATTCTCTTTAGTCACGTTACTAATCTTGTTTTTTGTTTGTTAAGAAAATCAATTAATATTTTTAACAGACGAGCGACTATATTTAACTCCATTAAAACGAATAAATTCGTAGTAAATTTTCTTAAAATCAAGTAGGGAACTATTGACGACTAACGCGATATATTCTGATCCAAAATAATAAATACATGGACATATAAATACCTCATTTTTCTGACCAATTTTCTCATTAACAAAAGTTTTGTTCTTTTTTGTTTGTGAAGATAATCAATTAACATTTTTAATAGACGAGCGACTATATTTAACTCCATTAAAACTAATATATCTAAATTGCTACAATTCATAGTTCAATTTTATTAATATCAAATAGGGAACTATTGACGACTAACGCGATATATTCTGATCCAAAATAATAAATACATGGACTTGTAAATACCTCATTATTCTGACCAATTTTCTCATTAACAAAAGTTTTGTTCTTCTCAACGGGTGGAGGTTGTTCTTTCTCAACGGCGGGGAATTTTCGAAAATTTTGTCTAACGTTCTCCTGAAATCCATTTCCATATTATAAAAACAATTATATATTTTAATAATTTTTAAGTTACACGTATCAAGTGTATTGAATCTACATATTCATAAGCATTATTAATCGTTTATATCTCACGCGTACATTACAACGATGTTTCAATACTCGATCAATACACTTAGGTATTTTTGAAAAAATACCATTGATTTTAAATAGTTTATTCTGCAGGAACAAGAAAAAGCGAGAAGAAACTTAAAATAGAATTTGAGTTAGTTATTACCTAAGATTTTGTCTTCCTAGGTTTAATATACGAGGAGTATCTTAGTTTTTTTTGATAAACGGTTTTTTTACGTAAACCATCTGTAAAATTAATATGAAATTAAATATAAAATCCTAAAAATTGACAGTCTAAAATTATGAATACGTACGGTTAATTTATGTAAGGTTTTTTGCCACAAAAAAAAAAATAAAAATCCAATTCAAAAATGTCAAAATACATTAAAAATGTTCAACTATAAATTACAAAACTATAAAATTGAACAAAGCATCTGGAAGTTACGTCGTTGATGACATGGCATTCAGCCATCGCCTGAATGTCCATCTATTTCTGCGTGTGCTTTATATCAATTTCGTTTAACGTTTTCATACATGGGAGAATTAAGTGCTTAATTTTTTGTAATTTGAATTCGAGTTTATGAAATAAATATAACAGGTATCGAAATTTTGCTTTAAAGAGACAACTTTAAAGATAACTATGTTCTTGATGTACTTAATGTAACTTTTTATTGTAAATTAGTTTAATGGTTAAGATTAGGCATCCTAAAAATACGCCTATTTCACGATTCTTCTGAAATTAGATGACTCATAACTTCATTAATAGGTAATTTTTTTTCCCTAAATCCTGCTACTTTAAAGATGAGTGTATCTTTTTAATGATATATAATTTATGAACATGTATTGCGTATTTTTATAGATATAGCATCTCTAATTATATATGTATCGGCATAATTTGAGTGACGGCCCTTTAAGAGTTGATGAGACTTAAATAAATGTATTTGATAATTGCAAAGATCTTTGCTAATACCCTACCTGAAGATGTTGTAATACAACGAAACCTAGGTCGTGGTAAAGAACTTAAAGAAAGAAATAATACTACATCACTTACTTTCATTTAATTATGAATAATGAATTTCTACAAAATTAACGCCAAATATATTCCATAAATGTATTTGTCAAGAAAATAAAATATATATCCAAAAATAATTCGACACTGCTTTTCGTGATATGCCTCGGTAAGATACATATCGATAGAGGATCGAATTTATTACTTAGTCATCAGTTTCACAACAGCGAGTCGCCTGCCATTGCCTTAACGGTTCGAAGTTGAGGAAGTTGGCACAAGTTGGACCTTTATCTACTGCGTTCGCGTTTTATTTATTGTTTCAAGATGTCGTGTAGGTGCGCAACTCTTTCGGCGGTTATAAATTATTCAATATTTATGCGGCGAAAGTGATTTATGGTCCCAATTTCGGCGATAAAGTGGCCTCACGCTCGGGCGTCCGCCTCGACGGCGGTCGAGATGTCTAATCTGGTCGGGAGCCGAAAACCGTTTCGTAATTTGGCACTTTGGAAGCCTGCCATCGCGATGGATCAAAGGAAAAGTAAAAATCTGATTGCGTAATGTTAATTGATGTATAATTACTTGAAACGTGATGAAACAAATATCGAACTTAATGGGAAGTGTTAATGGGAAAATGAAGAAAATGATGTAGACATGGTTTGGTTGCGTAAAACTATTTGCATTAAAATAATGTAAAGATTTCCATATAGGAAGAAAATGGCGACATAAAAGAGCGACTTCGTCTTTTCATACGAAGTGTTAGCCTTAACCAAGCTAATGGTGGTAACAAGATATTTGTGTCCCAGAAAACTCATTAGGCCTGCAGCATTGCACCTGTTTTGCTTAATGAAATAAGGAAAACTTATGTCCATCTTTGTATCCTGTCAGTCTATTAAAGCCTCGCCTCAGTTTTTATAATTGTTGACATATGTGCTTCAATTTTTTTAAGTAAAAGCTTTATATAGGGATTTCAAGTAATATATCGCGCACCAATGGACATTTATGTCATTGGACGGATATTTTGAAATGAAATTTAAGCTTTATTTGCTTTTTTATTTTTCTGTTCGCGAATTATTGAATAGTAACGTGGAATATGTTCCGTATTCCTCCCCCACTTCCTTTCTCAAATTTTTCAAGCATAGATTTAAAGAATTTGAAAATTGTTACACATTAATATTTGATTGCAAGATTCAATTAAAATTATTTTGGTCAGTTTGCCTTTAAAAATGTTATAGGCGTAGACAACTAGTAAACCATGTATTACGCGTTTTCTGTTATATGTTTTACGGATTCTTTTTAATTTTTATTTTTATTTAAAGATGTCAAATAAATTAGACGATAATTTACCTAATTTTACTTATAAAAAGGAATTTTTAGTAGACTTCAGTTTAACAATATTAAAAAAGATTATCTATATATTATAAAATAAATTGTATCAATAAGCCGCGTTTTTAAAAATTTTGAAATATGTTAGGAGGCAACGCATAAATAAATGAAATAAAGTTGTTATGTGGTACATCCCTCACATAAGCTTTATTTTGACGATTCATGTGCACGTGACTGCATACATGTATATATTGCCATCTCCCCTCATATGTAACTGCGATCCCTTTGGGGCGGGGCTCCATTTTAAGAAACGATGTTTTAAAGCAATAGACCATTCACCTATATTATTATTTTTCGAGGTTCGTGTTAATTTTACTCCTGTTATTATTATAACTTTATTGCTTAGAATTAAAAATTAAAGAATCTTATTTTTATTTTAACAACAACAGATATATATTGATATTGCAGTGGTGAGAACAATGAAGATGGCTGAATATTCGAAGCATATAGAAAGGCGTGGGCTTGCTCAGGAATAACGGGAGAGAATTTCTGCAATGAGGTATATTGAAATATGAAAGCAAAGAAGCAGTCAAATTCGAGCTGATCTCGTTAGATACGAATAAATTGCTGTACGCTTGACGGTGTGGCAATATTGAATATAATGTTCGAGATTTAAAATAGCTAGATTTTGATGATGATAGAATTCGATGTTATAGTATACTAAATGTCGCAAAAAAGCAATTTATGTATTAGCATTGTAAATTGTTATTACCTGATGGGTCATCTTAAGTACATATTATGTATGCAAACGTATATTTCCCAGTTTGTTTATTATTTACTAACTTAGCGATTATTTGAATAATAATTACAAAACTGATTACGTTTAGAGGCGATGTTGCTGATTAATGCAAAGAAAACTTTTTGTTCCGGAAAATGTGGCAGTCCAGTTACACAGCGCTTTTGCACTTGTAAGTACTTAATTTTTGTAATGTTAATATGTTCTCGATTTTAACTAGTTCAAATGTTTCTTTCGGTTACTGTTACCTTTACTGAATTTAAAACACAGGAATTATAGTGTCGGATACGGCCGCACTTATTTTCATAAAAACTCATTCGTATATTTAGTATATTGGAATAAAACCAAACGTAATTCGTGTTTAATATATTGGAATATAACCAACTTTGTATTTTGAATAATTTAATACATTTAATGCATACATTATAACGGTACGAGAAGCAGGATACATATGAATTTGAAATTGTATGTATACCTCTTGTATGCTGACATAAACTTTCATTTTTCTTCTTAAAAAGAGACCAAGATGGCGGCGATATGTCTATTTTTAGATTGAAAATTATTTGATTTTGATTGATTTGAAATTATTTCAACAAAAACAGTAACTTATTTAAGCGCGATTACTTCCCCACCCATGACATCGATTTTAAAGACATTTTCACCTCAAAATATCGTTCACGTGTGTCACGAACCATAAAACTATATGCACGCCTGTAAGTATTTGATATCTTGTTATGAATAATACAATTATTTATTGAAATAAATTATTATGTAGTACAAAATCAGTATTTTCATTATTCTGCGAGTTGCCGTCGTCGAACACCTATTTTTAACGGCGCTATTTTTGAATAAATAAATTAGCCGGGGAGTTGTAAGTTTTTACCTTTCAGTCAATATGAACTAGCAATAGGTAGTAAATAAATTAACGGAATCATTCGATTATGAAAATATCTCAAGACATCTCACTAAACAAAGCAATATAAGTATGCGAGTTGAGAACGAATATTACTTTTTACTAATGTTCTTAGATAGCAGCTATACAATAATTTAAATCAAATATTGAACTGTTGAATGATTTTATTTATATATATTTTATTTATATATAACTTTTATTATCGATAATGTATTTTATTATCGAAATTTTATTATCGATAATGTATAACATCGGAACACTCATGATGTAAATAAAATGTGGACATACGATATTTTAGTTCATTAAATTACTCGAATAACAAAGGAAATAATTTATGCATACCTGTATTTATGAATGTATAATTTAATTTTAACGTTACGTATAATTTTTAAACATATTATAAGTCAAAGCCATGATGTTTGTTTCATCATACTTTCTATTTTTTTCTCTAGTCAAGTAAGTAAATTTTTAGTTTACAATTGATTTCCTTTATTTAGTAAATCATCGATTAAATCGATAATAACTTATCAATGTTCAGCTAGCGATAAATAACAATATGATTTTGGGGAACCAAACAGTAATTAATAAATTGCATAAAATTGGACTGATATCACAGCTTTATGCAAAACAAAACCTAATCGATGGATAAAAATCGTATAGCCTGACTCACATCAAACCAAAAACGTGTAACAAGTAAAACCTGTATAATTTATTTTTACATCGACTAATAAAACGCAACACCTATTTCAATTTACGTTCCTGACGCCGATAAAAGAGATGAAAATATATATGTGCATGTAAGATGTCGAATATGAGATTTGGCACTTACGATTAACGACCGTCGTTAGGATCTTGCCTCATTCCTCAGGAATTTCATCAAAAAATCACGCTCAGGTAGTATGTTCGAAACCAGTTGGACGTCTTTATCGTTCCGTGTATCTTGAATTGCATATACTCAGTAAATCGACACCTGAAAGCAATAAAAAGTGGTCAGGTATGTCTTGAACCATACATACGAAGATGTAGCTATTTTAGCATGTAAACTCTAGAAAAGTGCAAACTGCGAATCGAATGATAAGTGCTAACTCGTATGATAAGTACTATAAATTTGAATTATGAATTTATTATATTTATTAATTTGCGATGATCTATGTCAACTTGGTTAAGCTTATCCCACATTTACGAAAATTTAGACCAATACACACAGGACCATAAATATTTGGTAATTATTTTAAGATAATTAAAAGAGCTAGAAGAAGCAAACTGCGACATGATAAGTGCTAACACGTACGATAAGTACACTAAATTTGATCTATGAATTTATTATATTTATTAATTTGCGATTGTTTATGTCAACTTGCGTATAAAGTTACTCCATTGCATATGGGACTACCCATATCACATTGTTCATGATTATTTTAACATAATATTTATTGAATAATATATTACTTTGGTAATTAAAATTATTAGTAATTTCGTGTTATCACGAAGTCGAATTCATCTCGATTACTATTCGAAGTCATCGAATGGTGATTGAGATTCCAGTTAATAATGTGTTTATGAATATATAAGTCCTTTAAACCAACAAACACCAATCGGTTTTCTTTACATAATGTATAAACTACAAGTAAATTACATAACAGAATTGCTCGTTTAATAATTATTATATGTGGGGAGTCATATCCTCACTACAAATATTATACACTAATAAAAGTACAATTGCCCTTGATTTTATTATTTTATAATCTGTAAATGAATCTAGTTTTCATAAATTATTTATTGAATCTAATGAAATTTTCAATTTCATATTTTCTTTGTATATAGTTTTAGTGTAATCATATCCGATTACGATTACAATTACTGTAGTCTGCAATCTCTGACGATTACAGGTTATGAGTAATTGTAATTGTTTTACAGGTGATTACATATTAACTGCAATGATATTGTAAATTTAGTGACTCCAGATTGCATTGCATGTAATCGTGTAATCGGTAATCGATTACCAAATATCTATTTGATAAATTCCATAAATTTCATCAAGAAATTTACTATATTTGTGATCATTTAATACCGATTTTATCACAAGTATTCTATATTCTTTTCACATTTTTTTAAGTTATTGCACGAAATACAAGTTATGACAAAACTATTTTAATAAGTATAAAATTTTATTCCGTCGATTTTTTATTATAAAGTAAATTTAAAATTTTCAATTTCTCGTACGAAATAAAGGAAATTTTTACTAGTTCATACAAAAATATCACTTCCAAAATAAAGTAATGATTACTTTTGTAACTTACGTTGATGTTTGTTCCATTATAACTACCATTGCGTCATATACTTTACGTCATTAATAGACGTTTAGAAAATTAGACGAAGGAAGACCAAAACTGCATCCATGTACTGAATAGTTGAATGTGTTTATTGACCTCAATAAATCTGAGAAAGAAGAGTGAAAGAGGATTTATGGATTATACTGTCAGCATGTGGATTAGGAGAACAGAGAGTGAAATAATGCAATCATTATGTTATGGCAGTTTTCTATCCGTTAGAAATGACTGTACTTACTGACTATTTCAGCATGAGTAAATGTACGAAACAAGTTTGAGTTGAGTTGAGTTGACAAGGTTGAGTGATGTTACCGCCATTGTTCAGTTTATACATCAATATTTAATTCGTAAGTACCTCAAAAAAGTTTTTCAAATACTCGTTGATATTATGGATGTGAAATTTCGTTTAATAACTAATGACTGAACAACTATTTAAATAATTTATAGTGCAAACCATGGTACAAATTACCATACGTAGGACGCTAATTAAATTTTGGTCGTACTTATTCCCTCTTTACTTTTTCTTTCGAAATAGTCTCCGATGCATGTTCAGATGGTCTTATCTACGTCTGTACCAGTTATATCAGGTAAAAAATTCTTGCCACAATTCTTCCGAGGCGCTAGGGCAAGTCACCTCAAATGCCCCAGCTGAGTCGGTATTAATCAAGATAGATCGACCTTTTAGATACTTTTTGACAAATGGGAAAAAAGCAAAATCTAAGTCCAGACTATATGGAGGAGGATCCAAAATCTGAATTTTTGTTTCCTTTAAATAGACCATATTTTTGCGCTCGATGTGCGTTATCTTGATGTAGAAACTAACTGTCAAGACTGGAACTTGGGCGTTTATTATTTAATTCTTTCATAACTTGATGAAGATATTCTTTAATCTACCAAGTAGCTACGATAGCCCTTTGTCGTTCAAGAACAACAAAAGCTAAAACACCTGTCTCAGTATTTTGGCCTTTCTTGTTCTAGAACGACAAAATTCTGTGAAAATAATCGCCATAATTCACTTTTTTACTGAACGTTATTTCCTTCATTGAAATTAGAGGATTCTTATCATGGATCACCATCATTTTGCTCTGACTTCGTTGGAATATCATAATAATAAAGCCTGGTTTCAGCATACGCGACGATTCTATTAACGTAGCATGATTAGCCTTTGTTAAATTTTGTTAACATTATTTTACACCATTTCTTCGTTGTCTACCTCACGTAAATGCGGTAACCAGAATGAACCCCGGAAAGATTGCGTACTACAAAAGTACGTAAGCATACAATTTGAGAGGCTTCTTGATTGGTCGATATATTATATGCCTGTCTTCTTCCAGTAATTTTTGCACAGCTTTCGCGTTTTTATAACTAGTTACTTCAATAGTTCTACCCGATCCTGAATTGTCCATTTAAATTGAATTAACCTCTCGCTACGTTAATTTCCCGAAAGCATTCGTACAGCTCCGATCTACCTTTTGTTAAGCTCCGCTCAAAAGTTTAAAAAATAATGGCTCTCATATTCCGATACATGAATTTCGTCATAGGTACTATTTCGTCCATAGATACACCTAATTAATCAATTCAATTTGTCCGGAAAATTGAATGATCTTTTTGGTAATGCTAGAAATAGTTTTATTCTTCCCGATAAATGGCACGCGTCTAAACTTTTAATTACTGTATCATATTTTTTTTAATGTCCAATTGTGCCTTTATTATACAAATTTTACAAAAAAGATCAATGTCCCATAAAACTTCAATTTAAAAATTTAATTCACACGCATATCTCACCAAATTATGAAAAAGTTTTCGCATAATTTGACACGAGTCAATTTTAATAAATCACTCAAAATATTATACCTTATTTTGAAAATCATATTATGACTTGTCCGTCTATACATAAGTTCATGAGTTATATATGTTTTATGGACTTTTTTCTGCAAAATCGTAAGGTATGAACCAATTTTGTCCTGAGATACTTAGCAAATCACCATAAATTCAGTTTGTTGGAATCGAAATCGCTGTTAATAGCTGCTAAGGCAATATTTAGCTTCTTATGGATGGTTAGGTGAGTAGAAGTTACTTGCGAATTTAGTAGTTATACATGGAGTCAAAATAGCTCTAAGTATAGGTTTATTACGTGCCTTACGTAAAACAAATCGTAGAATACGTTTACACTAGTGTTAGTTATATAATGATTAAAGGTTAAGGGTCTTTTTAATTTTCTCTGCGAACCATCATATTGTAGCAAGTGAGCGTTTGTTGGGCTTAAGCCACAGTTAACTCATTATGAGTCACAATGGCACCAAGTATAGGTTTATTACGTGCATTACGTAAAACAAATCGAAGAATACGTTAACACTAGTGTTAGTTATGTAATGATTAACGGTTAAGGGACTTTTTAATTTTCTCTGCGAAACCGTCATATTGTAGCAAGTGAGCGTTTGTTGGGCTTAAGCCACAGTTAACTCATTATGAGTCACAATGGCACTAAGTATAGGTTTATTAGTGCATTACGTAAAACAAATCGAAGAATACGTTAACACTAGTGTTAGTAATGTAATGATTAACGGTTAAGGGACTTTTTAATTTTCTCTGCGAAACCGTCATATTGTAGCAAATGAGCGTTTGTTGGGTTTAAGCCACAGTTAACTCATTATGAGTCACAATGTCACTAAGTATAGGTTTACTACATGCATTACGTAAAACAAATCGTAGAATACGTTAACACTTGTGTTAGTTATGTAATGATTAACGGTTAAGGGACTTTTTAATTTTCTCTGCGAAACCGTCATATTGTAGCAAGTGAGCGTTTGTTGGGATTAAACCGCAGTTAACTCATTATGTTTCATTCATCAGTTACATATAGCTGTAAAGATCTAAATCGATGATGTGTGATACAACCGTTTTATGTTTAAGATATATTAGTAACCCGAAATATTAGTAACCCGAAATTTTAATACAAAATTTATTCACGAAAGTTTGAAATTTCGATTTGACTGGTAGTTACATCTTAAAGACGGTCACATGTGGTCTTAATGGTTTCACACCTTTTAGCATGATTATTCAACGCTGAAAAGTGTGAAATCGTTTTAAAATTGCAAAACAAACACCACATGCTTATTATTAACTAATTTGAGCCCAGTATTATCAAATCGTGGCACAAAATTGTTAATAAACAGTAATTCTTAATTATATTTTTAAAATCTGAAACTAAAATTAAATTATATCCTGGCAAAAATGTATTAAATTCTAGTTAATATGTGATATTGAACACGGAGGATGAAGAGAGAAATCAATAAAATTTATATTATCATTAAAAGGAGTAAATTATTAATAAAAAGGAGTCAAGAGGATTGAATTTAACCTCAAATTCCAATCCACAGAGATATTCCTAAACGAATACGCTGCCAACAGTGCATGTGCCCAGGCCCCTCGTTCTATTTCCGGAGTGAGCCCTCTCTCCTGAGGGTGCTCGGAGTGGCTTTCGTCATAAAATTTATAAATAACACTTTAAATCGATCGCCTAGGGCCGTATCTGCTGCTAATTGCTTTTGTCGATAAATATTTTTATGTTCCTGTTTATATTCAAACTGAGAAATGGACGTCACTTTCTTCTTATCGATTATGACGGTGAAAGACTGATTGCTGTAGTATTTTGAATCATCGTTACTTTTCGGGACAGAGAGTGGTTATACCCGGAGTGTGACCCGGAAGCAATAAAGAAAATATGACTGATTTATGATTTAAAGTAAACGTTTTTGGGAGTGCGTTATTACCGCGTTAGGGACTATAATAAAATAGCAATGTTTATATGAAATATTTACGCTTACTTAGTTTTATGTGGTCGAATGGTGGCGAATGAAGTATCGAATGTTGGATACCGTAAATAAAGTCGAGTTCAATGAACTTTTGGTTATTTTATTGATAGTTGGTGGCACGGAATGTATTTAATGTTTTATGCGATTTGATCGTATTTTAAAGGTGAAACGGTATGTAAAGGAATTGTTTGCAGGTTTTATTCCTATTTTAGTTCAAATGTACTAAATAATTTTGCTTGTTATAAATTGCATTAAATCTTGTTGAATATACGACTAAACTAAAAAAAATTACGTGTTCGTCACTTGCGTTGGAAGTGAAACTTCTTTAAATTTTAATCGAGAATGAAAAACATTAAAATTCTGAGGTAAATAACATGGAAATGTATATATCTATATATATATATATATATATATATATATATATATATATATATATATATATATGTATATATCATATCGCCATTACTGACATTTTTTTATTGTTTCCTTTTATTAATGTAAGTTTTGCATAGTACTATCTAGTGATCTGGCTAGGGTCCTTTCAAACCAAAATTTCTGATAAGTGTCGTGAAAATAGTTGAAAAACTTAATTTGTAATTATATTTTTCGTAAAATAAAAATAATTTTAATAATTTCATTACAGAATTTGTAACTGAAGATATATATACGATAATAATACAATATACTCTTTATTTCTTTCATATATATAGCAATTGATATCGTACTGCATCAGTGCATGGCAATAACGAGAGAAATAAAGAAAGTCGATTCTAGTCGATGATTTAAAATAATTATTTAAATCTATATATACTGGGCTATGTCTGTGCGCGCCTTTTGCATAAATCAGTGGACGAGTTGTGATGGAATTTTGTAGTTTTACACCTTAGGTATTTGGTCAACATCTGGAGTAGAAATTATTAAGATAATTGCTAAACTGTACTACTACGTAATTAATAAATAGTGACATCAATTTCTTTCATAATAATTGACCGTCATAAACGTGGAGCCTTATAATTCTTCATTGATTAAAATTTATTTTATTTTTAATATTTTTGTATAATTTAATAACGAATACTAAGTGTACTGATTCTTATACAAGCAAGTGCAGCCAATTTACGGCGAATTTCTTATACGAATATAAAGTATAACTTTGTCGATGTTCGAATTTATCGTTTGTTGGAATAGAAATCTATTATTAAAAATTTCACCGAACAAATGAATTTCAGAACAAAAATGGTTCTGACGTCTGAATTCAAGTTGGCATCGGAAAGCGTAGATGGTGCGTTAAATACGAGCCGAATAAGTATTGGAGATGCAAATCGGGCCAGGTCGCGCGGTCGGGAGCGGCCTGCGGACGAGGCAATTTGTGAATGTTTAAAGTTGGACCCCGGACGGGGAGGTGACTCCCCTGGCATTGCCGGCGGCTGGGTCGGCTTTGGGGATAGTACGGCAGCATGGTCTTGATTATTTTTTTAAGTTTTTGAAGCCAAGAGGTAAATATGCTTTAGCCTTATAAAACGGCACGTTTACTTTTCCACCTGTCTGGAATTTTGTAGAAATTATGCAATGAATACGGAAAATATCTTTCGTACTTGAAATGAAAGTGGAAGAAATACAAAAACCTTTACGTAAAAGTTGTTATTTTTCGTAAAGATAATATTCATTTTGAGATAAAATATGACTTTATATTATTTTCGAAAAAGAGACATGCAAAATAGCCCATATAGCTTTGGGCCGAAGCGTTATAACAATAAAATTACACTTGTCAATAAATAAAATGATAAAGAAAACTTCTTAAAAGTTTTATTTAAATCATCAATCAAACACTTAAGAAATCTTGTATTTTATTGAGACAAGTCAAGTTATTTTTCACAATAGTTTGTAAATGCTTTTTATACAGAACTCTTTGAACAAGCAAAATGAAACAAAGTTCGCATTATTTATCGTTGTATCCTCTACACGCATATATAGCATACTAATCCATGAAACTCGCAGGCCCGTCAGAATTATCTAAAATGCCATGAAAAATTTGAAAAGTGCAAAAAAGACATTGATTTTGGCGACAACGGAAATATTGTTAATGTCAATCATTGTCTAAATTGATTAAAAATAAACTAATAATTATTTTTAATCAATTTAGGCAATGACTGTAAATTACAAAAAGACATTCACTATTGATTAGTTTTTGTAATCGTTTCTAAAAATTTGATATAATACATATTATATATATTAACTAGATTTTTATTTTTTATTTCTTATTTACAATTAATTGTAAATTCAAAATATAATAAATGCACAATTATGAGGGTACCTTTTTTCGCTTTGTATTATGTTTGTAAATTGTATTTTATTTTTTGCCTTTTCCTGATTGTCAATCGCAGAATGATTTGGTTTTTTACGTTCTAAAAATACTTCCTTTTTTTAAAAAATATATTCTACTTCTGTAACACCTTTGGAAAATTTGTGAATATTTTCTTTCAAAAAACCTTCGTTTCTTCCCTTTTTAAAATTTCTAGCAGCTAAAAATATTTGTCTCTCTTATAATATTCAGTATAATTATATATTTATATTCAGAATTAAATAACAAGATATCATTGTATTAAAAGTTTTTATGTGATAACGAAATAATCAGATAGGTTTAAACTATCTTATTATGTGTCTATCTTAGGGTAAAATATTTTTAAAGTATGATTTTCTTTTTATATAAAGATCATTTTAAATACATGCAGGAATGTTAATTTCGCTTCACGTATTTTTAGCGCAATGGAAACTGGCTAGAATTATGATAGGTTTTCTTTTTTTGAAGGAAAAGTAAAATTAAGTGATCGATATTATTTTTCGTTTATTTAGTGTTGTTTTGAGGCTTTATTTGTATTATTGATAATAATTCAACTTAAATACTTGATTTATTTAAATACTGAATAGATTATTCATCAGTATAAACATTAAGAATATTTATCAGTGTAATTTTAATCTTTAACTGTATTAGGTCTTTTGTATAAACTGCTAATTAATTATATTTTAAATTATATTATAAGTGCGCAAGCGTGTTTCTTTCACGTCACAACGGATCAACGTGATTTTTTGCACAGAGACAATTAGTGGACTATGATGCAAGATAGCCTTTTTATGCGAGGAAACCTTATTTCTTTAGAACAATTCTTATTTGAAACTGAAAAAAATTCACAAACGAAATAACGAAGCAAATGTCGCAAAGGATCAACACACTGACGTGATTTTTTGAAACGATTACACGCAACGGAATCATTCCGTTTAATTCCTAATTTAGAGAGAATTTTTTTTTTCATTGTCATTTCTACTATAAAGCCGTGAAAATAAAGGCTACGTTTTTAATTTTAAAAACAACCTTTATTTTCATGGCTTTATAGTAGAAACCTGCACGTCTCTATTAGTTTACAGCTATAACCATGCGAGCGAAACTTCAGGTGAAAGCTTAGTGTAAAATATTATTGAAAATCCGAAGATATCACCCGTGCACGTCCCTATTAGTTTGTAGATATAACTATGCGAGCGAAACCGCCGGTAAAAGCTTAGTGTGATATATTATTGAAAATCCGAAGATATCACCCGCGCACGTCCCTGTAAGTTTGGAACTATAACCATGCAAGCGAAACCGCAGGTGAAAGCTTAATGTGAAATATTATTTAAAATCAGAAGATATCACCCGTGCACATCCCTATAAGTTTGCAACTATAACCATGCCAGCGAAACCGCAGGTGAAAGCTTAATATGATATATTGTTGAAAATCCGAAAATATCACTCGCGCATGTCCCTATAAGTTTGCAACTATAATCATGCAAGCGAAACCGCAGGTGAAACTTAGTGTGAAATATTATTGAAAAATCAGAAGATATCACCCGTGCACGTCCCTATTAGTTTGCAGATATAACCATGCGAGCGAAACCGTAGGTGAAAGCTTAGTGTGACATATTATTGAAAATCCGAAGATTTCACCCGCGCACGTCACTCTAAGTTCGCAACTATAACCATACGAGCGAAACCGTAGGTGAAAGCTTAGTGTGATATATTAATGAAAATCCGAAGATATCACCCGCGCACGATATTATGTATGTGTCCTTCGGATCATTGTGTCCCTCGGATTGTTTTTTTTTCCTTTTATTGAAATTAGCTTACGTTAAATTCATCTGATTATATTACTAATCATGAAATCATTTAAATAAATCAATGTAATTTAAAAAAAAAATTAATCAATATGTTGTGGTTAAATATAAAATAAGCTATGAATATAAAATAATCTGAAAACATAAAATCTACATAATATATAGCAGAGGTTCATACGGAAGATTCTCCAAATGTTAAAATTAAATTTACTTCTTAAAATATCAAAAGACAATGAACCCACTAGCGCGCCGGAGCAGCGTCACCTGCCTCCGGCCGCCTATATCAGTGTTCGTTCAACTGTTATTTTTGCTTATTTCAAAGCGGTTTCCTCGCTTGTTATTTCCTTCGGGTAAATTTACTTACTCGGCCCGGCCGCTCATATTTCACCTGAGGTAATTGAATTTTCATTCTTTTCCGGCCCGTGTGCGACTTTGCGCCCGGCAAAAGGTCAAAGTGTATTTGTGAAGTCCGGATTTCTTTTTCGTACTATTGTAAGGTGTAATAATTTAATGTGATGTGCTATCTGGAGATGGGCGGTCGGTGGGAGTGGCGGCGCTTGCCGAGGTGCTGACGTGACTTGGTGACCGTGGTTTATGCGCTTTTTATGTTGATTTCTGTTTATGGGCCTTTATCTTAATATGCTCTTGGGTCTTCCTTGAACAGAGGTTTGGCGTATTTCAAATGGACCCTCAAAGGTTCGAAAGATAGGGGTTATTATGATAATTTTTTTTTAAATTGTATTACTTTTGACCGAAAGAATGAGGTTTTAAATTGCATAAGCGGAACGGAAATTGAGATTGCGAGAGATCGAAACTAAGTCAGTAAAATGTTTTGAGTGGAATGTAATCCCCTCCATTTTAGATATTTCATTTGGTATAAAATGTAAAAATTTTCGGAATATAAAAGTGGATAGAAAATGAAAAATTACAATTATCAAAATTATTCGTAGTATTACAAAATGTTTAGCGTTAGTTGCGGGCTTCGATATTTTAACCCCCATATAGCCAAAACAGCCACATAGCCAAAATAGCCTAATGGTGTTGGTAATCAGATAAATAGGCAAAAGTACAAATTACTCTTGGATTGTAAAATGGTTTTCTGTTATAATAGCGTTGTTTGTTGTGCATGGACATAGGAAAAATGTCCATATTAAATATTGCTATATTGCATAAATACATTTCTAGATATTCTAACTTTTTATTCCTAGAGTATTAACAGGTGGGTACCATAGAATTTAAAGGTACCGATCATATTGCAGTTACTAATATATTAAATTATAAAAAAATCATTAAAAATAAAATAAACAGCGCCATCTAGTGGAAAATTGTAAAACTACCCATTTATGATGGTTGCTTATAAAAGAAACAGATGTCGCTATTCATTAATTAAATAGTCATCAGTTAATTATATAAGTAGTAATAGATTTTATTATTCATGTTGTTCATTTGTATTGCGGAAATTTGCTAAGTTTGTAAAGTACAAAAATGCAAATTTTTATTAAATTCTTGCTTCTATTATATAACATGTATAGATATAACATTGTTACAACATTGAAGTAAGTAATTCAAATATACTCAAGTATGTAAATTATTTCGAATTCGTTAGCTTTTACAGAAATATGTGTAAAATAAAATGAAACGCCCATTTGTATTTAGGCATTCCCATCAGAGTTATTACTCATGTACCGGAGTTTATAATAGACCTACGAGTATTAGTACTTTCACGAAAATAAATCGATCTTATTGAGCCTTATCAGGTGTTATTTAAAAAAAAAATTGCGGGTGTTAGAAACTGTTCTGATATTAAAAGTTACCATTTTTTATAATTTTAATAATTAATGAAATATAATTAATGGACCATCTTATGAACTATTCAAATAAATGTGTTTAAATTCATATCTGAAAATAATGCAGATAATAGTATGAGACAAAAAAAGAGGTAAGTTATGGCTCAGGGCGGCTTCGCATTTGGTTCGGGCAATTTGCGTTGCGAAGAAAAATCGCTTTAGAATGAATTTTCTAGGGAATTCTCGATGCCTTCATTAATCATCTAAAAGATCTAATGTCGAATCAAGGTTGAGGCAACGTAAAAAATAAATCGTTTTTCGTAACACAGAAAATACGTTACCTTAGTGAACCAAAGTTGAAACTGATTGATGACCAGATGATTTTATCACAAGTTCTTTTGAAGTTAGAGTTGTAGTCTTGTATCCTTGTATGAATATATATAAATGTCTGTATGTATTTATTTCATCAAAAAGATCATTGTCACAAAGACCATGTTCCTCTTTAAAAAGTTAGTCATAAAAAGCAGTGAGATAATAACAGCTAAATGTAGAGCTTTAACTCGGTAGTTAGAGCTGCTTGTCTAGATTTATTGAATATTATGATTATTATCACACTGAACTTGACTGCAGTGAATAATATTTAGACAGTTATCGCTTTAACCAGCAGTGTTATAGAAAGAAAAAAAATAGTGATTATACAGGTCGTAACATTCAAGAAAATGATTGAGAGATTACGTAGATTGCTTAAGCAAAACTTTTCAAAAACTCGGCTGTTTTTATCTCACTATTTTTTACTGCTAAATTTTTAAAGAGGAACAAAT
This sequence comes from Druceiella hillmani, assembly GCA_039881145.1. Classification (NCBI taxonomy): domain Eukaryota; kingdom Metazoa; phylum Arthropoda; class Insecta; order Lepidoptera; family Hepialidae; genus Druceiella; species Druceiella hillmani. The sequence continues at coordinate 46,298,795 of JAYKKI010000007.1, read as the reverse complement.
TAGTTTATTACGTATCAATAACAATTTTCTAATTACTTGAAAAACGAAATACGTTTTTCAAAATCAATGTTTTGATTTTTAAATTTTTATTGTGATCGTTATTACGAAACGTCGAAAGTAACAAGAAGATGTCGAAAAGAAGACTTTTGCTGATAGACGTATTTAATCCTGAATATATCTATTTTATTTAATAAGTTCTAGGGCCACTTTATTTAATGTGTTATCATTTGTTAGATTACTAAAGATTACCTTTGTCAACAATTTTCAGGTTCTGTTCTTAATTGATATCCTAAACACTACACATGTACCAAATTTCAAGGTGTTAGCTCATCTAGAAGCAAGCTTTTGGTTTTAGTAAGGTTTAGAAGTTCTGGAAGTTACCTTTACGTTTAGTGAGTGAGTATGCGTATGAACGTGGAAACTTATAATTTTTGAAGTCAAATCTCTTGGAAATTATTAGAAATATAAACTTAAAATTTACGTATTAATTCAGTATTTTCTCTACATGCTTAAAATTTACGTATATGTATATATACAGGTCACCATTATCAATTACTACAACCATTTTTACGGCTTGAAATGTGATTTTCCTATATTTATACTTATTTATTCCTGGAAGTTAATTTTATTTAATTTTATTTAATTTTAAGCCTTTGCTAGCGTTGTATGAAGTTAATCACTAATTAAATTATTATTAATTTTCATATTTAACGTGCAATTATTAGAAATACACAGTCTTTGTTACCCACGACGGAACGGAGGAGATATATGCGTTTAGGGTGAGTGGTGGTTTGCTCGTTTGTTTGTGTGTGCAATCGAATATTCCCATTTATTTCCAAGACAGTTTTGACCGCTTTATATACAGTTTTCTGTAAAATCTTCGTTATTCATTGGCAATGGTTCTTAGATAGTTGTTACGGTGGTTACTCACCAGGGGACGCCGCAATAATAATTTTGTTGCAAACGAATGTTACCATTTCTCTCCCATACGATTTGACCGATTTAGACATGGTTTTCTGCAAAATATTTATAGCCCCGGATTTTCTTAAGTATGTAATTATATAAATAGCTTATTTTCCTTTAGTTTTGGGTGTTTTAAAAAAAAAACAAAATTTAATCGTTTTTCAATTACAACTACTAAATCAATCGTGGGTTTTTAAAAATTTTTAATTTTGTTTTTTATGCATTTACCAATAATATTGTATATTTTATGGATTGATAAACAATCGTTTTTTCAAAAAATCATTGAGCCGATTGAGCCCGTTTATAATTTTAAAATTATAACGCATTGGCGCTTGCAAAATTTATGACGTCTCTAGAAACAATTCTACTGACAATGATTGGTCTTAAATTAAAGTATAAATATTTAAACAATAACCGTAAAATTTAAACCATATCCAATACATAAAATAACCGTAAATAAAATTAACGACTGTTATGAACCGGCGGGCTGGTTTTGGTCTGCGTTTTAGCGATCTAGGTAACGAAGAGAAGGCGAGGCAGACTCGTCAAACTGGACGTTGTCTAGTTACATCATGGCTGGATGCTGCGAAAAAAAACAATGTGTTATTAATATTACATAAGATGAGTTGGAGATATCATCGCGGCGATGTTTAATGTTTATTGGTATAAACAGATTTAACTCGGTTTTGATTTTGGCACTATTAATGACGTTTTCAATTATTGAAATATACGTTATTAGTTTGCTTAAACTAAAAAAACAGTGAGCCGTCACGGGACGCCTGGCAGATGTGAAACATCGTGTTCGTACAAGTAATATGCATAAAAGACAAGATTATTACAGGAACTTAATATAGCATAATGAAAAAATAAAGTATTACGAATTTCTTACAGAAAATGGTGACTTTATTTAAAAAATATTTATTTACAATTAATACAAAAATAATAAAGCACAGGTTATGTGTACCGTAGTAAACAACAGCGTCGAACTGAGTGAGGAGGGGGTCGCGTAGTCGGTTGCGCATGGCGACACGTCGCCATACCGTACACTCTACTACATATAGACTATATATATACCTTAGTATAGCGTGGCGACCTGTCGCCACGGCAAGCGTCGTCTCGCCAACGATCCGGTTTATACCTGCGCCTATAGATATTTCACATCAAAATACACTTGTGTTATATTACCAGTGAAAGGGTGTATCGTGTACTCGTTTTATAAATCACACGGTTGGTTTTTGCAGTAATTTATTAGGAATGTTCTTCTTTTAAAAGTTAAAAAATTGTAGATGGGATGCTGGTATGTTTATTTGTTTATCACTGAGATTGTGACATCATTGAATTAAATAAATGAAAGACAATTGAGAAATTTTGCTGTCTTTATCGTTATAAATGAAACTCATCTAGTTCATATAATTGTGAAAATTGAAATATTTGCAATCCTGTTTAACTGTGGGTTGCTCAAGGGTAGTATCATTTTAAACATTTAAAAAAGAATGGTTTATCTCAGCTTTTCATGTGTCAGCAATGAGCGTTTGTAAGTCAGGCTCTGGCTTATAATTCTGGATTTTTAAAAATTACAACTGCACGCAGATATCCTCAAATAGTATAAATACAATGTCAACTAGCTAAGAACAATTTTAAAAAATATTCCCCAAAGTCACCTTTGGTTAATAAAAGGTTAACTGTAAAATTTGTGTAGTATAATAGTATGGTGTACGAAACAAAAAATTACCTCGGAGTTTATATCCTTACAAGGAGTTTGGTATGAAAGTTATTTTTACAGAGTTTATTTTACAAATATTGTAAAATTATGGAGAAGTAACGGATGAGAATATTTAAGAAAGATATTTTTTTGTTAATTTGAAAATATTATTTTCAAAATATTATTTTGAAAATAATTATTTTTATTCTAAATTTAAAATGATAGAATGTTTCAATCTTGAAAACAACAGATTTCTCGGTGGCAACAGATGTCCCGGATGTGTAGGTAAATTTAACGTTTTTATATTACTCTGAATATTTTAATATTTGCTTTGATAATGAATGTTAAGTGCGAAAACCACAATGTGCGTACCCAATTTACTCTTCTATATAACACAATTACAATTTTATTCTTATATAATATAATTAATGGCTGCTTCCGACGTATTTGAGACCGAGGTACAAATTTGAATTAAAAATGATCTTTTTTACCACTAATGTTTACTTAAGACTAAAATTGTTAGTGAATACTTCTTTTTCTATTTTTTTGTTCATTCAAATTTCAAAGAAAACCTCTAATTAATGAAACATAATGAAAAATCATCAGTTTTGAGAGGTTTAATAAATTGAGAAATGATAAATTAGGAGATCGCTAGGTTATTTACTTTCTTTCTAGTCTGAGTAGCGTTTCTTAAACGTTTGAGAAACGATGATGTATTTGAGATCAATATTTATCATCTCCATTAGTGATAAGTGTTTTCTTTCTTTTTGCAAAATGTTTCTATTAAGATGAAACAGTTTTTTTTTCAAACTTCGCAATGCCCGTATTTAAATAAGTTTTTTTATATGGGATGTAAGCAGTTCTGAGTTTGTGTGCATGTGTTTAATTACAAGACCGGCATCAGTCACTTCCTTACTCCGTATCGGAATGTGAAAGTGCGCCGTTACTAGCAGATATTTGCTATTTTTAAATTGACTCACTCTTTGTCTCTTTCTATGAGAGAAATTTATCATTCGTTACATTATTTTATGTTATTACGTTCGCTTTTTTCATCGTAAATTTTAAATCGTAATGACACAAACGTGATTTCATTTTTCGATTGTAATACTTTGAATGGATAAGAAAAATATTTCCCAATCGAAGTTATTTTTTTAAGTTTTTATTCTTGTGTCATTTGCTGGAATTAACATCATTGACGTCACAAGGTCTATAAAGAGATAAAGGTGTCATATGTAGGATCTGAATAGTGACGTAGCTGTTACACGCTGCAGTATCGACGGAACATGAACAAGACAAATTATTGTAATGTCATTTATATATTGGTTCAAAGTCTTGAATATTCTTTATAAGATTGTATTACGCAGTACGTATGAGGAAGAAGAGGGATGACGTGAAGAATGTTTTCGAGCGCATCTCAGTTCACTGTTGCTCGTCGTGTTAATGCATCATGTGATTGCAGTGAGAATAATTCTAATATGATTTTAGTAACTTAGGTGCATGAAATAAATACAAAACAACGGATTGGGTTAGTTTTTGTATTTGTTATGCGCGTCGAAACTCGACCATTTCAAAGTATAGACTTCGATGCTTATTAAACGAAATTAATGTAGAATAAAACGTTATCTACGTTTTATTAATTTCAAAAGACAAATTTACCGATGAAATAATTTAAGAAATCGGACCAAGATAATAAAAGTTAATCGTATTACAACTAGTTTTCTATAATCACTAGACGCACAAACTTATACAACCAGCAACAGTGAACTGACACGCAATCAAAAACAGGTTTCGTTTCATTGTAAGAAGATTCGAGGAGATATTGTAACGCACAAATCTGGACCAGCTACGTCCGATTTTTCCAGGATGTAATGTTTCAATTGAAGCTTACTTTTTTTTTAAGGTTCTCTAATAAAACCAGGAATCTTTTTTACTTCGTCATGTTCTTCTTTCCGTTCGTCTGTTATAGCCTTACAGTCATAGATGTTAGTACATGAAATTTAGCAAGTAGGTGCTTAAGGCGGGAATCTCAATTAACATATAGTACGATATTAAGCAAAATTAAAAGTGGATGTAGATGTTTTAAAATTAAATTGAAATTCCATCGAATACTTTTCATTTGTGGGCCCCGTTTGTGATATATTAACCTTCAAAGTAATGTTCATTGCGCTTTCTTCCCACTCCTAATCTAACTGAATTCGTAAAATTAAAAAGAAGGCCCTAGCATTTGTTACAGTTTTCAAATTAAATGATTATTGTTAATTTGTATGAACAAATCAAACACTTGAATCAATAAACTACGGCATACTTGAAGAAAGACATTATCTGAAAGATACGTGATTACTAAAATCACTTTGAAACACTTTTGTATCGGACTTGAGATCCTGAAAGACCAAACATTAGTCTTTCATTCTCTTTTGGATTCCGTTAAAATGTAACTACGAAAATTGCCGAAAATAAAAAATTCGAGGGTCGAGGATTTATTAAAAAACGTTCGCCATCCATCTAGTATGCCTTTACACCTTAATCATTGAATGATGACAGACAGACACATGAGCAATTAGGCGAGAGCAATAGGGTTCAGTTCAGACACTTCAAACACACAATCTCATAACTATTCACCTCAATACGTTTTAATAGGAATGGAAGTAAAAATACTCATTACTTCTATCATTAGTTTTTATTAAAATTCTATTGGTTTAGTTAACAAATACATTTAACATTAATTTTTCCTGCGACTTCAACCATATGGTATTTCCATAGATATCTCCTAATCCATAAGCCGAAATACGTAGAGGTATCTACGTATGTAAGTATATACCGCAAATGAAAGTGGTTGCCTTAGAAACTTGCAAACTACAAATTTATAAGTATATAGTGTCAAAAGAACTTTTGTATATATATATATATATATTTACTTGCCGACACTGAAATCTACTTTCACAAATATTCATAAGTTTTCACAATAAACATACGTGAATGTGATGTTCAGCATTAATACTCATATTTACCATTAAAACCTTATTATACGTTACCAAGGACGGCACGTGTATGTCATCGCTAACTTCTGTAATTCTAACAACGCATTCCATTTTTCGTGAGTGCGTATAATTTTTTGTTTTTTGGTTTTATGTTCACTGCTATGCCCTTGTAACAGATAGCATAATTATATAAAGCCTCTCTTTGAATCTATGGTATATATTATTTAAATGCAAAATTTTATTGAAATTAACCATTTAAGTATGAAAGAAAGGAAAACAAACCGATTAACAGACGTTTCGCTTTTCTCACATTATTAAGCTTATTTTTTATGTAATGTTTAATAGCGAAAGCTCATAAGCGACGACGGAGCAAAAACGGAACTTCCTTTTTCGATTGACCTACAGAAAAGAAGTGTGTAATATTTTATTTTCCGTATTTTTCACAGCTGTCCCATCACTTTTTTTTGGAATAGTGTTTCTCATCCCTCACAAAGATACAGTAGAACCACTGCACTCTTTACCCCTAAGTGTTCCATTCGCTTTCATCCCCTACATAGGTGGAAAGCGAACAGGGAGCGATGCGGGCGCCGCTACACCGGTAGCGTGCAATTAACGAGCACGAATCGGCAGCAGATGCGTCTAACGTGCCGCCGTGCCGCTGTATCGTACAAATAGCTTTCAACAAGCAGCCTTTAATGTCTGCGTGCCGCGAATATGATAATAGCGCGCGACGGCGGGCGGGCGCAGTTTGGAGGATGAAAGGTGTGCGTGAGGAGACGAGGGGTGTGTGGCCTGATTAATAGGTATGGGTGGAGTATTATTGTGGTTTATTCGGTACGACAGTGGTATGAAACTGAAATATAGATCTCGGCTAAGTTAATTAGAAAAGTTAATGGGCAGAATTTGATACTCGAAACAAATTCAGTCGAACAGCATTCGTGATTATTTCAAGTAATATGTTTTTTTTATAAAAAGAAAAAACTGTGTATTTTAGTACATAAATATTGTCTTTATATTTTGTTGTATAAAAATGAAAATGAGCACAAATCTATATCAATGAAGCAAATTTTGCTTTTTAAGATTCTTTACCCAAATGGCAAAACGAACCTGTTATGCCGATCAGTCTGTATGTACCTCACAACATCATAGAATGAAATCAATTATGATCAAAATTTTACAGGGAGATATAGTTGAATTGCGTAAACACAAGGAAATCTAGAGCGTACCCCGCGGGTCTGTGCGGCTAGCTTATTAACGAATAGTACGTAGTACGTCGTAGTCGTCACCCTGGTGTGTGGGATTGATCACAAGGCATACGACCGTTGATCGCGCGGCGCACCGTGGGAACCCGGGTTCGATTCCTGGCCGCTCGTCGAGCGGGGCTGGACTGGTGTTCAGTTGATTGTAAGATATTGCTCTCGTAGCAGTAACTACGCAATATATATATATATATATATATATATATATATATATTTATATTTATATATATACGTACATTAAAACACATAAATAAGTAAATAAATACGTCAGTTTCGAGTTTTGATGCTAGTAGTAATCGCAACTTGTGTAAACAACTTTTAATGTACCTAATCAACTTTTAATGTAGCTTCTCGGAGAGAGGAGCTTTTCTTCTAAATGCAATAATATCTTTTTATTTTTTTTTAACATCCGTTATGACGTAAAATTGCTTTTAACGAATGAAGTGTGTCCTCGTCCATTGTTTTGTACATATGTACAAATCACAATGGACGAGGATAAACTACTTGTCGCAATTTTTTGACAGACTGATGATTTTTTCTGCGATTGGTTAATTATCGGAATAGAAGTCTATTAATTTTCACGATGGTTCGATAAATAGTTTAATTTTTTTATGTAATTTTATATTAACACTCCCTTTTTTCACCCTCGATGTCTATTTTTGGCCTCCATTTTTTGCGGACCTTCTTGGCCCTTCTCTTTCCTTCTTGGTTCATTGGCTTTTCCCCGATTTTAATCATCAACGTCAAAAAATTGTTTAGTAAATATTTCAATGAAAAAGTATTTTTGTTTAATTTGCATTAATAAATTAAAAGAATATAGGCAACTAATTATTTTTCTTATGCTTGTGATAGCTATAATAGGCAATGTATTTATATGGTGAAAAATAAAATAAATAGTTTAACAGAATTGTTTTACACCCTTAAACTCTTATATGTAAGTTAGATTGTACGGAATCTTCATTGTGCTAGTTATGCTTGTTCTTAACAACTTTATTTAATATTTTCTTAATTGACTTAACATTTTCTTTTTTGGTGATACGATTATGGATTTCAGGAAAAATCTACTGCGCAGACACGAACTGCACCTTTTTTTTCTATGAATTGTCTCCTTTCAAAGAATGTGAAAAGAGTTTCATCATGGAGAAGTAATTTTATTCTTATTTTATCAGTAAAATGGTAGCACATGAAGCATATCCAACATAAAGAAATTTCGCAAAACAGCATTTCAATAAATATATACATTTATATTGTGTAATATGTATTATGTTTTATGATTATGTTAAATACGTATACACATATACACGTCTGGCTATCTGTCCTCTTGATTTCTCGAAATTTGCTATATAAATGATAGAAGAGCGGGGGAAATAGAAAAAAAAGTTTTAAAAAGTTGATATTTTTTGATTGTAAAAACAAAAAAAATCGGCAATTGATAATCATAAAAGGGCAAAAACTAAAGTACGATTTGTGATCATGTCCAAAATAAAAAAGTTGAAAACAACTTACATATATAAGTTGCCAACTTATATATATATATATATATATATATATATATATATATATAAATACGCGTATATTGTATTGTCAATATGTCAAGAATTATTAATAAAAATAACAGTAGTAATAAAAATCGAACGAAGTACAAAGCAACTCGTTCGAAACTGTTAAAAAATATAATCAATATCGAGCGTTTTTTTCAATATGTAGCCATCGCCTAAAACAATTCAAAACAAACTGTGAAATTACATTGAAATTCGTTCTGTTACTAAAATGGATATCTTTTTCGCGAAAGTATGAGACTTTCACGAAAAAGATATTATATAACATAAATTTTACGTTGATTTTTCCTATGATCCCGTCGGTCGGTCATAAAAAGAAAGCTTACAAAAAGCGATAAAAAGAAATAATAAGTATTTAAATATTTTAAAAAACTTTTTTGACTTTGATTTTGTCAATAATAGATTATAATTTTAATTTTATATTATGCGGATATGCATAATTGCAAAAGCGATTGCCGTGCATTTTTTGACCTATCTTACGTAAAGTATGGTGTCATCTCTGAATATCTGTACTCACATTTGTTATCTTCACTATATTCTAGAATCCGCGGTTTAATTCCGAGTTACACTTTATAAACTTTTTATTTTGCAAAACTGTCAGTCCACTTAGTATAATTATAAAGAATCGTTTTGATTCCGTTTTTATATGGCTTTTAATTAAACTTTAATTACTTTGGTTCACATTTACGCAGCAAGAGTTAAGTTGTCTAGTGTTCTTGTTGATTATAGTTAATTTTAAATTACGAGATAAATAAACACACGCAACTCCAATTATTAGCCAATTATTAACATCTCGACCGTGTTGGCGCGCTATCGCATGGAAATGAAATGTCAAAAAATACAAAAAGTTTGCGAAGTAAAACGTATCAATTAAGCGCATTCCCACAGCAACGTTAATGTGTTGTTCGTTTGGTTGTATTACCACAAAGCACTGTGTCAAAACTCGTTCGATTAACTTGCCAATAATTAAAACTACTATGTTTCGCGTAGATCAGGGTTACCATACGTTTCCATTATCTTTGATTTTGTATATTTTACCAGGTACGATGAATTGATAAAATTCTTGATATTAATTTTTAACAGTGGAAAAATAAATTTTAAAAGTTACAATTTAAAAAACAAAATACGAATCAAAAGATACCCTGTTATGTAGGATACTGTCACGTAGATTATCATATATGCATATAATTGTGAAAATGTGATCTAAATCGATTTAAGAACTTCAAGTTTATTTTTTTGAATAAGCAAATACCTAAAGAAATATTGAAATATATATAAAAAAAAATCTCCTATAAGTGTAGAGTTTGTGAATTTTTTTTGTGAAAAAAGATTTAGAACAAATTGTGAAATTTCATGTTTTTTTAAACTACATCGCTTAAAAAAGTTCTACTCCCTCCCCATAAAAATAAAATATTTAAAGAATTCGACATAAAAAGGTTTTTTACTTTCTGTTTATTTGTGATGTCTTTATTCAATTCGAAAAAGTAGCAGACTGCTAGTCTAATAGTCGCTAGTGTCCGTTAGTGTCCGTAGTCTAATAGTCGCTAGTGTTGGATTTTGAGAAGAATATATGGAATGAATGACAAAAACATTGAAAACTCGTAGTTTCAGTTAAAAAAAAGTATATAAGCAAATTTTGTGTACATTGTTATTTTAAAAATTGGTAAATAATCTTTTCTTTTTAACAAACATAAGTTTCTTTAAGAGAGAAAGGTTGTTTTGTGTTTTTATTTATTATTTTGTCGCATTGTTCAAAATGTCCTGTAAAAATAGATAAAACTATTGGCTAAATTTAGGATGGTAAGGCTGCCTTGAAGCATTTTTAATTTAAACAATTCTCCGAGAGTCCCAATTGAATGCACATGCCTGCACACCCTAATTTATAACCACTCATTATACCTGCATTAATGCCGGAACATGCGAAGTATGTATCTTGATCAAAAAACGGTTAAGTATAGCTTATCATAAGCGGTATATTGGCGAGTTTCTTCTGATTTTGATAAGTAGTTTATTCTACCGGCTGTTGAATGTAATTTTGTATGCATTTTCCCGTACAATTATTTAAAACCACCGAAGACGTCACTTTGCACATATTCGGGAAAAAACTTTTATTTCTGTATTTGACATATCTATTATCTCATTAGCAGAAAAAAACCTATCATGTACGAGTGAAACTCGTATTATGAGGGTTCCGTAAATATTTAGGCATTTATAAACATTTAATGTTAGATAATATTTCTATTGAACTATTTACAAAATTTTAATTTTTTAGTACAAGTTAGCAATTAGTAGGCAATTTATTTAAATTGCCTGCTATATCTTTCACAGGCGCATATTAAAAAAATATTTATTTTATATGATATAACTACAAATTAACGATTGTTTCCTTTACTTTTGCTTTGAGATCTTGCTTCTTGCCAAATTTCATAATTCTATGTCAACGGAAAGTATCCTATAGGTTCCAATTTATTTGCAAGTGTCAAATATATAGCATAAATGGTTGTATTTTTAGGGTTTCTTTTATGACCTTGACTTAGAGGCTTGATTTTTTACAGCCCCAAGGGACCGTAAACCAAAATTTTTAGTATTAATTTCAACTTGATACCTCCACGCATTCCTGAGAAAAAGGGCCTTGACAGGCAGGCGGATAGGCAGACAGACGGGCAACGAAGTTATCTTTTAAGGGTTTCTTTTTTTCCTTTTGAGGTACGGAACCCTAAAAACTATATTTGCTGCATTCCAAAAAATTAAGTTTCAACAATTAACGCTCTTCTGTTATTTCTAAGTAGATCCCTGTCTTCTAGGCAATTCCCAAGCCAAAGCCCAAGCAATCTTTGGTTTCTCTCTGATTGTGAAGTTCTCACCTCTTTCTCTTTATAGGTATATCCTCATATTCATGTTTTATGCATGAATGGTGTGATTTCGTTAAGGTAATTTAGGGAAAGCACATTTAATAATATGTATGTAACATGTTAAACTAAATGTCAACTAAATGTCGTCGAAATATAGAAACCGAAACATTTTCTGTTATATCTCTCACTATCTAATATAGACACTGGTTATGAATAATAAAGAATATAAAACGTATTGTTAAGTTGTATCGATCTAATGCGGCATTTTTTAACATCATTATGATGCACCACTAAATGTCGTCGAAATATAGAAAACGAAACATTTCCTGTTATATCATTCACTATCTAATGTAGACACGGGTTATGAATGACAAAGAATATAAAACGTATTGTTAAGTTGTATCGATCTAATGCGGCATTTTTTAACATCATTATGATGCACCACTAAATGTCGTCGAAATATGGAAAACGAAACATTTCCTGCAATATCATTCACTATCTATTATAGACACAGGTTATGAATAACAAAGAATATGAAACGTATTGTTAAGTTCAACATCATGACGCTAAAGCTAATTGTTATCGAAACATAGGTAGGTGCATTAGCAATAACGAAAGCATGTTCTACGTAACATTTCCCGTTCTATTATTTACTAGCTACTGTTGACATAGGTTATGAATGATTAGGGATAAAAAAGTTGTGGTCAAGTAGTATTGGTCCAATATTATATTTTTCAATACAATTGTGATAATCCCTTAAATTTCATCGATCGGCACAGAAGCATTAAAAATTACATAAAATTCTTCTTTGACGTATTGTTCGTTATCTTATTTATTAAGTTTATTGTCGGCACAAGTTAAGAATATCTACGAATCAAAAACAAGTTGCTAAGTCAAATTTATATTTTTTAACGTCATCGTAATGCTCCACTAAATGTCATCGAACCATACGTATGTATACATGACAGATAATATGTCCATGTTTTTCAAATAAGTTCCTGTTATATATTTGATTATTATCTAATGTAGAAACAGTTATGAATGACAAAGAACCAACAATGTGCCTTTAAGTGGTATTGATATAACCTAGTACTGTGCTTTTCATCATAATTAAAAAAAATTGCAAATGTGTACAAAATATCGTATTAAATTAAATGAAACCAAGTCTTCTTACATCTTTTCGTTCAATAACGTATGTGCACTTCCCATATTTAACAAAAATAGAGTTTTTCACGAATCTAGCAAACTATCTATGAATGAAAATAATTGTCAAATTAAAATGGAAACAACAATTAAAAAAGGAAAAAGGAGAATTAAGTATAAAATAAAGATAACTTCACCGGCTGCTAGGACAAAACTCAAAACCTTGCGTCGACAATAAAATAAGAATCTACAATCAAATTTTGAAACCAATCTTGATTTAAGGTGTTAAAACTTGGCGACATAACAGAAGAACAAACATTCGACAAACACAAACTTTTTAAAATGACTGCGGAGAATTGTCAGTGCCCCAGCTGTACATTAAAGCAGTTTTAAAAATAAACACGTCATGTAGTTGCAAAATCACGAAAACCCTGAGATGGAAGCTGAATACATGGAAGAGACGAAACGTCCCAAGTATGGCGGATATACGACGACGGCTAAAGAGAATTAAATATATTTAATTGTCTGTCAAGAATCCGGCAGGACCAAAGTGATAATTACAAAAATGAAATAAAAGTTGCTAGCTGATCTACTTTAGGCTGACTCCGATTGTGTTGTTGCACCACCTTGGGTGATGGAGATAGAAGAGATGAAACGTCCTAAGTATGGCGGATATACGACGACGGCTAAAGAGAATTAAATCTAATTAATTGTCTGTCAAGAATCCGACAGGTTAAAATAATTACAAAAATGAAATAAAGTTGCTAGCTGATCTACTTTAGGCTGACTCCGATTGTGTTGTTGCACCACCTTGGGTGATGGAGATAGAAGAGATGAAACGTCCCAAGTATGGCGGATATACGACGACGGTTAAAGAGAATTAAATCTAATTAATTGTCTGTCAAGAATCCGGCAGGACCAAAGTGATAATTACAAAAATGAAATAAAAGTTGCTAGCTGATCTACTTTAGGCTGACTCCGATTGTGTTGTTGCACCACCTTGGGTGATGGAGATAGAAGAGAGAAATGTCCCAAGTATAGCGGATATACGACGACGGCTAGAGAGAATTAAATCTAATTAATTGTCTGTCAAGAATCCGGCAGAACCAAAATGATAATTATAAAAATGAAATAAAAGTTGCTAGCTGATCTACTTTAGGCTGACTACGATTGTGTAGTAGCACCACCTTGGGAGATGGAGATAGAAGAGAGAAATGTCCCAAGTATGGCGGATATACGACGACGACTAAAGAGAATTAAATCTAATTAATTGTATGTCAAGAATCCGGCAGGACCAAAGTGATAATTACAAACATGAAATAAAAGTTGCTAGCTGATCTACTTTAGGCTGACTACGATTGTGTAGTAGCACCACCTTGGGAGATGGAGATAGAAGAGAGAAATGTCCCAAGTATGGCGGATATACGACGACGACTAAAGAGAATTAAAACTAATTAATTGTCTGTCCAGAATCCGGCAGGACCAAAGTGATAATTACAAACATGAAATAAAAGTTGCTAGCTGATCTACTTTAGGCTGTCTATGATTAAGGTGATGTTGTATTGGATAAAATATAATTAACATATCGATCCAACTTTCAAGATTTTTTTATCTCCAATTAAAATGAAAGAAAATAAAAATTATGAAGCTCCACTAAATGTTATCAAAATATAGATTCATTAAGAATAATGCAAGCGTCTTCTTCAAAACTTCTCCGGTACTAGAATTGACTCTTTGTCGATAAACACAGGTTGATAATAGAACGACTAAGCAGTGAGTATTGCAAGTTTTATGAGTCATCAATATGTTGCATTGATGAGTATAATCGCAAATGGAACAATAGTATTCTGCTATTTCTTGAATCAGCAATAATATGCCACCTGCTACATCATTGATTCCCTTTGTTAATAAAAAAAATAAGGATGTATATCATGTTGAGTAATAATATCGAAACTGTAAATTAGTAGATATAATAAAGATAAAATTCGAGATAAATTTTGAACGACACACGATTATATGGTATCGACAAAATTGCTTCACATCGTAATATAAATTGAAAAAAAAAATTTGTGAAATATGTATATGATATGTGTCACTCTATAGTTGAAAATAAGTAATGCATAATGGTAAAAATAAGTAGACGAGTTGAGAAATGGAGGGTTAATGTTGATAGGAAATGACAAGTATTATATATGTAATATGAATGGCGTTCTAACGAGATTGACACGGATCATACGTGCGTGTATACGTGCTCATTTGCGTACATACAGTTACATTATATTATATTATTATATTTTGAGAAATCGTTTACGGATATTGAATGGTTCATTGTATAAATGTTAAGGAAATGAAAGTGTAAAGAAAGATTAGACGTTCATAGTAAATGTGGGTGGATCAACTTAGAGGACTTTAAAACAGGGCGTTTCAGAAAGTAATTTTGCATTTAAAAAATAGGAATGAAACCTTTTTCGTTTCGAGTGTACAAAACTTTAATTTACATATATCAATTCTTTAGGGCTCCATCGTTAAACAAAGAATATAATTTTGCCATGTCCATCCGTCCGTCGGTAACAGCCTCTCATTTTTTTACAGTTTTTGATTTGGTTGCATAAAACTTTATGAGTATACGCTTCAGACGGGGATCTCAATTAATATGGGGTAAAATATTTGTTTAATATACCTTCCCATACTTGTAAATTGGGTACGAATTTATTTCTTGCACTCCATCAAATGGGATGTTTTCCGTATAAGGGTATATTAATCAATTTTCTTCCAGCAGCAATTTTAAAAATCTGATAAAGTTCTAGATATTGGCAGTTGATTAGAACTTGAAAGTTCTAATAAAAATTAAATAATTAAATTTATTTCAAACAATTTCAAAAGCAGCTTCAGAACTACTTTAGGTCAGTTTTTTTATGTTAACGAAATCAAATAAAGGGAAATTTTGGAAAATTTATTTCTTTGTTTGAATGTTTATTTATTTATGACTTGCGAGCTGATACACTGATTTCGAATATTGAATATATTTGGCGTTCATTTTGTAGAAATTCATTATTCACACTTAAATGAAACTATAAAAAAATATCTTCAGGTGGGATATTAGCAAAGATTATCTTTGCTAATAGCCCACCTGACGATGTTGTAATACAACGAAACCTAGGTCGTGGTAAAGAACTTAAAGAAAGTAGAAATAATACTACATCACGTAGTTTCATTTAATTGTGGACACTGATTTCGATTAAACTTTCAGTATTCTAAACGTAATGAGGCTTATGTCTGTAGGGATAAAGATCACAAGCTGAAGTTACTATAGAAGGAGAAATAGTTTTCTCCACTCTTCGCGTATTTAAAGTACTATATTGCATATATCTAGAATTTCAAATTTTCTTTTACAATCTGGGGTATATCCAGGAAGATGCCCTATAGTCTGATATACAGTGATACTGTAGTTCTGAAATGTTAATTTAAATGAGTTGGTAAATTAAATACGGTTTGTAATAAAAAAATAAATGCTGTCATTTATATAACATAAATACAAGAAACAGATCTCTCTGACGATTAATTAGATAATAATTTGTTAATTAAATAGTTGAGTAACAATCTTTATTATCCCTATTGCAGACATTGGCTAAGCCTCTAAGAACATCTAATTGGAAATTTTAATTGAAATAAAAGCCCAGCTGAATAAAATACATATATTTTTTTCCTTTAATGATAATTAAAAATTATTTCTTATGAGAGGAGGTCGTCTCCTCTAGACATACCTCCTCTAGACATTTTTATAAAGTCTTTTCTAGAACACTAATTTTTAGTCACTTTTTCATGATCGAGACTAATTCCACCAATGAAACGAATAATGCTGGTTTTTTATGTCATGTAATATTTACGGGCTATTTTAATGAACAAGTAATAATAAAGTAGATGTTAGGTCATATGATATTTGTTGGCAATTATGTTAATTCACCAAAACGAGGAATCATATGATCCGGAAACTTATGTTTCAATAACTTGGTTATTTGGGTTGTTGAATTAATTTTTAACTAGAAAATATGAGGTATATTTTCTGGTTAAAAATTATTTAAATCTTCCCACGAAAAAATCCATAATCATTCTTCTGTGCTTTCCATTCTGCGTTCATAACAGCATTTTCAACAGTATTCAGGAATAAGTACGGCCCAATGATACCATCTGACCAAAATGCACATCATAAATATGACTTTTGTGTATATATAGATCTTTAAAGTGCGGCATATAGATTTTCGTCACCCCGAATGCGAAAATTTTGCTTAGTCGCGAAGGCATTCGACCAGAAATGAGTTTGGCCACTAAAAATTATTTTTAATACAAACGAATCAAATTCAATCTGCCGTGAAAACAAATCAGCAAACATTTCTAAGCAGTTAATGCTCAAGTGGTTTTACTTAGTTACGAAGCCATTCGACCAAAAATGAGTTTCACCACTAAAAATGATGTTTTCTTAAAAACAAGTCAAATTCAATCAGTTTTGAAGACTATTCAGCAAACATTTCTACGCACTTAACGATCAATTGGTTTAAGTTTTGAAAGTCAACAACACTTTTTACACCTTTAAATGCAAAATATGAAGAATATTCCATATAGTTCCATAAGAAAGTCCCAGTTCTCCATAGCGACTTGCTCAATTGATTTGGATTATTACTCACACATCAGGAATGCTGTTCTCTTCTGACCTCTTAAATCGTTGAATCAATTTTAACCAATTTTAATCAAATGTAATCAAAATCAGTTGACTCAATTTTAATTATTAAATTACAAATAGCAGGATGTGTAGCAAGACTATGATGGCCATAGAATAACGTAATTCAGGATACTTGGACTTAACAATTTCATTATTTTTGTAAGACTTTTTACAAATTCTATACGCTAAACAACTGTATATTTTTCCATGACAGTTTTTTAAACTATACTAAATGCAAATGTCAATTTTGGTGGAAATCTTAAACACATTACGCGGTGGCTACTAGATTTGAAACAAGTAATACAAGTTGAATTAAAATTCGGAGAGAGGCTTTGGGTGATACGCGTGCAGTATATGGCTTTGTTATCATTTCATTATATGTATATATTGTTTACCGATATTGAAATTCTCATAATAGTAGGCAAAAAAATACTAAGTGAATTTTAAAGGTTCGATAGGATAACATACGTACATACAAATTTACGTAAGTTTAATTGCGATAAAAAACTATTAATCTAAAACGCATTTGGTAATTTTATTATGAATATTTTTACTTAGATTTGACTGCAAATTTGATTTACTTGAATGAAAATGCAGAGAAAACTTCATTAATGATTTCATTCTTTCAATCTAATTTTCTTACGAGAATAAATAGCAACTCAAAGTTAACGTTGCCTAATGTAAAAAGTACCGTCGACTCCTATGGCAAACTAACTACGTTAATTTGAATTAATTTTAATTGAGTTGGAGGCTCTTCGGGTCCATCATAAGTCGTGAGTCGTGCGCCCTTAAATATTCTTCAAATTGCTGATTTTACGGAGTGGCAATAAAATTTACCTTAGCCTTATTTCGAGGATACACTTTCATCGTATTATAAGGCTTTTAGGCCGTCTTCGCCGTATCCTCCGGATGGAGCTTAATTTAATGTACCTGAAAACAATTTAATTATGACATTTTCCCCCGGGGACATGCGCTTTATTACATTTTTTTAATCCCGGTGTGATATTGATGATACGAGACGTAGATTTGTTTGCCTTGAACTTGAAATAAAGTTTATATTGTACGAACTTTACAGCTCTGATTTTCATAGAAATATGAAATACTCGGTTGTAATTTTTTTTTAAAAGTGTGTCTTGAAAGGATCTCCAGTGCTTATAATTTCTTTATTCTATAAGTATAATGTTTTTATTGTGAAATTAACTTATTTAGTTATCTTAAATTCGCATATTCGATGTTTTACATAAACGACAAAAGTATCATTTAACGTTAGTTATTGGTATATTAATGAACTATACAATAATATTAAATAAACTATATTAATAAAATATCGCTCCGTAATGTAACATGCGTTACTAATGCGCAACTAATGTCATCGCTCTGTGCACTATGAGTGCACAGTGATCATTATGCATCACTAATGCCGACACTGCACACGAGTGCATTGTGACCATTATAAGTCATGAATGCCATTACTTCACACTATGATTGTCCTGTAAGCATTATATACCACTAATGCTGTCACTTTAGGTACACTACGCGCTCTCAGTATCCTATGATCATTATAAGTTACTAACTTTATCGATGCGCATTATGAGTGCACTGTGATCATTACGAATGAACTGTGACAATTATACGCCACTAATGCCCTCACTACGCACTACCAATATCCTATGATCATTGTAAGCTGCTAACGTTACCACTGCACATTACGAGTGTACTGTAGTCAATTATATGCCTAACTTTACTGAGCGGCAAGAAGTTTCACATCAAATATATTTACAGGTATTTAGTATTTTTATTGCCTAGGGTTTTAAGTGCTTAATTACAGAGTGAGAAATTTCGGTTCAATTATACATTTTTATTTAATTTTTATGGCGGAACTACGTCTTTTATGATATTCGACGGGGGTCACTTACAGCGTACCTTACATTAAGTGCTTTTATCTCGAAAAATAACTATCGTAGAGCAGTACATCAATAAGTTTATATATATATATATATATATATATATATATATATATATATATATATATATATATATATAAGCTGTGCCGACGCGATTTCGTTGGCGTGCAAATCATATCACAAAAGTTATTAGGAATTTTATTGTTTTTTCTCTCCTTAAGAATGAGCATATAGTTTATTAAAAACGCTAATAGATGGCTTTGGTACTACCGCATCGCAGTATATCTACGAACATAAAGTTTACTAAAACGCTAATAGATGGCATTAGCAGCACCAAGATCGTAATATTCACCAATCAGGCTATTCTTTATATCTGTAATATCCAGAAATATTGCTCGAAGGTATAAACTAGTACCATGCCAAATAATGTTGTTTTTCAGGGAGATACTGAAAAAATAAAAGCTGTCCAATTCTTTGGTTTCAAAGCATCATCTAGAAACATATAATATATTTTCGAACATAAGAACAAATAGTACGTAAATTACGAACTAAACTTATACGAAGTCACTGATAACAACTAGTGCTGTATAATTACAAAGTGTAAGTGAATTTGGACGCACATTCCACATTTTTCGCGCTATGTTCTTTTACAAAGAAAAAATATTCGTAGGGAATGAATTCCGTCTATACCTCGTGCGATCTGTGCTGCCTTTATTTCGAATTATTTTAAAAAAATCTAAGGGACCTGGTTCTACTATAAAAGTTGCGGCACAGTTGCTACTTTGATTTATTTGTTATTAAGTGAAACAAAACCAGTTTTTACTCTTCCACATTATATGAGTAAAGGCAATAGAGCGTCAAGTCATTTATGTACGCCGTAATATCACTTTAGGTCTGACTCACACGTGTTTACATCACATCGATTAAACAAAAATGATATAGTTCTCAAAAATATATTTATTTTGAAGTAGCGTGTATTTTAAGGGTATTTATTCATATATATTGCAGTACTAACTAGTCACTTCTAAAAACAGATTTTGTTTTTTGTGTTTTAGAAAATAATTAAAATACTTAATGATTAAAATATTGCTAAGGTAAGATTATTTATTATAAACTCCTCTCTGATTCTTAAAGGACAAAAGGAACCATATATAAATCATGTTATTGGTAAGAAAGGCAATTGTAAGAAGTTTCAAAATGGAGCTTGAATTTCATCACGAACTGTCGTCCGATGGACTGTGTTTATGTAGTACGGAAACTCTTCGTTTGTAGTCAGAATACCACCTCATTGCAATTTATTACGATTGACTTTATAGGCAATTACATCAATGTTATATGATTGATATACGAGGGGTAGTTCAAAAGTAATGGATATTTTTTTTAATTCGCCGAAGTTTTTTCTTACTAAAATGATATAAGTAATCCGTTATTTGTGGAAGTTACATTAAAAACGATAACACGAAAATGGTGAAAATGAAGTAAGGAATTATTATCAAGTAACTCTGCAAAAAATAATTTAACGAAGGATTCATTGACACAGTGGAAAATATTGGAGTTGAAACAGAGAAGTACTTCTATGTTTCACAGTCGCACGCTGGTGCAAGGTGTTTAAATTGGACAGAACTTCCACTGAAGATGAATATCGCAATGAGATACCACTCATGTTATTCATTGAAAACTGTGATAAAAATCCAAAATATATAATTTCTGTTGCCATTAAAACTTTAATTATTGTTACAGAATAAAAAAGTTTGTACTTTGGGTGCTAAAAGTGTTAATATAATATAATTTTAAAAAAGAAATGGGCGGCTCGATATTTCAAGTCTTCAATAAATATGTACCAAGCTGATACGAAAACCTTTTTTGAAACATGTTGCAAACTGATTGCGCAACTTTAATCCCGAAACAAAATCTTAATCGATGGCTTGAAAATACCAAATTTGCCATGGTCGAAGAAATTTCAAGCGATAAAGGTTAGGCATCCGTTTTTTTTAATGCATTACATATAACCATGGCGAAGTATTTAGGAAAGCCAGTACGGTTAATACAATAAAAACATTCAGGAAGGCGATAAAAAAAGATAGCGGAGACTCGCCGTCATTCGTCAAGTTTCAAAGAAAGATTTCGAGTTGCCTGAATACCCATTTTATTCTTCAGATCTAGCCTCTAGTGATGTTCAGGTCCCTTCCTGATTAAATAAATACTATCGAGATAAAAAATCTATTTCTGTGTAAAGGAGCGTGGTAATATCTGCCACTGATTTTTTTTAAAACTGTCAAGAATTTTTTTTAAATCTTTTGAAAAAAAGGCGAACTAAATGTAGAGTCATTCGGAGACTGTATGAAAATAAATATAATCTTTAACCGTTTATGTTATGTTACTAAGGTATTACTTTTGGCTCACCCTATTTTTATTAACAATTGTCGTTGTCATATCCCATATACACGAAACAATTAATTAAACCTTTTGTTTGAACAGTTGATTGGCACAAATCGATTAATCAGTAAATTCGTAGAAAGTAAAGACAGTGTGATTAATTGCAATGGAGCTGAATTCTTAAAGAATTACGTAATTTCTGATATGAATTGTGTGTCTGACATGATATGAGTCACTACATTATAAGGTAATTGACGTGATACTTATTCATAATTGCAAAGTGATATGTATCATCAATTCCAATCGCTTTGATCGACGACATTACGATTTAGGTATTTGCGTATAACGACATATGTATCTGTTGGTATAATAAAACGATAACAAGGCTATGCCCGTGCACTCGTCACGCAAAACCCACTGCACGGATTCTAATGAAGTTCGCAGTTTTGTATCTTTGATGCTTGCCAATATCTCCAATAGAAATCCTAAAGGGTATCATTTAACTCTTCCATCACTAATTATTTAATTGACAGCGACATCTAGTTCTATTATAGACAACCCTCACAAATACGTAGTTTTATAAATTCTTCACTAGATGGCCTATTCATTTCATTTTTAGTAAATGTTTTTTAGTTTCATAACGCCTTTACATTTACATATTAGTAAATAAGGTATAATTATTATATACCAGACCTTAATGCACCCTCCTGGTTAGAATAATTTTTACAAAGCGGGAAAAATTGTTACTCAGTTAGAAAATTAGAAGTTAGAGCTAACATTTACCTTAGAAGCTAATAAAAATATCGAAGTTATAAAAATATTTATTCCTTTACATAATTTTTATTTACTTTTGTTTTTTTATATTGTGATATATATATATATATATATATATATATATATATATATATATATACATACATACATACATACATATATATATATATATATATATATATATATATAAATTACCAAATGGCTTTCGATGTTGTAGATAATGATATCTTATTAAATCACCTTGGCGAGGTGGGGATCTCCGTTCCACTTTTACGATTTTTCTCTTCGTATCTCGTGGATAGAAAGCAATACATACGAGTGCGTGACTTCTTTATATCCGGGACTTACTTTAGACGATCTGGAGTATGCCAGGATTCGAATCGCGGGTCTCTACTTTTCACTATTCTGATAAACGATATTGGTTGTGCGGTGAAACTACGCGTTGTTTGTTATTCGCGGACGATGTGAAACTTTTTACAGTCGTCAAGGATGCAGCGGATGGCGAACCGTTGCAGCATGACATCAACGCCGTCATTGAGTGGAGTGCAGCGAACGGCTTACGGCTTAATGCAAACAAATGTTTATTATTGAGTTATATGCATACGCTCCTATTAAATGTGAGTAAATACGGTCAGTGGATCTCACTATATCGTCTGTATGAAGGTCGCTGATTTGGGAGTCAAATTTGATTTGCGATTGGCGTTTCGTGGGAACATGGCGGATGTAGCCAAAAATCATTTCGGAAACTTAGATTCGTGTTAAATGATTGAAAATATTTTAATTCTATATCGTCAATTCATCTGCAGTACACTTCATTGATGCAGGGCCGTTCACAATCCACCTCCATTATTTGGAGCCCACAGGAAACCAAGTACAGCTTGATGATTGAACGTGTGTAAAAGACATTTCTACGATATATCTGTATATGATTGGACGTGTGTAAAAGACATTTCTACGATATATCTGTATATGATTGGACGTGTGTAAAAGACGTTTCTTCGATATATCTGTATATGATTGAACGTGTGTAAAAGACGTTTCTTCGATATATCTGTATATGATTGAACGTGTGTAAAAGACGTTTCTTCGATATATCTGTATATGATTGAACGTGTGTAAAAGACGTTTCTTCGATATATCTGTATATGATTGAACGTGTGTAAAAGACGTTTCTTCGATATATTTGTATATGATTGAACGTGTGTAAAAGACGTTTCTTCGATATATCTGTATATGATTGAACACGTGTAAAAGACGTTTCTTCGATATATCTGTATATGATTGAACGTGCGTAAAAGACGTTTCTTCGATATATCTGTATATGATTGAACGTGTGTAAAAGACGTTTCTTCGATATATCTGTATATGATTGAACGTGTGTAAAAGACGTTTCTTCGATATATTTGTATATGATTGAACGTGTGTAAAAGACGTTTCTTCGATATATCTGTATATGATTGAACACGTGTAAAAGACGTTTCTTCGATATATCTGTATATGATTGAACGTGCGTAAAAGAGAGATTTCTTCTGTATATGAGACAGTATGGTTACTTCCCTTTTCTTTTTCCTACCGATTTTCTCTTGGATATGCTAGGTTTCTATTCCTTGGAATTCAGAAGACACGTTACGCTTATGAAATTTGTCTTCCAGATATTAAAAGAAAAAAAAATGTCTGCCCTGTATTATTAAGTAAATTTTATTCTTAGTACCTGATAATTTACTGCATTTACCCAATACCAATTTTAGCAAACAGGTGATCTGTTTGCTATACCACCTGCTAGAACCGAAGTAAATCTTTTCAGTTTCCCACAGTATTCAACTGTCCAACTATCTAATCGCGCTCGCATCAGAGCGTGTTGTCGTCGTTATCTTTTATATTTCATGTGTATTTTATATTCATGCTTAACATATACCTTTTTTTTGCTTTTAAATTAACCCATTAATTACTTATCATTACGTTTACCTGTACCTGTAATGTATCGAAAAATGTATATATATATATATATATATATATATATATATATATATATATATATATATACTGGATACTCGATAGTCGACTAATTAAGTTGTGTAGCCCACAAATCTGCTAAAATAAACTGAATTCGTGATCGTATTTATGATGTAGGCTTACAGTCGAATAGATTAAAATTTTAATTTCAATCCGTAAAAATACGAATATATTGCATGAGCCATAAAATAGAGGTAATCAAAAGTCTTTAATGGTAAATATTTTACGATTATGGGGCCTTACTTATTTGCACAATTTCTGTAGGCGAATATAAAGGGTTTATATAAATATTAATTGCATTATGCTTTATACCGATGGATGCAGTAATGGGCGTCGCTGATGCAGAATTGTGGTTTAATATAAATGGTAGCGTAATTGGAATGTATGAAATTTTAACGGTATTAGCGGTATTACACGAGCCGTCGCGTGAGCGCATTATAAACCAGAAGCTTTCGTCAGGGGATGCCAACCGGTGTTATGATTCTATTAAAATGTATACTCTATATATAAGCTAAGTATGTATATAGATACTATGTCTCGTCATCAAAACATAAACAAGTCGCCAAAATTTTTTTTTTTACACGCTCACCATATTGTAAACCGTCATACTTACCCTTTCATGTTTATCAGTTGGAATATTTTTAAGATAAACGCAATTAAAAAAATTGATATAGTTTACTCAAAAAATGTTCCAGTTTGTTTTTCTACATTTTGACGACCATATTTCTTTCTATCCTATTAGCTAATAGTTAAACTTATGTATACTGTTACATTTCCTGTCAAATTAAAATTTGCATTAAATTCAGTGCCGCCATTATCAAATTGTATTGACATTACATCGTAACGTATAAGTACAATCATTACTACAAATATCTTATCTGAACATTTTCGTAATGAAAAGGAAAGTATAATAAATCGTATTTTAGTTTTAAGGTTATTTTGTAGCAGATTGTATTAAATCTAGGCATCATCGAATGAATATTCTAGTCATTATCGAAAATTCTATATCTAATATACCGTCATTGTTTATGCGTCAGTGGATTGTAAACTTTAGTTTTCTTTTGTATTATTGTTTGTTTGACGAATGAAAATTGCAAACGTATATTTTAATTGTGATTAAATTGTGAATTTTGTTTTGTATAATATGTTTCGAATAATGATTTGACATTTTAAATCAATTTTGGTGATGATAGTTTTGTGCTTGAGTGAATGGTTAAAATTTACTTTTTGGACGATACATGAAAGGCGTGTTTTTTCATATAAATTTTCACTGATAGGAAATTATATTTTTTTTTATTTAATTATTGAATTAAATATCAGCAAACAGTTATTTATCATTATGTTTATTTCAATTTACCCATTTTAGTACTGTCACAATTGTAAGCATTTTAAATAAATCAAATTATTATTCAAATATTCTTATATTGCATTAAATAAGAAAATTATATTTAAAATATTAAATGAAACTTTTTTGTATAACACATTTTGTTTTAATAATTAATTATGATTTGAACTCTATATCTCCAAATTTTTCATTTAATCATATAGATTGATAACATTTACTTCTTCACTCTATCTAGTGTCTTTACTCTTTTTGATCTCTGTAAACTATTGTAACTTTAGGTTAATGTTTTCAGTACACTGCTGCCTGTACTGATTGGATTTTATTTACAATTAGAATAAAATATTATTTATAAAAATAAAGTTTTCGGCAAAAAATTGTTGTATTAACTTAAGAATCATCAGGTTGAAGTTCCTGTAAATACGTTCATTCGCTAGTTACTTTAAGTTAACTGTATGTTAAAAGTAAACAAATAAAATTTAAGAAATTTATAATTTAACAAGTTTCATTCCGATTTTAAGTGTCTTTCCATCGAGACTCTTTTGTTGTAATTTAATTTTTAGCACATTGATATTTAAATTTGTCTCGTGTAATATTAAATAATATTTAGCTTCAAGATAAAGCTAATTGTATAATCGATTAATTAGCAATGGAATTTCCTTTTTTTAATCAGTTCATTAAAATTACGTCATTTTTCCATTAGACTTAAAACAATATAACATACTTTTAACGTTCGATCCTAACAAGCTGACGTGCAAAATTACTCCGTTTAATATTGTTGCATGAATAAAATGTGTCGCATCTCTGCTCTTTATTATGTTGAATTGTTGCATTGTCGCCGCTGTACCGCTCGATACGGTGCGGCTTGCCGAGTCGATTATCAAGGCAATTCGCGGAACGTTATCTGTTTGTTAGTGCTAAATCCTGTTTATTAGTTCGAGTTTATTGTTTGCGATTACTTAAATTGGTATAGCATACGGGGCAATTAGTGATGACCTTTTTTACTATGGAAAGTTCATTTGTTTTCATTTAGTAATTTAATAGAATAAGTTTATACTCAGTTGCACTATTTACTCGTGTTCATTAAAATTTCACATCACTCAAACGTTTTCAATTCGATTTAACTTGATATTGGCATTGGTTTATCATTCAGAATAGATTTTATATTATAAAATTTATTCAAATGACAGGGGGAGTTGTAGCATTGATATGCGATTAATGCATTGATTTTTGTACCCTATTAAATAATAATTGTTGTTTACCAAGTGAATTAAAGTTTATTATAGTATAAAGTTATTAATAATGTATTATTTGTATTTGAAAGTTCTAAGTATTTTTAGTTATTAAAATTTGTATGTTTCATGCTGATTGTAATAATTCTGTCCTGTAATAATTCTTTAAATATTTTTTATCACTTTTTGTTGAGTGTAAGGATCGGTAAGATAAAAAAATAAAATCAAAACGCATGACGTTTTGATTTTTTTTATCTTACCGCCTGATAAATGTGAAACATCGTAATTATATAAAATTTTACCAGACCCAAATACACCCGATAAACCCTAGCTCAAGCATAGATTTGAACCATGCTACTTCACTTTATACAATAATAAAATTTTATAATAATATATAAACAGAAAACAGCAATGTCATGAAGTACATAGAAAATTTAACATTTTTACTGTTTTATCAGCTTTGCGACTAAGCATCTCCGTAAACCATCAGTCTCTTCTCCGGTTCACAATTCCGCCACCATTATATCAGGCTATGGGGAACTATAGGCTTGACAGCAATGCCGTTTTACCTTATACAGGGACTGAATCGACGGCTGTCATCTCACGAGCTGCTTGGAGAGCGCTGCTCCCGCACTTGGCAATGTCGTTTCCTTATATTATTGTTATAATAAGAGAAAACTGTCAACCGATATGATATACTTTACAATGTTAGAAATAAATGCGTGCTTTATTGTAGAACTTAGGGATATGTTGCTGTAGTTAAATAAGGGAGCAGGTTCAACCTGTTAGTAAGTCAATAGATTTCATGCTAACCTGAGAGATCGACGTTTGTTTCGTGCGTACGATTTGCTTATACCAGCTTGTCACAGCATGTTAATGCAAGCAAAGTTATAGCAGTAAAATTATGTTTATACTTATTCTCTATTTATAATTAATAACCTAAAAAATATTTGTTAATCGTTAAAAATAAATAACGTGTGGTTTCAATATTGAGAAAAAACGGAAGTAGACGGATATACAGACGAACGCATATGTGCCCTCATAGGAGTGCCTATGAGGGTTTTTTTATTTTGAGGTACGGAACCCTAAATAAGATGAAAAATTTTACCGAAAAATGTAATTTTTTGAAACAAAATAATTTTTAGTTACACCAGTTATCCTTTATTTTAACTAAAGTATCTTAAATATTTTTTATTTATATTAATATAATATAATAAAATTGTAACAGAGTAAATTCTGCTGGATGGATTATGATGAAATTTGGTATGGTAACAGTTTATACTCAAGAGCCAATATATGAGTGAAAAAAAAACAAAATTCTAATAACTTTTTTCATTTCGAATGCCACACGAACAAAGTCGTAGGCACAGCTAGTATTTATATAAGTACCAGTAAGTATATGAGTACCAAATGCACTTGATGCAACTATTAAAGCGTCGTTAAAATTATGAATTAATAATATTTGTAACAGTAGTTAGTTAATAATTCAATAAATGTATAAACATTAGCACAAAATTACAAGTCAAATTTTAAGTACAGAAAACGTTATATTTTAAAAGCTTTCTTAAATATGATAAAACAAAACTTTAATAAGTTTAAAAAAGTAGTTTTAAAAAAATCTTTGTCAGTTTTAAGTCTTGAAGTTCTTATATTTTAGCCATGTTGAAAGTACAATCAGGGGTCAGTATAGTCTGGAATCAAGTTAAAAATATATCTATATATTCTTTAATAAATAATACTCGGCGTTAATGACTGCCACTTTGGTCTGAACATCGGTCAGAATCTAACAGAGAAAATGTTTTTTGACCTCACATCACAAATGTTAATTTCTGTAAATCTACTAGAAACAGTATCCTTGGGAGTAGGGGATGAAAAAGAGATTTTAAAATGTTATTGTCACAGCTAAGTAGATACATAAAACTTGGTTGTAAAACATTTCTGCGTAAAATAGCCATATATAAAACCTTATATCATTGGTCATATGATAAGCTGTATAAAATTTGAATATTCCAGTCAAATTTATAGCAAAAAGACGAAAATAATATTGGACACTTTGTCAATAGATGACAGCAACCTATCTCTTTATTGTTTTGTTAATTTAATGTAATTACTGGATAAAATATTATGTTTCTTTTTCAATATTTTCCAAGTTTAACAAATTTAAGATTACACTTCAGGTGTAAATGTCATATTAGTTCGATTCGATGATATAAAGCAGAGCACTGGAAGTTAATATATGTGATCTTTCAAATTGTAAACATAAAATTTTTATAGCTAGGCGTAGGTTTTTGTATATTTAAGTAAATATTTTATTAAATTTTCTACTTTACCATTTTTAGTCTGATATTTCACATGATGAGATTGAAAACAAAAAAAAAGTGTTGTCATTTGACCCTCCAAATTTACCTCTAAAATGACTAATTAATATTTTTGTGCCATACGTTTATGTTCAGTAAAATCATGTCTAAAATCTTCTAGAAGAGGTGGCAAAACACTTCAACTTGACACATAGTAAAATATAAAGAAGTGAACTTTCGACAATTTGTATTTTGATAATTCAGCTCAAGCAAATGCTGGAAGTGTGACTTTCAAATTAGTGAAAAATTTATACTTGGTTATAAATTACTTGCCGAGATATTTGACATGAAACATTATCAATTTTATAATTTACTCACTCACTAACTTGTTCTCTCATTGACACATGATCAAAACTTATATGTAGGTCAATTCCAGAAGAACTACACCTTTATATACATACAAAGTGTTTAGGATATCAATGAAGCAAAGATTCTAAAATTTACATCCCTTTGTCGAATGGTATTCAAAATGATGGTAGTTAATGCCGTGACAGATGGATGGACTAGCCACTAAGTTGGTTCTGTAATTACCCCATTTTCCCAATTGCCATATATAAAACTAAAATGAAAGATTTAATAAATTAATTTAGAAATGTTCTGGAAGAGAATAAAATTTTAAATAAATTACTTGCTGAGTGAAACAATATTTTACTATCAAATACGATGTAAAAGTTCTTATTGTAGATTAGTTGACATACTCTATTGCGTAATTATTAAAGCAACTTAAACCAAAAATGGCGGTTCTTGCGTTAGAACTGTCGAGACTCATGGTATGATCCTACGTTACGGTGTTACGGTCTTACGTTAGAATTGTTATAAACCATTTTGAAATATTGGTTCAGCATACAATAATCATCATATCATCATCATATATATTAATACGCTAAGGTTTTAAGATGTTACTCTCCCTTTTTAGAAAAAACCTCACAACTAATCCACATAAATTATATATCATTTTATAGATAATTGCTTGCTCTACCGGCATCCACAACTAAAAAATGTATTATTGCTATTGTTTTTGCAAATTAATTAATTATTAAAATTATATACACAAAACAGCAATGCTGCCATCTAACGGCTCAACGTCAATATGATTGACGGTCGGTAAAATTTTTGTTTAATTTTAAATCCACTCACGTATAAATAAAGTGGCGCTTGAGCTCAATGCTTTTGATACTTGCGCCTCTATATGTCAATTTTAGTAAAATATTTGTTTGATCTGTCATCTGAGCTTCATAATGGAATAAATAATGCGAAGACTTCGCACGGGTCACGCTAGTATATACATATTACTCAACAAACCATACACAATGTGGAAATAAGTTTCACTTTTATTGGACAAAAAAATTTAATACTTGATAATTTAATAAATCAAAAAGTCTTCTTTTTTATTAAATAATGTTATGTCTGAATTCTACGTAAATTGACGTATAGTGTAACATTCCTGAATTATTAGATAATTCGTCAAGTCGCACATTAATGCATGATCGTAGATTAGTGCGTTATGCCCACTTTTACCACATTAATCCAAATATCTGAAGAAATATCGGTTTTTTTTTTGTATCAAAAGACATTGTATATATTACATATGCTGAAACTAGGTGAATATAGTTATCGTGTAACAGTACGATCCAAAAATTATTAGAAAATTTTTTATCGAAATTAATTTTAACAGTTTGGAAAAAAATAATTTTTGCGTTTTTATTGTTTTTTTTAAACAAAACGAAGTGTAGTGAAATGTCTACTTTTCCTGTAATGTTAATTGTACAATTTTTGAGAGCAGTTTTTACCAAAATTAAAAGATAAATATTTTTTTTTTAAATTTTAATCTAACATCATTTTACATTGACTTGGTTTTTTAGACAAATCTCTCGACGGGCTTTGTAAATAAAACTGAAAGTGTGGTGAAATAACTACTTTTTCTGTAATATTAATTGTACAATTTTTGAGGGCGATTTTTACCAAAGCTAAACTATAAATAATTTTTAAATTTTGAAATAAGTTAGATATTTACAGTTTGAATAATATATCAAAAATACGGTATGTATACGTATTACGGTATGTATAAGCTCAAGAAACAGAAGAAATTCAACAAACATTTTTGAGGTAGTTTAGAAATTATATTGGATAGAGAGATAAGGGATAGTTTCCCTGAGCTTAATAATCAAATCTCAAGTCTGCGGCCTTTACAATTCAAAGTGTATAACCCGACAAAGGACATCGTATTATAAGACTTCTCTTCATATGTACCTGAAAAGGACATGCGAGATAAAACGAACGTGAATCTGACAATTGAGAAAGGTTTGTTTAGTTTGTATAGCGACTGGAAAATGCTATTCGAATAAAGGTTTATATAAATGAGAAAATTTTCATAAAATTGTTTACGTTGAATATTTGATGAAATATATATTACGTCATCATTAAGACTGGCATTACGTTATCATTAAAACTGTAAAATAAAATTTCTGATAAAAAATTATATGGAAATAGAAGTTTATAGCCTTATTAATAAACAATAGAGTGTAAAAAATAATTTGCGAGTTAAAAGAAAGTTGTACGTGTGTTATAAGACCTTATTCTGTTCTTAGATATTCCATATTTATAAAATTTTTTTGGATTCTTCTACTTATACTGCTGATAATTTTCTTTCAATACCTATGCTTGTGATAAATCCTTGCGCATATAATTAGTAAAAAAATCAACATGGAAATGTCTACATTGAGTAGCAAGACGTTTTTACAATCGCTTTATTGCGAACATCAGCAAAACAATAGACTGAGAATATAAGTTGCAGGCTAACCAGTATTTATCCTCATTACTAACGTAACATTGGTGTTTGAAAAGAATAGTTCAAATACGAGGTAATAATTCTTACTAGGCACCTACGAAGACGTTTGTTTTATTAATTTTGTTTCTTGAAATCCGTAAATACCGGAAAGGTAAATGCAGATTTTGTTTGTCGTACAAACATAATAAAGAGGAAAGTTTTGTTTATTCTCTAGGAATACGTGCAAAAAACTACTAATTTTATTGACATATAACTTTTGCAGTATGATAGCCATTTAGTTTCAGTTTGCCATAGGCTATATAATATGTATATATGTTGTATAATTTTTGAGGTAAAACTAACAATGTCAACGTAGTCGGAGAAAAAGTCGCCAGTCTGGGCGTTTCGTGACGAACGCTGGCAAAACTATTACAGTTACACTAATAATATGAGCTAGCGTGACCCGTGCAAAGTCTTCGCATTATTTATTCCATTATGAAGTTCAGATGACAGATCAAACAAATATTTTACTAAAATTGACATATAGAGGCGCAAGTATCAAAAGCATTGAGCTAAAGCGCCACTTTATTTATACGTGAGTGGATTTGAAATTAAACAAAAATTTTACCGACCGTCAATCATATTGACGTTGAGCCGTTAGATGGCAGCATTGCTGTTTTGTGTATATAATTTTAATAATTAATTAATTTGCAAAAACAATAGCAATAATAAATTTTTTAGTTGTGGATGCCGGTAGAGCAAGCAATTATCTATAAAATGATATATAATTTATGTGGATTAGTTCTGAGGTTTTTTCTAAAAAGGGAAAGTAACATCTTAAAACCTTAGCGTATTAATATATATGATGATTGTATGTCTTAAAAATGTTTAAACAAAATATCCATATACGCATTTATCTATCTTCCATATACATATGAACCGCCGTACCTGTTTTAAGTTTAATAAGTTGCGTGGGACAAACATTATGATGTTCAGGTCAATTTATTAATGTCCCTCGTTAAAAAAATATTTTGGATAGATAATTTACCTTTACAATTTTTACACGCTTTATAATTAGGATTAGTAGTTTAAGAAAAATGAAAAGGTCTTTGAAAGTAAATAAAAATAAATATGCGATGATAAGTTTAAAAAGTTGTATGGGACGAAAATTATAATGTTCAGGTCAATTTATTAACGTTCCTCGTTAAAAAAACATTTTGGATAGATAAATAATTTACCTTTATAATTTTTACACGCTTTATAATTAGGATTAGTAGTTTAAGAGAAATGAAAAGGTCTTTGTAAGTAAATAAAAATAAATATGCGATGATAAGTTTAAAACGTTGTATGGGACAAAAATTATGATATTCAGGTCAATTTATTAATGTTCCTCGTTAAAAAAAAAATTTGGATAGATAATTTACCTTTATAATTTTTTCACACTATAATTTGAATTAGTAGTTTAAGAGAAATGAAAAGATCTTTGAAAGTATGTAAAAGTAGATATAAACATCGTAAGTCGCCTGGTACTGTATATTTCAAACATACGCTATACGTTCATCATTTATAATAAAAACAATTTAATCATCTTTAACGTTGGTTGACGCTTCTCATAACATTTGGAATAGTTAAGTAATTTTGAATGTCAATTTTAAGAAAATGATGTTGGTTTGTTGTTGCTTCATCCTTATAAATTGTCTATTATAAAACAAATTGAATAATTTTAAAATTGAATAAAATATCTAATGTAAATATTTTATAATTTAATAAAATATCTCTTTAATTCAATCATTAAAAATGTTATTCACTTTTCATTGCTTTTCTTAAACTCTTTGCAGTTTCAGTCATTTCAAATCAACTAGGTTTATACGATTCGTTAGAAGACGTGAATAAAAATAAGTGTTTCTTTAACAAAAAATTGACATGTACAACGTATCGCATCGTTCTTAATAGCGAATATGCATTAGTTGATCGTTAGTCCGATAGGCAAGGCGCGTCCTCGTGCAGATGGAGCTGCGTCAGTAACATCCGGTGACTTCAAGCATCCCGAGATGGTAAAGCCGAGTACGCTTCACCTTTCGATGTGGAATGTGTTTAGGGATTGGCTTTTATCGATGAGAATCGTGGAACATTAAATATGTCATGTGCAAAGACGCATCGCCGGCTGATTAATTGAAACTTGAAAACTTTCCGGTTTTATTGAAATTACTTATTTATTGATTTTAATGTACACATTTAAATATATATATATATATATATATATATATATATATATATATCGCTACAAGGGAAACCTCTTCCAGTTAACTAGATAAATATAAATATTAATAATTAGTGTCGTGGCAGGTGCGAATAATTGTCGATGCAATACAAATATTACAAAAGTCTAATAATAAAAAAAAGTAATAATATTAAACATTTAAAGGAAACCTTTAATTTAATATATAAATGAAAATAAATAAGTAAAGGATTGAGGTAGACACTAGCATTAGGAGAGGTGTAAATGTCTTCAAAAGTTTCGACATCTTAGGATATCTATTAGCTTCGGATTTGGCCTCAAACAGATATTATCTAGGGAAAGAATTTCACAGGTGAAGAGGACAGAGAGGGAAAATTAACCAAAAAAGATTTTCAATGTTAGACAAGTTCGCATAGACGAAATATAGTGTGTCTATTAAAATACATATGAGGGTTGCAGCAAAGTGTTTAATGGCGAAAACCGAAGGAAGAGAATATTTCCGCAAGAGTTTTATAATCATATGATTTTTTGATACTGACAGTGATAGGTAATTTCCGCCTTTTGATCTATTTCTTCGCATGACTATGATTTACTAGAATTTTTGTATAGAAACTGACAGGTGTCGTAAAAGTTTTCGCAGTATACAAAACCGAATATTGATTGCAACCATGGCACTGCATATTCAAATATACGTATCGTTGCATTACAAAACAACTACTTAATAATTTGTTAACATACTTATAAGTACGTGTAAGTTTTATATACTTATAAGTACGTGTAAGTTTTACATACTTATAAGTGCGTGTAAGTTTTACATACATATAAGTGCGTGTAATTTATACATACTTATAAGTGCGTGTAAAAGTTTAGACATTTGAGATTACGACGTGTTTCTTTTAAACTATTTATGTTAATATTATTCTTAACCGTACTGATATATTGCCGTGTTAGTTTCTCTTTGACAGACATAAAATATCTTAGTTTTCAGAAAGTATTAAACCTGGGTTATCCCTATAATTTTCTTATAAATTTTAGTCAGATTCTAGCAACTTTGTTTTTCCAGGATCCCAAATAAAGAGAGAGGGTGATAGAATGTTTTGCGTATTTTGGTACGTAACCCTGAGAGTGTGCCAATTAAAATTGTGATTTTTAAAATTTATGTATATATATATATATATATATATATATATATATATATATATATATATATATATATATATATATGAGAAAATCAGCTGTGATATACAGACAGACACGTGATTGATTGTATAAAGACTCCGTTTATCCTTTTGAGGTTCGGAACCCTAAAAAGGAGACAAATAACAGATATGGGTAATCAATCAATAGCTTAGAGAATTACAATTAGAGATAAAGGCGACGAGAGTTAATTTAGAAATAGTCGGAACCATTTGGAAGCGTTACTTTTAAGTCAGTTTTATTACATTTGTGAGGGTATCAATTGTTTAAAATCATATTTCGTGAAATTCGTAAATTCCCTATATCCTAATAGTGGTTAAAATTACTTAAGTAATTAAACTATTACATACTTAGGTAATATTCTTAGTGATGATATATAGCACAAATGTCTTAAGTGTAGTTAACGTTGTTTTGATATTAAATAGTATTTATTAACAAAGAAATTTATTTGTTGTTGATGTATTTTAATACAGCACTCATCAGTTTTATTTAGTAAACTTGGCTTTAGATCGTAGTATCGTACAACAATCGATCTACATAATGTCTGCAACACTAAAGTATAGTTTTTTTATCGTTCTTGTCGATAGAGCAAATTTTATGCACCTATAATATTTATCTCACTTATCTCGAGTGTAATATTAGATAGAGGCATACTTTATATCGCCTTATATTCTAACGCAAAAGAAATTGGTAGACCTTGCCAAAATACTTTAAATTCTTCCTATATTTTTAAATGTCACTTCTTTAGCTACGTCGGAAATCGTGAAAATCGTTGGCGATTCTGTTTCGTCATCTGATATAGATGACACGTAACGATAGATTCAAATGTAAAGTAGATAGTAAACAAAGCGTAGCGAGTTAAGAATGAACAAGTAGGTGGAACAACATAGCAGAGGGAAGACCGTAATGTATTGAGAGCAGATAAGGGTGATGGTAGGAGAGAGGGTAGTAGAATGGTATGCGTCGATATAAATTAACACACTTCGAACGATATGATAGTAATCTCATATCATTCGCTATTTCTCTATTCAACTTTATTTTATCTATTGAATATATTTGGCGTTAATTTTGTAGAAATTCATTATTCATAGTTAAATGAACTACGTGATGTAGTATTATTTCTACTTTCTTTAAGTTCTTTACCACGACCTAGATTTTGTTGTATTGCAACATCTTCAGGTGGGCTATGAGCAAAGATATATTTTTTAATATCCCACCTGAAGATGTTGTAATACAACGAAACCTAGGTCGTGGTAAAGAACTTAAAGAAAGTAGAAATAATACTACATTACGTAGTATCATTTAATTGTTTATTTCATCAATTAAATCATCACATGTTCATTAATCATTAGTGAAATATCTAACTCATTTAGGATAATAATATGTACATACTAACAAACTAACTTATATCATCGTACGTCAGTCGGGAATAAATTAAAATTAATATGCTGCTATATAATATATCAGGAAAATTGTTAAAAGTGTATTTTTAACTGATATTCGTGTTTTCCCATCCCTAGCCAGGTCCGTGTAAGGGGGATCATAGCTAGCGTGGCGGCTCGCGATAATTGCTCACGGGTACATATAATAGCGCGGACGCGAACGTTGTGGGAATCTAGCACTGTTTTTGCGGATTGAACGCACGCGTCGGTACGGTCTGTTTTTATTTAATGTTTTTCGACATGCAGTAAAAGATCGCTGCGTTTACCGCATTTTGTAAAGAACGTGATTGAATGCATTCGTTGCGTCTGTGTTTACGTCCAGGTGATTTTAAATTTGGTTTTGGTTTGTATAGGTTCCAAAAGCTCAATAAAAGAATTATATTAAAGATAATATCTTAAAACGTAAAATTTTTATTTCATTAAAAATATTCTAGTAAAAATAGTCTAATAGTATGTTATTAAAATATCTTGTCATATTTCCACACTAAAAAGTAAATCTTTAAAATAGTTTTTCAAATTAGCTAAACCTATATCTATGCATAATTAGTTTTAGTAACATTTTGAGAATTTTCGAAGTTCGTTCGTTATTTCATATTACTATTTTAAACACAGTTCAAATTTTTATTACATAATAAATTTTAAAAGTTTAAACTGAACACTGACAAATTAGAATGTAAAATAAGTTCATATTATAATCTAAAAAATAATGGATTTATGAGTCCGAATTTATTTTTGCACTTGCATTAATATATAACGATGCATATAATGAATTTCGATTATGATTACTACTATGTTCCAAAATTGTATATCCCATTAATATCCGGAAATCCGTTATACAGCTTGTTGTAGAATATTATACCATCACTATTCGCGTTCTTTTGGTCAGATAACTAGAAATAATAAAGACAATAAAATACTATATTTGTAAGACTTTATTAAATGAATTGAGATAAAATAACTTCTTGGAATCTCGCTCCTAAACATGACAAGATTTATTCAAACCCGCTGCAATCTTTTTAGCTGATTTGGGTTAACTTGCAACTTACATGCAACATATCGCAATTTATATAATTTTTTACATGTTTTGCTATATGGGACACAAAATATGATTATACTTATTATTGATTATACACGAAAATTGTTATGATAACAACCTGAGCTTTATCGTAGATCGGTAGGGCAGAAAGGACTTGTTAAAACTGTCGTTTATTTACTTTACATTTATTCACACCTTATAATAGAATATCCCGAAACTTTCGACAATCTATCTACGAAAGTCCCGAACTTATTGCATATAGAAACGGACAAAGACGATTCGTAAATTTTGAACCGTGTTTTGAAATTTAACATAAATAAAATACACAATTAAATGAAACTACGTGATGTAGTATTATTTCTAGTTTTTTAAATTTCTTTACCACGACCTAGGTTTCGTTGTAATACAACATCTTCAGGTGGAATATTAAAAAAAATATCTTTGCTAATAGCCCACCTGAAGATGTTGTAATACAACAAAACCTATGTCGTGGTAAAGAAATTAAAGAAAGTAGAAATAACACTACATCACGTAGTTTCGTTTAATTATGAATAATGAATTTCTACAAAATTAACGCCAAATATATTCAATATAAATAAAATAAGAAAATCGTTTCACATTATTGAACTGAATTTTCTCTAGATGTATTTGCAACGTGTTTGTGTAGGCGAGAAAGAGAATTTTAGCGAGACTTTAAGTTCATTATATAACTCACTTTGATCTGTCATCACGTAGTTGTGCTAAAAACAGCGAGGATTCGTTAAATATGTGTCACTGTAATAATTTTAACGATGGGACGTTTAACGATATTATTCAACTGAACATATTTTACCAACTTTTATCGTCTTTTAAAAATTTAAAATAAAAGGTTGGGCATATATTTACACAAAGATAAACATTTATTCATGCAATCTATATCTCGACGGGTGTTATAAAAGGATATTCAGTATAAACATAAGATAGCCAACTTTGGGTTTTATCTCAATTCAAGAATATAAGAAATTTCAAGAATATTTTTTATCAATAGTATTTTAGGTTTACATGTTTAGTTGTTG
Organism: Druceiella hillmani; assembly: GCA_039881145.1. NCBI lineage: Eukaryota > Metazoa > Arthropoda > Insecta > Lepidoptera > Hepialidae > Druceiella > Druceiella hillmani. Next base: position 46,259,888 of record JAYKKI010000007.1, on the reverse strand, counting down.
TGAACAATTTAAATTAATTTTTTTTATTTATATTTCAGGTGAGTTACGCGTTTTTCTGTCATCAATAATAACAAATAAGGACTAAACGTAAGTAAAAAGAATGTTTTAAGTTGTTAAATTAGCTGATTTTATTGGAGCATAAAGTTCTGTGTTCAGATTTATCACAAGTTAAGCTCTCAATTAATTATACGTGGCACAGAATTCGAATAATGATAGGGAATTAAGTTATCCATAATCTGCATATAAATAAAAACGCTTATTTGGTGCTAACAATACAAATTTTCTTTTAAAAAAAAATCTTGGTACAATTTAAATTATTAAACAACGTACTCCTTTTATGGAGTGAAGACAGAGTCTTGTGTGTGTCCTCGTAAAAGGGGCAAGCTGTTAAATTTCTATAGATGGGAAGGGAAAAATTGGTAAAAATCTTAAAGAAAAATATTATCTTTCTGTCTATTAATGCTTTTGAAAAGCTGTGAATGTCACCCTATTATTATCGAAGTCATCAGAGATCTCCTCGCACCCGTTCGTGTGCCCTTGCTTCCGAAACTGCCGAACCAAAAATCTCGAAAAAAAAGAGTTTGGTAAAATCTTAGGTTACAAGAAAACGAATATATATTAATATATGTATATATATATATATATATATATATATATATATATATATATATATATATATATATATATACTTTAAACATACACATGTTAACCTTTGAAAGATAGGATCTTCGCAAAGGAAATGGTAAGTAGGTTAAGATGCACAGAAACCAAGAAGTGGTATGGAAAAAAGCCTGTGCCGTACAGCAGGTAGCCGTAGTTGTTACGCCTAGTTGTTACATGCTTATGTGTGCATAATTTTATTAAATTTTTATGGAGATTGATATATACAAGGCATGAAAGCAGAACAAATAAGGAAACAAACAAACTCACTTTCGCTTTTGTAATATTATTATAACTAGTTTTGTAAGAGTGAACAATATTTCCTAGGTATTATTTCTAGTTAATTATAAATATATCACTATATCCACAAAATAGAGCTGTGTAATGCTATTACGCGATGTTTAATGTTTCTCCATATCTGCGGTATTTGACTCCAAATACTTTTCCTTCCTTTTTTCTATTTTCATTTTCATTATTACAAAATAGTACTAGATATATGTTTTATAGGTTCGAAGGAAAAAATAAATGTTAACTTGTTATCGTGACTAACAACTGTAAATAAAATTCAAAGAGCGCCAAAACGGTTTTATTCTCGTTTAAAATTTTGTCAAATCTCTTGATGATAGAACTTTCAGAAATTGTTGGTTATCCTTACTAATATTATAAATCTGATAGTTGGTTTGTTTGCTAGTTTATTAGTTTCTTTGTTATATAATGACTCGTAACCAAATAAAAGTAACCAAACAACTAATCGCTATTAATCAAAAATTTAAAAAAAGTTTAACCCTAACTACCGTAATTATTTTAGGATGGAAAAGTCAATAATAAAAATTACAGTATTTTTGTAAATGGTGAAGTTGGGACAGCCTTATTTGGTCGGGGATATGATCCATAGTTTTAAAGGAAAATTCGCCGGAGGATATTGCAAAAAATGCGACCGTTCAGTTTGAAAATAATTTATAACATTAGGTCATCGAAGGTAATTGTAATCAACGTGTGTTACGTTGTGAGATATGGTTGAATAATATAATAAAGTATATAAATACTAAAATTTGGCTTAATATTTTTTCACAATTAAATGAAACTACGTGACGTAGTATTATTTCTACTTTCTTTAAGTTCTTTACCGCGACCTAGGTTTCGTTGTATTACAATATCTGCAGATTTCCTAAGATTTTTTATATAGCAAAGATTTCCCAGACCAATCTTTGCTAATAGCCCACCTGAAGATGTTGTAATACAACGAAACCTAGGCCGTGGTAAAGAACGTGAAGAAAGTAGAAATAATACTACATCACGTAGTTTCATTTATTTATGAATAATGAATTTCTACAAAATTGACGCCAAATGTATTCAACCCTTAATATTTTTGTCACCCCTATACATTTTTCTTTATTCTATACTTAAACGTATGAATTAATTCAAGGTATATCAATGTTTAAAATATTACTATTTATTGATACCATAATCGCATTTAAATTGAGCATTTCACAAATAATAGTTTTTTTTTAATTTTCCTGAATAATTTTTAACATTACGCTTTATTTTTTGACATTCTTCTTCTTCCATTCGTCTTTGGAAAGCTACTATATTTTAATGCTTTATGCTCTTATAATTGTTTACTAATCTTTCCAGTTAGCATTGTCTGTATACTTTATGATTTATCACAATACATGCAATTTTCATATTTTAAATTATAATATTAGTTTTCTAAATAAATAAAATGTTTTATTGCAACGATTAAAATTGAATTAAAAACACCGTTGAAAAAATTATTAGAAATTATAAACTTAACACCAGATATTTAATTTAATCGATTTTATTAGTGTTTCGGTTAAAGGTCAATCTGAAATCAAAAAAATAAAAATCGATTATTTTAGTCTAATTACGAATATATTTTTATGTTTATTAGTCGAGTTAAATATTTTTATGAGTAAATTTTTTTAACCAAGTTTTACTTAATATTTGTTATTTTTATTTGAGAATTTTGCAGAGAAGGTTTCCACTGTTATTCTATTTGACTGATCAAAAAAGAAAATAAAATTTTCTTGTTAGGTTTTAAAGATATTTCTAAATATTTGTCCTTGTCAAATAATTACGTATATAGTAAATAAAAAAATTGGTATATTTAAAGATGTTGATTAATTATAAGAGATAATTAGTTGTATTTTAGTATTCTGAATATATAGTAACCACAGTTTTACTTTATTTGACCTTGCTTTAAGTTGTGACTTAATAGTATACAGCGACACATGATGTACCGAACGGCCAAACGTACATTTACCGTACGCGTACAGCTAAATTATAAACTTTTTAATATCTCCTGTAGAATCATTTGTGTACGGTTCACGTTAAAATTGTCATTCAGTAAAGAATGAATCGTGAAGTACTTAGTAACAGTTAACGGTTCAATGGTATAGAGCTTGGCCATTCGTACGATGAAAACGTACTTGCCGCTAGTCAAGCATTCTTTAATAGCTTGGATTGCCTTCGGAGATTGGTTTGTAGAAAGTTAACGTCTATTCAAAGATTATGGTTGGACGTTTATTGTATTTGTCTGGTCAACTGTAGACTGTATATTGGCGTTGTCGAGTTTCTGACTAAGGATTCAATTTGAATGTTATTGGAAAGCAAGGGAAATGACATTATTAACGTAATGTTTTAATTTAGTATACTCAATATGATAAAAAACTCAAACGTCATATATTTTAAAACTGGTTGACTCATACAAATTTATGGGGTATTTTCCGTTGAAATATAATACTGAAATTTGGTAAGAAGAATGTCTCATAATACAAATAAATGAAAAAAATACAAATTTCTACTTCGATGTGGAATTATTACGAGATAAACTTAATTTGTTGATTTTCTTTTTTTGTAATTATAAATATAAAATACCTGCTTACTAAGCTTTACAATGATATGCTAAAACAGCACAGAATCCTCAAGGTGCAAGTCCTACTCGCATTTGACCATATTTTTGGTTTCTAAATGTTATGCTTGAGAACACTGACATCCGTTAAAGATTTCTATGTACTAGCGTTAGCTCACGATTCCTGACAGCATGATGTTTGCCTCAGTCGTTATTGTGGTATTAAAATGCTGCTTGTGTCACCAGCATTAGGTTTACGATATGTGTACAGTGTTTGGATCATAATAAATTATTGAATTTATCTATATTTTGGATCCATTTTCATTATATTTTTCGTTTATTTACAATTATAATTATAAATTTTTACTTACCTAAATGTTTGATTAATTCTATATTGATTTATACAATCCGTTAGTATCGAACTGTACTTTGGAATAGGATTTTATTGGCAAAATATGTGAATATTTGTGTTGTCGATTGCGTCGTCAACAAATATTCTGTACATGAGACCGTAATTGGTTTCGATCTTATTTAATATAATTTTAATAAGCAGCAGTTGATGGCATATTTTTTGTTCCGCTATCCTTTTCAGAGAGTGAAATGCGATATACTGATACATTTTTAGGATAAGAATCCCTAAATTAAAGAAGAAACTCTATAAGATGACTGGCGTGTCGTCTATCCGTTTTTCACAGCCAACGTTTTTCAACACTGTTTGGCGTAGACCCTTGTAATTAGACACACACACACACACACATATATATATATATATATATATATATATATATATATATATATATATATATACTGGCGTGTCGTCTATCCGTTTTTCACAGCCAATGTTTTTCAACACTGTTTGGCGTAGACCCTTGTAATTAGACACATATATATATATATATATATATATATATATATATATATGTATATATATATATATATATATATATGTGTATATATATATATATATATATATATACATATATACATATACATATAAATTAAAAATATCCATGAGGAAATGTATAAGGACCAATAAAGTATTTAATTTTTTTTCATTCTTGTATAATGTCAGATATTTCAATTGAAAAAGAAATTTTATGAGGATTGTAACGTTTACAAAAATGCCGATTGCTTTACGGGCCGATTTGTGTTAAGTAAATGTACATATTTGCATAATACATAAGTGATGCAAAACCGCAACAGCACGCTTTTTGAATACGATTATTAACCAAACAAAAGAATGTAAAAAAAAGTAGGTAAAGGAAAAATGTGTAAATAGTTCCGCTTTTATTTATTTTATTATATACCAAATTTTTATATTTTATTTATATTGTTATGTACCAAATTTTAATATTTATTATTTCAGTATTGCAACATTAAATTCTTTTCACTTTTAAATATAGAATACACACAATTCTCCAGGGAAAGAGATAAAAGATTTCATTAAATAAAGAACAGTATCAGAGCGCCCTACGTTACGATGTTTATTTATAACCGTAGTGGATCTTTCCCAATAATATTTGGATAGGGATGTGCAACATAATATAGCATGAAGGTAATATTTATTTTAATAATTATTATTATTGAATGATGTAATAACCCTCTACAAATGACAGTGAACACGTATTAAATAAATACTTCGAATGAGACATAGAAAAGAAAAAGAAATATTTTCAGTTATTATTAAGGAGTATATCATACAAAAATATAAAAAATTATGAATGCTTTTGAAATAATCGAATCGTTTTAAGTAATACTTGTTACGTTCTTCGCTAAAGATAGTTTAAAAGTTGAAAAATTTCGCAAAACTCTGCAATGAATGTAAACTGCTAGAAGCCGGTGTAAAACGTTATGTTCTTCGCTAAAGATAGTTTATAGTGGAAAAATTTCGCTACCCGCTACAATGAATGCAAACTGCTGGAAGCCGCTGTAAAACGAATATAAAATTTTATGTTTCGTTTCATTTTGTAATTAGGGCAGGTAATATGTAGCGTACATTTGGTTTTCGTGCAACTTTACATACTATGTAATTTTACTAAAACTTGAACTGATAGTGTAAAACTTGTAAAACTGCTGGAAGCCGCTGTATAACGTTACGTTAACTAAAGATATTTGATTAGTCGAAAAATTTCGCTACACTATGCAATGAATGGAAATTGCTGAAAGCCGCTGTAAACCGTTACGTTCTTCGCTAAAGATAGTTTAATAGTCGAAAAATTTCGCTACCCGCTGCAATGAATGGAAACTGCTAGAAGCCGCTGTAAAACGAATATAAAATTTTATGTTTCTTTTCATTTTGTAAGTAGGGCAGGTTAATAAGTAGCGTACATTTGGTTTTCGTGCAACATTACACACTATGTAATTTTATTAAAACTTGCACGTTAAAATCTACAACAAGTAATCAAGTTGTATTATGTGACGAAATCAAAATGCAGTTTGGCTACTATATCAATTAAGGAATAAGCATCATATGATAATTTGTTTTCAATAATATGTATACAAATCATAACATGGTTGTACAGCTTTCAAACATAATATATTTTGAGTCGATCGGTTTAATACCTTTCGTGCATAGAGCACAAAATAATATTTATTTTGCATTTATTTAGTAATAGGCCTGAGTAAGTCGTTCGTTTTATGAAATACTGAATTAATTAAGATATCTTTCAGATTTATTTCCTTTAAGACAAGGATAAATAGTTTCGAAACATGACAACTTGTAGTCATAATATTTAGCTTTTTGCTTTTGTAGCTACAACTCTCTCAATAACAAATCTTACCGTACTTCAACACGTTAAATTTGTAATATTTTTAGTTATCTCTGAAAAATTAAAAAAGGCAGATGTATTCAGGTTTTTGATTTATTTCACATTTATAAAGCTAAATTATTTAATTCTAAATTATTTAGTCAATTAATTTTCTAACTGATTTGCTTAAAAATACTTTTTATAGAACAGGTTCCAAACGAAAATCGTTTTGAAAATGCAATATCGCTCTTTATCATTAATTATTTATGAAAGGTTGAGATTGAATCTTAAATTCTTTATGAAAGCGGATGAATGAGATGATTTTTTTCTTTAAAATATGCCCAATTATAACTGGATGGATTATTCCGTCGTCCCAAGATACGATAATCGAGGTAGTGACCAAATCGTACTATGATGGTGCAAGATATTCTTTGATGGAGGAACGGAGAACCGTCAGATTACGATACTATACGTCATCGCCATGCTTGAACCATATCTGTCACTTCCATAGATTAGCAATGATCAGATCTGTTCCTCCGGAATTGTAATAGAATGAGTCTTTCTCTAAGCTTGTGGATTTCTTTTCAATTTCAAGTTAAAAGTGATTTTAATTGGCCCACGTGGAACTGCATAACTACTGAGGTATTCTATAAGTCGTCAATAATTTTAGAAGAATAAAATGGTCTTTCTGTCAGAAAAGAATCCCCGAGTAAGTTACAGTAACTTTATTATCTTCATAATTTTAAGTCCAAAATTGTCTTTCTTTTCTTAGAAACCTAATCTTATTTTTTTATTTAAGATGTTTATATTTTTACAACCGATTACGGTCTATTCTCCGTCAGCTAAAAAGTTGGTTCTGATCTTGTAGCAAGTGAAGTTTTGATCTATGTTTTCTTGAAATTCAATTCTATTCGATGCTGCGTAGATCTTGTAGACTCAAATTATGATCCTACTAGGTTGACTCATTTTTCCGCTAATTTTACCATTAATAAAATTCGCGGACATCGCGAGCAAACGTTAACCTTGTTCGCCTTGTTACAGGTATTGAAATTCCTCGAATCCTTATTGTAGTTTAACCGCGTTTCTTTACCTTTGTAAGGCTGTGTGTCTGTGTGACGTCACGGTAGGTAAGTACTTGGTGTTAAGCGAGTTGTTGAATCGCCTGCGTACGTGACCAATTATAAATGATTGGTGCGGCCGCTCTGTGCACCTCGGCAAGGTCGAGAGCGTCCAGCTGGTGGGGTGAGAAAAAAAATGTTATTATCTTGTTAGTGTGCTAAGACATTCGTAAACGGTATTAAATGTTGTGAGTGTACATTTTTCTTAATATGTCATAGTAATGTATAAATATTAACATAGAGATGAAATAAATTTAAACGAACGCCACAAAAATATATAAAACGGACAAGAGACTAAAGTTCATTATATATCTTCATAATATTCTTCTTCTATAGTTATATCACTTGCTTTTTGTAAAGCGATATTAGGTAGGTCTTTGTAGTGAATACTATTTAATAAACTATGGTATTTGGGTACTCATATTTCATCTGCTCATTTTATTAGATAAGAATAAAGTGCCGTATATCTTTCATACACTCATGTTAATCGACTAGTATCGTGTACACTTTTATGAGGAAGGAAATTTCACTGTACGTGATATTTATGCAGAAGTCCTAGAAGTGACTAACAAGTGTTTCTTTTCTGAACTATATAAAAACAAATAACGATACTCATGTTTCATCCGCTTACATTTATTAGACAAGAATGAGGTGCCGTACCTCTCATACACTCATGTTAATCGTACTAAGCGACTGGTAGCGTACACTTTTATGACGAAGGCGATTTCACTATATGTGATATTTACGCAGAAGTCCTAGAAATAACTAACAAATGTTTCTTGTCTGAACTAAATAAAACTAATGACGATACTCATATTTCATCCACTTACAGTTATTAGACAAGAATGCGGTGCCGTACCTCTCATACATTTATCCTGTTGTACTAACCGACTAGTATCTTACACTTTTATGACGATATGAACTTAAATTGCTTTCACTATACATTATATTTACCCAGAAGTTCTAAGTAATCATAATTATGTTAAAATACAGTATTTCAAGATAATTATGATTACCTACTGGCATAATTATGATTACATACACTATACGTGATATTTACGCAGAAGTTCAAGAAGTGACTAATAAATGTTTTTTTTTTAAACCATGGAAAAATAAATGACGATGTAGAAAAGGAGTGCAGTTAAAGTACAGTATTTTAACATAATTATGATTACATACTAGCATAATTAAGATTACATAACATCATTATGATTACATACACTATACGTGATATTTACGCAGAAGTCCAAGAAGTGACTAACAAATGATTTTTATTTAAATCATATAAAAATAAATGACGATATAGTAAAGAAGTGCCAGTATGTAATAATAATTATGTTAAAATACAGTATTTTACTAATTTGTAATCGATTTATAAGGTTACTTCAATGTATATACAATATTGGGACGGTAACAGCTGTTTTGCATGATTGCCAATTTGCGTGTTTACATAGATTAAAATTTCTGAGCGAATTAGAGTGAAACACTTAGTATTATATCTTATTGCAAAACTACTTTGGAACCATGATGACATGTAATCGTGATGTAACGGTAAAGTAACACACATTAGCATGAAATTGATGAAGACCGAGGAAATACGTTAGCCGTAGGATTACCTTCCAACGTGTCCATATGTTCCTTAAACTGTCCCAGTGAAATGTCTTAAATTTGTGTCTTAATTCATATGTTTTTTTGGAATTTGTGCAATCATTCTTATAAAATTAATAATCGAACAGGGACACTTAGTCCCTGTTTCAGGCTGAAAATAAAATTACTTTATTTTGTAACGTAACTTAATTGTTAAGCTACATGTGAAATAGCTTCTTTTTTTTTGAAAACGTATCCTGGAGTACTTTGCTACTGCCAAATATTCGATAACGAATAAATTTTTACGAAGCAGAAAAAATTCAAATAAATAAACTAATTCTTACAATTGCAAGTATTCATATACTTAATTGAATTTTTTTGGTTAATTTTTCTGTGATTTACGATTCGAAATTCTAATGTTTTTTTGTTATTAAAGCTGTTTTCAGTTTTGACAATGACTGTCGTCCATTTCTTTTTGTTTATGCTGCACAGTGACTTGCTGTGATTGTCAATCAACAAAGTGTCGTTTTTTGATCAAGAGTGGGGTCAAATAAAGAGAATGTTTAAAGACAAATGTTTTAAATAATTTCATCATTAATACTTAGCGCAGCACAGACGACATTGGGTTATTCATTCTTGTAAATTGGATCTTTTCGGTATATATACATATATATATATATATATATATATATATATATATATATATATATATATATTCGGTATATATACATATATATATATATATATATATAATCCATTTCAGTGTCCACAATATATCCATGCCCATGTTTTGTGCTTTCGAATAGAGTATGCGCGGCATTGATTTGAACATTGCAAGTACATTGGTGCCTGCTTAGTGGATTTTTTTTTAAAAATAATCCAGGCTTTTCATTTTTAATTTTTCAATAGATACGTTGGTTTCAGAATGCACTTGTTAATATCGTTTTTTGGGCGCATGGTAGTAATTGTTAATGGGCCTTAATTTATTATTTTGTTTTTGTCTTGTTGCTATAAAATATTAAACGAGCAATTTAACTAAGTTGTCTGTTAATCGGTTATTTACTTAAGAATCATGACTAGTTCACGATGATAGGAAAACTAGACATACATAATCCATTTTAAATTTTAACTTAAGCTTATTAAATATTCACGCTAAAAATTTGTTCTTGTATGAACCTATCACTTTGTTCTTGTATGGATCAATTCAGATTCATTCAAAATTATTACCCACTCTCCTACTGCAGATGGAATGGCTGAAATATAATATAAGCTGAAATATATAATATGAATAAATGAATACTATAAGCTGAAATATGTTAAAGAAGATTGCGGATTATATATTATCAAAATTAGTGCAACACTTTAAGAGACGCTACAATCAACCACCATTTTCACCAGAAGAGGTCACTAATTTCCACTGAATTGAGGGGAAAGGAGAGAGCTTTTTACGTTCTCTTTATACATTATTAATTAGGTACTCATTACGTGCCAAATTTCAACCATAACTTATTACACGTTTACGAAATATTGCCTTACATAAAAGCCAATTGGGAAGAATAGGTTCCGACTATGTAGCAAATTGAATATCGTGCCAGGTTAAAGTTATTTCCTAGGATGGAGAAGTTTCTTAAATTATAATGAATAGGAATTTGTACCAACGTCTTGGCAAAATCATGGATGACAAGTGGAAAGTTTTTTTAAAGATAATAGAGTCAGTTGAATCTGAACCCCGCTCAGGAGGATTAGTTGAGTCAATGTCGTCGGACATCGTAAAAAAAGCATATTTTTTGCTTTTTTTACGATGTCCGATCCGATGTCCGATGTCCGATACGATGATGTGTTGTGAGACACGTGTAATGAATCACAAAAGACTCTACTCAGTTAAATAATAAATAACTTTCTATAACAGTGGGGTTATCAAAGACCGCAATTTTCAGAATCCTATACGAATATCTCGCCACGATAAAAATTAGTGGGAAAATGCTTACGTCATCTCAGAATCAGCAAAGAATTTAAGAATCAAAGCACTTTTGGGAAAATGGTTTCTGACCATCACCTATTTTGAAACGAATTTTGCCTGGGATGAAAGTTGGATTCATCGCTTTGAACCCTCCTCTAATCCTAAGATATTTAAGATGTCTGAATTGGTTGGAATGTCGAGATATAGATGTTTTAGAATTCAGAAAGAAATTTAAAGATCGATTTCAAAGAGAAAATATCACACTAACTGGAAAGTATTATGTGGTATTTTAGAAGGATTGAAAGAGTCGAGGAAAATAGATCAAGGTCTGTTTCTTTTGCAAGACAATGCACCAATTCATAAGAACGATGTTGCGATGGCAGCTCTGCTTAGGTGTGGCTTCGGAATTCTTGTTTCAGATTGTAGGGGGTATCCCTACAATCTAAAGGTGGTCCCAACGATTATTATTTCTTTCAAAATAATTAAGGAGAAAGAAGTTTTAGATGACGAAGAGATGACAGAGACATTTTGAAAGCAACGAAAAACGAAGAAGTATAAAGACATTTATTTCAAGATCTAATAAATGTATTGAGTGTAAGAGGAGTTATGTTGTGAAAATAAAAACAGTTTCTTTTTTTCATTACAATGACGATCATTTAATTCTGTAACCTTTTGGACCACCCCTCGCATGTTGATTTTTACGGATATTAGAGAAAATTAAACAAACCCATGAAATTTATATATATATATATATATATATATATATATATATATATATGGTTACTATATTTTTCCTCCAACTTCATGTATAGTTATATGTAAGACTGTAGTTACTCCTGCTTATATATTTCATAAATTGATTAAGAGTATTGTCCTTCAGTATTGATAATAGTTTCATATTACATCCCTGAATATTCTTTTTAAATAAACTTCCTGAATAAACGTTGACCTACTTTATATCCCTCAAGCACGAACTTACCTTGGTCATTAGAGGCATCTCTCAATCTTTCAATTTCATGTTGATTGCTATCCTGGATATCGATATCTTATTCTACAAAACTGATGCGTTTAGAAATACGATTGCAAAGTTTTTGGTTGATCCACGATGAAATATTTTAATTTAATGGATTATCAGTTTGTCCTCCAGATGAACTCGTGAGTATTTTAATTTGCGCTGTAAATTTGTGAAGACGAAATGAATAAATGTGATTCTTGTAACCGGGCGTCATTTTGTTAATACTATTAGCTAAAAGCAGTGCAATTTGATGCTTTCTTAACAATAGACGCGTTTTATAATCTACAGCATAGTGTAGTGTTGTATCGACTTGATTTGAAGTCTATTAAACACTAAAGCTCTTTGACAGCTTGCTCGCAATCGTCGGGCGACTGTACGCGAACACACAATATCGAACTCCGCACCATATCTCTTTTATCGATCGTTTTGTTTGATCGAGCTCAGGTGCTGCGTAATTATACGCCGCGAGATCGATGCGATCACCCGATAAGACGAAGCCGATGTCGGGCGGCGCTGTAACGAAATAAAGTGTTCTGCAAATTGTTTGCGCTCTGTTATAGGCTTTTAGTTGATGCTGCGGCCGTGGGCTTTTTGTAATCGAATTTGAGTTATGTGCCGCGCCTTAGGAGGACCGGAATTTTTGAAGAAATTCCCCGCATGGTTTTAGAGGTGGGATCTTGATAATGTGGATCTGCCTTGTAACCTAGATGTATGGAATCGAAGTTAGTTGCGGTTTACGCTAATTTAAAATAATGGAATATATGAGGGGAAGTGAGTAAAACAGTGCTCTAAATACTGTAGTAATCATAATAGTCTGCTTAAAAATATTATTTGGTTTTTAATCAGTTTTTAGAAATTGTGCAGAAGCTTGCAATACATGATACAATACATGAATGGATAACCCATGTGAATTGAACAGAACTTTGTCATACTTTGTGGATAATCCCTGTGACATTAAAACATTACGAAGTTACTTCCGTGATAAAAATCACTCAAAGTAGGATTCCGGAATTGTTTCCGAACCCGAATTTGAAAAATGACAGGCAAACCGAAGTCTTTTTCAAACCCTTGTTGGCCAAAAAATCTAGAGAAGGCGGAGAGGGGGTGATGATACGTCTTCTGTGATTCATTACACATTACCTTGTTTATATATATATATATATATATATATATATATATATACATATATATATATATATATATATGTATATATATACACGCCGCGAATGGGGAGGTTATCAAAATACTAAAATTTGATTGAGATTTTCACGTGAAGCATTTTTGTCCAAAATTATATGCATGTGGTTCTAGAACTATGGTCACTGTGAGGTTATGACTAACTGATTTTGTTCGATCTATGCCTAATTGGCAATGTCATGATTTTTTTAAAATTTTTCTTAACGATTCTTTTGCTTCTAAAGGTAGGAGCAGTAATTTTCCTAAATATTTTCCTGAAAAATGTTTAAAAAATTATGTATAAAAAATACATCATGTATATTGCGGAATTTATGCTTCCATAAGGTTTATTTGACGTATTAAAACCTTTAAAGAAATTTTGTTTTTGTTTCATTTATTTACCCACTGAAATTAGTTCCAGAATAAAAATTTACCTTTTTATATTTCGCGCCTGTAATTGAGACATCATATTCCAATAGTTTCCGAAACATCGCCTGTGACAGGCGTACGAACGGACGCCGAAATTATTCCATTAGAGTTAAGATTTGATAGTTTTGCCAAGGAAGACTAAAAAGTTAAAGACATCGTCTAATATATAGGGTTGGCTAATAAGTTTTTAACCCTGAGTTGCTGTCAACAATTTTTATTAAACAATTTACACGTTACACTAAATTTAATTTAAGTATGCACCATTATTATCTACTACTTGTCGCCATCTAGTTGCCAGTGACAATATGCCTCTTTTTTGTGAAATTCCGGTGACTTTTATTCAAAAAACTGTGCGAGGTCACTTTGGAGATCTTCGTTAACGTCAATTTTTTTTTCATGTAAATGGTTATTTAGAGCTCTGAATAAATGGTAATCAGAGGGCGCAATGTCCAGCGTATATGGTGGATGAGTGAGTAAAACCCAGCTGAGTTCTTCTATTTTATCATGAGTGCGTTTGCACATGCTGTCCCGCATCATCATGTAGAAAATAAACTCGATCCTGTTGACTATTCAATTCGTTAGTTAATCGGTCAATTGCTCACAATAAATATCTTTATTAGTTGTAGATCCCTCTGGAAGCAACTCTCAATGAATAATGACATTCCATCCGCAGCTAAGCATCACCTTTTTGACACTTATTTCAGGTTTGGATACTGAAACTCCTGTTTCTCGGACATCAAGCCATTGATGTTTGCGTGTCTGGTTTACGTATGTTACCAGTTACTAACTCGGTTCGCCAGTTACTAACTGATTCAATCAGCCGAGGTTACGTTTTAATATCAATAAATGTTGACAAGTATCAATTGGGTATTTTACTAAATTTTTTTTATTTCATTAATCTTGATTTCAAGGCATAAGCTGATGAAGAGTGAAAATTTTTTTTTATAATCTTAAAAATTGACCGAGTTATAAAAGTCTAAATTTAATCTTTAGACAAGGACGGGAATACTGTGTTGTGAGGTCATTTTTAATATTGCACATTATATTCTACAAGAGGAAAAGAGATATATCCAACCCTATCCGTACCTTCAAATTTAGAAGCCTATGACTGGCTTATTTTTCAATTAATTTATGAATTTTTTTCAAGACTGGTTTTTAATTAACTTATATTTCACAATATTGTACGAAAAATATCAAAATTTAGAATAAGTCAACTACCGTATTCTGCACTGAAGTTAATATGATGGCAACCGTGGGGTATCCACACACCGTATTTTGAAATTTTTCCCAATTCGTGCAAATGTGTTTCTATGATGCCATGACTGCAGTGTAGCCAATTGACGAGTCGTCAGTCGAGGATCTTCCTCAATTCGACGTCGTAATCGTTGAACGTCCAATTCGACAGGACGTCCGGTACGGGTTCGTCCTCAAGATCGTAGTCCTCATTCCTGAACTTTCTGAACCAAATCTTTGCCGTCGCGTAAGACATCGTGGACTCGCCCATTACATGATATGTATTATTTGTGACAGTCTATGCATCGTGACACAGATGAAATGCGTAAAGTAATAGAATCCATATTTGATATAGATTTAAATCCATTATCTTTTATGTAATTCACTTAAAGCTTCGGTATCGATTGTTGTAAAACATTCTAGAAGTTTCGAGAATCTTTCTAGAAAAGTCCCGAAGTTGTGGCTAAAAACTTACTAGCCAACCTAATATTTCTTTAACTTACTAGTTCAAACGTACACACGCGACATTTTAATTAGTAAGCTTTCTTATAGAATATAACAACTTGACAATACATTTTTTATGGAAATAAATTAACTTGTTCTGGAATAAGCTGACCAATTAACTGGGCAATGTCACGCTAAAGTGACGTGACATCACCACGCTCCTATTATAAAAGGCGCGTCAGTCCCAAAAGTGCGTCACTCGATCGGGTCGCGTCCCAGGCGACAGACCTGGCGTGTTAATTGAACGTAAAATAATTGTGTCATTTACTTTTATGTATCGTTTTAATCATTCCCGGTAACAGCGTAGAATATTCGTGTTTAACATCGTAAAATACGTCAGTTACTAGTTGAGACTAATTCCCTTGTGTGGGAGTAGTGCGCTATAAGGGTAGGTCCGACCTGCGTATATTGTGTGAGAGTAATTTTGACAAAATATCTTTCTGTTGGCAGTTATTAAATTTTCTAATATACACGTATAAATCGTCGGACATGATTTTATTATGCTTCTATGCCATTATTTACGGTTAGTCTAGTGATTTATCAGCATTGAGCTGAAATATAAAAATAAAGTGACGGGCGAACAATATATGTATTTTTTGCCTTTAGTATTATTTCTCTTCTCTTGTATTTAAACAAAAAGTTATATATGTGGAGAGTATCTAGAAGTGGAGAGTATCTAGTATCCGAAAATCGTTAAGAAGATAGAGATTATCACAGAAAATTTAAAATCACAAAATACGAGCTAAAGTGGGAAAGGGGGTAACGGATTAATAACAAAATTAATTATGTTGTCATGCCGATAGTGTCGTTTTTCTCCCTTAAATTACTTTTAATTTTGATGACATGAAAATAAAATAATTATAATAAAAAATTGGTGAAATACGAGTAGAATTCACATTACGAAGTTATCCTGCACATTTGACTTTATACACATTTAAGGGTACGTTGTATTTGTATTAAACTATTTAGAAATACAAATTTTCACAACGTAATTGTATTTACCAACTCTATATTTTACAGGTATAAAAACATGGCGTATATTTAAATAATTATGGTATCTGAAATTGTCGTTGTAGTTTCCTTCAACCTTTGCGTAGGCTTCCAAAATCCCCTTTTTTAAATAATTTTAGGTTGAGTAGTTTCGGAAATAAAATGGGACACAATTTTTTTTTCATATTTTTCAGTACATCTCTGTATGTACTTTATATATTACCTAATATTATGAAAAAAAATATTTTTGAGATCGTTATAACTGGCCCTTTCAAACCACACCGTATGTAGAATTTAAAAAAAAATTCATGTATGTAATTTGCCTCCCTAAAATTTTCATAGACATTTTTGAGTGCCAAATGTCAAAGTTCAACGTGAAAAATAGTCGTGACAAACAGACGGATCGATACTTGACTGAGGGTTTCGATCTTCTTTTCTAGGCATGATGATGAACCTTGATGATTTTGGTGATGAACCCCATCACACAAAAGAAGGTGATTTATGGTTCACAGATTTACGGCCTTTTTACGGCACAGCGCACTGCGGCGTCCCGGATCTGATGCTTGGCCGCTCTTGGGAGCTGGAATGATGTTTGTAATCGCGTAGCTAAAATGCCGTAGACCGGTGACGGGCAGGAGCGCCACTGATGCGAAAAGCTACGTGGCGATTATTGGTATCAACGTGGCAATTTGTAAAGATTAGCAGACAAATCTTGACCTGAAGATGTCAAAGATGAAACCTAAGTCGTGTTTAAGAATTTAAATAAAGTAGAAAGAATACTAACTACATCACGTAGTTTCATTTAGTTGTGGAAAAAAAATGAAGTGATTTTTATAGGCATTAAAATATTGTGAATTTCTCAAAAATACTTTGACTTTATTATTTATAACTTTTTTGCTATTTTTAGGTCTTTTTATTACATTTTGTTTA
Organism: Druceiella hillmani; assembly: GCA_039881145.1. Lineage (NCBI taxonomy): Eukaryota > Metazoa > Arthropoda > Insecta > Lepidoptera > Hepialidae > Druceiella > Druceiella hillmani. The sequence goes on along the minus strand of JAYKKI010000007.1, from coordinate 46,242,667 downwards.
GATACAAAACATAAAAAATATTAGAGTTGAATTAAATCCTCTTACATAATGCCATTTTTGAGAAAGACCTGGTAAAATAATAGGTCTAAAATATCTAAATTGATATTTCAACAAGTTGAGTTTCAATAAAAAAACTAATTAGAACTCATTAAGAACCTTTTTCAACAATACTCCATGCCCATGAAAAAAAATGTTTTTCAACCTTTTTTACATATTTAAGAACCCCCTTAAACATATTATTTTATGTAATTAGAAAGGCTATTTCTAATTTCAAGGAACTAAACGCACGACTTTCACGTCCCTTTTCCTTTATTTAGAAATTAGAAGTCCAACTGTCGGTTGTTTCTGTCATATGAGAGACTTAAAATTTGTTATTTTGGGGTTGTATAATATAACATCTGATCAAGAAAAGATCATACTTTAGTATTCGAGTAGTTGACGAGACCGGTTCGGAAAAAGTAATTTTGAGAAAGATGAAATTGAAAGGTCTAACACATGTTTTGTATATATAACAATTAAAAATACTTACAAAATTTATCATTCCCATGTCGATAAAATGCTCATTTTGTCTAATCGTCGTAGTTTTTTTCGCACAGGTTTAAATTTAGTTTTCCTCGGTAATACTTCTAGCAATATATATGTCTTATTATAAGTTAAATTAACGAAATTTGACAATAAGATGTAACCGGAAAAGCAAACGCAAACGAACAAGGCAAACGACCTGTCCGTAAGGTAAGTTGAGGTCATGACATCTGCTCATATTTATTTAAGGCTTCCAATTAACTTTCACACAACACTTTATATACATAGTTCTGTAACAAAAGGGAAAACTAAGAAAAGAAAACCGTACAAAGTTTGTCGCTATAAACATATATAAGCTGTAAACAATTGGTAATATAACTTCGCTTCTTAAAAGAAAATATTTAAACCGACTCTACTTACACAAAAAAACCATTGGATACAAATGCGGATAGTTGTACGCGTTTTAAATAAAGAGTTCAATTTGTTAAAGATACTGTTTCAACTTAAGTATGTAGTATATTGAATATGAAATTTATATGAAATAAGAGAAGTAAAAAAATTCTCAAATTCGGCTGAAATTTGAGACATTATAAGACATAAAATTTAGTTAAATGCCGAATCTATCATTGTACGTAAAATTATATGTGGGAATAATAGGACGTAAATTGTTTGGAAAATTTGACGTTTTTTGTACTGTTCTACATGGACGCCTTACAGTTTTCAGCCTTAGAAATTATTTCGAAGATTTCCAAGTGAGTCACTAATAAAGTCAAGTTGAAGGCGTTGTAGTGTTTTAAGGAAATTGATAAATAAGTGTCAAATCTAAGATTATCTTTACATTCACGAGCCGGATACGCCAACGGCGGTTTAGAAGGTCGAATATCGTCTTGTTGATTTAACAATACGATCAAATATTGAACAAGGCGTACGTTGGTCTCACTAAATTGTTAGCATCAAAAATTTGCATTGTAACAATATTTTATATATAAAAATGCATTAAGTGATACATCGTTTATCCTTATGTATCATTTTTAAAGCCTAAATTCTGGAAGTGTTATTTGTTAATAGCGTCAAATCATCAAAAGTACGTTTTATCGTATACTGTATAATGCCTGCGGTTTCGATGTCCCAATAGACTAAAGAAAGATTTAAAGTTTATCCATTAGCAAATTCATAAAAGAATTATGTATTGCAATTTCGCACTTTGCCAACTGTTTATGTGCTGCAAAAGATAGGAGTTAAGTAAAAAAAAATATTTAACTGAATTGCAAAACTTGTCACATGAACCTAATATGGATTTTTACAATAAAATACTATATTTGTTTGAAACCCTACCAATGAACTAGTACACTTGTATATTACTAGTAATGCAATCCAATAAAGATGGACAAAAAGAAAAATTTGAAGGAATCATGTTTTCTTCTGTTAAGTTAGAACTATTTTTTGTACGTGTTTTTGTGTGTGAGTATTTGTTTGAAAATACATATCTCAAGACATCTCATGTATGGAAATGAAAAGGTAGTGCGTTTTTAAAAGTTGCTATATATTGCTGTATTATGGTTTCTAGAGAAATACAGAGTGCCTATAACCATAAGACTGTTTGTTTTAAACTACTGTCAGCCCTTACACACAAAATTTTGGTGTTTAGAACCGATATTTCAAATTGATCTCACTTATTGTTTACGAAATAATAAATTCTGTGTTTGCATAAATTACAAAAATTCTTAAAGAAACATATTAAATGGAAACAGTTTGGCTGAATCATACAAAAGTAAAAAAAGTGTATCTCAAAAGTGAAAAGATTGAATTGAAAACAGATACTCCTGTGAGAGTTAATTTTATGTTACTTTTGGATAGATTTTCTAAGCTTTAGTTACTTTAGTATAGTCACTTAAAAATAGCAGCAAATAAATCAGCCATCATTTTATATACAGAAAACGTACCCTACATGTTCCTGAACCCAAGCTTCAATTATTGTCCAAAAAGCATTGGTATCAGCATTCATAGCATTCGTATTAGTCTGTTATTAAAAACTTAACTTTATCAATATCTTTTAAATTTGTCTGAAGAATTCCAGCTCTTTTACTCTTGGCTCTATCTCTTTTCTTACTCTTTTTTACTCCTCCTTAATCCTCTATTACTATTTTTTCTCATAGTTTTCTTTCTTGCATTGTGTATAAATGTTTCAAATAAAGAAAAGAGTAAATGATACAACAATATTAACAAACTTTGGAAAGTCCTTCTTCATGAGGTTTGACCAAAAATTCCCCGATACCTTCAAATGAGTATTTGCTTTGCCTAAATTCGTTATTCAAGAAGGAATGTATTAACCTATTGAACACCAGAAAAAATACCTAAATGATATAGTGGCAGATTTCTTCTTTTCTTTTTATAAAAAAATATATATGTATTTGCTATTAATTTAACTGGCCGTCCCGAGAAAAATTGAACATTTGAAAGCTCTGAACAAGCCTTTTATTAATATTCTTAATTTTTAATCGACTTCAAGAAAAGAGGGTGGTTCTCAATTTGTAGGAATCTTTTTTTATGTTTGTTCAGCGATAATTCTTTATCGTGTAGACCGATTTGGATGATTTTATTTGAAAGAGCATACTTTAGGGGTGGTCCCATATAAATATGATGATGATCTTATGATGAGATTCGGAAATGAAGGATGAAACTCCTTAATTAATGGTACTAAATCAACTATGGTTCAAGATGTTTGCTATGGGTAATTGTTACTTTGCAAAATGACTATACAGGCAGGTTATTTATTGAAATAAATAAACTGCCAGATACGAAATGGAATTTATTTTATATTTTACATTTTCCCATTCACTTTATTTCAATTTAACTGCACTTGCGGCAGACTGAGACCATAAAATATAAAATTTTAAATAAAAAACGCAACGAGTCTGCAGTAAGATTGCACTACGACCAACTCTGAATAGTCGTACTTGCTTTGCGAACTATTTGCATCAGCAAAACGATTTGTTGGCACCATTGCAACGACAAAACTCTGTGCTGTTGAATTTTTTGCTACATGAATGTCGATAGATTTGACTGCAGTGACAATTTTTATAACTTCCTGTTTGCAAATTTAAAATTCGAACTTATTTTTTTACCTAAACCAATCATTATGATTCTATTAAACTAGTTACTTTTTACAAAGGCTTTTTTTACGAAGGCCAATTCGTGCTAAATTCTCTAGCTCGATAAATTTCGATTTTTTAAAATATCTAACTGTCAAAAATATCTTTTGTTATTTTGAAATACTAATCAGAGTTGGTGTAATTTTTGGAATTGAAGCTTGTTGGGAAGTAGGACTGATGTTCGGTTAAACTTTCATCTGTTGAATGTTAGTGCATAGTAATTTGGTATTGTAGTGCCATTTCGGATTATCTGTATATATGATTACATATAAAAGTTATGGAGTACTTGACCTTTTTGGATTTTTAAATACTGTTTAGAGAAATTCATATTTCATGAGATATGAACGAAACTTTTATAATGAAGGTACTTTATCGTTGTGAGTCTGTGCCAGATTTCACCCACATAAAGTGCACAAACAATTTTAAAATACTTGTAATAATAGTTATCCTTTCGAATTACGATAATATAAAAGTATAAGGAATATATTAGACTCTGCGAAAACCAAAAATACTGAAAAAAAATTGTTCCTGTATTTATGTACGCGCGTTGAAGTCTACGGCATAATACAAGAATAACTTTATTTAGCACGCAAATTTTTAATGAAAATAAAATAATCATTAAATAACAATAATTATTATTTTTTAATTTGTTTTAATTTTTTTATCGAACGGAATTTAAAATAAAATTTAATTATTTTTAAAGTTTAAATGCATAAACACGTGTACGTAATGAAATGTTAAATTTACTAAAACAATCTAAAGAAAGTTTAATTAATAATGGAAATAAATGAAATGCTGAAAATGTATTGTAATTTATCTATTTTAAATATTTAATAAATGATAAAGTAATAATTTACAATTACTAATAAAAATAAATACATACCGAAACTTACTGACTTAGAGAAATACACGTAAAAATTATAAAAGCTTATAAGTTCTATTTCTATCACGAGTATTCACGTTAAATAAATGTGTTTTTTATTATATTTACCACTATTAAATTTCAATTAATGAAAAATATTATTTAAAAGCACAGATATAACTTAGATTTGTATCAATATAAAACACGTGTCGTGTATTTACAAATACCTCAGTCACTACCATGAATATGGTATTAGTCACTACACGCATATAAATATATATTAATTGAGCCATTTCACCCTTTTGTTGCGTTGTGTGCGCGCATCGTGAGCAACTTCAGGCTGTCGATTTTTGTTGCAAAGTGCGCATGCGCGTATCGTAGAATTTCACTCTTATCATTTTTTCACAACGCGCTAAAGAAGTACAACTTGTATAACTTCAAAAACGTATTTCCTCCACCATATTTCCGCCCATGGTTTTGGGCGCTCGAAGCACGTGAGTAACAGATTTAATGTAAACGTTGTGCCATTGAAGTGGTCTTTATTATTATTATTATTATTATAAAGACCACTTCAACGGCACAACATTTACATTAAATCTCGAAGGTCTTCCTAGCGGTTTAAACTTGACTTAATAACAAACATGCGAATATATTTTTCGAGGTATTATTATTCCATGTGAGTAAGCTTGTAGGTTACTTCATCACGTTAAATACAAGCTTACCATGTTTTGATATCAGTTAATTATTGGATATCAAGGTTTTAAGGTAATAAACAAACACATTTTAACGTTTGTAAATTTAAATTGATCAAATCAAATTGAATTAAAAAAAAATCAGTTACTATAAAAATACCTCTACAAGTTTTGAAAAAAAAATGCATGATCTTCTTACTGTATTTTAATTACATTAAAATTGATTATTTTTCTGTAAATTTAGTAATAAAATAATTTTATAAATATACGGAAGTTTAACTAAAAAGATCATTATGATTTTTTTAAATAGTACATTAATAAATTTTACACCGATTTCTATATTTTTCGAACTATCGCCTATACATTTTTTTACATTTTACAAATTTCTATACATTTTTACATAAGTAGAAGACTCTTTGTCTATGTGTATGGTTTTTAAATTATATGAATGAAATAGGTCACATCTACAGGTGTAATAAAATTTATAATGAATGGAGACATCCTATCTCAATATATTTATTCCAGCAGAGTCTGTAATGCTGTTTTTCAAACATATATTTTAATCCTAACATGAATGTTATATGGATGCTAGAATGATTTAAAATGACTTAACCCTATTCAGAACTGATCCCGTGGAATGTCTTCCACTACCACCAATAATAACTACTTATAACTATATTTTACAATGAGCGATCAAGTATTAAAACGTTTTCTTTGATAAAAGCCGCAAGCCGTATAGTACAGACCAATTGTCGACAGACACTCTCACCAACTATCGGAGACAGACTGTGCCTGGTTCTCACGGTGATGCCGTTTAGTCGCTGTTTAATACATATGTGGTTGTTTCACCTTGCTGCATGGAAAGCGCGACCTCAGACCTACCGAACGATTTATTGTCAGATAGCTTTGGACGGTTGTTATGCAGCCTCAGTGGTCGCTGGAAACTTTGCTTAGCTTTAAAGTCGTATTTATAAATTGCTAGCTGGCTTGTGCAGTACGCAGAACATGCGGATGCGTGATATGTGCTGTGATGATGGCGTTACCGTTAAATTGTAAATTCTGAAATTTTGCAGCAAAGTTTTATAAGCATTTAGAATTGAGTTATTAGGTCAAGAGTTTTTAGTATAAATAGAAAAAAGTTAGTATAAATAGAACAGAAAAAATAGAACCCTGTATTTTGAATTAAAATTTTAAATAATTACAAAACGTGTCTAAGATATATGGCTGCGGAATTTAAACCAGAAATGAGTTTTGTTAACTATGTTTTTCGTATTTTTAATGTCGATTTTAAAACGTGTATAAAAACTAAAAAGAAAATGAGTTCCAAAGATCGGGGTTGGATGTTTTTATTTTCGTCTGACAATATTCATATTATACCATAATATACCAAATCAAAATACGTGACAAGAGTGGCATAAAAATAAACCTAGTATGGGAAATCCTAAAAACGGCCTAGAGCATGTTAGAACGTGCTTGAAGTAGGGTTCCGTAGTTTTCACTTCTCTAAAATGTTCTAATCAAATGCAACATAATAAATTTTACAGATTTTTCAGATCTGGGTTAAAGAATGAAGTTATCTTTTTCGCTTAGAACTTGTAGGCAAAGGTGTTTTTTGTTGTTCATTAAAAAAATTATTACAAAAAAAATTAAAACAATAGGGAGCGGAGAGAAAGATCAAGAAGATCTGCAGAAAACGGAGGCCGCGGATGAAAAAGGTAGTTTTCCTAGAAAATTGTTTTTAAAAACTAAAATATTATGCAAATCCCTGGGAAAATCAATAAGCTTCTATTCTAATAGTTAAAATTTCGATAGAAAAACGAATCTTCAGAATCGATCAAGAATTGAGATTCGTGGTGTGGCCTTATTCGTTCGTACATACATACATTACATACGTTTAGATCAATGAACGAAGGTACAAAAGAATTTTTCAAAGGAAAATATTGATCAGAACATACAATTTAATAATCTTTAAATATATACCTATATTTTCTTTAATATATTTTTTTTATTAGATTTTGGTCAAGAGCGAAAGCATTCAATTTGCAAACTTAATTTTTTTTAATAACCTTAAAATAAGGATAAAGTGATTGACAAAAAAATTAACATTAATCTAAAAAAAACGTAGGGTGCTGCCGACTTACATTTTCATAATGAATTTTCTTTTACAAATAGTTAGCGATAGAAAAAGTTCGTCAGTTGATATCAGGAATTATTCGCTTCACTTTGTTCTTTTTTTAAACTTAAGAAAAATTAAGTTAAGCCAAGTTGTGAGACTGATGTCTGTTTGCGCTCTTGACCAAACAGACATCAGTCTCTATCAAATCTTTATATTTAAAGATTATTTTTTTAATTTTTTTTTTCATGTTGCTACGAAAGTTTGTTGTTTAGTTTTTTAACAGTAAACATTTTTGTTTGAAGACTAAAAAAAGTTTTTTAGGAATTTTTAATGTAATTTATTGCATTTTTTTATTATTGAATTGTCATCGGTTCTTGATACGTGTGCAAAATTATAAATAATTCTGACGCCTGGAAGCGGTTGCGGGAACAGCGTTTATGAAACATGAGAGTATATGAGAATGAATAAAGCGAAAAAGGAAAAACCTGTCAAGCACGAGTAAAAGTCGCACTACGAGTTTTCCGTACACATTTAGGCGTTTATGACCATTTATTGATACATAGTATTTCTATTAAACTATAATATTTCTCTCTTATAGTATTTCTATATCTCTTATAGTATCTTCTATTGAACTATAGTATTTCTTGTTCATAGTATTTCTTTTCGCAACTTTTCTTTTCATATTGCACTACTATATCTTTCAAAGATGGATACTTCAAAAACATATGTAATTCCACATAAAATTAGAAATAATTGATTTCTGAATTTTTCCCTTTTCTTGCGTTGAAGCACTCTTATTATGCCCCTTATTATGAAGTATATGTTTTTAAAGTGCCATATGTTTTTGTTACGTGAACCAAAAAACGTTGATAATAATGTAAGGCAATCGGTTTCAGTCGACGATGTAAATTTCAACATGAGAAAAAGGGTTTTAACAGACAGACAGACGAACGGAACGACAAAGTGATCATATAAGGATTCAGTTTTTTGCCATTTTGAGGGACGAAACCCTGAAAACAAAGTAGGATATTATTTAATTTTACTATTTTATATAAATGTTCTCAAACACCCGCTTCTATTTGTATGTCGCATTATATTATTACAATCTTTAAGATATTCCTGTGTTTAATATATACATATACTAATAGTTTCTATATTTTATGTAAATTAAAGTTTTGTTTATTTTATTCTAAAGTTTTCTATATTTTATGTAAATATAATTTTTTTTTTACATAATTCGATCAACCGGACTAAACTATTTCAACAACGACACTTCTTTTAACAACATTTTCTCGATTACATCTGCATTGTTAAGTATTATAATTAATAATCATTCGTTATTAACACTTAAATTTTGTTGAATTAACAATAATATTTTTAATATTTAAAAAAGCACATTATATACACATAAAAATAAGAAAAGGATATATTTTCATATGGAGCAAATCCTTTATTTTTTTCACGCCATTTCCCGCTAAAGGTAAAATGGAAGCAGTGGAGTGGAACATGGACAATATGTTTAACATCGAATCTAATTTTCCGTTCTAGAATTGCTTTTTTTTCTTTGATGGTAGAACAACCAAAGTAGTAGGAAACAATTTAAAGTAATAACTTGGATATATAGGCAATAAGATGGCCGATTTACCTGAACGGCAGTTAAAGAAAATAGTGGTTGCTAATAAATCCAATAAGTTTTGGGCGACGCAATGTCTGAAACAGCTTCTTGCTCGATTTGTTTTATAAAAAAATCAGTGGGTAACAATTATTTTAAAAGATTAAAAAAAAACAATTTCCTCCCGGGTAATTTATGTTATAGATTACCCGGGAGGAAATTGTTTTTTTTTATTGTAACCTTTAATGTGTATGCCTACTGGATACACTTAGTATTTTTAGTATTTTTATGTCAGCGACTACTGTAACTGAATTAACGAGTGTCGAGGGATCCGTTTTGTTTTATCAAGTCGTTAAAACAAATGTTAGCAATGTAAATTGTAATTATCAAAGTAATTAAATTTGTTTTTAATTAGTTGAAAATACATTAAATGTTGTTATGTGATTATTATCGCTGGGTAAATCCCAAGGGTTAGTTATGGGGAAATAGGTCAAATAATGTATGTTTATTCAATTCCTACGGGTAACCTTAATATTATAAAAGCGAAAATGAATTTGTTTGTAGCGCTTTTACGTCTCAGTTACTCAACTGCTTTCAATAAAAGACGTAGCCTATATCACATAAATGAATATTGGATTTTTTAACCCGTTAGGAAAAACAGCGTTAATACAAGATTGTACATATATGTGTATTTGTACCTACATATGTATCCAACTTTTTGAATTTTTCAATCCTGAGATCTAATATTTCCCCAAGAACATTATTTTTCAATAACATCATTATTCACAATTAAATGAAACTACGTGATGTAGTATTATTTCTACTTTCTTTAAGTTCTTTACCACGACCTAGGTTTCGTTGTATTACAACATCTTCAGGTGGGATATTAGCAAAGAATTCTACAAAATTAACGCCAAATATATTCAACATCACTATTTTTATCTTTTCCACGCGACTAACAGGTAATAAAATTGTGGATCTATCTAGCTCAATTTTTAATAGTTTTTCACCCGTTTCCTAGTCCTAGTAAAATTTTTAAATTGATTTCGAAAACGTATTAATATATACCTATGCACAAAATACTGTTAATATGTTAACAAGTAGTCTGTTCCAGTTTCGGTTTAGTAATATGTGAAAATTTTTAGAAAACTCCTCTGTATATACTTGCTACTCTTCCTATACTTTGATTTACTTATTGATAACCAGCTTTACTCTCGAAAATATAATAAAATACTTCCAAATATAATAAAATACCTTTCTATATATAAATATGTTTGATATTTATTATGTATCAACCGTAATTTTTCTTCAATTTGTTTTGCTCACTTTAAAGTTTTTTAACCTAACCTTGGTTAAAAAAACTTTCAAGTAAACTTTAAACTGAATATAAACAATAAAGATACTAACAGAGTTAATTCTTCAAACTGGTTGATAATTTTTACATATGACATTCCTAAATATTTCACTGTTTTAAAAAATTACATCTTCTTACATTCACATTCTAAGATCCTTTAATAATTGTTAATTTTGAAAAAAATTACTACTTAGAAATAAGTCAGGTTATCCGCTAAATTACTTATATAATGGTGGTAGCTCGCTCAAGAATGGTTTTAATTCTAATATACCTCAGTATATATTTTATTCTCTAGATATACCTACGGATAAATATGTGTATGTCTACATTACTTTTTGTACTACATGAATATGTATGTAATGATTACGCGACCACCGGATATGGCGAACACGTCTGTAGTGGCGACGCTTGACAGTTCTAGTTGTCATGTCAGGTGGGGTGAGGTGGGGTGATGTAGCTGAATATTTATGTACTTATGTATTTGTTGCGACGTGCGAGTTCGCTTTACTGAATATCGTTATCGTTTTAGCGTTACGTAATGGATTCTCAAGGCCAGTTGATCGCCATTGCGGCATGGCGAGTTGATGTTTGCGTCGATGTGGGGTTAGACTTCGGAAGTGAAAGTGGAACATCTTTACAAATTATTATTATACAGCAGGCAGGAGGAGTGAGTTTGCTTCCACCGATCAATAGCGTCGAATATATTTAGAGACAAAAGTGACAAATTAGTTTGTTTATTTGGATGTTTTTTCACGTGCCATGGAAAATCGATTGGTGATGAATAGGTAGGTATAAAAAAATTATAGTGGGTATCAAAACAGGGTAGTTGAATACTTATAAATTTATTGCTTTTTGGAAAATATCATGAAATTTAAAAACCATTAAAGAAATAATTTCGAAATTGATTGTAAAATAAGCGAGTTGTGACTTATTAAATTTATTGGTAGGTATAGAGGGTGGTGAGTGGTGGCGTCTCATGGAATATAACGAATTTCATTAAAAATGACGTCACAACTCGGTATTGCCATCTTTGTCTAAATGTTAAGTTTAAACCTTTATAACTCGCTTTATTTTTAAGATTTGTCAAAAATGCTTCACAGATAGCACTTTTTAAAGTGGGGAAGTCAGGTGTGTTCTCAGTGAAGAGAGAAAATTTAGGTAATATTTATGGAAGTCAAGAAAGTTTTTGTGATGTTTTAAATTTGTGATAATTTAAGAATAATTTCTTGGTAAAAATCTGAGATTTTTGTACTACATTGATTTTCTTGTACCGTGTTATATTGATATTCTAAGTTATATCAAGAAAATATAAGTTGTAGTTAAGAAAACATTTTTTTGATTTCATTAATGACCACTGCCTGTTTAGTGTCATTTAGTTAACGTTATTAAATTATCAAAAATTATTTTGAGCAATTTTTAATAATCGGAAGTCTAACGGTAGAAACATCCTTCCGTCTCTCTCTCCGTCACACCATATAGTTTCTATGGAGATTTCAATTAATATGTATCCGCATACCATAAATAATTTTAATATTCGCATAAGTGTGAAGTGGTAGGCAGGTGGGTTGGGATTTTTTTCGCTAATAAAGATTTCAAGAGTTATATAGGCTACGGAGAGTTGTACCGAGGAAATTCTACTTTGCGCGTTTTCCAACACGTACTTCGCTTATTTTTTTCTCTTTTCTTCTAATTATCTTCTGTACACGTTTAACTATATATGTAATCGATGCAGATTAATAAAATTGAAATGTATGTCCGTAATTTCGAAATTTCTATTTTTAATTACTTTTTTGTTTGTTTAGTCGATTTTTAAAAACAAATGTTAAAAAAATGGCTGTCTGCCTGCCTTCATGTCTGTTATTTAGCTTGAAAACTACTAAATTTATTGACATAAATTTTACACGCAGACGAATTTAGCTTCAAATTTTACACAGGTTTATAGTCTGTGTAAAATTCGTACGATAGTAAAATGGTCTCATTCCACTCTCTGGTTGATATATATATATATATATATATATATATATATATATATATATATATAATGTGCATGCGAAGTAACACTTGCGGAATTATTTCAGATGTTTGCTACATAATCTTTCCTAAATGACAGATGTTGATAAAAATTTTGACAAAAACGTAGTCATGATTTGATGTATATAGTATAGGCTAACTTTTAACCCTAAAAATAACATGTCTATGATACCTTTTTTAAGGAAGTATTGTCAAATTTCCCATAGATGTCGTAACATATATAACAAATCTTAATATCGTATTAAATTCGTAACATATATATATAAAAACCACAAATTCCGTCGACCCAACCGAAAATAGATGCGAACAAAATCATTGGCAAAAGATGATGGGCGGCGACGGGTTAAAGGAACACGTAAGAGCTGGTAGGGGTATGGGGGGGGGGTGTTATCGCAAATAGTATCGCGCGACTAACTAAAGCAATAATTATGTAGTAGGTTAAAATAAACGTTTTAATAAACTGCACTTACATTTTGGATTCAATGTGGACGAAATGGCAAGGTACGGCTAGTAGTAAATAGTTAGATATCGTTTGCTAAAAATTGCTTTAAATTTTTTTTTTAAATCTCCCATTTTTTATAATTTTATGTTTTCAGTATTGTCACTTAAACTTAGCGATGGTTGGTGTAAGCAATTCTTGTCGACACATTTGTTTGAACATTATATAAATAAATAAAATAAATTATGCCAGTACCACCGTCCGTGAACTTGTCGAGTGTTACTTGCGCGAGTGTTTAAAGAACGTTTCGGCCAGACAGGCGGGCGTCGCTTTTCATGTCGCGTGCTTTATCGCGTTCACGCAAACCGCTCAGGTCGCGAGCGATAAGGGGCGGCGTGAAGGATGTTTGCTGAACGCCAGCTGTGCGACGAGTCAAGGTCTATCCGCTTTTGCGTCCCGAGTTGTATTCTTTTCTATTTGCTTGTTGGTGGCCGTACCCATATACAGATACACGGGGAGCGGGTTCCGCCTGCGATAAGACAAAAACATCGTAATGCGTAATGTGTAACGCTCTTTTTATACGACTTATATGCATGTGAGTTGTTTGTCATATTAGCTTTAGCAGATGTTACCCTTACTTGTAATTTTTGAATTGAAAGCTCCTTTAGGCGCATCTGCGCAATTTTTCTGAGCAGCGAACGAAAGTGAGCCGTCAGCCATTGGGTCGGTGACGCTGAATCGGGTAAACTCGGCTTCTTTCGGCATCAGCCAATGAACCATTTTATTTTAGGCGCACCGCGGGTATCTTTTGATTAATATTTTATTTGTGTATAATTTAATATAATGCGCGTATGTTATTGTGTTTTAAAGTAATAATATTGCATTGTTCCTGATTCGTTGGACTAATATCCATCATAATTAGAAGTTTTCACTTCTACCGTGTGTACCAGAATTTTTTTTATAGATATCGGTTACGTAGTGATCGGTTCAGTAGGATATCGCCATCGTGATGAAGAGTTTATGATGATCAGGAATACTTATACAATTTATGTTACATGTTTGTATGACTAACTATACCATATGCGAGAAAGCATATAATAATACGTCTCCCTAAAAGAAAAAGGACGACTGACGATTTTCTAGGTGTGTAAAATTGGAAGGTGACCTTTCGTTGAAAGTTATGACCCATAATTTTAATTATTTTTTGTCTTATTTTATTTCTTTGTTGGATTCTTAGAATCGGAATTGTATCTCTCAAAGTACTTCTATTGTCTGCATTTATTGTAATCAAAGATTAGATTATAATGAATTGGAGATAGAAGATGAAGTGTTCTTTTTTCTCTTTCTTTTAGCTTTACGCTTTCTTTAAATTTTCAAGTTTATGTTGGTCACAGATAAATTATTATTTTCCGATTTAGAAATGTTGAAAAATACAAATTTCCACTACATTTCTGCTTGTAAAACTGCGCCTTCAAACTACAGACATAATTTAGCCATATTTATCGGTCTGTCTATCACAGCTTCATAGTTTCTCTATATTTAGATCTATTTGCAGAGAATAAAATTGCGTACATCCACATACATGTAAAGCAGAGCATCACACTGAAGCCGGATATCGCTGGATAGATCTTTCGAAATAAAATTGAGATTCGTATACTATTTCCTGACTTGAAGACTCATTTTATATTAAGATTATCACATCAAGATATTAAGATTATCCAGATTAAATATAAAGCTTTCTGTTCAGTTGAAGTATTAATCGAACCACTCTTCAAACAATCTAGCTTATCAAAATCTTTAACGGCTGACGGGGTTTAGTGAATCGAAAATTTCCTATTTCTTCAAACAATATCATGTTTAACGCTAAACTGTTAAAAAAGAGTATCACATTAAAGTTTCCTAAACTATTTGCTGATTTGAAGAATCATTTTCAAAATATTAAGCTTTTCCAGCATAAATGTAAATGTAAAGCTTTCTATTCAGTTGAAATAATAATCGAGCCACTCTTCAAACACTCTGGGCTAAATCTCAAAATATTTAACGGCTAACGAGGTTTAGTGAATCGAAAATTGATAGTACGTACGCTAAACCGTTAAAAATTATATTGTTTTAAGAAATATAAGCTAGCAATAAATAGACTGGTAGATACTCATTTGCAAGCTGTTGAATAAGAACCACCGCACTGTAAAAAAAGAAAAATGGTCCTTGGTTTGAAAAACTTGCACAGTCGCGTACACTAAGGCGATATAAATGGAAAAGTAGAGGGAAAACGAACGGAAAAAATGGTAATTAACCCCATTTGTGGTACGTTATTGTGTTGCACTGCGCCACTGCCATTTTGTGCGATGCTACTTGCTAATGGTGCAGTTGAATGTGCAGTGTGAACGCATAAATTTCAGTTATGGAACTATTGTTACAGTATTATGATAACTATTTTTGGACCAAAATTGTTTTTGTTTTAATTAATCTATATTGTTTTGTACTGAGTGTAAGGTCGTATCCAATATTATACACGAAACAATTATTTTGTAAATCGCGTTAAAATTGTATAATCGAAGTAATTTTGGAAAATGTTGGTAACATGAAAATTACAAATTTTGACAAGTCATCCTAAGGTAAATTATATAAATAAATATGAAATTATTCGATTTTAATTATTATAGTAAATACCTATATGTGAATTTATATTATAAATAAATGTAAACTTACTTAATACAACTAAAGTGTCTTTTAAAATTACAGGTTATTAAAAATGGGTGAGTTTTTATATAGCGTTCTTTATTTTTAAGGTTCCATACCTCAAAAGGAAAAAGGAAACCTCGCTGTCCGTCTATCTGTCTATCTGTCGGTCAATACCCTTTTTCTGAGGAACGCGTAGAGGTATCAAGTTGAAATTAATATCAAATGCTTAGGTCTACGGTCCCTTGGGGCTACTAAGTCAATGAAATAAAAAAAATTAAAAATACAGCCATTTATGCCGTATTCTTTGATACTCGCAAATGAATCAAAAGCTATAGGGTACTTCTCGTTGACCTAGAATCATGAAATTAAAGAAACAAAGTCTCACAGCAGAAGTAAGGGGAAAAGTCCAAAAATTGTTAATTTGTAGTTATATCACATTAAAGAATATCTTTTAAAATAACCGACGGCCATTTATGCTGCAATTTGGTAACAAGCAAGGTCTCACGGTACAAGTAAAGAAAAAAATCCGAAAACCGTTAATTTGTAGTTATGTTACATAATTAAAATTTTATTTTTAAATTTTATTTTGAAAGGCAATTTATTTTCTTTCTAAAACATTACAATTTTGTAAATAGTGTGTATAGTAATTTTACAAGCATAAATTTAAAAAAAGACCAGAAAAATTCTAGCCTCTAGCATTTGAATAGTTCTTTCAAATAAAATAATTTCAGTTAACTAACCATAATGATTTAAGTTCTGTGCCTATTCAGGCATGCTCTTCCTCATGCTCTTGCCCGATTTTATTTAAAATATTGTACTAGCTCTTAGCCATGTGACGTTGAAAGTAACGTCATTAGCTGATCTCAGTAATGTACTCCAGCAGAACCTGCATAAACTAACGTCTTCGTGTATATGGCTTCATGTGTTTTCACGTAGGCTGTTAGGCACGTTTGTGCCTGTGTACAAACCCATCATTATACATGTTCAAACAAAGTATTTTCCGGCAGAATATGGAAATACTTTATTGATAATGTGAGTCATACAGCGATGCTGGATATAAATGGACTTTTAATTGCTTTACATGCATAGAAATTGTGGTCATTTTGTCGAAGGTAACTTCATGTTGACAGTTAGTTACGATGACGACAGTGTGCAGTGATTTAGACAGCTTAAGGAGGCGTGGCACGTGTGACATTGCAATTAGCGAGGCGGTGTAAAGCAAAGCTGCACTCTCGTTTACATTCCGACGGAGTCCACAATTTGTTTGAGAATGTTGTGGGACACTTTGCTGTGGGCCGATCTCACGCGTTGTCAACGATTTTACGTCATCGTCATGTTATTTTCGTTAAGAAACATTACCGTTTCGCTCTGTATCGGCAGGAATACGTTTGAAGCAAGTTGCATCATCAGAATAACTTAAATATGGACGATGTTTTTGCCTAAGTAATTATCACGCGCCTGTTGTTCGAGTTGAATATAGAATAGAAACCCGCAACGTCTATGTTGTCATTCGATTTGAAATTAAAGTCACTGCGGCGTGATTTTTTTTTATTTTAAATTTATGTGAAAACAATTTTGAAGTTTTCTTTAGTATGATGGAAGTACCTCGAAAAGCTATTATTTGAGCAAATAAATGTTCTGATTTCTGTAATTTAACCAGCCAAAACTTTTTTAATAACCACGGATACTTATCTATTTGACCAAAAGTCAACATTTTAGATAAAATGGTTGATATATTTCAGTTGATTTATAATATATACACACTATAAATCAACAAATCACGAATAGTGAATATTGAATATCACTAACAATATAAGTTACTATGAATTAAGTATTTAATAAACTTTTGAATATATTTGGCGTTAATTTTGTAGAAATTCATTATTCACAATTACAGAAACTACGTGATGTAGTATTATTTCTACTTTCTTAAGTTCTTTACCACGACCTAGGTTTCGTTGTATTACAACATCTTCAGACGAGCTATTAGCAAAGATCTTTGCTAATAGCCCACCTGAAGATGTAATACAACGAAACCTAGGTCGTGGTAAAGAACTTAAGAAAGTAGAAATAATACTACATCACGTAGTTTCATTTAATTGTGTAATAAACTTTTGATAAATATGTTACAACCTCTCTTTGTCTCTCTAACTAATAATTTAAAAAAACCTGTCAAATTTCAAAAAACCTGTCAAAAAAAAGATTCTTAATTTCAGAGATCTTGAGAAATTCACCATATTTTACGCCTGTGGAAATATACTGGGTATATGATGAATATTTGTGCAAGTTGAAACGTCTTCAAAATTAATGCATCTGGTATATCTTTGGCCTCAGAAAATATGATCACATTTCTGAATACAAGTCACTTCTCAAATGGCTGAAGATCCTTGATCGACGCCAACTTCACATATTTACACTTCTTTTTAATATATTAAAAAATCCTCATAGCCCAAATTATCTTAGTTTCCAAATTTAAAGATTTGTCTGCTCACGGCCTTGGGCTACGATCTGAAAGTTCACTCACCCTACTTATTCCTAAAGATGCCTCTACCACTTACGAAAAATCCTTCACTGTCCAAGCAGCAAAAATCTGGAACACCTAGATCCTGACATCAGGAAAATCACCTCTCTAAATATGTTCAAAGGTCGAATGAAAAAGTTCTGCCTCTCCTGAAACCTTTCCTTTGTGTCCTTGTCCTTTCCTGTCGTTCCCATCCCAAATCATGTCAATACTTTTTTTTTACTTATACTTTTGTATTTTTTAAAATTTTTTTTTCGTCTAATGTGCTATAAAGAATTTTCATTGTTCAATTTTCAATCTCTTACAGTCTACCAACTAAATTTTAATACCAATTGTTATGATTGACTGGAAGAGATTGCTCATATAGTAATAAGTCCGTCGTATGTACAATACATAAAAAGATTATAAAATATAATGAAATACTTATTAATATTTACATGATTAGAACCATAATCATATTTTAAATGGTTAACAGAAATGCTGTCTACCTTAAGTGTTTGTATGTTTTAATAAGAACTTAATAGGTTTTAATACTCACAGTGAGCCAGAGAGAAGTCAGCTAATGTCTTGCTTTACACAGTTTAATCTGCTACTTAAACTTGCTAAATATATGATAGTACATTAATTTGGATTACATGAATATGTAATAACATATCATTTTGTTATTACTGAAACTTAAGTATTGAACACTTGTGCAACCTAAATGCTTATGCAATATTATGGCTGACTTAATGTAATTGATTAAAGTTACAAGCAAGAAAAACAAATGAAAAAACAAATAACATTTTTTATACAATTCTATATTGTTCAAGATAAACAACATTAAGGCAGTTTAAGATATCCCAATAGTGTTACCCATCCCATTGTTAGAATGGGTAACAATATTGGGATATCTTAAACTACCTTAATGTTGTTTATCTTTAACAATATAGAATTGTAAAAAAATTGTGTACCATCCAATTATCCCATTAGTGTACAAACATTAAGGCAGTTTAACATATCCCAATAGTGTTAACACACGTCGGTAACGGTCACGCTTTGACTTTTTGCGCGGCATGGAGAAGTGCAAGACGTGTGATAATGCAATTATCGGACTTACGAGGAGTGCATTCACACCAATATTTGCATTCCGCGGCTGCCTTTGCCTCGGAAAGTAGTCTCGTGAAACGTCTTCCCGACATGGACAGTCATGTGAACTAACAGGATTGTGAGGCGTTACTGTTAGAGGCAATCCATTGTAAGTAGTTATCAAACGTCTTACAAATGTGAGTGATAATTTGTTTACATATTTAATATTTTAGATGTACAAATACATTTGGAAAACTAATTACAACGCTAAAGTCAAGGCGATGCCGGGCTATTTAATAAAAATCATTTTTCAAAATGGCGACTGCAACATAAGCCAATATCCAGATACCCAGTACCCAGAGGAAACGCACAAACTATTTCTGCTATGAAAATTGTATTCGAAATCTTTTGCAAAAAAATCCTTATTATGCACTAATGAATAATTAAGACGACTGAGTGGCGATCTGCTTGAATGTTTTATCTATAAATTCAGTTTTGTTTTAATAAACAAGTAGTTTTTACTTCTTAGTGCACAAAATTTCATGAAAAATCAAATTAAGATTCCTATGAAAATCGCTCAATTTAAGTACTACTGTCTTCACTAGAACTGTTAATTTTTTCGAAAGTTCAGCCTTTTCTAGATATGTCAAATACCATTTTCGAAAGTGACGGCGGAGGCATAACGAATTTATACTCAGGAGAATACATAAACTATTGCCATTTCGGAAATCTTATTGAGAATAGTATGTTGCATTCTGTGCACCTATAAATAACGACTGGACTATACGTGTAATCAAAATTACCAAAGTTGGACCATAAACGATGATTGGTTACCTCAAGTATGCAAACATAATCTTAATGAAGTTATACTGGAAAATTAATTTTACTTTAATACTTTCATTTTAAAAGTCTGGAAATCATTTTACCAAGCTTTCTTTGATGAGATATAATTTCTAGTAATGCCTTAATTTAGTTTCTTTTCCTGTAAGTAAATGTTGCTTATAGCACATTTTTCAGTCTTTTGCCTATTAATACCATATTTTCC
Organism: Druceiella hillmani; assembly: GCA_039881145.1. Lineage (NCBI taxonomy): Eukaryota > Metazoa > Arthropoda > Insecta > Lepidoptera > Hepialidae > Druceiella > Druceiella hillmani. Next base: position 46,222,571 of record JAYKKI010000007.1, on the reverse strand, counting down.
ACATTTATCATTCTCGTATTACAAAATATCACACCCATGCACAAACACGCTGGCATACACGCACGCAAACACGCACGCTCGCACAAACACACACAAATATACACAAGCACAGAGACACACATAGACACACACAGACACGCAGACACACACACCCACACACAGACACACACACTCAGACGCACTCACACACACGCGCACATACACAGACAGACACACAGACACACACACATACGCACAGATACACAGACAGACACACACACACACAAACACACAGACACATACACACACAGACACATACACACACAGACACATACACACACACACAGACAGACAGATACACATACAGACATACACACACAGTCAGAGACACACACAAGCAGACACATACACACACACACACACATACACACACTCATACACACACACACACATATACAATGTGGATTTGACCGTTTGACATTAAATGAATCATTATATACTAGAAAACACTACCAATTAACAAAATTCAGTTCTTTATTCATAGGAATAGTTTTAAGTGGTTTATAGTTTCCAACACGATGCATTTTCACCAAGAATTTGCTAGGCCAATATAGGTTGCCACTTCGAAATATTCGCATAAATTTATTTATTAATTGCAGGCAAATAGTAAAATAATTTTTATACCTTTGTCATAAGAGACATATTCTTGTCATAACTGTTTATTTCACTTTTTTAATGTATTTGTGGTAATTAGCACTAACTGGGTTTTCATTTAATGTCGAACGGTACGAGTGAATCAGTTAAAAAAAAATTTTAATTTAAAGAACTAGAAAGTTTTCACACATCATACAATAACGGGTGTTGTGGACAAATGTATTTTAGTAACAACAAATATGTGTGCCTAACTTGTCAGTTTGGACTATTATACTCCATTATTTATCTAGAATTTCATACTATTATATTTATTGGAAATCATAATCACAGAGTTTTATTAATACTCAATTATAATACAAACTGACTTAGTTGTTTTCTTCTTTCAATATTTCAACAAGTTAATTTAGCTAAATTGTTAAATTTATAATTTTTTAAAGATATTTATGTAAAAATATTGAATTTTTTTTGCCACTAAAATATTAATACCGAATATCCTTTTTCATTCTGAAAAATATATATTTTTTTGAAAAATATTTTTTCCGCTTCTTTGCGCAATACGGCTCTAAAAATAATATATACACATTATTCCCAAACCTATTGTGAATATAAAATTCAATACAAAACACCTACTTTGTATGATTTATTGATAGCCGGTTTCGGAGATATATTTGACAGCGATTTATCTATTCAATATATCTGTTGAACCGATAACATGTCAAAAATCGTTTCTGAACACCCAATAGCCAGTTGTCTATTCTATAAACTCCCGTTAACTGAACAATATGAAACTGACATATATGAAACTGACATTAACTCTAACCTTTCCGGGTTATTTTTATAAGTGTGCGTTTTTGTGATATCTTAAAATCAAATATGGATTATGAAGTTATAAATTCCATCTCTTCCTCAAAATCTGATGAAAATATTATTCATTTTATAAATAATATCCCAATTCCCAGAAATTTGAAAGATCGTAGAAATACCCTTTAAAATACTTACAGATTAAGAGTTTAAAATGAGATATAGATTTAATAACAGTACTATGCAACATTTATGTGAAAAATTAATAGTAACATAGTTCCTTTAACTAGCTGAATCCATGTTGAATTATTAACTTAATAGAAGAGTATGTAATTTGAAAAATATGAATGTAGATAGTAGAGTATAAATAGTGATAACAACACGTATAAACAGACGTTAAGTTCTTAATTGTTCTGTTAGATAAATATCATTTTTAACTTTTTTAAGATCCGCGGCACAATTATGCATATAGAGCCAACATTATTAAAACTTGGATTAATTTTTAATAAATTCTTGTTTTATAATTAATATTAATGCACCTAAAGTAATGATCTTATATTTCATTAAAAATATGTTTAAAACTTTATTATTTCAAGAAAGAACCATGCGAAGTGCTATCAAATCGATAGTTATCAGTGGAAAGAAATAGTACTCAGAAATGCATTTATATTTATTTGGCGTTTATCAAACCAATAACTTTAATGAACCAATGGCTGTGGAAAGGTTAGTTAGTATCCAAGGAAACCGGCCATAAAACCATAATTCTATAACACTGTCACGATCATTTAAAATTCTAATTAAAACAAAAAAAAACACAATGAACAGCACTAGAATGAATATCTTCATTTCGTTGAACGGGCACAGTAAAAAATGAAGCATTGAAAATTAAAACCATTACAAAATAAAGTACGTACAATTCATATCGTTAAATAATTTTAGCGTTATATACATAAAATTACACGGGCATCTCCGCCCCACAATTTCGGTCGAAAGGAAAATCGCTTTCCTTCGATCGTTAAGGGTCTCGTTGAGGAGTCTTTTAATGAAGTAATATTCTTTATTTGTAAAATGTGACCGCGTTATGTGCCCGGTTTGATTCAATGTAAATTATTCATTAGAGGCGCTCGAAAAAGACCCTCACTTAATTAACGACACACTTGGGGATGTATAAATGGAACTCAATATTGAGGGTGGAATTTTATTAATCGGCGTCTTTAAGAGGATGTGTATTTTTCAGATTTTTTGGTGTTTAGAGTAAAAGCGAATATGTTTTATAGAAAAGGTTGTTATAAATGTTATAAATTGAGAAAAACGAAAATGAAATTACAATTATGGATATCCACGTATTTCTAGCGGTTAAACAGAGATAGAACTATGATATAACCGCTGTACTATATCTGTTACCAAATACCGATTTCCTGTTTTCGATATTATCCATCATTCCATTATTATCGTCTTTGCCATGTCAGAACAATTATACATATAATTATTCATATCTGAACATTTGTGAACAAATGTTTATCAATTATACATATCATTATTGTGATGTTCGGGTTCGGTTATGAGTAAATCATCCAGCAGTTAATTTCTCGACTTGTTGAGAGTTGAGGGGCAATATCAGCAGATATATTTAGCGAGATTATTTTCAACACAGCTATAAAATAGCATTAATAATTTGAAAATACGAGAAATTGTATTGGGCTATAAAAATTATAATAAAAATTAAAATGATAAAAATTGTATATCATAAAAAGGGTATCTAATAAGGGTCTGTGGAAAGCAAATAAGAAAAGCGCCATTCAGAAATTTACGGAAAAGTGTTTGTTGAAAATTGTTATGGTTAATGATATAATTTATTATAGATAATTTACAAGTAGAATTTTTATATTATTCGTTTTGTGCACTCTGTTTTATATGCCTGAAAATTAAAATTGGTTTATTATCAAATTTAAAGTAGTAGCTGTTTGTTACTTAACACTATTATCAGATACTGTGATATTTATAGCCAATGAATACCTGCTCCTAACTGCAAGCATAACGGGCAACGCAGACAGGCCACTCTTGTAGACAAGTCGGCGGTAGATAACTGCTGACTTTTGTGGGACAGGGTCGGTGGATGACTTTCCACTGATTTACTGCCTAAGTTAAGATGCACGCTGCTGACTAGCGATTATGACTACGGAGAAAATTGAACAAATGATATTTAATAATAATAGTCAGAGTTGTGCTGATTTCTTTTATAGGACCGATTTTTGTGGGACAGATAGAGTGCACATATATCAAGAGTGGAGGATTTAAGGCCCTAATTAAAATATTATTACCAATAAATTAGATACCGAGATATTATTGTTATCAGATCACAATTATACTAATGCGATCACCGTGCTAATGATGTAACAATATGGATAGTCATACAATATTTTTAAGGACATTTATTTTTCGAAATTTGTCTGGTGAGTGCGGATTAAATGAAATGTTTTTTTTCACTTTACCCATGTCTTAATTTATCTATAATATATAGAAAATAGCGAGATCTCATCTGATTAGTTTGTGTTAGATATTTCTTAAAATTCATACATATTTCTCAAAATTATATATATTTTAGTTTACTTTGACAGGATTATATTTACGAATCCGTATTTATGCCGCAGGTTTTCATTTTCTTCTATATGTTTTAGCATACTTCCGAGTATTTTCTTAAAAATACTAGTTCATTTCATGCATTTTAAATTGATTCTTACTATGGTAAGAATAAATTTATAATACACACACGTAAACAGTTGGAACGTAACTTTAAATTTATTTAGTTTTCTTCTATTTAACAATTTCCTATGACATACATCAGAGGTGCTTGTTTCTAAATTTCACAAGCACAACATCATAAGTACACGCATTAGAACATTTCTTTTTATGTTTGGAATTTTGTTCACGAATATACTAAAGTAATTATGTGAATAGAACCGATGATTACTCTTGAAATTTTTAATAATTTCCATTAAACTGGGAAGGTGCATTTTAATCTTTAATTAATTACTGAAATGGCTAACGTTTTTTTATAAATTCTCACCCTTATCTACGAGACGTATCTCACCCTCGCTCTGTACAAAACCGGGACGCTGGGGAATGGAGTGAAGCGGGCGTGCGATTGAATACAGATCGTCGACGAAACAGGTCTTGCGGTGAAAAGGATCGGAAACAGTGACCAATAAATGATCCCTCCAGACGGTCCCTTTGTGTCGCGGTAGATGTTACGCCCTCATTAAGGATCTGACGTTCTCCTTGGGCGCTCATTAAATACAATGTCTTCGATGCCGTATTGATTGTACACTTGTCGCGTGATTTCTTTATGAGCTCAATCTACGTGTTACTGGTGTGTGGTGATAATCATTTATGAATATGATTATTTTGTCCAACTTGTTTTTTCAGAGGTGGAAATTTTTTTCATATTTTAAAGATTTTTATTTAATGTACATTGTTGTCTATCTGCTAAAAATGTTGTACCCATTTCCCGACGGATTAGATATTTAAAATTTGTCAATATACTTTTTATCGTAGATAAAACACGAGGATGATGGTCTCAGGATCTGATGATAGAGCTGGGCAAATAATTTCCTTAACGACGAATAAGTAGATACAGAGAGTTTGGAGTTGTTTCATTTGCTGACAAAACATTTAAGAATATGATTATTTTATCTAACTCGTTGTTTCAACGGTGCAAAAACTGTTCGTAGTTTTAAAGATTTGTATTTAATGTACTTTGTTGTCTATTTGTTAAAAATGTACCCCATTTCCCGATGGCCTAATATTTAAAATTTGGCATATAAAATTTTTTTCGTAGATAAAACAAGAGGATGATGAACTCATGATCTGATGATAGAGCTGTGTAAATAATTTCCTTAACGACGAGTAAGTAGATACAGAGAGTTTAGACTCGTTTCATTTGCTGATAAAAACATCATACTTTTTAATACATTTTAAATAAAAGCTTTTTTAGAAAATGTTTTTTCTATTCAATTTTTAATTGTAAAAACTCACTGATAATTTAAATAAATTTACACAAACACGAATAATTTGTAACGATAGAAATCTCTTCTGGCTACCTCTACAACAAAAAGGATGGTAACTGGCGTTACAGTAGGGCCGCTAATGATTATTAAAGAGAGATCAGTTGAAAAGAATAATTAAAATAATAATAACGAGCTGATAAAATAAAGGCACTCTAACTATAAGGAAGCAAAATATGGAATAGTTAATAGAGAAGGAAGTTGAAAAGAACAATGGAAGGAACTAAGGGCAGATTATAAAAGGTTATTTTAGTTGATGCGTTTTTTTGGAAACAGACACTAAATTAGAACTTTGTATATTTAAATGTTATTAATACCATATTATGGATGAATAAACAATAAACATATAATCCCTAGATTATAGTTTGATAACAAGGAATAAAAAAATTGGTATTAGTATCGGAGCCTAATCTGGTACAAGGTACAGTGACGAAAAGTCTTATAACTATAGCATTTGATTGATATGGATATTCATCATATGTTTTTTGAAGCGCAACGTCTATTTTAATATTTTAAACTAAGTTAGCGATATTTATTTTAGTCCTACCAGACTCTAGAGCCTTCTTATGCTGAGCGCCACCGAAGGAGAAAATTTGAAAGTCTAGAGTTGCGTATTTTAGCATAAATTTTCCAGCGTCAAGAGTGGATAAAATTGCTGGAGTATAATGAAAATTGTATTATATTATAGCAGTTTGAAAACAATTTTAAAATGGGAACAAAATTAAAATAAATTAGAGAGAAAAAGGTAAAATTAATATATAACCTAGATTTCTTTTGTTAGATCAAGCTCATATGAAACGCCACAGAAGGAGAAATTGTCAACTTGAAATGGGTAATATAGCACAAATAATAATAGGAAAGCGTAGACATTGTATTAAAAATTGTAGTAGTTAACAATAGTATAAAAATAGCTATGCTAAATGGGGGAAAAATAAAATGAAAGTTAACATGTAGTTGAGACTTTTATCTCTATGGCAATCGAATGTTGAGCACCGTAGAAGGGGAAAGATTGAACATCTAGAAATGTGTAAGATAGAATAGTTTTTTTCTATGAGAAGTGTGGGCAAAATTAGTAGTAATGATATTTGTAGTCACAATTAAATGAAACTACGTGATGTAGTATTATTTCTACTTTCTTTAATTTCTTTAACCACGACCAAGTTTCGTTGTATTACAACATCTTCAGGTGGGATATTAGCAAAGATCAATTAGCAATCTTTGCTAATATCCCACCTGAAGATGTTGTAATACAACGAAACCTAGGTCGTGGTAAAAGAAATTAAAGAAAGTAGAAATAATACTACATCACGTAGTTTCATTTAATTGTGAATAATGAATTTCTACAAAATTAACGCCAAATATATTCGATATTTGTAGTATTTAATAACAGTTGGAAAAAATATGAAAAATTGAATTAGAATAGAATTAAGTTAAAACGTCGAAGAATAATGGAAAGATTTTATGATGGGAGAATTTATGATAAAAGGAAGCATTGTTATAGAATATAGTGCAAAGAAGAAATAAAACACTTTTTTAAATTATTTATTTGTATAAAGAAAAAAAAACATAAGTTACTGATGGAAATTCCTGAAATTATCCCAGTGGAGAAAGAATGAAATGCACGAATATGTGATAATAGAACGGTTTTCCATTCCATTATTATTTTCTATGCTGCTTCAGTGGAATTCTTTGTTTTCTATGCTAAATCAATATTTTATTCTGTCACTTTGCGTGAGCATTGATCCTGTTCAGTTCTCTGTTTGACATTATGCCTCATTTTGACTTAATTTATGATTTTAATAATAAAGTCGGGACGTATTTTACTGTTTCAATTATCATTGCTTTTCTTGTTTATATTACCTTTTTTCTTTATTATATTGAACACACCTCACAATTAGTGTAATGTAATGTTATTTCTACTGTCTTTAAGTTCTTTATCACGACCTAGTTTTCGATTAAAGAAAGAAATAAGAAAAAACAATCTTTGCTAATAGCCCACCTGAAGATGTTGTAATACAACGAAATCTAGGTGGTGGTAAAGAGCTTAAAGAAAGTAGAAATAACACTACATCAGGTAGTTTCGTTTAATTGTCAATAATACATTTCTACAAAATTAACACCAAATATATTCAATACTTGAAAACACCTCAGATATAAAAGTAAGAATTATAATGTAAATGTTAAATTGTAAATGTAATGTTAAATTATAAACATACTACAAACATTGTTCACACAATTATTATGTATTTGACACTTTGGCCTACATGCTTTAAATTAGATAATTAATTTTCACACATAAATACCTAAATAAGGCAACTAAATCTCGTTGTTCCGTCGTATGTACTTCAGAAACTATTACTTCTTCTTCCTTGTGTCGTGCTCCTTAATTTCGAGAATCGACACCTCAGCGGACCATATTCTCATGGACTTCGTCTCGCCGGTATTATATACTGTATGAATCATATCCTCGATGGTGTTGTTTAGTGTAGTGCGATTCTTGTTATACCAATGCATCTGGTCAGACCAACCGATTCTGTTTTTCTCGGTCTCTTTGCCGATTCTTTTATAAATTCAAAGTTAGATGAAGCAGCAGTTAGATGAAAACTTTACCGTAAGTTACCAACATTCCATCTCATAGTTATGAACACTATTTTTAAAAATAATTACTCTCAATCTTTACCAACAAAAAGATGAAAGAATACGGTTTAAGCGAAAAACGAAACGGATTTCTTTTTAAAATTAGTCTTGGATACACAGGTTAAATTAAAAAAGAAATCCATTTGGATACATATTTTCTGTAAATATTTATATACACAAAATAAAATATAGAAAAGAGAGAATAATTATATCAAAAGCTTTCAATGTACGTTTCTGTATCTTCTTATTTTCCTTTTATTTTTTTAAAAACTTGTTTATTATCATACATTCAAAGTACATAAGACTACCTGTATTTATTATATGGCAAGATACTATACGTTCATGCACTCGCCTAGCTTATTTCTAATAAATAATATAAAGACAAATATAAATGCAAGATTTTTATAGTTACTTATGATAAATATATGAAATAAGCGTTTTATGATAGAAACATATCGAAGGATAAAAAGTTAAAACAAGGGGCTCAGACTAAAGAGTATTTCATATACAATCAGACAGATGCTTGCGAAAAGAGTTTAGAGAAGAGATAACGGAATACTTGTTGATGCGTCAAACAATGAATTGTTATTAGAGATATTATACGATTTCAATTCAAAATAAGTGTAGAATTTTTATTTTAAAGAAATTTGTTTTACTTCTAAACATTTTTCTTTTTTAATTTTTTAACTACTGCCAGTCACTAAGAGATTTTTTTTGTGTCGTCTCGTCTCTTTCTGACAACGTGGCCGAAGTATTAAAAAACTCCACTGACGTAAAATTTTCAAAATATTGCAAGGGGTATATTATTTGTTATATTCTCTATCGATGATTTGTACAAGTGACTCACATGAGCCAGTACCTGCTTTCTTATTAGCTTCTATGAAAGACCTGATTATGGGTCAGTCCAATGAGATGCACGAAAGAAAAATTAACACAAATCGAGGTGGTCATTTGAAGCAAACGACTCGATTTGTATAAAGAAAAAATCACTGATACTGACTGAAAGAAATAGAGAGAATCCGTAGAAAGAGGCTTTGAATCAGTAACATATCCAGCAGCATATTAGCTTCGAGCTCGATCTCAACCGGAATACCAGCTACGGATCATTCATTCATGTTCTGTATTATGTAACACCTTGGCTTATTTATGCGACACAACTTTTCTGGCCATGATGATAATCTACCAGTTTTCGACATAATAAATATACTACGTAAATCCTGCACCTAACATTACTTAACATGCCTAATCCAACCGTATCTTCTTACGTGTCTCACGCCATTTTCTTACTCTTCCTGTTTGCTAGTGGAGTCAACATTTATCCATTGTTATACTTTTAATAAACGCGACCATAGGTTGTAGACCCAGCGCAAGTGTGGGACCGGAGTTATCTACAGTCGTTTATCGTTTTTATAACCGCCACGATGTTGATGAAGTTCCGATTATAGCAAATCATTAGAATCTATATGTTGGCTAAAGTAATTGTTCAAACGTGTAAATAGTGCGTCTTTATATATGACGGTGTTTCTTTTAAAACTATTTGCAACACTGGAAATCTCTATTTGTTTGACTATTCTCAGAAAAGAAGTTTCTGATATAACTTTTCAGATGCTAATCAGATAATAACCTAATTGGAGTCCGGAAATACTCCAAGTATTAAAATAACTGGTAATCAGATAATTTTAATCGTACATTTCATATCCTTTTGTTAATTTTCTGTAGAGCGTTATTTCACTGTCTAGCAATTATTTTTGAAGTTATACTTCTTTAAACGCGTTATGAAAAAATGATGAGAGTGATATTTTAAAATACAGGATATAGTTGGCACGATGCAACAAAAACTCGACATCCTGAAGTTGCTCACTAAACGTATATTTACAGTTTATTTGACAGATAATTAGTCTACCATTTTTTTTCTGCTGGCTTTCATTGTAAGCCAATCATCTACCAGACCATTTATAAGATGGTGGATAAAAATTTAAATATTTGATTGAATTCAAATTTTACCAACCATATTTATAATCACGCTCCAGTCCTTTTATTATTTTATTTCCATTAATTTACGTGCTAAATAAAGTTATTCTTGTATTCCAATGCTCGTACATAAGTACATACACAATTTGTTTTTCATTAATTACAGAAATGTTGAGGATAATAATTTATACAGATATGGTTTTGGGGCTTCAAAGGAGACCAACAAAAGTCCATGTACTATTGATCCCACGTGTTATAAGATTCTTATTGTTATAACACGTGGGGTTACTCTCTTATACAAAGAAAATGAAAAACATAAACTCTCTATGTTTATCATTTTCTCTATATGAATATGTCGACTTTCAATCATAGATCAGACCAATGAAAAATTAAGTATTTGTGAAAAATGGTTTTTTTTTGTACCATTGTTCGGAAATGCTATTTTTAAGGAATCATTTGAACCCGCATGAGAAAATAAATTGAAAATTATGATTCGTTAATTCCCCTATATCTTATAACTTTTTATGAACCTGTCGTACCTCTCAGGTATGACAGGTTCATAAAAAAACGACGTAAAATACGTAAAGGATGAAAAAGGTATTCATTGTGACAACAGAACGAATGTTAATGTCTGGTATGTTTTTAATTTCTTCAGGCAATGGCTACACATTTATTAAGCAATTAATATTTATTATATGAATTGGAATCGTTTCTATATATTTTTCTAATCTTTATATATTTGGTTAGATTTTTATTTTTTATTAATCATTCTTAATATATTAAAAAAATATAACACACACGCATTTATGAAGATAGCTTTTTTCCATTGTATTATGATCATAAATACATCTCTCCTTTGGTTTTGAAAATATCTAAAATAAAATTGTGTTAATATTTAAATATCTCAATATTTATTTATTGTTTTGTTATATAATGTACATTTACATATGGCGAAGTTATTGCTACCAGAACAATCTCTTCCAGCAACCGAAGCACCAAATATTAAAATAAATTGTGTGTTATGGAAGACTGAAATAAAATGTGAATACAGTCGCAAAATAAAAAAAAGAATTGGTGAAACTATAAGTAATAAACTGGCAAACGAACAAAAAAACAATGTATCACCAGTAATTAACAAAATATATTTAAAAAAACCCAAAATGTATACATACATATATACTATATATGGAATAAATAAAGAAGAGTGACGGGATTTAGGACAAAAAACCAGAGAGGGACGATAGGGAGATATGAAATAATTTTTTTCGGGTGAGCTTTTTTTAATAGTTAACATTCAGAAATATTTACATGGAAATATCGTAGGAAGTAAATTTAGTTTTCAATATCTTTTTTTTTAATTTAAGTGTTCAAAAATATTGTTTCGGATTTTTTAAAGATTAAGTTGAAGAGATATTGTTGAAAATACACAAAAGCACATGAAGTAACTCCTACCCTTCCCCCCCCCCCCACACCCCTTATATGAAACTGCTAAAGTAAAAATAATGAAAAAAACGACTGTACAATAAATAGGTTTATATAAAGTTTACCAGAAGACTCTAAAGTCTTCTGGTAAACTTTAAGTTGTTTCCATATCTAATCGTTTTTCGAGAATATTACGATATTTTGCTCCTATAAAAGATACAATAGACTGTACAGTGATATATAATATTAATATTATAACAGGTTTACATAAAGTTACTAAAAGACTTTAGCGATGTTTCTACATCTTATAGTTTTCCGAGAATACTTACGATATATCGATCCTATAAAAAATATAATAGGCAGTGCCACACGTATAGTAAAACATAATATTAATATTACAATAGGTTTACACAAAGTTACCATAAAACTTTAGCAACGTTTCTGTATCTTATAGTTTGTTGAGAATACTTACGACATTTTGCTCTTACAAAAGATATAAAAGGCAGTATATGTGTATAGTGAAACATAATATTAAGATTTGTGAATAGTTTTATAGAAATACTATGTACCCCTAATATTTAAATTCGCTCATCATCAACTCATGGTTTAAGTTTTGATGGAACCCTCTTATTGCGAGTTACTCGTTTTAGGCAGATCGTTCTTCTTGCAGATCTTCGTTTTAGTTTAATTTTAAGCTAATACCTGTTCATTTTAATATTATGATAATATATAATTTAATTGGTAGGGGCTATTATTTTTCCAAAGATTTGCTTAAAAATTGTTTAGCATCGATATACATGTGTATACAGCTACATACAAGCTACTTAAGTTATATGAAAATATATTTTTCACGGGTATGAACTTTATAAAACCCAGCAACTAAGAAAAAATACAATTCCACGCTGCCAACGGGGGAAGCTAGTTAAAAAATGTTTCTCAATTTTAATAAGGTGGCGCAATCTCGCGAGCGCATATCACGGCCCCCTCCGCTCACTGATTAAACGCTTTATTCGACAATCAGCCCGTTTATTAAGCCCGCCGCTAAAGAAGTACGTCTTATTAAATCCAATATTCTGCAAGAATAGTCGCTCAGTCGTTCGTCGGCAAGCGAATGTCGCGGTTGTGTAATGATTATTTGAAAAGGGCATCGTTTTTAGGCTGAGCGCGTCTGTTTGTCTTCTTTACTTCCGGTGAAATGGAGCGTATATGTTTGTTTTTTTATCTTGTTTGTTTCTAATATTTTTAAAATAAATATATTTGATTTTGTACAGTTTTTTATTTAGAGCATATTTTTTATGGTAATGATAAAGACCACCAAGATGCACTGTAAGTCTAACGTAACTGGAAGGAAAAAATGTGTTCCTTTTACCTTGCTTATGAAATATTAAACTACAAATTGGTTCGTAATGTGTTTCCCTTATCTCTAATTTATCACTTTTCAATTTGAATAATGAAGAATGTTTCAAATACCAGCACTTTATAAAAACTTTCAATTAACATTATTCGGTTTAACTTGCATCAAAAATTGCCTGAAAAATAGAAACATTCCGACCTTCCAGATGTCACATGTGATGGTCCTACTTATATACCAAGTCCTTTAAAGAAGATACAGTGAAATATACCAATAATTTCTTGCCTGCAACCATTGCATGCAATGTATATATATATATATAATTATATATATATATATATATATATATATATATATATATATATATATATATATATATATATATATATATATATATATATATAATTGTCCAAGGTAACTGAACTTATTTCAATCAAATAATTTTCATGTCATATGTGCCTCTTAATTTTTTAAAATGTTTCTGACTTTTTAACGGCATGAAACAAGTAGTTATAAATCAAGCTTTCCTTGCTTGAATATTAAGAATATATAAGATTTTACATATACTTTTTAATATGAAGAATATATAAGATTTTTTAAATACTGTTTGAAATGAGCATGGGAGGTATTGCCGTGAAAAAATGGAACAGACAAAAAATGTTTTAAATGAAACAGTTAAGTACAAATAGTACTCGTCTTAAAAGGATACCGTATACACTTAAGTATGTATAATATTTCAAACATGTTAGGGTACATATTATATTCATTTAACTATTAATAAATACTACTATTAGAATGACAATTGATAAATTTGCCAATTTTTACTGTAATTTCTGAAGTGTCATAAAACTTCATGAATGTCTCTGATGCGATTAAAAGCGTGGGGTGTTTAATTAGTAGAATTAATGGAATTGTATATAAATGTATATAAAAAGCGTGTGGTGTTTAATTAGAAGAATTAATAGAATTGTATATAGTTATATATAAAAAGCGTGCGGTGTTTAATTAGTAGAATTAATAGAATTGTATATAAAAAGCGTGCGGTGTTTAATAATTTATCCAGTTAGCAACTGGATTCCGGAGATACCAAAATATGCAAATATCTCGAAAGAAATTAGAGTGCTCTTTTTATAAATTCCGTTTGGAATGAGAAGCGAGCGGCACAATAAATTATATATGCCCAACGATGGGTGAAGCTGTACTTTCCTATGATACTGCAAAGCTCGAAGGAAGGAAAAGATCGAAAAAAGGAAAGAAAACTAGAAAAAATTAATATAGTGTTGGGCCCAGGTGTTACTAGAATACAAATGACACCCTTATATTGGGAAAATAAGGAAGTAAGGTCTTTAAATTTTTAATTAAATCGTCAATGAGACAAAGGAGAAATCTTGTATTTTTCATGAAAAGTAAATTTATTTTTCTCAATAGCTTTGTATATGCTATTTCTTCGAAGCTGTTTGAATAAACAAGATGAAACAAAATGGAGATCATGTCTCGTTGTATTCCCCATGCAAAGTTGTAACACACTAAGCCAATGCAACACAGTTCCGATAGAGTCGCCGAAAAAAATAACGCAAAAAATCGGTATTTTTTTAAATCCTTTCTAAAAATTTGATATATACTTTGTTGGTTTTTTATTTTTTTTTCATTTTTTTACTTACATTACTGCGTTCTTCGGCCAAGCCAAAAATTTAAAAACACGCACGTGTGTAACAAGAACCATATTGCCGCAAACACTCTGCGAAGGAAAATTTCGTCCACACCATGTAGCTATTTTTAAAAAGAGACTAATTTATTATTTTCATTCAAATATTTTTGTTATTTTTTACCATTTTAATTAATTAAAAATTAGTTAATGGTAAGTGTAATTTTAATAAAGATACGATTCAGATTGATCGAGAATGATTGGACGAAATTATCAATTAATTTGGAAAATACCTTGTAATATACCTTTGTAATTTCTGTAATAAAATTACTAAGATTATTTTTATATTATGGACAGAAAAATACTAATAAATCTGCTATTTTATATATTAATAATATCTAAATAGGTTTAATCAATAAGTATGCCTTTTTTCAATACCGTTAATTTTTTTAATTTTTGAAAATTTCAGTAAAATTACACTACATATTAGAAAATTTCAATAATTTTAACTAGTAATGTTATAAATATGAAAGTGTATTTGTTTGTCCTTCTTTCACGTGGCAACAAACCGACGGAACGATATAATTTTTAGTACAGAGATAGTTGGCGGACCGGGAAATCACATAGACTACTTTATATCTTTGGAATTCTATGGGAAAAATCTTATTTAAAATTGAAAAGTACACAAACTGAATACTGAAGTAACGTTGTAACGGAGCAACGGGTTGATCCAATTGTTTGTAACGCTATTTATGCAAGGTAAAAAGCAACATTACCACTTCACTTTAATCCCTAATATAAAGATAAATATTTTTGGTTTCATTATCATTTGTACCATAAAGTCACATAAATAAAGATTTGGTATTTAATTTTCCTTTATCATTCTAGATTGCGCTGCATGTTTTAATTTCTCCCTGTAAGTTTGTAACTATAACTACGTAAACAAAGCCGCGAGTAAAACTAAGTAGTTCAATAAAATATATGAAATAATGTGTAATTACTATATGAAAATTTTTAAAAACATCCGGAAAATTATCACACTTTTGGTTTTGTCCGGAAATGAACCCGAAACAAGCCGGGCGTCGCAGCTAGTCATTTGAATGCAGCGAGGCGGTTCCCTCACGGCTCCTTTAGCTTTTCATAAACGAAATTACGATTTCAACGCGGGGCAAGTTCCGCGGGCGTCGTTCATTAGTCGCTCCTGGAGATTACTTTATAGAACGCTTACTTGAAATGTCAATCTTGACGTTTCGCGCGGGAAAGCAGCCGGAAGAGGAAGGGGGTCTCTGTGTTTATTTCCAGGTGAGTCTTACGGAAAAGCGTAATTCAGTTTAAATGTTTCTACGGAAACGTGTTTCCGTTAAATTTGTTTACGTAAGTTCATTTTAATATAGCGATACGTAAAATGAGTTACGTTTTTACTATACATTTTTTATGAAAGCTGAGTGAGAATGCGTAATGTCTGAGCTTGAAAATTACTTGAATCGCATGTTATTATTTGTGTTCTAAACAGAAAACGACCGTCTGTTGATCTGTAATCTTTTTCCAAAATCTAAATCGCTTTGTCTAAAAGTATAAAATTACACGCAACATAAACTTATAATAAACTAGAATCGTCTTTTGTAGTAATATAAATATCTTCTTTTGTATAATATACCTAATAAAATATCCTCTCAGTGTTATTATAAAGGTATTTTATCAAATAAGAGTTTTTCATTTTCAAATATCTTAAAATTTAATTCCCTTTTAATTTTAATACCAATATTTTTACAAAACCATTTTTATAAAAAAAATTAAGCCATAAAATCTTAGTAGAGCTGTAAGGGTATTCTATACACATTAACTTGCATATAAATTTAAAAAAGTAAAATTGCAGTTCTATTAAAATATTTACAAACAATTATATGACTTTTCGCCATATAAATATCCGAGCGCTTAAATTTCTCATAGATTTGAGCGACTGCAACTAAGTACAGGCGACAGAAGTGAAACTTCTCTGTCGTTCTAAACCTTGATTTGTAAGTGAGGGGTAAAATAGCTCAAATAAATAGCTCTTAAATTTCTCATAGACTTAAGAAAATTTGAGCGACTGCAACTAAGTACAGGCGACAGAAGTGAAACTTCTCTGTCGTTCTAAACCTTGATTTGTAAGTGAGGGGTAAAATAGCTCAAATAAATAGCTCTTAAATTTCTCATAGACTTAAGAAAATTTGAGCGACTGCAACTAAGTACAGGCGACAGAAGTGAAACTTCTCTGTCGTTCTAAACCTTGATTTGTAAGTAAAGGGTAAAATAGTAATGACATAAAAAATATACTAAGTGTAAATCTATAGATTGTACTAAATCCGTATTGAAAGATTTGAAAGATCTACATGTAAATTTACGTAGACAATAGTAAATTAGAATATATGAATACAGCTAAATGCGGCTGAAGGAAGTAGGGATTATACATAAAATAGGGGATTATACTATGATGTAAAGGAAGAGGTATATTAGGGAGATATAAGGGATTTTGCTCCTGTTGTAAATTATATTTAAGACAACTATATTTGCGGGTTCATTGCAGATTTATAAATAAATTAAGTAGCTAGTCGTGTAGTAGAATAATAATACATTAAGTACTTACAAAATTAAATAAATCATAATAGATCGACACAATTTTGACAATTTACTTTGAACATGAAAACAGCTGATGACAGTAGCGAGCGCCATTTTTGTTTGTTTTAGCGCATACGTACACTTCTTGTTTTATTCTATCATGTTAGTCTATCTCTCTCGAGTGTTAGCTAAGTACCTCTTTTCCGTTCTTCTTGCGACAGACTCGTTACATTTAGATGTTACAACTAAAGTTTGCATGAAAATGTTTCGAAAAATTCATACTTGATATTTTACACTCGTCGCGCCCAAAGAAGTTTCGCTTCAAAAATGTTTTGTATATTGTCCGTTACTTGTAAACTACTTTACATGCAATTCTCACAGTAATTTTTACATGCAATCTCTACAGTAATTCTTAGTATTGGTTGTATAAAGATGTGTGGAGTAATGGAGAACACGGCTTTTAGATGTTGCCGTTTTTGATGTATAGGTTGTAAAAAATAAATCCCCAATCGAACTCTTAAACTGTTTCCACAGCCTTATTTTTTTATTTAAATAGAATTTTATAAATGCTGCTAAAAACGTCGTACCCCACGAGTCTAGATAGAATTTTTTTTCAAAATGGGAACAATCTTTCTCTCTCTTTTTCCAAAATCAAATAGCTTGCTGACAATTTCTTAGCAGCCGTGCGCGTACCGAATTACACGAAACATTCGAGCCAGTCTCGATACTCCTCTAATTCAAGACCTCTGTGAGGTATCAAGTTAAAACCTTACATACGCAAGGAAATAATAAATACCACGCTGTATTTTTACATTTATACGAAAGAAAAAGTATTTCCTGCGGTAGGTTTAATTTAATTTTAGAACTTGCCGAGTTTATAAATAAAAGTTATATTAAAAACTTCTCAATGCTTATATATACATTTTAAATTTTAACATTATTCTAATTCCACATAAAGACACTACTTGCGGCTATTTCGTATATTATTAAAACAGCTGTTTCAGCTAATACAATGCTCTAATGCAATTTGTCCCATTTATCACATTCGTGTTGTGATGGAAATTAATTTTAAATTCACTACGATATTTTTAGTTTTGGATGAAATCAGTACCTATATATTATATATGAATTGAAGTCTGTAGTCCGTTTGCGAGCTAGAGGCGTTTGACAGATGGACGAACGGACAGTGTTGTCACAATGACAAGATCCAGTCCGGCATCAGTTTTCGCTGTTTTTTCCTGGCATCTGTGGGGAGCTTCAAGTACGAAACTCTAAAAAAATCAAAGCTATTATAAATATTTAACTGATGATGAAAAAAAAAATAAATATGCAATGACAAAATTATTCGAGAAAAATTATTAACCATAAAAATGAAATTTCATATTAAAATAGGAGAACATGGGGAAAAAAGAATTAGTATATATATCTTCATTAACATTTTGCTGTTGGTAGTAAGATAATCGATCTTTTCGAAAAAATGAAGATAAGTATTAATTTAAAAGTAAATTAGTATAAAATATTGCAACTTAAATATAAATATCAAATAAAAAGAAATGAAAACCTTTTTACGTGAGAATTTTTTAGATTACTTAAAGTACCTATTAAAGAAAATCTTTAAAACAGTTTAAAAGTCATAGACAATTTAAATAAAAGTAAGTATAACTTTTTCCTTCATTTGTATATAACTTTCAACAGTCAACGACTAGTAACCTCACCCATATTTAAACATATTTATCTTATTTTGATAGGTTTATTTTTTTTTATTATATTTAGCTAATGTGCGGAAAGCAGAACGCACGACTTTGCCTTACATTTGACCGGTTTTATCTATTTGTATTTATATTATTTTGCAAAATAATGTTGTTTATTCTAATAAAGAGGAGAAATGTCATAACCTTTTAAGATTAAGTTGGCAATTAACAAAACCGCAACTTTATTCCCACTTTTGATGGAATGTTATTGAAACTTTATGAAATTCTCTAGAAGGATATATAAAAAAGCTTATGGCATTCGATCTTTCATTCCATTAGCAACTACGTCTCGACGAATAAAGAACAAAATATGGAAAGTTCGCAAAGAGTTTCTTCAATTAAATTTAGATAATATAAAGGTCGAAACAAATCCTGGGTTAAGTTCGTACTATCTAACAAATCTGCTTTTACGCTTTCATAGTGCAATAAAAGAATAACTTCTTGATTAGGAGAAGAAATGGAAATATTCCGATTGGCTACCAGATGACTTAAGGCTGATAAAGTGCGCTGGTTTATTAGTTGTCAACCTTATACCTTCGATTGTATTATCCATCTATATTTTTATTTATGACTTCTTTGCAGTACTTCTACTTGCTTTATGCTAATAGTGACTTCTGGATTGCCTGTAACCAACAGCTCGTAGCAAGCAAGTAATCGAATCTTGATTTCGCAGCTGACAGTAATAAGGCCCAAAAGATTTTATCGTTTATTCTAAACTACTTTTTTTATTTTTTTGTGGTACAACTTCGCCTCCGGAGACTCTAGTAGAAATAAATCATTTAGGTACTAATTTGAAATCCGAATTTTGACCAAGAAATATAAATGACTAGTTACCAACAGGTAACCAGCGATTTATATTTCTTGTGTGTCGTAAAAATATACATTTAAGTTTATTCGTTATCTTTTGAACTAATTTTGATTAGCTCAAAAAAATAAGAAAGAAAAGTGTGTACTACCAGAGCAATACTTATTTTTCAAATACTACATCTATTGAGAAAAAGATGAAATAATAAATATTTAATATAAAATCTGTGTAGCGAGTCTAAGCTTATATATTCGAATAACCACAGAACAGTTTTATATATAATATTCCATATCAATCAGTTAAGTAATTTGTATGAGATTGAATAGTATGTAACCAAGATAAGAGAAGAAAAACATAGGTACTATTAATTTCTGCTCGACCCATTTTAGGTAACAACAACAAAACACAGTAAAATGAGTAAGATAAAAACAGGTCTGAAACATGGAGTAAATAAAACCTTTTCAGGAGAATGAAGATGAAAAAAACATTAAAACATTTGAAGCTGAAAATTGATATATCTCAAAAATTCGTTTATTCTAGTATAACTTGATATAAAAAACAATATAGTGTCGATTTGTACTTATGTTTTTAAATTTAATGGTTTTCATTATATTCTTTTAATTATATTGTTGTTTCCTTATAGTCAACCTGCGAAGTGATATAACGACTATATTTAAAATTTTCGTCAAGTCTGTGAAAGAAAATAAATTTATGAAAGAAATACGAATCAGAAGTCGGGAAATAAATACCTTTCAAAAAGTTATAAATCAGTCAATAAATAATTTAAATTTTCCTTGAAAAGTGCCACGCAAAGGAAATAAGTTTCCAAATAAAATATTTTCGCAAACATCAAAGTGATTCAAGAATTTGTACGAATAACAAGTTAACATTTTGCATGATCGAAATCTTGAAGGTGACTGTACGTCACAATGAAATTTCCCCGTCAAATTCCTGCCATAGTTACATAAAAGTTGAATCTCATTTTAATATCAAACGCGAATTTACGAGCATGTTCGCCTCGAAATCGAAATATTCGGGGGAGCGCCATCCAGGTTATCGAAGTAAGTATGAGCCCCCATCGCACTTGAGAGATAAAGATATATTATATGGAGAAACTTTCCCTTCGTATACTTACTTGAAAGTGTGTTTTTCCGGACAATTTCCCGCATTAGCAAACAGAGGATCCGCATTCAAGATTGAGCCAAGTTTGAAGGTTCGCGCGGTTAATGTTTCAGTAATATTATATCAGAAGTTTTATTTGTTCTAGATTTGGGTTTGTCTTTGGGCTTTATTGGATTATCGGAGTGTTTGGCTTTTGAGACGATTCAAATATTCGCGGTGGCGTCGTCACATTAAGTTGGAAGTTACTTAAACTAAAATAAATTGATTTTGCTTAGTAGACGCGTGTTCCAAACCGCGTCTGTTGATTTTTCAAACTGTCGTTAAAATAGGAAAATAAAGTTACTTTAGTATGTCGCGTTATCTGCCGCCCTAACAGTAGTGATGTTGGCATCAAAGGATATCTATGAAAACTGGTATGAAGGTTTTGTTCAATTTGGATTCCAACGAAATTTGGTTTTTCTAAATTAATTCGAAATTATTCTATCGGTGGGTTAATACTCCTTACGTTTTTTTTATTATTTTGACCGATTTACTTATGATGTATTGGAATGAGTTTACTAGCTCGTGACGTGGAAAACTAATCGGGTTTTTTGAAATATCTTTAGAACAAATTATAGAAATGAAAAAGTCTTTTTCTCTGTAAAAATATGTTATTTTCTATAGAATTTATGAAAATAAGGAATCTGACATAATTTTAATGAATCCCGTACTTCAATAGGTAAAAATTAACACTTATAGAATCACTTCGTTGTCCGTGTATCGGTCTGTCAAGACCCACAGCCGGACAACGAAGTGATCATGTCCTATTTTTCTCACGAACGTGTGGAGGTATCATATTGAAATAGATCTATGGTTTCTTATAGCCGTAAAAATCAAGCATTTAAATTAGCGCATTAAAATAAACCCTAAACATACTGCCATTAATGCCGTATTTTGACCCGCGCAAATAATTCAACACCTATAGGGTACTTCCCATTAACCTAGAATCATGAAATTTGGCAAGAAGCAAGTTCTCACAACACAAGTAAAGGAAAATTCCGAAAATCGTTAATTTGTAGTTATATCACATAAAAAGAATATTTTTTCAATATGCGGCTGTGAAACGACAATGTATTGCTTACCGTAGGCAACGTATTTTCGTTCTAAAAAAGTAAAAGAGTATAAATGGTTGAATAGAAATGTTAAGCACAAAGATGTACGGAACCCTCGTTGTGGAAGTCTCACTAGTGCCTGAGACGTGTTTTGCCATATATATAAAAATACCTAATAATAGTGACCTATTTTCAAAGTTATCCCTCATAATTTCAAAAGTCTATCTCTATTCGTTCATGATGAAACCTTTTCTGGCATCGAAACAGTGATTGAGGCTTGTGAACAGTATTTTTGTCATCTTTTTGTATCGTTGGGGAGATTAGAATAAAAAAACATTTGTTGTTAATAGAGTTGTTCAAAAAACCATTACCATAGGTATGGGTTTAAAATTCATTCCGATCACTTTCTTGTCTTATTTATACTTTAATTAAAATCAATGGCTTAAAACAGATCTACATACGTAATACTAGTCCTTGAAGAGACAATCTCTGTCGAAAATGGCTATTCCAGTTGAAATTATGTAAAGATTACGCTTTTAATTTTTCGATTGCTGTTCGGCAATTGAAATTTGTGTTTATTTTTAACTGAAGAGTCCGTCCATAAGATTTTTCAATTAATTTTAAAAGATATACGTTTTAATTAAGGGGTGTGTTTTGTTACTAAGTTGTTTCATAAATCTAAAGTAATCATAATATACCAGTAGAGTGTAATATTTTAAAAGGATTTGCTGAGTATTCTACCATTAGAGGTTTCATATCTTCAATAAGTAGGTACATAGAAATAAGCTTCGTAGTTTAAAGTCTGTAATGTCTTTTTTGTTCTTTTTGTTTCAGGTAAGTGTATCCTATACACATTGCCGTCATGGGTTGCGAATTGTATATCTGGAGTGAGTATTTAAACTTTCGTTAAATATTCATTAAAAGCCGGCTTTCTAAATACTTTTTTAAATGTTAAAAATTGTTAAATATTAAGACACTGAGGTAATATTTCAGTCCTGCACACTTAAGTAATTTCATTTAAATAGTTGTAAAATTAGAAGAAATTAAAAAAAATATGGTATAAAAAGTAGCTTAAAAATAAATTTGAATTTGACATGTCAAGAATGAGATGAAGAATGCGGAGCACTAGAAGAAAAGTAGCAGGGCAAGTGTAATATTCATGATAGTTTTTGAATGTGTATTTGATTGTATGTTTTTGATGCATTTTAATTCAATTCTGTGTATTCTGTATTTCTACCATACTGATGATGTGATATGGATGATCTATATTCGTAAAAACATAATATATGTACGTAGATTCAGTAGAATTGCAGATAATCTTCTCAGTATCGAATCGCGATCGGCAGGGAGGGTTGCAAATTAAATACAAAAATGTAGTGTGATGTGGCGTTATGAATAATACATATACTTCTATTTTAACCAATTTTAACCAAAATCAATAAAAACTTTCCTGAATTTATATAAACCCCTTCTGTTTCCCTGAATTTATATAAACCCCTTCTGTTTCCCTGAATTTATATAAACCCCTTCTGTTTCCCTGAATTTATATAAACCCCAATACGTGATATAACTTGCTTGATTATTACTCACTTGATCCTGTTTACTTATGATAATTTTCTTTTTAATTTTTGTTATGAAAATTATTCACAAGTATACTAATTTACACTTGTGAATACTTTTCCGCCATTCAAAAATAGAGATTTATGTTATAGTGGGTGAAACATATAACTCTATAAGAATGAATACTTTAAGCTTTTAATATTCCTTTAACGAATAAAGTGAATAAGTGAATTATTAAAATATTTTTAAATAAACTTTTTAATAATTCACTTCCACTTTACATCTAGAGGATATTTAAATTTTTTTTTTTCAAATATTTTATTTCATAACTTTGTAGACGTTTATAAATCTGTCTAACTATGCAAAGTTTGAGCCTCGTAGCATTAATATTCTGCGAAAAAAACAACGTGACATAAAAATACGCAGAAGGGTGATTCTGTGACTGCCGATTTTTGTCGGACTTTCTATTGAAACAACGCATACGTCAAAAGTCACACGCCACCGACTAAGTGTCTCCCGTCACCATTTGTTCGTGTTCAGTCGTACATTCTATCCTTTTCTCCATTATTTCCTATATATATATATATATATATATATATATATATATATATATATATATATACACACTAACATCGCCAACGTCATAAATTCATACAGAAGAAAATGTGTTAAAAGCAAACAGACAGAAATTCGTTGCTTATACATATACTAAATAAATAAGGCTGATATGGATAGACGAAAATTTCAAACGAATGCTTTGCGCATTCAGAAATACAGAAAAGATAGGGAGTCTGGGTCCATAAGGTTGATTTTCAATCTCATTTATCTTAATACATTTATTATCGTATCTTTCGGGTCCCTTTGGATAAAAATGATTCTTTATTGTGAAATATATGTGCATTTAATATGTGTATATAAATCCATGCTACATGCCGAAGCAACGTGAACTTCGATGCTGGAATTCCATACGCATCCAAACTTGCCTCTTCCACCTTTGTGCACTCCCGCCTCGTTATAAATCTACGAGCGAGTTGGTTTTTTGCTGTGTATCGATGCCCGTGTTCATACCCGCGCGTGACTTTACTTAGTAATTAATTGATTAGTCTTCGAATACAGTTGATCGTGATTCGCAAATGGGAAGCGAATAAGTAGTGAAATAAATTAGTAAAGTCTAGTTTTAAGTAGATAACTTGGAGGTTTCTAAAGTTACGGTTTAATATAGAAATGTTTAAACACTGTTGTCATATGAAATATTACTCTCAATGTATAGGCTACTTTGTAACTAGATAATTGTCATTTTTGTTTATGACTAGATAATTGTCATTTCTGTTTATAACTAGATAGAAAAAAATAGTCAAAGTGAAGACATTTAGTAGTATTTACAAGATTACGCTAAAATCTCTAACCTGAGTGGTACGATGAAATGTATAAATAATTCTAAAGTATATAAGAGGGCCTATTATTCCGTGAGTTTCAGTGGGACAAATGTGGAAATAACGCCAGATATTAATTTAGATATTTTTAAACATTTTGCCGAATTTTTTGATTAAATCTGAATCGTTGGCTAATTTAAAAACGTAACAAAACAAGGACAGTTTTACGGACAATTACCATATAAAAATAACAATCATTATTGATGATCCTATAAAATATCCGGAAATAATAAAAAATATCACACTTTTATTTTTTTATATACCCTGATGATGTGTCAAACATTTTGAGAAGAAAATGAGCAACGGAAGAGCTATAAAGAAATTTGGTTAGTGCTTGAGGTCAGTAAAAAAGACAAAAAATTAATAGATCATAATTCTTCTTTCGAAAATTCAAAAATAAAACTCGATTGTATTTCTTACGGGAAACCATTTTTTTTCTCTTTCAATATTTTCCATTTCCAGTTTAACAAAAGAAACGTGATCATGAATACTATTATTGATTAAAAGTAAGTTGTAAATGTTTTATCTAAAGCAGATCAGCAGTTTCCGATGTAATTACGGATATACGCGGCTACACGCATGATAAAACGGTACCCCTGATACAGAGTATATTCGGAACAAAACCAAACCAATAGTCAATATGAATATTATGTAAATTATTAAAATATTTAAAATTAATTATAGTCAATATTCAAAAAATTTTATTAATAGCTTCAGTAACGGACCATCTTGAAATATAAAAACCTCTTGAAATTTTTGTCGATATTCGCTAACGTGAGAAAATAGCTATCTTCACACGGATAACAGATGACTACATTCATTTTGAAGTTAATCCTAACAAGTGCACTAAAGAGAGGATGAGTACACTTGATGTCAGTAAAGTCACGAGAATGCGAAGCGATGAGATGAAGCTGTACTTTAATATTGTTGCGAAACTGGAATAAAACAGACGATACAGCGGGCACTCTGGTGGCGATGAAACGTATTAATTTGTCTTTTATTCCCACTTGAATCGGGGTCGCGGTCCATGAATATCAAATTATATTCTGACATCATCGTTGGAAGTAAAATTGCCATAAAGTGATAGCTATATGGCGTGGTCTCGACAGCTAGAGAATGATAAAGAAGATAAACAAGCTGTTTTTTATTGTTACGGAGGCTGAATTGTAAATGTTTGTTTATTATCGGTCTTTGCCGATTATGAACTACTTACATTTTTAACAATATCTTTAGAAATATTCTACATAAAATTAAATTCGTTTTCGAAAAGATTAGATTAGAACCCTGATAACTTGGTTTTCCAAATAATATGAAATAAAAAAAAATATTCCTTCCTTGTCCCTTTTAAAATTTATACACAAATATTTCTGAGTGTTAACTCTTGAAATATATTGGGGTTTTAATATGCTTTATCACTCAGCCAAGTTCCAAGTTTCTACATCAAAGACCTCTAATTTCTATGTCAAAAATTTCAGTAAAACTTTTGTGACATATAGACAGAGTGACGGACATGTGATGAACTCGCGCTACGATGGTTCCGTGCACATTTAAGCTCATATAACCCTAATAAAGGGCACATAGCATCAATAATATTGAGCTATTTACAAATATTAATTTTTCACAACGTAATTATATTTGCGTAATATGTGTTTCACAGGCCCAACCATGATATGTATTTAAAAAGTTACAAGATCTAAGTGAATTGCTACAGTTTTCCTACAACCTTTGTGTAGGTTTGTAAAATCCTATTTTTTCAGAATTTTCATCGGAGTTCGGACTTTCGGAAGTAATGGGGTGGGGACATATTTGCCAATATATCTCTCAAGATGCGGTACATCTAAAATAGTGAAAGAAAAAAATATTTTGAGGTCCTTATCGCAATTGTAGTCTCATATGGCCCTTATAGTAACCCTTTCACACGAGACCCCACATTATATACAGGTGTCCGGGAATAAAGTCGGACAAAGAAAGACGCTATTCGTTGACTGAAAATAGTTGATTGTCCTTAAAATATAAAAGATGACTTTTTTTAGTAAATTGAAAATGATATCCATAATTATTTGTCATCTTTTTCGTACACAAGATACTTGCGCACATTGTGCAGCACCGCTCGAGGGAATAACCCGCGAACAGATGCAAAGACATCGCCACTACGGGTAAACACCGCAAGAATTGGGTGTATTAAAAAGAGCTATGTATAATATTTTTTTACGTTC
Source organism: Druceiella hillmani (assembly GCA_039881145.1). Lineage (NCBI taxonomy): Eukaryota > Metazoa > Arthropoda > Insecta > Lepidoptera > Hepialidae > Druceiella > Druceiella hillmani. The sequence continues at coordinate 46,195,471 of JAYKKI010000007.1, read as the reverse complement.
AATCATATACGGGGCGTGTTTTACATTTTATTTCAACGATCATTTATTCCTTTATAGCCAACAAATAGCGTCTTTCTTTGCCCGACATCTATTCCCGGACAGCGTGTATATATGGAATAAAATTCGAGTATTATATGTGGTAAACCAAAAATTTCCATACAAATTTTTTAAGTGTTAACTAATGAGATATGCCCGGGGGTAAATATGTTTTATTACTGTGCCAAATTTCTAAGAAAAACTGTAGTGACAGACAAAATACATGAGTGATGTTATAAGGGTTAGTTTTTCCTTTTTGAGGTATGTTGTTGTTAAAAATACTCTAAAGTTTTTGTTAAAAATACTCCTAACTATTATGAAGATGAAAACAGTATTTTTTTACTATATTTTTTTAATTCTATATTACGTAAGAAATATGGAACATATAGACATGTAATTCTGACTAATGAATAATCTTTTTTATTAGAAAATAAATTAATTACCTACAATAACGGTATTGTATACACCAAACAGCTAATCCAGTTAAAGTTTCAAAATTTTACAATTTTTATGTTCAGGAAACTGCTAAATTTATTTCTATGTCGTTATTAAACATTTTGGTCAGCCAGAGCCAGAATTACCCTGAGTCTTTAGATAGTTGGTCGGCCAGAGCCAGAATTACACTGTCTTTAGATAGTTGGTCAGCTAAAGGTAGTTTAAAGCTCATTTAATGCATTCTTGTTTAAAACTCGCAGATCTAGTTAGTCAGTGAATGGCGATTCAGCTTTCATTATTACGTCCAACATTATTTGTCATACGTCAACATATTTACTCGAGCAAATTTTAACTTCCTTGTAAATTTTTATGTCAAGTAAAGCAAATTTTAATTTCCTTGTTAAGACATATGTATAGTAGTAAATATTATAGTAATATATAAAATATTATATCACGTTCCGAATGTAGATAAATTTCAATATTATGCGGAGATAAAAGGATATGAAATATTAAAACGTGACAATACAGTAGTTGAATTCACTCACTCACTCATTCTAAATTTTGATATTTTTCGTACAATATTGTGAAATATAAGTTAATTAAAAACCAGTCTTGAAAAAAATTCAAAAATTGATTGAAAAATAAGCCAGTTCTAGGCATCTAAATGTGAAGATACGGATAGAGTTGGATATATCCCTGTCTCTTTTCCTCTCGTAGAATATAATGTGCAATATTAAAAATGACCTCACAACACAGTATTGCCGTCCTTCTCTAAAGGTTAAATTTAAACTTTTATAACTCGGTCAATTTTTAAGATTATTTAAAAAAAATTTTCACTCTTCATCAGCTTGTACCTTGAAATTATGATTAATGAAATAAAAGAAATTTAGTCAAATACCCAATTCTAATATTACTATCACTACGTTACGATATGTACAATATATGCTTATATCGTTTCTAATTAATTTTATTCTATGTGACCCAAAAGGTAACAGAGCATTTTTTCGAACGTATTTTATTGAACGAGTTGTTGCATAATCAAGACTTTGCTCGGATCAATGTGTCAAAACGGTATTCTTTGCTTACTTGTTCTTGTTCTTGTCTGGAAGAATTTCAATTAGCGATTGTAATAAGCGGTAACCGGAAACGTTAGTAACTTATCGGAGTAGGTTTTAAGGTATTGTAAATAATATTATTTTCGAAGATTGATATGATGGATTAAGGTACAGTAAATGATATTATTTCTGGAGTGCTTTTTGACATCATTATATAATTCCATGATTTTAAGTTAAAATAAATAACATTGCTTTTGAAAACGACTAGCTTGCTCAAAAAAAATAAAATTTGTGGTGTTTTTTTGCTTTGCTCGAGGTCTTGATATCAAATTAAAAAAGATTAATTTCGGGATAGAAACAAACCAAAAAATGACAAGTGGTCTCGCGGTAAAAAGTACTAGTAAAATTACCCGTAATTACTTGTAATTAAATTAATTCAAAAGAAGATGAACAATTTTTGCAACAATATGTTTAATCGTTTGGAGTGTAGTTAGTGTCATCATATTGCTATATATATATATATATATATATATATATATATATATATATATATATATATTTAGTAGTAAATTGGATGGTTATAAACAGTGGTATAACTATTAACTAACTTTATTGATACTTCAGGAAGGTTTTTTAGTAGAAGTAACAGTTAAATTTCCAGAAATACTTTTTCTCAAATAATTTTAATTCGTGCTTTAAAGGATTAAACTATTTCTTTATATACAATAGCCATGATGAATACGTTTCTGATTTGAATTTATGTTTCTCATACTTCGTTGTAATAAATAACATTGTTTTTTATATCAACCGGCGTTTCGTGTTTTTATTTATCTGATGTTCATATGTAGATTATCCATTAGTAATTTACACTGGCAAAATATTTTTATCATATCGTCAACGCATTGGAAAAGTCACTTTTTATGCCATGCAAATAATTGACTAAAGGAAAATTTAGTATAACCTTAGAAAAATCCAACTATATCTTTTCTATATTCAATTAGAGGAATTAAAGGAAATAGTAGTTATACTTATGCTATAGAAAGACATTTATAATTTTAATAATTGTTTTATATATTTTTATGTCATATATATACTAGTTAATTCCGAATATCCTAATGTTGCCATACAATTTGTACTATCTGTATTTTTGCCATACAATTTGTACTATAGGCTGTTCTGTTACCTCTTTTTAATCTCAACTCCCAAAACGAGTGGTAATTTGTATTGTACCTTCACTAAACGTTTTTGTACTGATTCCTACTTTTGATTATAAAAAAACTATTAAAATCGTCTGCAAAGTATTCCACATTTATACGTTATAATTAAATATAATTTTCTGTTTAAAAATGGTCCTTCATTGGATCGTTCTGTATACTGACAATTTTCGAATATGTTTCATTTACAATATCTTTGATATAAATTAGATATCGGAAGTTGAAGCTTTTGTCGTTTCTTTTATATGTCGTTTTCGCCTACGTAAAGATTTATGATAACTAAAGTAATTTCACTCCAAAGGAATACGAAATCCTCTATATGCGAGACACAATAATACTAAAATTGTCTTCTTAATTTACATATTTAATTTTTTTTACATTACGACCTTTTATTTAACTACAACTTTTGTAACCCCGTTTAGGTCCCAAAAATAACTCAAAAACTATATATTTTCATACATAAATTTTAACACGCATTGTAATTAAATTACACAAATTGTAACACACATTGTAAACAAATTTTAACACGCATTGTAATTAAATTACACAAATTTTAACACGCATTAGTAATTAAATTACAAAATTTTCTGTCCATGTATATGTGTGAACTCCTCCTAAACGGCTGAACTGATTTTTATGAAATTTTGTGTGTGTGATTAAGTTGAATCGAGAATGGTTTAGATTCATTGTTCCAGTAGGCAGAGCTGCGATCGCTTTTTAGAATTTTTAAAATGTTTGATATCAGGTGAAGCCGCGGGCACAGCGAGTTGTAATATTGTGTATGTGCTACCGTTTACAGTAATGCCATCCTCGAAAAAAATTGGAAAGACCTCGATTTCAACCTTTGTATCCAAAACCCTTGTTCATAGAGAAATATAAATCTATCTAAAGTGCCTACCATCACCTGGAATCAAAGTTAAAGTATAGACCATCGAAACCAGTCTTCATAAAATTTTGGATGTACACTGTTATGCTAATTGAGATTTGTATCACCTCATATTAATTCTAACCCTTCGTTGGAACATAAAGAATATATATATATATATATATATATATATATATATATATATATATATATATATATATATATATATATATCCTATCTTTCAACTCCAGCATATTTTCTACTAAAATATTCCTAGCAATTTACAATAAATAGCCTGTACACTTAGATAAGCTGGCAGTCTACACGCAAGACGGTTTGAGCTGATATAGACCATGAAATATGTATCGTCGACGACCGCAGTGACCCAACAACAGCACGCTGACCGCATATCAGTCGGTTTCCAACTGCCATCGAGCGAGCCGTTCCCACGCCTGCGTCCTACTTGCACTGAAAGTAGTGACAGATGTAGCCTGGGGTTATGAATGGTGCAAATCTACCAAAGTAATCTAAAAGAAGTAAGAACAAAGTAAACATGAATAATATTAAAACGGTCTAAGCGATGATGATGTGACGAGGATAATCTAAAGAATATTAATTATATTTTATCAAATCCACATCAGTAGGTAGTGAAACGGATTGGAGATTGATTTCACACCAAATTTCCCCAGTCCTTAGAAGTAGATGGCGATGCAAGACTGTTAACTTACGTTATCAAACATTGTCTAAAGACTGTCAAATAACCTAACTTAACCTACCCTGACCGAACTTTTTTTATAAGAATCGTTACGGTTATTTAATATAGTTTCAAAACATATTCCATCAACTGCAACCTGACATCGTTGAGGCTTGGGTTAATAGCCGATTTGAGCGGGCAGCAGAACTTTATTGAACAATAAAGTTTTGTTTGAAGGACTTAAGTAATCGTCACATAAAAAAATTATTGGTGATTGCTTAGTTGGAAATTACTAAATATGAACTTCTTAAAAGCAAAACATTTATTCTTTGTCTATAAAAGCTTAAATAAAGAAAACATGCAACAATATTTGTTTGTTGTGCCTTATAAATAAAGAGATAAGTAACATGCCTTATATTTTTTTATTCATATAAGCCTTGAAATGTTTTACATTTTGACATGGGACGCAAATTGAAATACTGAAAATATTAAAAAAGGTTGTACTAGTAATATACAAAAAGGTATTTTTGTTTTTTTTTCGTTTAAATGATGTAATTTGTAGATTGTTGTGTTTATCAATAAAAACCATTGAAAATAAGTACACCGTTTGTATAGTTACATTAAAATAACTCAAAAACTATATATTTTCAAACATAAATTTTAAGACGCATTGCAATTAAATTTTTACATACCAGAATTGTGTAAAATTTAAAGTTTTTAAGTCAAATTCCCCAAATTTTAGAAGGCTATGCCAGACCACAGGATGGACACCGTGGTAAGCCGTTACCAGTGTTATTTGTAATGATGTCGATGTGAAAGCTTGAAATAATAAAATGGACGATACAGTTATTTCTTAATTCTTTGGTTCGTAGTATCCTTGGAATCAATTCAGCCAAATGGCCTCCACATAGAGCAACTTATTACTTATGACGAAGAAAGTATTAGAAAATTGTTACCTTCAGATTTTATTTATTTCGGACGTACTTCACTTCAACTCCAATGCAAATTGCATTTGAACATGCATTGTTTTAAGTTATTAAATCATTTTGTCGATAATCCCTCGGTATTGGGTTTAGTAACGCTTTTTGCTCCTGACTGTTACGTGGGAGGACGGAATCATAGTTTATTTCATCTGCCTAGAGCACATACGAATATCCTGTAGCATTTATCAATTGTTCACGCACTTATCGTACTTACTTTTAATCAACGAGGTATTGCGAGAGGTACTAAATCTTAATATTTTTTTCTGCAACGTTGTTCGCTTTAGGATTGCGATTATGGAGTTGCTTGGTAGTTTACGTTTAATAATTAGTTAGTTTCATGTTCAATCTGAATTAATATATGTTTTTCCGTATTAATAATTACAATTTGTGTTATTATATACAATGTAAATGTTTGTACTTTTAATGTTTGTACCCATCCAGCTCTTTGGATGAAACCTGTAAGCAAACCTATAAGCGGATATGGGACTTTTTGATAAATAAATAAATATCATCAAAACCTGTCAGAAAACCACCAAGTGGCTAAGATTTATGATGCGAGATTCTCAGGATTTTCGTGAAAATTATTGTAATGTAACTAACTGTATTCAACTCTCTAATCCTTAGTGTTCTTGAAACGAATGCAATCAGTTTCATTTGTTTTCATGCATTTGCATTGACCAGTATAGTATCACAAGAGGCCCAAATTATGTATTGTTGCTTCATTGATCGTTTTAGAAATGGTATGTATCATGGAGTTGCTGGATAGTTAATGATTGATATTAGTTAATTTTAAAGTTTAATTTTAATCTAGGGACGGGGGGCGGGGTGTGGTCAATTTTATTCATTATTATTTGTATTGTTGAACACGTTCAAGCACCAAAAGCATAATAATTGGACTTTAAACTTTTGGTGCTAGAAAATGTCTAACACTGTAGAACAACTTGAAAGTTGGATATATATTTTTTTTTTAAATAAGTGCAGGCTACAGAACCCTAAAAACGAAAGAGTGCTGGAAAGTATCTGTATAGTTAATTAAATAAAATAAGTGTGACGTTTATGTCCGAATAGATGGTGGTATTTTCTCGAATTTTCTTGTATATAAAGCTGCAAGTTAATTAAAGTAACGCTTATTATTATGGAATGTTAATACGTGTAGAAATACCAATTTCACGCCTATGCATATAAAATGTTATCGTTTCCGCTATTTTGACTTAATTACTGAACATCGTTTGAACTAAATTTGTCATAATTACCTATTAAATATGTATGTTTTATGTGCTCACGGCATTTAAAAAATAAATAAAAACAAATGAACATCTGGTTTAATTTAATCTTTCCGTTATTTACGAGACGCGACGTGAACGGCTGTCAATCCGTCGTTAAATCTACAGTTAATTAATAACAATAATTGCCTCGCTCTCGAAAACGATCATTAGTTAAATGGTCCCCTGACGCAGATGGTTACATTTTTAATTAAAGGCGAGATCCCGCCCGTCGATCTTTGATGTACGATTCGGTTAAGCTTTGATTAAGCTGTCAATTAGCTGAGCAAACTGATACTGCTGACTTTGGTTAAATAATATGGTTGGAATGCTGCCATTTGTATTTCCGTTTCCTTAATTTGCAGACACATTTTGTTTATGTTTGTGTCTAAATGTTTTTTTCTGTAATCAATATTGAATAAGCTTGTTCTTACCTCTTACAATGTAATGAATGTGGAGCTAATGTGACCTTTTAGTTTTACTCATATAAATAAAGATATAGAATATTGCGCAATCGTTTACTACTAGAATAGTGAGGTATTATTTACTTGTGAAGGAGATATTCTACTAGCATAAATATTGATATAAAATATAGAGGAATTATTTACTAGTGAAGGAGACCTTCTCTTCACCTAAATATGGATATTAAATATTGAGGGATTATTTATTAGTGAAGGAGACGTTCAACTCGCCTAAATATTGATATAAAATATAGAAAAATTATTTACTAGTGAAGGAGACCTTCTCTTCACCTAAATATTGATATTAAATATTGAGGAATCATTTACTAGTGAAGAAAATGTTCTACTCACCTAAATATTGAGGAATCATTTACTAGTGAAGGAGACGTTCTACTCACTTAATATTTATATTTAAAATTGAGAAATTATTTACTAGTGAAGGAAACGTACTACTCAATAGTAAATGCTTCCTTAATAATTGATATCAAATATTGAGAAAGCATATGCATAAGCAAAGCTGTTGAATTGTTTATGATCATTAGTAGTTATCATGAAATTTAAAAAAATATTTGTTCTAATTGATATTTTGATGAGTTTTGGCTAAATATCAATTAGCGGCTCTAAGCAGAAATTAACTCAATCATACATAAGAGTGTGTTATTCCCTCTTGTGTTCTTCAATAGATAAAAAGGCTTTTATTATATTAGTTACTTCATTATGAGGAAAGATTTGTTTTTCTTTTTAGGATTTGGCTCTATTTACCACCAAAACATGTTATCTGATGGAAATGAAGCTTTCACGATCATATAGCTAATAGTGTTCATATGGATACACGATATGTCATATTTATTTAGAACGTGTGGGTAATGGGTAATAACGATTTAAATTAATGGAATAAAAATGTACCGAGTGCATTTTTGAGTTAAAATTTTAAATATTGAATATATTTGGCGTTAATTTTGTAGAAATTCATTATTCACAATTAAATGAAACTACGTGATGTAGTATTATTTCTACTTTCTTTAATTTCTTTAGCACGACCTAGGTTTCGTTGTATTACAACATCTTCAGGTGTGATATTAGCAAAGATTGTTTAGATTGTATTAGAATCTTTGCTAATATCCCACCTGAAGATGTTGTAATACAACGAAACCTAGGTGGTAAAGAAATTAAAGAAAGTAGCAATAATACTACATCACGTAGTTTCATTTAATTGTTAAAATTTTAAACCAAAATAGCTGCATTAAAATAAAATTTAACAGAATCGTAGATAACATTTAAATATACAACATAGTTCTAGGGTTAAATAATGAATTATTTTGTGATAATTTTTTTTTACGTTACAAGATTGTTTTGTATCCGACTAAAGTACAGAATAAACTGTTGACAATACCGTTAATAATTTATTTATAAATAATATGAAAACGCGATTAACACTAAATCAATCACTATGCAATCGTGACCATCGTCTTAATTCGGCAAAGTCGAGATACGCAGCAAGCTCTTTCTCTCAAGCTTCCAGATACTAACTATATAAATTGAAATCTGATTAGAAGCGAATGAAGTATATATAAGGGTGAAATAATTAAATTTTAAATATGAAAAAACAAGGATTCAAAATGATCAACGCCAAAGTCGCTTAAGGCGTGAATTAAACATAAGACAGCATAAATGAAGTTGATTGAAATTTAATAAACTGAAAGGTGACAGCTTGACGTTCGAGATTAGACTGATTGGTAATATGAACTTCTTTGATTATTGTGGATAGCTTTTACATTATTATAATTAAATTGCTTCCTCATTTGAAACGCTATGGATGTGTATATTGCTATGGAAACTAATGAAGTTTAAAAATCACATCAAAAATGTAAGAAAAATGAATTTGTTACGTTTGATGACGAATTAGGTATTAGTAATACATTATACAAATATGAAATCAATTGCTTAATTAAATTAATACTTTAGGATAACTCGAGTATCAGGAGAGACGTCTTATTAGCTATTTATCAGTAGTTATGGTACCCTATTCAATGTTAAAATTTCATGTTTACTGCAGAGATTTCTTAAGAAACTTTATCACTGACAGGATCTGTTTTGTTCTTACAATATTTTCCAAGAAAATTCCCGTCATAATTGTATAACTTTTAGTGTATATAAAAAGTTTATTTCTGGAGAAATACCTTTAGGTGAACCACATCCCAAAACATTTGCCTGAATAAATTACATTGTGTTGTAAAATATCCTGATACAAAATAACATAAAAACTAGTAGCAGATATTGTCAAGATTTTGGAATTGGAAAAAAGGGGCAGGAAGTGCTACATTCTAGATCATGGGCAGTAGGTCCTTAGGCGACCTTAGTAAACATCCATCAAGGATAAGTCTCCCAATCCACACGTTTTAAAACTTTTGGGACTTGAACAGGAAATTTTGTTCTCGTAGAAGGTAGAGTTAGGTAAAATGAGAAGTGGATGAAATTTCAAAAATGCAATGCTTTGTAGAAATGATTCTTTAAATATTCTATGAAGGTTATTTCTCTAATATCTCCGACTATTGGAAATATAACCTGTATAATAAAACAGGAAATATAATCACAGTTCTATAAATTGTGATTATATTTCCTGTTTTATTCTTGTTGTTACTGAAAACGTACGTAAAATATTAAAAAAAAAATTAAATACGCTATCAGATCAATAATACGTACTATTGACTGTGATACTGTCGACTTCAAAGGAATCGATATGTTCGGTATAGTGTTCTTTGTATTTTTCTAACTAGACCATTCTTGCGCTTTATATCTATTATATATTGAAGGTTATTCTCACAATGGTGAATATTGAATACGTTTACTTATTGATCAGAATACAGGTGGAAAAAATATTGTATTGAAATTCCACTTTGAATATGTTTATTTTTGGAATATACGACATTGAGATATATTTTCGTTTTTTCTATATTTTAATTAACATTACTATATTCAGAAAAGGAATTTTATGTGTGAACTAACATGTTTAATACAGCTGCAATTTCCATGACTCATAACTGCGGGATTTTATGGAAGGAAATTACGGAACGGAATTGTTTTGATTACTAATCCTTGTCAAAAACTGGAATAATTTTCCACTGAAACCAGTTGTAACGTCTCACTTTACGTTTTTGTGGATTTCCTTTAAATTATACTTTTGGTATAGTTACTCATGTATAATACTGTCCTTAAATTGATTAACAATTTTTTAGCCATACTAATCGTTGAAGTTCATTGGCAAGCTTTCAAGTTGAAATTGAAAACTGGGATTATTATACATCATTATTTTCAATTGAATCTAGTTGCAATGTCTCATAATACGCTTTTGTGGGTTTCCACTAAATTATACTTATGGTTTAGTTACTCAAGCGGAATACTGCCCTTAATTAGATTAAAATTGTTTTAACATTTTTGTTGTTTTTTAAAAATGTTTAAAATTGTTTTAATGGTGGAAATTAATTGGCAAATTTTAAAATTGAGATTAAAAACTGGAATAATTATACATCATTATTTTCAATAATAACCAGTTGTAATGTCATATTATACGTTTTCGTAGATTTACATACTCTCTTTAATTTTCTTGAAATTGTTTTTGCATAATCTTTCAAGTGCATTGGCGAACTTTCAAGTTGAGATTGAAAACTGGGATAATTATACATCACTATTTTCAACTGAAGTTTTAATGCCTCATTACATGCTTTCGTGGGTTTCCACTAAATTATACTTATGGTGTAGCTATTCAATGAGAATACTCTCCTGAATTTGATGGAAATTGTTTTGTCATGCTAAACGTTGAAGCGTATAGACCAACTTTCAAGTTGAGATTGAAAACTGGGATAATTATATATCATTATTTTCAACTAATACCAGTTGTAATGTACGTTTTCGTGGATTTCCACTAAATAATACTTATGGTGTGGTTACTCAGTTAACATAATCTCTTTAATTTGATTGAAATTGATTTTGCATAATCTTTTAAGTACATTGGCCAATTTTCAAGTTAATATTGAAAACTAGGTTAATTATGAATTATTACTTTCAAATGAAACCAGTTGTAGTGTTTCATTATACATTTTCCTAGATTGCCACAAGATGATACTCTTTGTGTAGGTAAAATTCTCTCTTTAATATAACAATTGCTAAATTTATACTCTTTTCTGCCCAAATGAATTAAGCTTGAAAATATTCAAAGTTCTATTTGAGTTTTGTTAATCAAAATATTTGATATTTTGAAATCTAAAACTATAACTTTTCGCTGTCTCCATTATAAGTTCGGCTATCGTGCATAGTTCGTAGTTTGGAATACGTAATTTAATAAGCGAAGTGCTGCCGAGGGTTGTGTAATGAGGGCCAGCATGTCATAAAAGCTTCATAAAACTAAAACAGTCTAATTTCGTAATGATTCTCTTTGTCAGAACGCGGAGCATTTAGGGTAATTTGTACCGAGAGGATATTTGTCTTCTGCCTTGTTTTTTTTTACTCGGTGTACGGTATCACAGTCAATAGTGCGATATTAAGATTATTTAGAAAAATTGTATTTTATATTAAGCGATCCGTAAGATTTTGGTAATTTTCTTTCTACAATACTTTTTGGTCAATGGCTTTCTGTTAAAATAATGTGTTTATTTAAATTCGTGTCTGCAACACTGCAAATATGGGAGGTAAAATAATATATACATTTAACGATATGTATCTTGTAAGATTTATCGATTTATATGGTGAATATATTTCTACTATTAACATGGTTTTCGATTTATTGTAGTAATTGGTTATCTTTCAAGGAAATTTTGTAGATGTTTGTCATATTAGATTGTGAAAATATATTGTGGAATTTAAATAAATTTAAATTTTAGGGTTTCATACCGGCCAAGTGCAAAACTGACCGCGTATTGTCAGTTTCGAACCTCGTTTGAAGTGAAATTGTTTTATTTATGAAAAGTCATTATTAATATGGACTTCCTAGCGTAAAAAAAATTTTTTATTGAAAGTGGAGGCGAATTATGACATCTAAAATAATCCTAATGATTTTCCCACAATCTTTGGGTAGGCTTCTAAAAGCCTTGCTTTTTTCTTAATAACTTTAGGTCCAGAAAATAACTGAGCAGGGACATATTTTTCTATATATTTTTCAATATATCTCTGAAGATAAACTATCCAAAATTGAGAAAAAATGAGGTCCTTATAACTAACCCTTTCAAATACACAATATATAAGGAATTTGAAATAAAATTGTTGAGTCTTTAATTTGTCCTTCTAACATTTTCATATAAATGTTTTTTTAGTATATGCTAGTGAAATACGAGTATGTGCGTGTTAATTTGTTTAAATTTTACGCTGAATTTCAATGTTAATTTGCTTCAATTTTACGCTAAGTTTTTAACCTCAACGACGAGCATGTGATTGATCATATAAGGTTTCCGCTTTTCCTTTTTAGGTCCGGAACTATAAAATGAAAAAAAACTCGTTAAGAAGAAATGTAACTCACACTACGAGAATTCCATGCACACCTGAGCGCACATAACCATTTAAGCGTACATCTCGTACGTACATGGATACTTGTATTAAACTGTTTACAAATATTATTTTTCATCATGTAAATATATAAATATATTGATTAGTAATATAATAACTTTCACGGACACAATAAATATACATTTTATAATACGGAATTATTTTTACAATTTATACAAGTGAGTTAAATATGGTGTTTCTATGAACTATTTACAGACCCAACGTTATAAGTTGGTTGATTATTATTCGTAAACTGGTAGAGCCTGCGTACGTGTGATAATTTTTCTTTTAATTTCTATACATATACTATTATTACGAATACTTTTTAGATATTAAAAAATAGCGGTTAACTAGTAGGGAGTAGGGACCGTTATAACCATTTATATTTCGTATTTCTTAAACGGATCCCTGTATCGAAAAACTGTTCACGACATACCACAATATTTTTGAAAGACTTACTCAACGATACCTAACATAATGGGATATGCGAATGAAGAAAAATCACACCCACTTTACGTGTAAGGGTGGTACTCTATCAATATTTTTGTGAAGATTTTATTTCGTAACTTTATAAGTGTCATAAGTATGTAGAAGACGCCAAAGTTTAATATCTGAAAAGTATTCACAATGGCAGTAATCATAACGAAATTAAAAGGAAAATTATCACGGCTAACCTAAAGGTTCTACTAGTTTACGAGTAATAGTTGACCAACTTATGATAAATAATTGAGTGAGTAAAAAGTTCATAGAAACTCTATACATAGGACTTAACCGACTGCAAAAATAACTTTGTATTTTAAAATGTATATTTATCATGTCTGGGAAGGTATACTAAACAATATATTTATATACTCCTATTTAAATTGTGAAAAGTATATTGATATTTGTAAACAGTTTAATAAAAACACAATACACGCTTATTAAAGTTCATTTGTGCCCGAGTGTGTACGAATCACTCTTAGTGCGAGTTATGCTCGTAGCAAGTTTTTTGCATTAAATAAATATCAAAACATATAAAATCGTTGAATTTAACTTGTTGAACAATAAACAGACGCACAAGCATAACACATTATTGCTCAGCTGAGAACACGCTCAAGCTCTCGTCATGTTATTGTATCCTAGAAGCATATGTAAAGTATATATGTATACACACACGCAAGCACGCACGCACGCTCGCACCCTCGTACGCACGCACGCACATACACACACGTATGTGTGTGTGTGTGTATATATATGTATATATATTCACATATAATGAAATAAATAAATGTAAAAATTTTATTTAATTATATTTAGTCAGTGTGTTCAGAACTTTGTAGCATTATCGCGTAAATGTAAATCGCTAGTCAGATTGTCAGGTGGAAATGAATTTTCCATATACTTTCTAAATGCACACGCAAATGCAAAATAATTATAATTTTAGCTATAATCTAATCACTCACATATACAGGAATAACGCACTAAAATTATAAATTATAATAAATTTTGCACGTATTGCAAAATAATTATAATTTTAGCTATAATCCAATCACTCACATATACAGGAATAACGCACTAAAATTATAAATTATAATAAATTTTGCACGTAATGCAAAATAATTATAATTTTAGCTATAATCCAATCACTCACATATACAGGAATAACAAAGAAGATATCTATTATTCATATATGAGATTGATTTCACCAAACTAAGTATATTTGAAGCATGTTTCTGTAAAAAAATATTTTCCTTTATACCGCAAATTTTGCAACGATTTCTTCAAAAACGATTGACAATTTTTACATAATTTCAAACATTTTTAGGAATGGTCTGTATGAATAATAGCCACGTTCTTTATTACACCTCTACATAAAATTAGGTTCATTAGCCTTTGTGTTCGTCATAGAACAAAAGGAAAGTATAATATAAAATGTAGGTGCTAAAAATATTAACAAAAAACGAAACAAAGATTATGATTTTAAAAAGTAGAGTTAATAAGTTTAAATGGTGACTACTCGTAACGTAATGATAACTACTTATAAGAGATAAATTCCTTGATAGAAGAGATAAATTATGTTATGTCAGTGCGTTCGATTACAAATGCTGCTAGCAACCAGCGTACTATATAAATATCTATGACAAAGCAACGTCTATATTACAGGAATTTCAATTTGTTGGAGTTAGTTCATTGACACTTCACCATATTTCAGTTGTGACAAAGGACTGACTTTTTTAGAAACTTTAATTTATTACTCTGAAACTTTTTGCCTACCTTAAATTCGACCGACGCGCAAATGGTTCTCAATAAAAATACGTACTCGAAAATATCTATATATTGTTAATTTTTTAAATCTATTAATATTTCTTTATTTCATGAATCATAACTTCTAGGCACAACCTGAAGAGGAGTGGTTAAAATTTATTCGAATTTAAAAAATTGAATTATAAGAGTTTGAACTTACCGTTTACACAAGGTCGGAAAAATGAATTGTGATATTATTTTTAAGCAATGCTCATTATATTCTACGAGAGTGTAGAAGACAAAGAGATATATTAGCTTTATCCCTACCATTGAATTTAAAAGTTAATCATATGTTTGTTTTTAACATTTTTTTTATATTTTTCACTAGTTTACGAGTTTTTAATTCAGCTATGTTATCATGCTATTTTACTAAAACAGGAAATTCAGGAGTAGTCAACTACCCTGTTATACGAGATTCATTTCAACTTGTTTCACCTAAGCCACGAGTGTAATCTATAATATATTTTTTTTTAAATGTTCTAAAGTCTTTCAACATACGAACTTATAAAAGTAACTTATCCACGATTCTCAAACTTAAATGCATGGCTTAAAATTTAGTTCTAAAAAAGTAAAACCTTGTTTGTTCCAAAATAAGATACCTTATTCTGAAAATAATACTTCCTAAACAATTATTAATATAAAATATAATTATTTTTCTTCATTTCAAAACAGTATTATTTTCTATTTTCTTGTATATTAACCAAAAAACAAAAAATATGACTTTCCCACTCTCTCTCTCTCTCTCTCTCTTATTTCTAACATATTTAGACCGAATAATTTAAAAAATTAGTCTTATTTAAGGTCTAGAAAAGAATACAGGTCTTGAACATTTATAATTTTGAAAAATCAGTGATGATATAATCTCTAATTCATTATTTCGTTCTTTAAATAATGAGTTAGTAATATGGAGAAAAATGTCTATTTTACGGCCATTCTTCATCACGTGGTTACCACGTGGTACCAATTGCGCTGGCACTTGACTGTTCTTATTTTATACACTTTTGGATATATTGATTAATATGAATTGGAATTATTATATGGCCTAAACCAATAGACCTAATCTAAATGTTTCTTTACCTTAATTTGACGTTTTAACGTTAGGTGTACAGGAATAACCATCTCCTTGCTCTATCTTATTATGCTCAAGTCGGTAGTTCTACCTTATAACCCTTGAACCTCATAGTCCAATATAGACCGATTAAACTATCTCTAGTTTACGATGACGTACAGCGACAGATGAAGTTAAATCTAATAGCAAAAAGGGTTAAAAATTGTCAGGGCAATATTTCATTTAACTTAAAAAGTATAGAGAAAAGAATATTTTCTTAATTTTGAACTGAATATCTCAGTAATCATATCGAGTTATAGCGACCACCTAGAAATATAATGCATATGTGGCTACAGCCAGTTTATTTTTAAAGATTGTATCTAAAATTGATCCTGTTTTAAATTATAGCCTAAATCAAATTCTTTTAATATAATGTTAATCATGGGAAAAAGTGTTTTTCAAAATTAGAAAGCTTCAGATGAGTCTAAATAAAATGGAAAATATTTTATTCTTGGGTAATTAAAAAAAAGCATGATCTGCATATTCTACGTCTTAGTGCAAGATGAAGAAATGTTTACTAGTAGCCGCGGAAGATTTTGAAAGAATTTCTCTGAGCATATATAATTTCACCACCTCATATTTGTATGAACATTGCATTTTATCCAATGACCTCAGTCACTATATTTAGTGAAGTCATCTTGGAACAGAATGAGTGAGATAATATCATTACTTTGTAACTTCCACCCACGCTATGATCGCATCTTTCGAGTGGTACCCTTTCGAAATTCTCGTGCTTACGGCGCGGTTCCATCACGATTTTATTAGCCTAACCGCAAGTACTTACTACGATCTCAATGGTTATATTTAGGGGTGTGGCAGAAAAAGTTGTCGATAATCATTATATAAAAATATAATTATCAATTAAACTTTGCCTTATAATTATCGGCTATACCTTATTTCTTTTTATCAAATCAATCGAACGGGTTATAAATCACTTCTAACTTAACTAGAATTATATTGAATCGTCTCTTTTCAAACCGATACTGCAGGTTCCTCCGCAATCAATTCAAAGTTAAGATGATGAAGAAAGATGGTCGAAAAATTTGATGAATGTCAGTCGTGTCACATCAACTCAAGACATTTGATCGTATCTGACAATGCAGACTTAAACAATCTGCCAGGTACGCAATTTCTATACGATTGTACAAGTGAATAATCAGCTTCTGCCTGAGCGGAATATTCATATAAAGGATAGTGTTGACGGACCTCACTTTTTATAAATTGAGATTGAAGCCGACATTCTGCAAAGTTCATTGCTCTCTTCGATAGTTTTTATGTTGCATTCATACAGTTAAGAATCATTCATGCATAGGCGGATGACAGCGCCTGATATGGGAGTTTATATTTCAATACAACAAGAAACAGACACACTGTGAAAATTGTTTGTCTCTTGGGTTTTTTTAAATGAATAGTTTTTTTATCAACTTTAAAATTTTATTAATATAGATAGTGGTTATCTAGTTATTCTTATTCTAGTAAGATAATATTCAAGCAAATTTAATGTATAACGATATTTTTTCTTTTTAATATTTACTGCTACCCTCAGTAAAACTTTGACAGAATCGTGAACTGGCGTTAGAGCTGAGCTCAGCACTCGTTCGAAAGTTAAAATTGTTCTATTGTTTGGCCTAGAATAGAAACTTTAATAAAACACTAATTGAGAATATTTTTATTGTACCTTTACTTGAGACTATTTCTATCACAATCTTTATTTTCAAATTGTTTTGCTGTATATTTTGATGTCCTAATAATATTTTGTTGGCAGACTGTTAGTGGCAGTAGTAAATAAAAAATAATATTTATAACAATATCGATATCGATACAATTTCACACACGCATGCCTACTCGCAAACCGCATACGCGACGCTTAAATATAACCTCCATAAATGAAGACACCGTGGGAATAATAAATGCTTTTTGCCCAAAGATAATTGGTTAATTTAAGTGACAATTTTATTAAATGTACCTTTAGACTTCAGCAGAATTTGCGAATAAACGGGTGAAAGCCCGGTTCTGAGATGCCTGAGTTCAGGCAATCGTTGTTGGTATTGCAAAATATCAGCAAATGATAATTTTCGGGATCGGTCATATTTTTAAAGTATAATATGAAACATTACTGAAAAATTAGTTTCAATAGTTTATTTTTTTTAGTAAAATTTCAGGTAATAATAAACTAGTTTTTGTCCTCGACTTCACCCACGTGGATTTTTCTTTAAAGGTGGAAAGATTTGACTCTATCAACATAGTGAAACTAACGCAAACACCTCTTACACCTCCTCAACTCTAAAGCCTCTTTATAAGCGTTTTGCTGTGTTCAATCAAAACATGGAGGCTTTGGGCTCTCGAGTTTCGAGCAAATCTACACTGATATATAAAGCGGAAAAACAATTTTATTACACGCTAATCTCTGTAACCACACGCCCGATTCCAAAAATAGTTTTTATCCGACTACAGCAGAGGAAGGGTTATGAATTTCATAGGCTATGTATGTATGTATATATGTTAGTTTGTTCCCTCGTACAGACTAAATCACTTAAGTGATTTCCACAAATGAGGTGTTCTTAGATTCATCTTGATACAGAGAGTGTCCTAAGGTATATAACGTTATTAATTTCACGGGCTGTGTATGTATATATGTATATGTGTGAATAAGTTTGTTTCCTCGTACAGACTAAAGAAGTACAGCGATTTCAACAAGTGAGGTGTTCTTAGATTCGTTCTGATCCAGAGAGTATTGTAGGGTGTACAACGTTATGGATTTCAGAGGCTACGTATATGAGTAAGTTTGTTCTGTCGTACAGAACAAACTATTGAAGTGATTTCAAAAAATGAAGTGTCTTGATCCAGAGAGTGCCCTAGAGTATATAACGTCTCGAATTTCACAGATAATTCATGTATATATGTGAGTAAGTTCGTTCCCTCGTACAGACTAAACTACCAAAGTTATTTCAACAAATGAGGTTTCCTTAGATTCGTCTTGATCCAAAGAGTGTCCTAGGGTGTATAACGTTTCGAATTTCACAGATAATTCATGTATATATGTGAGTAAGTTCGTTCCCTCGTACAGACTAAACTACCAAAGTGATTTCAACAAATGAAGTTTCCTTAGATTCGTCTTGATCCAGAGAGTGCCCTAGAGTATATAACGTTTCGAATTTCACAGATAATTCATGTATATATGTGAGTAAGTTCGTTCCCTCGTACAGACTAAACTACCAAAGTGATTTCAACAAATGAAGTTTCCTTAGATTCGTCTTGATCCAGAGAGTGCCCTAGAGTATATAACGTTTCGAATTTCACAGATAATTCATGTATATATGTGAGTAAGTTCGTTCCCTCGTACAGACTAAACTACCAAAGTGATTTCAAAAAATGAAGTTTACTTAGATTCGTCTCGATCCAGAGAGTGCCCTAGAGTATATAACGTTTCGAATTTCACAGATAATTCATGTATATATGTGAGTAAGTTCGTTCCCTCGTACAGACTAAACTACCAAAGTGATTTCAACAAATGAAGTTTCCTTAGATTCGTCTTGATCCAGAGAGTGCCCTAGAGTATATAACGTTTCGAATTTCACAGATAATTCATGTATATATGTGAGTAAGTTCGTTCCCTCGTACAGACTAAACTATCAAAGTGATTTCAACAAATGAAGTTTCCTTAGATTCGTCTTGATCCAGAGAGTGCCCTAGAGTATATAACGTTTCGAATTTCACAGATAATGCATGTATATATGTGAGTAAGTTCGTTCCCTCGTACAGATTAAACTACCAAAGTGATTTCAACAAATTAGGTATCCTTAGATTCGTCTTGATCCAAAGAGTGTCCTAGGGTGTATAACGTTATGAATTTCACAGTTGTGTATGTATTTCGTGCTTTTCAGTTATTTTTTCTTTAGTCGAGTTTTAGTTTTTCCTCTTGTTGTATCAGAAGAAACTTATATGCTATATATCATCACGCTACGATCCATAGAGAGCATTGATAAAAAATGTAAGTAACGTATAAATAAAGTCGCAGAAGATGGCTGTAGTGTCATTGAAATATTTGTTTTGACAGTCGCATTGTGATATAATTTTTGCAATTGTTTTATTGTTTTAGAGGTGTGTTTTAGTTTGGTTCAATATAATATTTTTAATACAATTATTGAAAGTGTAGTTATTATATGAATCCGATACGACTAATTTAACAGTTTTGTCTGACGAATAGACACAAAGAATGTTATCAAAAATCAACACAGAAATATATGTTAATATTGAACTTAGTATGTCTAATAATATGTATTATTATTGATTTCAATTATAAATAAAATATATTTATGGTACATATTGTTTGTGTTTGTTTTTATTTCTTTTTAACTGTGCTGAAACGACTTCGTTAGCGTGGAATTCGATATAAGAAAAGTTATAAGGAATTTTTTTTCTCAAAACTCTATGAGAATAAAGTTTACTAAAAACGCTAGTAGATGAGTTTGGCGGTACTATTCACCAAGTCGGTGTGTTTTTTATATCTGTAATATCCAGATAAAAAATATCCTATATATATCTCGAGGGTATAAACAGTTTCCAATAAATTTTCTCCAAAACTAAATTTCCTCTAAATACGTATATGCAGTAAATTTCGCATGATTGAAAATTTCGCGTGATTGCAGTAAATTTCGCGTGATTGATTAATACACAGACAGGTAGACAGACAAAAATTCTAAAAGCAGATTTTCTGGCTTTTACAATTATTCTATATGCCAAATCAATCAATATTTTTAAAATATTTTCTATGTATAGAATTAATCCTGTTGCAATATTTTTATATTTATGATATCAGTATTGTTCAAATAAATCACAATAATGTTGACAAGGGCTTACCCCGAACTGAGTACATGTGCCAAAATCGTATGAGTTGTCCGGTCTTTTGAACATATTGTTAGTCAGTGTGGGTGGCGTATTCCTTAATGTCGATTTTAATGATTACACTACATAATCTTTCAAACCATATTGAAAAAATAGTGATCGAACGTCAATAATTTTGCTCGACTTCAATCGTTAATATCGTTCAATCGTTATAATTTCTGATTTCCAGAAAAAGGGAGGTAAGTACAAAATGTATAATAAAGTTGCGTGGGCTTTCTCCAAAAGTGACACTAAAATATTTTTGCTCTGTAAAAAATATACACTAAATGTATTGTTTTCGGAACAAAATTATTTAAAACCAGACTCGATTTATCGAACACCAAAATTTCATTTCTCAAAATTTTACTAAATATACCCTATGTTTTTTATAAACTTTTTTTTTCATTATTTACAACTCCGATCGGTTTAGTAACTTTGAGTTTATACCGCCAGCAATGATGGATGAATAAAATTGTTGCGCTAAAAGGATTTACCTTTCTTGTAAATCCCTGAAAATTGTCTCATTCATGAAGTAGTTCTTAAAAGCTTTCAGAGATTTCTATAGAAGAAAACGTGATTACTTTCTTTTTTCCTTTTCTATTCTTATTGTATAGTAAATTGCTATTTCCCAGCATTTCGAAGACTTATGGCGTTACTCGGTTTTCCGTCGAAATCGCGGAAAAAATATGCTTTTATATCACAAGTCCTTTGTCCCGGATAAGTGCTTTAGATTTCGGGAACGTAAGTAATTGTCGTAGTATTGTCGTAAAATTACCGACACTATAACATTGACCTTAAGGACTATTTATTAGCGGTAAAGCCTTAATGGAATACATGTACGAGTATGTAGTTTTACTGATTGAATCTTATTGTGTTAAATTCCTACCATTCAGCTCTATCTCTTTGTGCTTAAGCGGTTGTTTTGTATTATAATCTTAGTTATGTATAGAAGTTATTGCAGAGATTGAAAACTGTCGCAATTAAATTTAAGTAAAAAATTCGTTGAAACCAATTGTTTTTTATTAAAACTTTATTTTCATTTAATTTTGGCTATGATTTAATTCGAATTTAACTTTTTTGATGTTTATTGAGTGAAAACTCAATATCGATGCAGAGGTGCAGATTGTAGGTATCAACTGTGATAGAACGTGGATTTAAGTCTCATGATCAAAGGCACAATTGATGACTATATTGTTCATTGATTTTAACCCGATTATTATTTATAATTAACTAATGTAAAGTTATCAGTTTATTTAGATTTATAAATATAAGACAAAAAATTCAATATTAAAATAATATTAATTAAAGAAATATATAAGAACGCAGAGAATGCACTTTTTATTTTACCAACATTTGAAATAATTTATTAGATATCGTCGTTTGATAAATTTTATTTATGTAATAATGATTTTAAAATTGTGCTACACAAGTATTTACAGAAGAAATTACTTTTTATTTGTTTTTTTAAATTGTAATCACTGACTAATCATATAGCTTAGTCATATATGATTATAAAGATGTATTTGTAGGCATGGTTATTTTATAGTAGGCAATAAAGAAAATAGGTGTATCATAAGAAAATAAGTATATTTTAAGAAAAAAGGTATGTTTATAAGCATAGTTATTTTGTAGTAGGCAATAAAGGAAAAAGAGGGTGTGCAACAACCTAACAGGTAATTTTGAAAGTTCGTTGGGAGCAAATGTAGGATTCAAAGGATGTGGAAAAAGGATATTATTTTCATTTCCCTAGCACGTGCATGAGGCTCCAAGGTTTTTTCACTATAACTGGTTTTAAATAAAAATAGAAAAATTTTCTTGTACGTAATTTTCTAAAACATTTCTGTATGTCTTGAAGTATTATGCAACAGTGATATTGGTATGTAGATTAATAACTTACGCAAACTGAGTTTTTATATTTTAAGTTTTTTTACACATAATATATTCTTTAAAATTAAAACTAATATTAAGCTTTAACCTCAAAGGATTCAATAGATCAGATTCAAAAAATCTCAAAGAAAAGCTATGCAGATTACGTAAAAGTCATTAATTAGTTACAAAAAGCCGGTGTAAAAGTTGTGAAATTAAATTCATATAAACGAAAACTTAAGAAAATAGAAAGATATTTATCTAAGAAATTATAGATTATAAGATGAAAAATTACAAATTGTATAATTAAAACTTCTTTGATAAAACTCATTTGGTATAACATTTTTAAAGTCATTTTTAGAATTTAATCGTACATAAGTAGAATTAATATTGACTTCGGTTCGTGAGATTTGTTATAAATTCATTTCATGACCATTAGCAATAACCATTTTTAAGGTTCTATTCCCAAACTAGAAATGGTTATTTATTTAACATATCCGTCTGCATGTCACAACCGTTTTACTCAAAGACTATTAGTACCATAAATCTGAAATTTGGTATGATTATGTATATTTATAGCTTACAAAATTATGAAATAAAATCTTTAAAAAGAATTTTAGGGTACATCTCCTGCATGTAAATTGAAGGTGATTTCTTTATTCGAACGTGTAGGGTGATTTTCTTTATTGGAATGGGGACCATTGTGTAGGGTCTTCGTTGAATCGGTCTTTCAAAAATATTGGGAGTATGTCATGAACACTTTTTCGATACAGGGATCCGTTTACGAAATAGTAAGCTCCAAATTGGTCATTTTTACTAGCTAAACTGCAATTTTAGAATATCTGAAAATTATTTACAATATATAACGAAGTTAAAAGGAAAATTATTACTGATAAGTAGACGTTATCAGTTTACGATGAATAGTCGGCCACTTTTGGCATGCAGTTTGGTCTGTAAATAGTTTATAAAAACTCCACACAAAGGACTGAAACGAACCGCAAAAATAACTTCGTATTTTAAAATATTTGTTTATTACGCCTGTAAAAGACATGGTGAAAAATAATATTATTTGAATATGGTCACGTTTTTCGTGAAAAGTATAGTAGACAATATGTTTACGTTGTGAGAAAATAATATTTCTTAATAGTTTAAGAGAAATTATGGGGTACACATAATTTCTTTTAAACTGTTAAGAACTATTACATATTTATAAATGCCTAAATGTATACCGTGCCCTAGTGCGAATTCTATACGTACTTAACAAGTTTTTGATATCGATTATGTAAGAGTACAAGCTTTGAAGTTTTTTTGATTAGCAATCAATAAATATCTTCTTGCGTTAAAAAAATAATATTACTCGTTTTAAATAATATTCTATTACTAGTATTGACAAGAACCAAATAATGCGGTTTGACATAGCTAATATTTAAGTATCGCATACACCTACGCAACCAGAGCAGAAGCGTCAGCGACGCGATTCGGCGCAGCAACTATGCACAAATTTTATTACCAAGTATGGCATACTGGCTCGAGTTTTGCTGGTGGCAATTGGGGACTGTAATATCTAGACATGTTACCATTGAAAATTGATAAATTGATAAATTTTTGAAGCACAAAAGCAGTTATTTATATCGGCAAAAAATTTGCTTATTTATAAGTTGTGTTATAATATAAATACTATCTACCCTTAAATGTTTATAAGTGCTTAAGTATTTACGAAATCCTTATAGCGTGAGCTCGACTCGTACTTCATATGTTTTCCTAATAATTTCCAATATGTCATTAACCTAATTATCGGGACGCCTATGTAGAAATAGCTTAATAGAAGGTACTAAACTTTTATACTTACTTTACGTACTTTTAAATGATTTCGTTGGTCACCCTATTATGTGTTCTTTTTATCTACAGTCTAATTTCTTAAATATTTTTGCTCTTTTATGAAACAGACGAAAAGCTAACTATCTATCCTGATTGACAATCGAAAGTATAAAATAATCAAACTATGAACATTTCCCTAATTTTTTTTTATTTATCTAACACAAATAGTTTTAATTTACTTAAATAATTCATCCAAAAAGGAATTTTAGATGTGATATTAAAATTATTGATCATTGATATTTATGTAAGTTTCAGATTTACAAAACATTCTATCTAAAAAAAACTGATGCAATAAAGCCGATCTGCCATTATATTAACAAACAAAGTAAAGAAATAAAACAATAAATTTAATCGAAAAATAAATAAATAAAAATATAAACATTTGTTAGTCAGTATTATCAACGTTCGTCGCGTTCATGCTAAACGTGTATTCGTCATTTGTCTTGCCTGTACGTTGGCAAATCGACGATGTTAGTTTCCAGTGACTTGTATATCGCGTGTAAATGATTTGCGTCGGTTCTTTCTTTGGGTGGCACTTTTTGCCTATCTACACGTGTACCTGTAAAAGTTGCTACGTTGTTCATTCGAAAACATGTATCAACGTCTAGAAAATTGAGTATTTTTTCATTTAGAAAAGCAATATGCGGAGCTTTGAAGTATATGTAAAAGTTTTATTTGTCTAGCGTTTGCCATTGCTGTTTATTCTGTAATCTCGTGTACGTGATGTTGATTCATTTATTTTGTTGTTTCGAAGTTTGGCGTACACGTAAGTTTATACGGAAGCGGATTGCGGAATAATATAGAAGAGGGAAAATTTGAAAGACTTAAGGGATTATTGTGGTGAAACTGTAGAAAAGTTGGAATGTGTAATTTTAAGGGGGATTATAAACTTTAGACTTGATTATTATTCAGAGTTGTATTAATGCAGGTGTTGACGATTAAAGATTTTAACTTTGACCCAAATATGAATAAAAAGTCATGTGAATAATTTTTTTTAAACAAATGAAACAAAATTGGGCACATCGATGCTATTGTATCGTTAGATTAGATATACTAAACCTACAGTATCGGAGTGCCAAATTTAATTTCATTCGATTAAAAATTTTCATCAAGGTAGACACGTTAAACTCAAATTACGTCCGAAAATTTAATTCTCTTATGACAATTCTATAAATAGATTTCAAGTATGCCTCAAAATATAAACGGGTGTTCGGAAAATGAGTATCATACCATATTATAATATATTAATAGCTTGAATTCTGGTCTGGTGTAATCTTCGAAAATGTGAAGGTTCTATTCGAATGTTATGTGCAACGCAGACGAACGGCTTCTGTAGATGAGTTGACGGCCGACAACTGCCGACTTTTTCGAACAAGGTCAATACATACGCATACGTCAAGAGGCGTGCGCCGTAGATTGAACGTCTTCCGTCTCCGTCGACGCGTGTTTAGTCGTATCTTCCTTTTCCTTATTAGCGTCATAAAGTTCGGAATGGCGAGAGTTGGCCCCATTTACTCCGATTTTTTGTAGGGCCGCTTTTTGTAGCACTTGTTCATTAAAATATTAAATATAATATGTTTTATTTTCTCCGATTATTGTCGGACCGACCATTGTCGGGTAGTGTGCATTGCGCTTTAGATAAAAATGTTTGAAGTTATTGTAAAACAGAACGCCTATCTCAAATTAAATAGTTATTAACTGATTTTATTAAATTTTATCTTATATAATGTAGTTTTTGTTAGTGTTATTGTTTATTAATTTAATTAAAGAAGACAGTTATATGGCTGAAACGTTTACTGTAATTATGAAAGCCATTCGTATGCGAGATCGTTAAAAGTGGTAAATTCCTATTGTAAATGTGCATATAGCAAAAATGCAATATAAGATTACAAAAACTTTAAGCTCAGTGGAAACAAATCTTATAGCAAAAACTTTAAGCTCAGTGAAAATAAAATCTTATAGCAAAAATGCAATATATGATTACAAAAATTTTAAGCTCAGTGAAAACAAATCTTACAGCAAAAATGCAATATAAGATTACAAAAACTTTAAGCACATTGAAAATAAATCTTACAGCAAAAATGCAATATATATTTTCAAAAACTTTAAGCTCTGTGAAAACAAATCTTATGGCAAAATTGCACTGTAAGATTACAAAAACTTTAAGCTCAGTGAAAACAAATCTTATAGCAAAAATGCAATATAAGTGTACAAAAACTTTAAGCTCAGTGAAAACATTATTAGGAACGTTTCCGATTCGAAATTGTTTGCCAGTAATTTGTCACTAATTTTAGATATAATTGTCACATTGTTTTGCCATACTCACTCATAATATTTAAAACCATTTTCTAGTATAATCATGATGTTGATGCAATGCAAGATCTACCTTTTCGATGGTCAATGCTACCGGTGTCTTTTTAAATTTTGGTTTTGGTGTGTCGTTAAGATAGATATATGAATTTTGCCTTACTTTTTCTATTTTATAGAAAAAGATTCCCATTGTAGTGGATGGTAGACCTGTGGTAGATTATAGATAGACATTATATTAAACTCTAGAGCTAAAAATTTAAAACGCTCCCGTCTTTGATCATATTAATTATCAAAACATTGGTGTTTATGGTGTTTCAAAATGTCAGTTTAATTATTTCGTGGGAAAGACGTTTATGAAAAATAAATCCTACGTTTGCCTCGGACGTTGGTACTATATAAAGATATTTAAATTTTTTCTAGTAATTTCTCATATTATTTTTTTTTAAATTTTATTACGAATGCCAGTGGAAGAACGTCTATATTATTAAATTGTGAAGTGTGACTTACTTAAGAATTATTTGGTTATTAATACAATAATATTATCTATAAATGTTTATTCACCTAGTCTTCTTTAGAGGTCGGTAGATCTGTAATTGTAACGTTCCTCCTTTTTTGTTACAAAGAAACTTTACGAAACACTGAAATCAAAATTTGTTTAATTTCAAAGTCGGACAAGCATTTACTCATTAAATAATAAACCAACAGGATGCCAGGTTATGTGACCACTGCTTTAGTTTAACTCGCCTTAAATCATTTTTAGTTTCCCTCTCGACCCGAAAATATTGTATACCTAAGTTCATATTGTTAAAAAAATATATTATCTGCTTAATTACAGTTACAAGATATTTTAAATTAATAATATAGGCGACTCAATGACATGCTTGTTGTGTTTTTTTCCACACAATCTGGCGTTTTCTTAACCTCCCGGTAGTTTTCTTGCACCGAAAGTTTACACGGGCGCGTTGTCGGGTACTGTCGTCTTATCTCGTGCCATTTCTCACGGCGCACACCCGATGAGATTGCGCCGGGTGTCCGGGAGGCAGGGCGGACAATTTATACGATGTGACAGGACACGGGTCGCGCCCAAAATGAGATCTCTCTCGGCTCCGCGGGCGCCGGCGAAATAATGGAGCCGGACATCGTAATTGAAGGCGATTTATGAAGCGCCGATTTAATTTTGTTAAGGGGAATAATAATAGTATTGGTCTTTTCATCATTTCTATATTGCTTCGATACTAATTGATTTCATTGCGTTCCGAGATGTCGAAATAAGTGTGTTTACTTGCCATACTTTTCTTCTATTATTGGCGTAAATGGAAATGTCGTGTTTGAATAACCTTAAAGAAAATATGTCTTTTTCTTTAGCTAGACTGGGTGAGAAAATATCTCTGTTGCGAAAACAATTCGTTCACGAGGGAAAATTTCTTAATTTCATCTAGTAAATAAATGGAAGTGTAGGCATTAAATCTATGTCTTATAGTATATGAAACAAGTTTCTTTAATGTATATAGAGGTTTTCATAAAATTAATAAAAATAATTACAGATATTTTGTCCGTAATTGTAAAATCACACAATATTGCGTCGCTGCTGTCAGTGAGGCAAATATTAAAAAATCAAAAGAGTGTAAAAAAGCCGAATAGAAAAAAGATTTTTTTGTAAAAATTACGTCCATTCGAGTATTTGTGCGAAATCCCGGTACCGAAATTTCCTCGAAATTCTCGGTACTATGCTGTTCTTTCGATACCGGGACTAAGTAATTTCTTTTTGACTATTTATGCTGCTTGTTTGGAATTACAATTTTAAAATAGAGCTAACACTTTGTTGACATAATAAAAAAGAATATACCCAATTATTTTTAGTTTAAGTTTTCTATTAATTATGTTGTGGTTTTAATATTTCTTTGTTTAGAAGATAAATTCTGTTGATTTTATTTTTGCTTTTAACCAAAAACTCTTAATTAGTAGAGGTTTAATTAAAAGCTTTATTTTAGTATATTGTTTTTTTCTTAAAAATGTTAGTACGGAAATGATTACAGAAATTACATTCCAGGATTCTCGGTGCTGTTAGGCACTACCAGAAAATTTCTCTCTAGTACTGCATCTTCTACTGTGTGCCTGTCCTTTGGTAGATAATTTTAATAAAACAATTTTTTAATGAAACAAAAATTACAAATAAACAAGGAATATTTATTAAAATATTTCAAATAAACTATCTATAGCATAAACCAAAATTAATGAAAAAAATTGACCTACCTCTACTTTTGAAAATATTGCTTCATCAATACCATTGAGCTACGCACAAAGATAAAAGCTGATGGACAAATCGACTTTCGACGAAAATATTTCAAAAAAAATTCATTATTTCAGAAAAATTCACAGTAGCCAGGGAAAGTGATACTTTTATCACTTCTCTTTACGAAATACAAATAAATCTAAATTTAAATAATTGTGTCAGTTTTTCCCTTATTCACTCATGCACAAATATATTATCTTTGCTGCTCCTTCTAACTTCACCTTCCCTCTAAGCTGCCTTCATGACATATATAAATTATCAGCGATCACGTCTCCGATAAGCCCACAATGCGCTCGCGAGATGGTTATACCTCTACGATTAACACACATTTCAGTGGGGCAGATGATTTGGTTCTGCCACACCAGCCCTATGCTAACTAAACAAAATTTTTAGATTTGACCGAATGTTTTTCTTCGGCTCTTTATTTTGATTCTAGCTTTCATGTAAGAGAAAAAATATAACATCTTTTGATCCTAAAAATATGTCGACACCAACCACATAAAGTCCACTGAAATGTAGTGCTTTCTTTTGTAGTTATTCGTGATGATGCATTTTAAAGGTTTTGCAAAAAAAAACCGCATTGTAAACTGCGTAGTGCACTAAGTGGAAAATAATATAATAATTGAAATACTAGCGTGACCCGTGCGAAGTCTTCGCATTATTTATTCCATTATGAAGCTCAGATGACAGATCAAACAAATATTTTACTAAAATTGACATATAGAGGCGCAAGTATCAAAAGCATTGAGCTAAAGCGCCACTTTATTTATACGTGAGTGGATTTGAAATTAAACAAAAATTTTACCGACCGTCAATCATATTGACGTTGAGCCGTTAGATGGCAGCATTGCTGTTTTGTGTATATAATTTTAATAATTAATTAATTTGCAAAAACAATAGCAATAATAAATTTTTTAGTTGTGGATGCCGGTAGAGCCAGCAATTATCTATAAAATGATATATAATTTATGTGGATTAGTTGTGAGGTTTTTTCTAAAAAGGGAGTGTAACATCTTAACCTTAGCCTATTAATATTTATGATGATGATGATGATATGATGATGATAATGATGATGATATGATGATGATGATGATGATGATGATGATGATGATGATAATTCTGAAAAAAATATTTGTTGCTTCGTACAAATAGTTTAAAAAATAATATATGTCAATGGCCATGGAAAATGTAATCTTTACGTCATCCCAAAATTTCTATAGATAATTAAATATTTATTTCAAATTAATAAACCTATATTAATTGTTATACAACTTTTATTATCTAAAAACATTTGAATAGACATTAGGAAGGAAATAAATGCAATTTCCATTTTTAATGGTCAATACACTTTGAGGCTTAGTTAATAATATTAATTTGAAACCGTACTTTTAATGTTTCTACTGAAGACAACAAACAAAAAAATGATATTTACAGTAAATAATAACTACGGGGCATACCATTATAACACGATAAAGCAAACGAAATGATCTATGGAAAGGCAATTTATCGCCACGAAATGTAATGTATGCTTAGATACGTTCTAACGCAAATACTGAGTGTTCACTTTGCGTGAACACTCAGTATCTGTGTTTGACCGTATTGTTCGAACGTGAAGTTGATTCTGTAGTTTATCTATGTGAATAAAGAAGCACTTAAATTAATTTATTACTTCTCCATTTTAAAATATCAGAGGATTTTCTTAACTTTGGAACTTAATTTAATGCTACATCATGATGAATTTTTAAAAATATTGAAAATGTGATAGACTGTAGTAAAATTTAAAAAAAATAAAATGTCATGATGGCTTAAGATGTTTATGACAATTATAATGAGTTCATTTTAAGTCAACTGTTTTGATGTACCTCGAATTTAATTCATTTTTGCTACACGGTGCTGCCAGTTCTTTGCAACTAGTGGATCAAATCAGCAATTGCTCTATTAAATCATGATGCAGCAATCGCGGAGTCGCGTCACGTCGCCCGCATTATTTATGGGAAGAATGATGAGTCTGGCTTCCATCTGCGGTCGGTATAATCTAGTTGGGGCCCAACCTAACCCGCGTCTCGCTGCGAAGATGTCAATAATCGTTACTTGGGCGGCCGGTGTCTTTGATACGTCAAATATTCATGACATTGATCACCGTTGACGGCCAATGCGGAAGGCCATTAACAATGATTTAAGGAGTAATGATGTAAGGAAGCTTTTCAAATTTTAAATTGAAGCAAATTTTCTCCTAATGTAGTCTAACTAAAATGGTCTGAGTCCCAACCTGCTCAGAAAATTGTTTGAAGATGCAGACGATTTGAGGTCTATTTTTTTATTATCATTTAATGAGATTTTGTCATAGCCTAATGGTACAAGCAATCGAAATGTGAACAGACGGCCAATTAGGAACGATCTTGTTGTCGTTTTTTTGTTTTCTTGTTTTATTTTTCCCTTTTAGGTAAAAGAGAAAAATGTTATTGAAACTGAAATTATATATAGTAATACCGTATACTGCCCCGTCGTAGCAAGAATTTTCCAGATCATGTGAAATAGATTCAATATATAATAATATAATATATAATATAGTGATTAATATTAGATATAATATAATGATTTTTAACAGGCTTAAAAAAGGATGAGGTAGAATGTTTGATGCGTGCTTTTTTTGGAAGTATTCGTGGATATATTCATGTACTTATGTATGCTTTTTCAGTTCCTAATATCTACTCAAACATTTGTCGGTTTCTGTAGTTTGAGTATTATGTTAAAAGATGCTTTTTCTCTACACATTCATTCATAGTAGTGTAGTTTTAGTCATTTTATATGCAACTATATTGACCACGACAACAACGCAACAAACTTCCTCGTACTTTGAAAAATTTCGTTCGTTAGAATTATAAAACGCGAAAAACAAATTAATAAGTGTCGAACACGCGCAGTTAGTATTTTGTCAAGAAAGGATGATACCATTGAATTTAATTTGAATAATTCAAAAAATAGCAAATAATTTCTTTCTATACTCTTTTGACCTTTTGAAGTAAAACGTAAGTGCTTAATTTTTTTGTTTTAAATCTCCTAATAAATTGACTCTGAACGCCCTAACTAATATTATGAATGTAAAAGTCTGGATGTATGGATGGTTGATACTCTTATAACACCGTAGTTTATGAACTTTTTGTCAAAATTTGAAAGATAAATAGATTAGTGCCTATGGCACTAATCTATTCATCTTCTAAAAATAGAATCCAGGCTTTGGAAGATGAATAAGAATCCAGTCTTTGGAAGATGAATAGATTAGGGCTTATATTAGCCTGGATTAACATATTTCATATCGTAAAATCTACAGTAATTCTTGAGGGATAGCAGTCATATTATATGATGTTCGTTAGGTATCAATATTAGGTATCTTGATCAAGTATTATTATCTGTAAGAAAATTCTGTAAATGTGTTTGTGTAGCTCGAATTCTCAGATCCGGGTGTGTTTTTCCCATAATAGTATACAACATTTCCTTCCTTTTATAACTCGATTACAATGACCTGAACTAAAATGAATTTTAAAAAAAAAACTGGAAAAGAGGTAAATTATAACTTGAGTTGACATATTATGGTAAGTCACAAGGTCAGGCCGAAGGCGCAGGCAAAAGCTAATTTATGCTTAATTTATGGTTTTCTAAGACATTCGAAACTAAAAATTGGGACGATCAATCAGAAACTACGGTGACTCTATTATAGGCTCTGAAAACGGGTCTTTATGCGTCGTACTTATACGTAAATCGCAGTCATTCGTAAAACATCTGCGTAATATTCACTGCATTAAAGAAAAAATGGCCAGCAATGCAAATTCTTTGACCTGTTTTACCGATATTTTCCCAACTATAATACCACTTTCATTTCACTCTATTCTTAACTAATGGACTTACATTTGTTAGCATACATTTTACACTACACAGTTGGTGACACTACATTGGTGTCACGTAATAGTTATCGGTAAAATACCGGTGACATCACATAATAATGAAAAAAATCTTAAATCGATTTAAATTCGTCCTCGAAATTTCGCTAGAACGGTGGTAATATGATTAAATGCTAATAATATTTTCGCATTTTACCCAGTTGTCTTGTAATAGTTTCGATATACGCGAAATCTACCGGCGCCAGAAAATCTTGATCACAAGTGCGGGCATCAGTGTTAATCAGATCTTTTCCAGTTTTCTGAGAGTCTAGATGTAAAATATGTCGTTAAACCAAAGCTGAATTTCTTGGTAGCGATGTCTCCCTCGTCAGTATCTTGCAACATATGTAAGTTTGAAGAGACATTGTTGTTGGAGAGGCGAAAGCGCGAATCATCGTAGTCGGAGGCGCACGAATATGACTACTCACTCGCGTGCAGGGTCGTTGCGCAGAGGTCGAATACCATTTAGTTATGACTGCGGCAACGTGAGCCGGAGCAACACTCGTGCCGGCCGTCAATAAACAACGGTGCGCCAAGTTATTCTCGTAAATACGCGTTGTAAATAGCCGCAGTGGAATTGTTGTCGAATGCGAGTGTTATGGAATATTTGTAGCTTTCTGTGTGGACGCGCCGGTACTTTCAATGATACTTTAGCAGACTTTCTTCATTATGGTTGCTTCTCAGGCATACACATTCTCTGTAGCCTAGCGTTAAATGTCTTTTAGAGACTTAAATTTCAAATGATTTTGCCACAATAACGTTATTAATACACGGTGTCCGGGAATAAGTATCGAACAAAGAAAGTCGTTGTTGCTTGATTGAAAAATATATTTTCGTTAAAATAAAATTTAAAAGATACCTTTTTTTTAGAAAATTGGAAATAATATTCATACTTATTTGTCATTCTTTTCGCGATACTTGTGTACATTGTTTAGCGCCGCTTGGGGGAATAACCCGAGAACAGCTGCGAAGACATCGCCACTGCGAGTAAACACCGCACTTCGGGCTAGTATTGGATATGTTTAAAAGAGTTATTTGTAATATTTTTTGCAATCAATTAGGAAAAGGGCGTGTTTTACGTTTTATTTCAACGTCAATTTACTCCTTTATAGCCAACGAATAGCGTCTTTTTTTGTCCGACATCTGTTCCCAGACACCGTGTATATTTACTGACTGGTAACACGCACACACACACACACACGGGGACAACAATTTATTATAAGGAAATTGCATGGTTTCCTTATAATAATTTGTCGTCCTGGTCTTTTAATAGTACAATGACATATCAATAATAATATTTAAGTCGTTATAAATACATTACGCTTTTCAGAAGTAATATAACAAAATTTAGAAGCTGAGCATCGTACATTTGTGATACTTCAGAGGCATAGGTAGAAGTTATAAAATAAGCAGTACATTACTTACATTTGAAAATTGTTCGAAACGATTCCTATTTTACTTTTAAGTAATACCCTTCGCTTGATCCTCAGAAGTAAAAGTGGACTCTATTTTTTTTTTTAAATTTACTTTTTTTAATTATCTTCAATTTTAAACGAGGAACTCAGCTATCTGTTTATAATTAATGGATATAGAGATAAATTTAATTACGATATTCAATTGTTTACTTAGAATTAATGGAGTCAGTGACTCAATTTTATTCTAGATTTGTCTTAAAAATATTTTTTAGTTTTGTGGCCAAAAAAGGTGTGTTTGTATGCCGGGTTCGGCTGGTTTTTATTATACTAATACTGGAATATTTGACCTTACACCGATATCGGCAATAACCTTGTTAACAATTGTCTGAAAAACTCGTGGCATTGATATTGATTCTAATTTATTCTTCATAGAGTCCAACTAACTGTATATTCGAGTAGCAATTGTTCCAATTAATAAGTATTTATTGAATTCAACGAGACGAGAGATATATTTCTCCATCCAATTTAAATAAAGGCGCTCACTATTTACCCAGGCAGCGGAGCCGGAGTACAAAGTGAGATTTCCATCGAGCGTACGCTTAGTGGAGAGTTGATGCTTTATATTATAATAATGTAATCGATTAATTTAAATTTCAAATTGTAACGCTGAGAGCGGAAATTAGAATTGGAAATTGAGCTGGACTTACTTATCGTCGCCGGAAATAGATGACCCGTGTCCTGTGTGCGTCCCGCTGGATGGTCTGATCCCAGCGCTGTGTTACGTATGGTCTGGAGCAGCATGCAACGCTTTTGTGTTTGTTATTGTCTCGTCAAATGATAATGCAGACTGAAACAAATATATTATCCTCAAAATATTTGGTTTCGTATAAGGTAAAACTAGTACAACCGCAGAAGACAGTCAAACCTTTTATCATACTGCCCACGTATATATATATATATATGTGTATATATATATATATATATATATATATATATATATATATATATATATACATATATATATATATATACATATATATATATATATATATATATAAATATAAATATATATATATATATATATATATATGTGTGTGTGTGTATACATACCAAATCCACGCTATTTATCAGAATTTGTCAAATTACTTAAATTAGTAACAATGTAATTAAACACCAAGGGAAATTCCCCTTTTTTCTTGGTTCTTAAGTGAAAAAAGATACATTAAAAAAGGTATTTTTGACAAACGAATTTTCGCTTACGGTTATTTCATAATAAAAAATTATTTGAAAAACATTTCCCATACAAACAGGGTTTTTGCGATAAACTGCTTGTTAAAAAAATTTCAATTTAATTGCCATTCTTTGTGACACTAAATACTGAATAAGCAGGACGAAAACGAATTTAAATAAAAAAAACAAATCAAAAAATTTAAATAAGCATGTATGATTGTATAAAAAAGGCTTATAAATTTAAAGTCTTCCTTTCTTCATAGTAAAAGTACTTCTTAAATCGATTTAATTTTTTAATCACTAGCGGAATATTTTATTAAGTACGTTGTTATTTATGAAAATTCTTTCATTTACAGAAAGAAAAAAGATAAATTATCACCAAGTCCAGCACAACATTTGATTCAAAATATAAGTACCGGCTAACCTCAAAAACGTATTGCATATGAAAATGGCATACAATACATTTATTAGGAACTTGTAGTTTCAGAATTGTCTTTGGTCTATCATTTTAACTTATATTACATTTTCAATAAAATATATCCACAATTAAATGAAACTACGTGATATAGTTTTATTTCTACTTTCTTTAAGATCTTTACCACGATCTACGTTTCGTTGTATTACAACATCTTCAGATGGACTAATAGCATCTTTGCTAATAGTTGAATATCAATCTACGGAGCAACAAACCTTCTTATCACGACGAAAATGGACATTCAGATTAATAAACTAATAAAATAAATGAAAACAGGAAACAATAACTAATTCAACGAATGAAATTCAAACTAGCTATTTTACTCTGTTTTCAGTATGTTTACCCTGAATGACAGATAATCAATGAAAGACAGCACAGTTGTCATTATGTGATGAACTCGCTATAAAACAAGAAATTCTTTCATCCTGAATATAGCCAAATAGCTACGTACTGTTAGCTTGCCCTCTCGCTACAAGCCGGCCTCTGGAA
This sequence comes from Druceiella hillmani, assembly GCA_039881145.1. Classification (NCBI taxonomy): domain Eukaryota; kingdom Metazoa; phylum Arthropoda; class Insecta; order Lepidoptera; family Hepialidae; genus Druceiella; species Druceiella hillmani. The sequence continues at coordinate 46,158,762 of JAYKKI010000007.1, read as the reverse complement.
ATAACGTAATCAACTTTAGTTTCTCGTAGAAAACTTTTGCGTCGAGACCTTCCATGTAGTTTCATACAAGCAAGTTCGTACAATGAAGTTTGTACATTTCATTTAAAATTGCACGGACTGGTACGTTTGGCTCATGCATTCGGACTACAGATTATTTATTAAATTGTGAACTTCGGTTGGTTACCGTTAATTAAATATATTTTAATATTAATAAATACGTGATTTATATAGGTCAGATATTCAGGACATTTTTTCAATTCGGCCAGGACAACATTTCCAATCAGGGGTGCGCCGTGCCTTATTATTATGTATTTGCTTGTAAGGAACTGTGTGCCACTGATTGCAATTTTTTTAATCTATTTAGCGTTTTTCGCCGAAAACAATGATAACAATGTGATGCAGCAATCTGTCTTGAAATCTGTCACCGATATTCTAGAATAACATTTTTAATTTAATTAATCTTATTATCCTAAAACATTGGTATCGACATAATTGTAGCACTTAAAATAAGTCACCAATATTCTCGAAATTACAGTGAAAATTTTATAATTTATTTACCATTTTTTTGTCCGATAACAGTGGTAATAATGTAACGTGGCACTTGAAATCTGTCACCAATATTCTTAAAATAACATTGAAAAGTTTATAATCTATTCACATGTTTTAACCGAGAATAATAGCAACAGCGTGACGTCACATGCAATCGAGCACCGATATCCTTAAAATTAAACTGCAAACTTTACAATCTATAATTTTACCCGAGAACAGTGCTAACAACATAATGCGGCACTTGAACTTTGTCACTAACATTGGAAACTTTATGATTCATTTACCATTTTTATCCGAAAACAGTGCTAACTATATAACTCATCACTTGAACTTTGTCACCGATATTCACAAAATAAAATTGGAATTTTTATGATTTTTTTAACATTTTTACCTGAGAATAGTGCTAACAACGTAAGGCGGTACTTGAACTCGGTCACCGATATTCTCAAAATGATATTGAAAACTTTATAATCAGTTAATCTTGAAAAAAAAAACAGGCTGCGTGCCTCAAATACACATGAAAATCTTCTTAATTAACACAATGCCTTTCGTATAACATGAAATTTAAATGTTGTTAAAAATGCTCTTAAATTGTATAATAAAATATAACATACTGATAACATATATTTAAATTTAAATTAAAAGCTGATACTACTACAAAATTTCTTTAGCAATACAAATAAACTATTTTAAAATTTTTACGTTAGGTTATTTAGTTTAATTATTTTTAATTTTAAATCTGATACAATAACATTTTATGATTAAATCCATAAAAATGTAAAAATTTCAACTTAGGTTTATTACGTGCAATTTAAACAAGAATTTAACGAAGACCTAACTCTGCAATTAATATAATTATTTTATAAGTTGATCTCTCATTCGATTTGTACGTTCCTTCAAAAATTATTTCTTAAATGCCCAATACCATTTTAGGCAGAATTATGAGTGGCTGTTAAACCTGGCACTTTTCTTCATTTTTCTTTACAATTCACAGACAAGCCGTCGTATCGATATGCCATATAAAGCAGTACCGGTATGTAGTTTATCGATGACCTAGTATCTGCTTCAAACACGCCGATATCCAAGCTCCAACCAGTCGATCCATACTGAATTCGAGCGATGCACCACAAATCGCATATGCCTCCTTCCTTCAATGCAGTGGTTCTACAAGAGTTTTTTTTTGATCGAATATTTCTTTACTATTTTTTTAATTTCATTAGAAGTACATAAAAACTATGAAATACTCTCGTAGATTAAAAATAACAAGAGTTTTGTGCGATAAAAAATTAAATGAAGGTGCTTACAGATATACAATAGAACAACAGAAACACTGCGGTCGAGTTTTTTTCTTTTAAACTTATAGTCGTGACACTAGTCAGTCGACCAAGTTAAAATTGAATTCTTGATATTTTTCTAGCGGTAACCGTGTTAACGGGTAGTAACATAACCTTCGTAAGATCTTAACCGCTGTCACTATATCAAATTGTAGGCTAACTATTTTTTCTTTCTTCGCAAATGAACCAAGGATATGGTTCATATCGTTCGTATCACTACAGACACATGCCTTGTTTATTATTCAATGGCGAGTCGCTAAACGGATTGGAAACCTGTAGGTCATCAATCCTTGTTTTGTTGTGCCTTTTCCACAAATTTTTCCAACATTACTACTGATGGCTACAAAACCAGATTCCGTTTACTTCATTTTATAATATATTAACATTCGGCTACTTTTAAGATTAGTATGTTATTCGGTAGATAGTGGTCATCCAAAAGGGTTCAGATTATCTAGCTCTTTATTGTTTGAATTGGAAAATTGTGGAAATTAACACCAGTGCGTTTGTTTCGGGATATTTAATTAATATATTTTTCAAGCATCGACATATTACTTTCTGTAAACCTAAAAATTGTAAGTTACTGGAAATACAGCTTTATGGACGAAGTAGAAGTGTATTGAAAACAAACACTAGAACGCAAAAAGGTTTCTGTAGAAACAAACACTCACCATTATTTTTAGTTTTTTTATCTATAGTATTAATAATTGTAATTTAGACATGACTCTTCAAGGAGAAGCCATCACTTGCGATAAACTTTTGAGAAAATTTTTTCATTATCCCTACGTCACCATGACAATGACTTTAGTCGTCATGGTTTCGAAGAGTTCAGTTTCCGAAACGTTGATTCAATTTGAACAAAAAATTATTCGAATGTTGAATATATTTGGCGTCAATTTTGTAGAAATTCATTATTCACAATTAAATGAAACTACGTGATGTAGTATTATTTCTACTTTCTTTAAGTTCTTTACCACAATCTAGGTTTCGTTGTATTATAACATCTTCAGGTGGGCTGTTACCAAAGATTGAATCTATGCTAAGAAAACTTTGCTAACAGAATATTCTGAATATTCAAACTCATAATGGAAAGTGACTTAATTGTTATACTTTCATTTCTTTGTACATTCTGCCAGGACAAGTTGAGAGACAGTGTTACTCAGCGTCAATAAGGCGAACTAGTCCTGGCCATGTAGGGCTCTTGTGACCCAAGAGCCTTGCTCGCTTTACCGTCGCTTACTTCTTACACAGCATCTGGGCGCCCCCTCTCGATGATTGCGGGCTAAGTAACGGTAACACGAGTGAATGGTCACTTAAACGAAAAATTACCTATCGGAATTTGGAACGAAATTGTTAAGACATTCTTGATCTAAATGTGTCGTGAAAAGTAGGAATGTTTAAATACCTAAGGACGGGTTTTACTTTAATTGTATTAATTAATGTTTATCTTTAATCGTTATATTATCATTAAGTATCGATAGATTTCATTATTAAGAAAAAAAAACCGTTTAAAGGTAAACGGTCAGTAGATGTGAAATTCCTTTAAAGTAAATCTATGACACTTCTTGTTTTTATTGTTTCATTCATTTAAATAATAACCACTTTCAACGCCACTGACTTCGATCATGAGTCAATAACATTTACATTAATATTGCAATATCCATAACATTATCGTATATGACCATATGTCCAGCGTTGATATATGGTCATATAAAATAATGTGTGGAGATAAACTTACTCATCTTGATAAATGTATTTATCTTCTGCTTCAATACGAGGAAGTCCAAAGATTAACTTCAAAAAAGCTCAAAATTTTAAACTTCGAGAATTCTGTTTCGTACTGCGTGGAAAAAATTTACTACAAAAAAGCTTTTATGATAACATTACGCATATACAACATAACAATTTGTATATGCGGTAAATTATCTACTTATGTAGAAGGTCAATTTCATGGTTTCGAAGACTTCAGTTTTCGAAACGATATGCACGAGTAATTTGACAATCACGAAAATAAATGTCTTATTAGTAAGTAACTAACGGACCAGATAATAGAATTGTTTATAACCAGGTTAATAAGATTATTGAAATGTAATATAAGAAAAATTATGTTTAAAGGATTTTTTTCATTTCATTCTATCTCCCTCTCTCGTCGCTTGATAGATGGAATATAAATTTGTTTAGTTATCTACAGAAAAAAATTGTGAAAATGTTTAAATATACAGAAGGCGTCCGCGTTTTTACAGACAAGTAGACGGCTATAAGGATTTATCAGCAGACAGTACAACCACCAACTAGTAGTTTAACTACGAAATCGTGAAATGAAATTTTAAAAAAGAACTAGATACATTAAAGAGTTCTTCTCAAAATCCTTCGCATTATAAATTTAAATATTTAAAAGCACACAATATTTCCACTGAACTATCTGCAAACATTAATATATGTTTATAATATATATATATATATATATATATATATATATATATATATATATATATATATATATATATATATATATATATATATATATTGGAATGTTATGGGGATGGTAGGTGCTGAAGTGAGCAAATTAAATATAGGCAGATAGATACATGAAGACAGGCGTCGTTGTTAGTTAATTTGCCCACATAAAACTTTTTGATGCTACTCATATTTGTATTCGTTATTTGTACTTTGTTTCCTTAATTACTTTGGTAGGTTTAGTATTAGGCTGTGTGAATTGAATTGTCACATACTTTATTGGCTGTACATATAATAAAACTGTGAAATTGGCGTATCTGTACATCGAAAATATTTACAAAAATAATATTTAGGTATTCTTAAAAAAGTAACAGAATACAAAAATATTGTTTTTTCAATATTTTTCTATGAGCTTTTCTATTTAAGCTTTTCTAATAACCACGGATACGCATTAGACGTACTGCTGTTCTGAAACCTTTTAGTATCTCTTCAAAAAGATTGAAACTTTCTGTTTGATTTAAACACATATTTGTCAATGTCGTCATATTAAATAGTAAATAAACCGAGATTTGTCATAATTAAATGAAACAACGAACATAATTAAATGAACAAATGATGTGGTAATATTTCTATTTTCTTTAAGTTCTTTATACTACGACTTAGGTTTCGTTGTATTACAACATCTTCAGGTGGGCTATTCGCAAAGAAGAGTGGAGATTTGTGTTGAAATCGCAATTAAAATTAAACTAATAATATTACCAAGAAGCAAACAATAATTTATCTCAATGATAAATTAAACTATTTACAATGAACAACAAACAATGAACAATCGTATTAATAGTTATTTAAATAACTTTATTTTAAAAATCGATGATAGTATTTTTTTATAATCTGAGATATTTGGGCGCATTATAAATCTTAAAGATTTTTAAAATGGCAATAGTTTTTATTTACGAATGTCGTGACAACTGAATGAATGACAACTGTGGCCTTTTTTATAACTTTCTTTTTTAAAAATATGCAAATGAAAGGGATAGTTAGAAAAGTTAAATTCACCATCGCCTCGCTAAGAAGGGTATGCAATATTACCACCTTTCTAACGTTTATCGGAATGAAAGATATAGGTTGATGCATTTCCGTATTAATGATTTTAAAAATGTTTAAATTTCATAAAAAATGTGGTACGATATTAAAAAAAATTAGGTTTATTGCAATCTACTCGTGATGCACTATTACGGATCGAAATGGCGCTATTTAGTAAAGTTACATATTGTATAGGTTATGTTTTATAGCAATCCAATAAATATAAAAAAGATTTAATGTTTTAATAAAAAGGTTGATTACCTAAAATAAAAATAATTTTGTGATTGTTATAACATATACCATTACGTGTATGCATTTTAATAATATTCTCTAAACATTCCCACGTGGACAAAGTCACGGGCACAGTTACGTACGGTTTTTTAACTAAACTAAAGTTAAACAAATGAGTACTTTTATATATTCAATACGTTATTTATCTGCACTCGTGTTGTTACTAATTACACACAAACTTACTATCAAATAATTAATTCCCATTATTTTATTTTGTATCTGTTTATTAAAGTTAAATAAAACTGTTAATTAAAATTTACTTAAGCCAAGCCACGGTTTTATATATCGTTACGTGTCTTAGCGCACGTGCCAATGTTTGTATAAGTAAATGAACATACAAGCGATGTATGTATGTAGCTAATATTTGACAGGAAATATATGACATCATATGTGTGCTGGTTTGGGGCAATGCCACGTTGCTGACCATCAAGTAGGCGAGTTATTTACTTTATTCTGCAAACCTAGCTATCTCGTATAGTTGCTTAGAATTTCATAGAGAATACGTCAAAATGGAATCCTCCTATATCTTGTTGTAACGTACAAATTGTTGGAAACTGATGTTACGACAAAACATGTAATATTATAGCCCTTAAAAAACACTTCAAAAAGTTAATGACAAACAGCCCACATTATGCGGGAGCAATTTTTTTTTTAAATTTTGCATGTAATAAATATAACTTGAGCTAAGGAGAATTTTTTATTTAATTCTGTAATTAATAATTTTTTTTCAGTTTCATCATAGTTTCCGTTCTATGATTCTCGTATAACAAGCAGCTATGAAAACATTTTCCCAATTAATAGATATTTATAAGCATTCTCTTTGTCTGTTGTCAACATAAAATGCTTTTAAAATTAGATATTGTTAGTTTATAGTATCAATCATTCTTCATCAACTCTAAACCCGATGCCTTACTATGTGCATTGTTCTGTGTTAACTTTCAAACACTTTCATAAAATTTATGAAATTCCTCCCAATTCAATTTAATCCTTAATGTTCTGTAACTATTTTTTGTAAAATCAGATATTGTTAGTTTATAGTATCAATCATTCTTCATCCACTTTAAACTCGATGTCTTATCGATCATGTGCATTGTTCTATGTTAATTTTCAAACACTTTCATAAAATTTATGAAATTCCTCCTAACTCATTTTATTTCTTAATGTTCTGTAACTATTGTTTGTAAAATCAGATATAGTTTGTTTATAGTATCAATCATTCTTCATCAACTCTAAACTCGATGTCTTACCGATCATGTGCATTGTTCTGTGTTAACTTTCAAACACTTTCATAAAATTTATGAAATTCCTCCCAATTCAATTTACCCCTTAATGTTCTGTAACTTTTTTTGATAAAGTTAGAGTCATTGTCCGTCGTTTTATGCAACAAGTAGGCATATGTGAAGATTTTTGTTTTAATAAGCAATCTAATATGACATATGTGGAGGTTCCTTGTGTCCTTAATAAGTTCAAAAAAGCTTATATTTATAATAAACCATATTTCGATGTGGTAAGATGAAGGTTAAGATTATTTTCAATATACTTCGATCGTTATCAGGACTAAAAATTGTGTGTTTTCAGAATGATTTGTTAATACTGGACACTAAATTAAACTATCACAATATTCATAGTTTTGAAAGAATATTTTAAACCAGTTTTGAAAGAATATTTAAACCAGTATGATATAATACACGTTATCTATAATATAAGAAAATGTGCCTTTTACTAAAATTTATTAAATAATTTATGTTTATTTTTCATTTTTATACATCCTGAAAGTGTTATATTTTTATAACCGTTTGGGTTTCGAGTTTATTCATGGTTTTTGACATACTATCCTGGCCTATTCGAAAATACGGTCATTTTCCCCGAAAATTATGGTCATTAAAAACTGAGATGATCACAATCCAATATTAGAAATTATGTGTGGAAAAGTATACGCTTCTATAATAATATACCAGAGGATATCCAAAAAATCGTACTAAATATTAATAATTATATAAATAATAAAAATGACTGTGGCAATAAATTTACCACATCAAACTAATTTATATAAATAACGATATAATGTTTATTCTTTATAATGTAATTTGGAAGTTGCTTATGGTAGTTATATATATTTTTATAGGTAAATGAAATTACAACTGACATTCATGAAGGGGACACTATGTAGGTACGTTGAATAAAAGTTATTTTTTCATGAAGGGGACACTATGTAGGTACGTTGAATAAAAGTTATTTTTTCATGAAGGGAACACTATGTAGGTACGTTGAATAAAAGTTATTTTTTCATGAAGGGAACACTATGTAGGTACGTTGAATAAAAGTTATTTTTTCATGAAGGTAACACTATGTAGGTACGTTGAATAAAAGTTATTTTTTCATGAAGGTAACACTATGTAGGTACGTTGAATAAAAGTTATTTTTTCATGAAGGGAACACTATGTAGGTACGTTGAATTAAAGTGAAAAATACATAATAATATGAAAAAAAATACCTTTCAGACTGCAACCTTAAATCGAATGCAAAAATCTTAAAATGCTTAAATCGGATATATATATGTATGTGTGTGTATATATGTATGTATCTACATATATACTACATTTGAAAATATATGTATACTCGTATGAATTTAGGGAGAATTAAGGGTGTACTATATTGATGCCACTAAAACGGATTAAACAAATGAACACTTCAAAATTTCCTTATGAGCTCGTATTTACATCCCATTTTAATTGGAACGGACTCAATTTACACATTCCAGGTCTTCTTTTCAGTATTGTCAAACATACTTGCAGTCAATATTGTCTTAATTCTAGATTTAAAGTACATACTCTTCCTGGAAGTGAAATTCCTCCGTACATTCCTTATTTTTAAGCATTATATTATCCTCTGTCAATACTCAACCGATATCCATACTGTCAAACTCTGAAACACAGTTTCTACTGACGTTTGAAAAGGACCTTCGATTCATATGTTCAAAAACAATTTCAAAAATGTTTTTTTTCTTGAATTCTTAAAACCAGTCTATTTTTTCATCTTTTACCTTATTCTACGTTATTCTACTTCTCTATCAAAGTTAATACTTAAATTATTAATTCGTTAAATATATTTTAACAATTTGTGACATTTTGTTTTTTTACGGTATCTATTACAGTCAACCACAATATTCACATATTGAAATGTAGAGATTTGATTGACTGAAAGTGTTCACGTAGCAGTAAATTCTCCTAGTATATGTTGGTATACGTAGAAGTATACAATAAATAAATAAATACATATAGTAAATAACTATATAGACAATTAGTGAAAGAAACAAAATGTAGAAAAACTTAAAGCATTTTCCGATTGTTACTCAGCGATAAACAATTGACTAAGTTTATAAAGGCTATTGCTAAGCGAATACGTACTCGCCTATTTACGAAATCTTATTAGCATATGCGAGTAGAGCCTTGCATGACTTGGTCGGTTTATTTAATTGAAATTGTCAGCATGAGTTCAGTTCTTCCCTTGCGGTAAGGGTGGAGCGTAGCATGACTGTCTGTAATAAATGTAAGTATACGTTGAAAATATTTTAAGGATTGGTACATAATTGTTTTAATGGTACCTTAAATATATAACAAATGCTGTAAGTTAAAAGAATTTAAATTTGTTAACTTTTTGATTCATTTTATATGATGTATCCAAGGTTTATATCTTATATCTTTCATATATGAAAGGACTAAAAAATATTAAAATATGGAAAAAAATGAAAATGTTCATAAAGTCGTAAACTTTACAGAACAAAATATGAGCTGCAAAATTCAAAATAAAAATTCTTACTTCACGTGATATTATTATTTTCTCTAAATACGCCTAATAGTTTTACTTTTCAAAACTATAAAAAATTTCATTTTTCAAAACTAAGCTTAATTAAACTTCCATATTTCAACTAAGTATAGGAGAGAAAAATATAAGCTGTAAAAATTAAGCAAAGTTCACATTTCACGTGAAATTGTAATCTCTCGCATAGACTCGTAATAGTTTCAATTTAAAGAAAAATGTTAAATATAACATGTAAAAACAATTAAAGTTCACACTTCACGTGACATTTTAATATTTCGTAAAGACTCGTAATAGTTTCAATTTAAATAAAAACTTAAATTTTCAAAACTGTAGTTGATGAAACTCCCATATTTCAAAAGGAGGAGCAAAAATATAATGTGTAAAAATAAGCACACGTTCACACTTCACGTGATATTTAAATTTTCGTAAAGACTCGTTGTCTCAATTTAAAGAAAAATCCTTCGCGGATTCCTACAATAAAAGCAACGTAATTGGATAATTTAAAATTACTCTTAACGAAACTTTATGTGTAGCGAAATTTTGTCACACAGATATACGTATGAACATATTAATTGTTATATACGTATTAAAACCGTCCCTTTTGATGAGTTCACCCCATCTTACCCCTTCTTCCCACGCGTTTAATATGGAGAACAACAACAATTTGGATGTAACGTAAACAATTTAACGAATATGAATAAAGTTACCCTCACAATGGTTGATTACGAATTTATTATTAATATCAGATAAGAAGTTCACGCGCAAAATACAGAAATTTGTTCGTACATAACATAATTAGAAAATGATCTTCCTAAAACTATTAACAGTTTGTTTGTTGTCAGTTCATACGAAAAATCTTGTGTTGCTTTTTATTACAATTATGAAAGCCACAATACATTTGCTTGTTGATTTCACTGAAAGCAGCCAAAAGAGCTGTAAATTGTGTCTATATTGTGAAATATTGCCTGAAAATATTTAAATTTCCTACCGACACATATGACCATTAAATAATAATACTTAGAACATAAATAAATCTGTCAAATACAAGTAGAACTTACACAACAAGGTTTCCGTATACATTTAAAAGTACTACGAATTTTCCGTACATATGTAAATATTCAATGGTATATAGTAATTATTTAGAAATATTAATTTTTATTTTCGGTATGTAAATACATTGCCTAGCGTTTGTTTTACGGGTAAAAATATTGCGAATTTCTAAAAATCGAAAGCCGGATAAATTATGACCAATCGATATGATTTGATATTTTTTTATGGTAGTTATCACGTAGTAAAATTTCATTTTTTGGCGTTTCCGAGTAATAGTTATTATTTAAGAAATAAAAAAAATCGTAGGTTTTGAAGGGCTGGGTCGATATAAATCTGCAAAAAATATGTTCTCATTGACCCTAAAACATATTTATTAAACAAATAGGATAGTAGAGTTACAACTTAATAAAGTTTTTACATATTTATTTTTATTAGATTATTTTCTTAGGGAATAATCATGAATATTTTTGTTATATTTGTGGGTATATTTAAGCAATATACATATTTAATTTCTTAGGATGGATATATATTTTTTATATTTTTAATTTGTTAAGAAAATAATCGTCTAATTCAAAAAATAAACAAATTTACTTTCATACATATAATTATTCAGATATATAGTAATATCGAGATATATGAATGAGTATACTTTCTCAGTATACACAACTGATAAATGAGTATACTTTCTCAGTATTCACAACTTCAAGTTCCTACGTCAGTAGAAAAATGGCCGTAACAGACAAATAGCTGAACAAACACATGACTGATATTCTAAGAATAGCATTCTCTTCTTTTCTTTTTGCTATACAGAAACCGAAAACCACCCTTAGTTTCTTTGGCTAATGATAATATTGTTCTCATTATAGACTATTGTCGAAATTACATAGAGGTTTGCATCAGACATTTCTCAATTTCACCAAAATGTCTACTCTAATTACTTAGTACACTATCATTATTTAAAAAAAACCTCGTACAACTCAATATACGTGACATGAACTTCTTTGACTATCTAAACCTCAATTTTAAGGGAAAATGGCAGAGCGAGAGAGAGAAGAGGAAAATGTTCTAAAATAACATTTTTTTAAACCGGTGATGTATAAAATCATTTTTAAATTTAATATGTCATGCCAACATTCCTCAGATATCATTAAAATAATGTAAGTCATGCAATGAATTAGAAGATGGATATATATATATATATATATATATATATATATATATTCATCTAAATTTACATCGACAATTGTGAATTAAAAACACTGCTAAATGCAGCTGAAGTTCATCGGAATGTATTTCTCCTGTTGTAAATTATATTTGCGACAACTATATATGCGGGTTCATTGTAGATTTATAAATAAACTAAGTACATATGTTGTTAGTCTTGTAAGGGATGAAGTACGCGCAAGAATAATAATAAATCAGTTTTAAATAGATAAATAAATTGACAAAATTTTGACAATTTTCTTTTGACAGACACGACTTACAAAACAGCTGATCGCAGTAGTGAGATCAATTCTTATATGCTGTTGTGCAAAATGTTTATAGTGTACTTTTAATATACATAACGTTCAAAATAAATCAATTTTAAATAGATCAATAAATCGACAAAATTTTGACAATTTTTTTTTGACAGACACGACTTACAAAACAGCTGATCGCAGTAGTGACAGCAATTTTTATTTGTTTTTACGCAAAAATTTAACAGTGTACATTTAATACACATAACGTTCAAAATAGCTAACAGCAGTAGTGAGCATCATTTTTATTGTTTCCGCCCATGAGGTGTACGCCGCTATCGTGTTTATCTATCTCTCTCGTTTGTTAGCTAAGCACCTATTTTCCATCCTTCTTACGATAGATTCGTTACATTCATACGTCACAACTAAACGTTGCAAAAACATTGCAAAAACGTTTGATGAAGAACGTTGATGTTTTCCTCCCACCCTGCCCAAAGAAGTTTCGCTCCTAAATAGTGGTTTTTATTTTTATCTGTGATTTGTATTCGCTGGGCCGATGTTAATATAAATTTAGTTGAAAAACTTTTCAGAAACGCAACACATTGAAAATCACGCTGCAAGCTATTGAAAATCCCCCTGTGGCGTCAAAAAATTGAACGGTAAATAAATTCAAGGAACAATATTTCATAATTGCCGTGGATTGTACACCATAAATCTTACAACGTAATACATAAACAATTTAAAAAATACACATATTTTTCAAATTAGTGACAAATGTTTAATTAGATGGAGCTTCGAAATTTTACATCGCTCTATCTATAGATTTTAATTTACAATAATTCAAAATTTCTAGTTTTAACCAACACATTGCAGACGAAACGATGAAATATGATTAGAATATTTAAAAAAAGTCTTCGTTATAATATAATGATAGGATGTGTCTTAACATTCTACATTAGCTCTAATACGCATATCTTATCTATCGAGAAAGTTTGGGTCACGAAATGACAAAATCAATTAAGTATTTAACACATCCATGAAAAAAAATGTTTTACTGTGAAAGAAGTAAAGGTGTCAATATATCGGTCGCTATCGGAAGCAGCCTTTTATAATACCCAGATATCCTGCGAGCCCGAATCCATAGCAGTGCGCTGGTCACGCGATATTTGCGACCTGTGAGAACTGTTTGCTGCCCTCTGCCCACCGCAATATGCAAGTAGTGAGTGTCCTACGACGTACTGTGGCCGATGTGCGAAAGTTGATATTCATCAGTCGTGTAGCAGACGGACGTTTCCGTGTTTATGGTGCCTACAGAGACAAAACAGTATTATACAGATTTATAATATTTTTTTATAATACTTGCGATCTTGATTTCAAACAGTATATACTGGCTTTCGAAATTACGTTGGCTCGTACTACTTTTGCAAACTAGAGGTGACACCACACTGTCTGCGTATATATCGGTTTCACAAAGGTTTAATTTTATTGATAGGTCTTTCGAGCGAATGAATAAATAAAAAATACCCATAATAAAACATTGAGTCGATCAGTAGAATCAAAAATTATTTGTCAAATATTGCTTTTTTATTAATATTTATTTTATACTGGCAAAATGATAGACGGTCCATAGCGTAGGGCGACGCAAATTACTCGTACATCAAATTACATTGTCCCGTTTAAACTATTCCCTTTCCCTCTATGTAGCATGCCTTACCTTAAACCGCATCACCCCAAGGAGGGTTCCTTAGGAATAGTAGGACAAATTGAATAAAATTCACGAGTATATTTATTTGTTTGGGTTGTTTACTAAATATCTCTTAATTCAAATAAAGTGTTAAATTATGTAGATCGGTGACAGATCCACTCTGACTGGAAGTAGCCCAGCGCAGTATTTGCAGATCTCCTTACCTACTTAGAGAGATTGTGGCAATTTTGGTACATGATTTTATTCTCGGTGGTACTGATATATAATATAGTTTATATTCATGGGATAAACATAAAATGGGGTCTAGGGAAAAGTTGCGCTGAATTTTTGGAATAACGAATTTTTTGATTGCAATAGAAAACTCTCCTATATTACATTGTCATGTGCATAGGCAACAAAAATACAAAAGGTCCACACTGCCGTGTTTTTAATAATAATGATTACAACCATGTAAGGGAATTTTTTAGGGTTTTTCTCCTTGACTGTATTAGCTTAAATATAGTTCCCAGAAGTAAAAAATAGACTTGTAGGTTTCTGATTTTCAACTATGTAAAAAAAATACTCCAAGAAGAAAAATCCTCAATAAGGGTATTATATATTAATACTAATAATAAAACCATTAATTTGGATGGGTATTAATTTAAATATTAAAATGGACATTAAATTACAGTTTATTATAAAAAAACTCAACTACGTCACGTTGAAATTTCTTTGAATGTAATAATAAATTTAGTATAAACAAATTTCATTATTAACATTACTATACATATTTTTAGAAAAATTATGGCTAGCCTTCGAAAGATTAGCAATAGAATAGTCTCCCATCTCAATTTTTGTGATAATTAAAAGTAACCAACAAAAAAAACATTTGGTCCAGATGCAGACACGATAAATGATTTAAAACTTAATTTTGTTTTAAAGTTTGCAATGCAGATGCTAATAGCCCACATATATACATTGTGATTATAATATACATTGTTGTAATATACATAATATACATAGTGATTGTAATCTTTGCTAATAGTCCACGTGAAGATGTTGTAATACAACGAAACCTAGGTCGTGGTAAAGAACTTAAAGAAAGTAGAAATAATACTACATCACGTAGTTTCATTTAATTGTGAAGATACAGAAGGATCCGTTTCTCAATTCGTCGTAATTTTTTTTTTCTTTACCGAGTAGACAAATTTAGATAATTGTTTTTTTATTTGTAAGAGGGTGCTTTAGGAGTGGTCCTATATAAATATGATGTTGATCTGATGATGAGATCTGGAAATGAACGACGGAACTCCTCAACGAATGGCAGTATATAAATAATAATTCAAGATATTTGCTACTAGTGGTTGTTACTTTTGCAAAATAACTACACCAACAATTAAATGAAACTACGACTTAGGTTTCGTTGTAGTACAACATCTTTAGATGGGCTATTAGCAAAGTGGGCTTATTATCTTTGCTAATAGCCCACCTGAAGACGTTGTAATGCAACGAAATCTAAGTCGTAGTTTCATTTCATTGTGAAGATACAGAAGGATCCGTTTCTCAATTCGTCGTAATTTTTTTTTTTCTTTACCGAGTAGACAAATTTAGATAATTGTTTTTTTATTTGTAAGAGGGTGCTTTAGGAGTGGTCCTATATTATGGAGGACACATAGAGATTATTTTCAATGAAGATGTGGTTTAAATGACCTAATTGAAAGACAAGTATAGTAAATTTCTAATAAGATCTCCTCAAGCTAAAAGAAGTAGAAAAGTACAAAGAAAAGATTGAGAGCTGGAAATATATTAAACATGATCTTCGCTAATATAATACAAATTTATAAGTGGCAATTTTCGAGAATGCTCCAACTCTCTCTTCATAAAAAGATACAATATAGTACAAAAATCCTGTCACTCGCTCTCAATGTACGCCTACACTTTTCCGATACAAAGAGAATCTCCTCTTAAAATATGTCTCCATAACTGGTCTAAAGTACTCGATGGACGTCCATAAAGAGCGATTTTATTAAGCCACTATCTTTGACCGCCTTCGACCGTAATGACTTGGCTGCATGATGACGGTGAGGCGGAAGTTCTTTCTGGGTCGTCCTGGACTTTATGTTTTAATTATTGGATCAATTAATGTTGGTACTTCTGCATTTATTTATACGTCTTACATATGTGTTTAATTGATTTTATACAAGAAAGCTGATACAATCGAGACAAAGTTGCGATAACTAGAGATGTTGACGTTAGGAATGGTAACATAGTTGTGAGGATCTTTTATAGTGTTAAGATAAGTCGAATTTCTAATGTTTGAACACATAGCGGTTATTGTAAAGTATACGTACGTGTATCAATATTTAATTTAAATATAATACAATATTGGGCGTCCTATTGAGTAGAGGTAGGAGAAAGTAATATTAAATAAGGACTCAAAGAAATATCGTTAGAATTTTCTTTAAAGTGGTAATCTTTGATGACTCTAGTTTGCAGGTGAATATTTAAGATGTCCAACTATTCAAATATGAACTATGTTCTAATATTTCTCCAGTGTTTTTACACAATGACCCGTTCATTGTCATAGTTTAAAATTTGCGGAATAACTTTAATTAGAAGTTATGATGCTGTTAAGATGCCCCCGCATCACACATTTCGTGATAGGTCTCACCTTAGTGATTCTTTCTTGCCTGCACTCAATAATCTCAGATATTGAAAATTATTTGTAAAATGTTTTATTATAATTTTGTTTAGTTTTTCTCAATAAAGTTCTTTTTAACTTAGGGCTAATGCATTAAACAAATTAGTGTGTAATGAGAAAAAATCATTTAGAGTAATACACAATGAATAAATATTGTATTGGGAAACTAATACATCGACACGAAACATAATAAGAAGACCTAAACGGCTTTAAATCACAAAAACACTCCACGATTTTGATTTTAAAGTTGCTAATCGAACAACTATCTTAATAAGGGAAAATTAAAGACGATTTCCAGTACCGATTTAAGAAAATTAAGTGCGCGAGCTTTTGGCGATAGTATCTAATGTTAATACGTACATGTGGCCTATGAAATAGTACAAACTCTTACTACACGTGTTTAACAGCCCGGAACACAAAACGACTTTAATATCAATACTGGTATAGACTCAGTGTAACCGATTATCATTTTGAATCAATGATCTGATCACGTGCAACTATCTTCCTGCTTGTGGTGATTTATATCCTACCATGCCTTTTACTAGTGAATATCTATAATTTTTCGTAGTCAAACCGAACGAATATTTTCTGTTTTCTCTATGCTTATAACGTCGTGCTAATAACACGCTTTCTACTCGCTCTATCTCTATGCTTATATCACGTAAAAACTATATTAAGCAGTGACAATAAGAGTGTAACGAGTACAAGAAAATACAATCCGGATACCTGTTGAATATGCCCCTTCGGTACGTACTATACTGTGTAATAATGAGTATTGAAAAGATCCAAAAAAATGTGCATGTACGCATCTGTAACAGATAAATTAAGGTAAATACTTTCATACTTGCCAACACTAATAAAAAATAAACGTTAAAAAATTTCTTCCTACGTACTTATTTATTGTGGGTATCAGGAGGATGAAATATGTATATATAGCGCCGAGTAAACGTTAATATTCCAAGAGTTATAGTCGTACGAAAAACACCTGGGTAGTGTCCGGGTACCGACTTGGAGAACAGATGTGTATAATTCAACAGAAGAGAAATTTACATTATGTTTCGCATTTCATGTGAATAATTTATCTCAACCATGAAATGTGTGTATATTTTATTAGAGTAACCTAATTGACCAGGGTAGCATTGAGTATTTTTAAGTTCATAATTCTTTTTGTGTATTTATTGTACTTTATCTGTAGTTTTATGCATAATTAATTAATCTCTAAGGATTATGTCATTAAATTGAATGAAAATGGATAGTTTAATAAAAAAATATGTATTCTATTCATTTTTCATTGTTTAATATCCCGTCATTTCTACTTAAGGAATATGCTATATAATACCGTAGTACAGTTGCGCGAATACTAGTTATATTCATTGGAATCAATGACAACTTGTTGGATTTCATATTTAATTGGCCCATAGTAATGAATAGCGCTTTCACAATTTACTGAATAAGACCTTTTATCGTTGACATGTTTACGCGACCGGCTATAGGCGCCACTAAGTCGACCCTGTACGACCGCATTTCGCTAATGATACTCATCTCGTTCTCACCGAGATAAACATAAAAGCGATAGAGGGGGATAAGTTATGTTTTATCTAGCACCGTTGCGTTAAGTTTTCTTGTTTGTCCGATGCTTGCATGTTTTTTTGCGGTATGACATTTTGTAAACGTAAACGACAGGACAAAGGGGTGTACGTGGGAATAACTGGAATGGCGTACATTGCATCGGCTGCGTATTGAAGAGTGTACGGACGACGTTTAATGAATAATTTATGGGAGGCTCGTGTGACGCGCGTGCCTATATCGCCGAGTTTATGTACATTGATGGGTAGAATAAGTCGATATAGGTATCAATTTATAATACAAACAGCGTGTACGTATGTGCAATAAAGACGTACAAAACATACCATCGACACGTAGTTTAATTGTTTTCCATAAAATTGACAAATATGTGCTCTTGATTGAATTAAATTGTTTATTATTTCATTAATAAACAATTTAATTTCAAAAATAACATGTTTTCCACGATTTACCGTGGTAAAGTTGCAGCTCAACTTTGCAATTTTAATACGGCGTCATTGAAGTTCGATCGTAATGACTCGAGGCTTTTTGAATTTCAATTATATTTAAGGTAGGTAGGTATTGTACTTAGGTAGTCATCGAATATTGCTAAAAATCTCAATAACTGGATTTAAGAACCTCCTCTCCCATTCGTATAACAATCCGCACTTGTGAAGTAAGTAAGTGAAATTAATTTGACATGGGAAACTGGGGCATGTTCTTTTTAGGACATTATTTTTGAGGTGATTGTTTATGACGTGAGGAATTTGATTAGCTGGAATGTAATTGTAATTTGGATTAATTTATTTTGTAGTTTTTAGAAATAAATTATTTAAATGATGAATTCGATGAATAAAGGTAAAGCGAATTAACTTCCTTGCATTTTTTGTAGTCCATAAATTATTTTTACATTACAGTGGGAAAAGTTTATTTTCTACATTTTATTGTATTTAACGTGAAAATACACATATATTTATATCCAAGTTAAGAAACCTTAGATAACTTGGAGAAAGTATTAAGTAAATTGATATATCGGTCTGTGAGTCATATTAATCCACCACGACCTTAGTGAAACAAATTCTTTCCACAATGACGTCGTTTTAATATAGACTCTCTTTTCTATATAATTACGTTGGCGTGAATTAGCAGTTAACACAGAGTTTTTGAATATGAAAACTGGAAGTAACTAGAAGAGTGGATCGACTCTTTCTCTCTGTGGTTCATTTGATGGAATCACAGAGAGAAAGAGTCGACCTACTCTTTCTTTATCGTCTTTTCTACCGCTTTTTTGAAAGTAGTCACCGCTCCTTCATCGTTCGGGAATCGTATTTCCCGTAGATTATCTTTTATCCTTGGAACTGAATAGAAATTTCACAGTGAGACACAATACGATTTTGTTCGCATGAGTTGTTGGTTAAATAAAAAAAACAATAGAAAACAGAATAAAGGATTAACAATGAAAAATTACCTTATGTATATTAAAATTGTAACGGAGTGAATTCTGTGCGTGAAAAATATTTTGGAAAGAGGGATTGATTTTGCATGTAGAACAAAAGGAGAAGCCAGAAAACCAGTTTTTATAATTTTTGTCTGTCTGTATGCCTACCTGTATGTTAATTTGTTCTCCAATCACGCGAAATCTACTGCACGGATTTTGATGAAATTTAGTATGGTAAAATTTTATGCCCTCGGGCAAAATATAGAATACTTTTTATCTGAATATTACAGATATAAAACAACATCCTGACTTGGTGAATATTACGACGTTGCTACTACCAATGCCATCTATAAACTATGTTTTTAGTCAATTTTATACTCATAGAATTCTGTGAAAAAAAATAAAAAGACACAAAAGAAATTCTATAAAATTTTCTTGAGCCGAATTCAAACCGAACGAAGTCGGCACATCTAGTATAATAAAAGCAAATAAAAATTGTTTGGGCCCGCTACTTTGTTCTCATGACTTATTTCTCGAACGATAATGATTTCATTAATATAAATTTGTTAGTTAAATGATTGGTTAAGATTACGTGATGAAAATGTTGGCATTGACTGAACATTGAAACTGAATTTATGCAATAAATATGATAGTATGAGTTAGCGAAGTGAAACTCAATACAAAACAAAATTTAAAAAGAAGAAATGGTCAATCTTTTTTTTATTAATAAAGTCTATGGTTACTTCGAAACTGATAACTTTTTGGACGATGATCGAAAATTTAAAAAATTAGCTAATTTCATCTTCTATCAGTAGTAAGCAACCAACTAGGAGAAATGTGTCGATAATTTAAAAACAATTAATTGAGGCGTTATAAAAAAGTTATTTAGAACAAATTAAAAGTTCGTAAGCATTTTATTTATTCGTCTGTTTGCATGTGTATATGTGTGTTTATACACGCTCTAACTTTAAACTAAGCGAAGGTAGAGAGGGTTTTCATTATTATATTACTTAGAGACTGGCAAAATTACAGAGTTTCTAAATATCTATTTGTTCTTGTTTTCACTTGCTTTATTAAAAACTGCTTAACTAAAGTACATGAAATTATTCATTGTTGTGTTGCTTTTTGCGTCAATAATTTATGAGATAAAGATAAAATCTACCATTTATTAATTATCTAACTGTTACCAACAATCCGGAAATTGACTCATTCTAAATTTTGATATTTTTCGTAAAATATTGTGAAATATAAGTTAATTAAAAAACAGTCTTGAAATAAATTCAAGAATTGATTGAAAAATAAGCCAGTAATGAGCTTCTAAATTTGAAAATACGGAGAGAATTGGGTATATCCCTGTCTCTTTTCCTCTTGTAGAATATAATGTGCAATATTAAAAATGACCTCACAACACAGTATTGCCGTCCTTGTCTAAAGGTTAAATTCAAACTTTTATAACTCGGTCAATTTTTTAGATTATTTAAAAATTGTTTCACTCTTCATCAGTTTGTACCTTGAAATTATGATTAATGAAATAAAAACAATTGTCAAATACCCAACTGGTTAAACCAAGTAATCCATGTATAGGAAGATCGCACATATCTACTGTACCACTGACGAAAATAATGTAATTAATTGCAACTCCGTGCTTCCAAAAATGCACAAAAAATATTTATGACACTCGCAGTATCGACAGTGTCATAAATATTAGTGTCATTATGATTAATAATATACAGTTTTACAATGTCATTATGATTCATAATATACAATTATAGAGTGTCATTAAGATTCATAATATACAGTTATACAGTGTCATTATGATTCATAATGATTCAATTCAATATACATTTATGTTATGGAAAAAAAGGAAGCTGCCTGGGAGGTTACGCTACATCCACTATCTTTATAATCATAGTTGAAAAATTTCACCAAAATCTTTTGGCGTTATATTGGGAAATGACCACTTATGGAATCGATTATTTCTGAAATATAAATTCATCAAATAAAACCCCAAATTATGTTGTTATTTATTATAATTTACCCCATATTATGTAAATTAAATTCCGGGGCTGAATTTAATAATAAAAAAAGAAAAGCCACCAAATGAATAAATAAAGTTGCTTAGTAAATAAGTAGCACGACATAAGATAATTGTAATGTCAGGGATATATATATATATATATATATATATATATATATATATATATATATATGTATATATATATATATATATATATATATATGTATATATATGTGTATATATATATATATATATATATATATATATATATATATATATGTATATATATATATACCAGCTGACCCGGCGAACTTCGTATCGCCTCAGAAGCAATAAATGTTGTGTTAAATAATTAACTAAATTAAATTCAGTTTTTTATTAAAATCAAATGAAAGCAAGACATTTGTTTTATTGAAGCGAATCACAATAATTCGCGTAGTATTGATTCACTACTTTCTGTTAAATTATTTTCTGGACGGGTTGTACTCGGAATTCCCTTCATTGAAGCACCTTGTGATATATGATATTTTTCGTTTTGTTGTCAGGTGGAAGCGCGGTGAAAGCGGATGGTTTGCCTACACTTGAACATGTTACATACAATTGACCATTAAAGGAACACTTATTTTCTAGATTCAGGCTACAAAGACTAAATGATTGGCCTAGTGATTTGTTATATAATGAAGCAATTATCGATGCGCGCACAATAACAAATATGATAAGCTCAAAAATGAACATGTTTGAAGTTACGACGTTTCACACTATTTGACATCACTTTTCGCTGATGAGTTTCAGAAAAAATCGTTTAAAAAGAATTAATTTAATGGAATTCAAATGCAATAACGGTCGAAAACTAAATAAAAATTGTTGAATACCAATTATAACTTTTGTCCGTGTCTGTCATTTATGACATACTTTTTTTCTTTTTTTTCTGTCATTTATCACATATTACTTTTTATGCACAATTAAATAATATAAATATATAATAAACATATAAATATTCAATGAAAAAAAGTATCAGTCAATCCGTTCTCGATATATCGTTCCATACAATATATATGGGAAAATGAATTTTTTTTCGCTAATTTTTCTGATGTTTTAATACTTATTATCCTATTCCCGACGAAGACAAATCCAAAAACACAAAAGTCAAAAAAATTGATCCAGCCGTTCTTGAGTTATAAACGGTGTAACTAACACGACTTTGTTTTATATATACATATAATATGTATCTATATATATATATATATATATATATATATATCTATATATATATATATATATATATATATATATATATATTTGTTTTTATTTCATATATTAATATTCCCTGATTTGAACAAACGTACCAGAGTCCTATGAGTCGCTCGATATTTTGAAAATAAGATTTTCAAGTTATTATTCAATGAGGTTGGCTTATTCCAAATATAATGTTGATAGAGATTTTAATGATTGTACTACATTTCGAACAATGGTGAAAAATAGTGATCTGGCGTTAATAACATTGTCCAGTTTCGATAGCCAACATTTAATTATACCTGAGGTTTACACGAGGAATTGTTTTTTTAATTGTTTTTATTCTCAAGCCCAACTACGTATTAAACCGTTCCATAGTGGCGTGAGAATTTCCCTTTATTTATCAATCGTATCTTATTAAATCGCTACATAATTTCGATATACTAACGTCAGCTACAACTATCGATATCCATTAGGACACTACGTGCGTTCAATAAATTAATTTTTATCTTCGTTGAGTATCGAATCTGGACCGCGGCCAAGCGATACAAGGACTCACTTGACGTAAGGCCGACTGCCAAATCTTTTTACTGCCCTCTGTATTTCCGTCTCTTAACAATGTGGACAGTGCGCCTCCGTCGAATGCGGGAGCGATGAAACGCACGCCCACGCTTAGACTCAGACCGAGCGGAGTCGAATAGTGGATGGGGCATTAAGCACAATCAGAGCGGTTGGAATATGAAATTTATAGAACTGTTTGAACTTTTTTCCCGTGTCCCTTCGGCGAGATGGGGCGTGAACGGCGAAATAGTCAATTTAGTCGGGCGTTTGAAGTTGGATGTTGGGTTGAGTCGTTACGGTTACTATTTTCTCTGTTGAAAGGTTGCCTGGCTCATTGTGTTATTTGATTTATGCTCTGGTACGGCTTTGTTGGATGTTGTTTGATATGTCTATTGGGCGGGCGGGAATTGTAGGTATTGCGTAAGGCTGTTACATAAAAAAGATTTTGAGGGATAGGCTGATATTAAGGGATATTTTTTCCGAACACGTGTCTAACAGTAAAAATTAATTTTTTTTAGTGATACTATCATGTAAATTTTAAATTTAATATCTTAAATTTTGCGTACAGAAAAGTTGCCTTTTTAGAGCTTCCTATTTGAAAATCAAAAAAATTGAACTCTTATTTTTATTACTCACGTTCCCATCCGTCTGTTTGTCACTACGGTTTTCCCAGACACTTTTGAATATAGACAATTGAAATTTAGTGATGAAGTTTGTTAATCCGACATGTATGTCAATAGTTAACATTCAAAAATGTTTATAAAGAAGCTTTGGAGAATCAAAGTAAACAATCGGAATTTCAAAAAGGAAACCACCGTAGATGGGCCTTGGGTTACAGGAATAGAATATCATTTTTAATACAAGTTGATATTTCTTAGAATTTAAATTAGCAAACAATTCAGCGATTGACAAAAAAGATCAAAAACTAAAATATTATTTGTTTACCATAATCCAAAAGAAAAAAGCTATTATCATAAACGCGCATACATATATATTATGGTTTTAATTCACCAAGAGTTGTTAATTAGAAATAAAAGTGCCAATAAAATCTAATGAAATGCATAATAAATGATTACAAAAAATAAGCAATATCAATTTTTTTTAATGTGTAGCCATTGCTTAAATTAAATAAACATAAACTGTCGTATCAATACATTCGTTCTGTGTCTTCAAAATAAATATCTTTTTCATTATACTCAAGTTTTATCTGCCAGTTTTATGGATTAGTGTATTACGTGTATGTATGGGGGATTCTGTTCGTTCAAAACGTTCCATAGAAATAGAATTTATAAATTATTATGAGAAATTACCTGATTCCTCATGAAAAAATTCAATATTTCTCATTTATCTGAATGACAATTTAAAGTTTTAAAGGATTTTTTTTTCATTTTATTGATGTGAAACATCTAATGGCGCGTTTGTATAGCAGTTACGTTATAATGGCACGTCGCGACTTGCCATTCGGCCAGCTTCACGTCTTGTTGGCTAAGAGTATTATAAAATTAAAAATATAATTTCTTTAAAGTGCTGAACCATTGAATTTAGAGAAAAAGTTATTCGACAAAATATATTTCTCACGATATGTGGAAAAGCTTTTGTCCTAACACGTTTTCCGAAATTTTTAATTCGGTTCAGTCGAAACGCTTCCCACTCAGCTTCGTGCATACGCTAAGTGGAACGGAATTGGTGCGGTCAGCGTCGGGTGTCGCGACAGATGAGCGTCTGTTAAGCACACAGTCGGACTACATTACTATTAATATTTGGAGGGCCAAAGTCACGGAACGCCAATTATGCAAATATAGATTGCCGATTTTTAAAAAAATGATGATCGATTTTTAAAAAAATTAAATTCAAAATGAAAGTTACTATCAACGGCAGCAACAATAGACTAAAAGGATTATTTTCAAAATTGTCAATAATGTATTAACGAGTGTCAAAATTCGGTCAAAGAAGATAATTTAATAGTAAATTAACCGGTGTTTTTGAGATCCAAAGTACTTATTGGCGCTAAATATCTGTTTCCATTTTGACCGCAATGTGTATCACTTTTGCTACCAACGCGCCTATCCCTATGAACCGAATGTGTCTTGATGCACAAGGGATACGGTGTATAAGAGGTTGTGTATTATCGCGGGCTCCTTTTTACGTATTACCGTATTTTCTGACTTCTTTCCCCATTAATTAATTTGATAATTAATCCTTTATTAAAACGAAACGCAAAATCGTTGAAAATAATTTTATGGCCAGGGGAACTAAATATTACCTCGAGGTCCGGCAATCGAACTCACTAAATAGAGATTCGGAGAGAATTGGAAAATCATTCTTTTCGCTTTTAAATATTCTTTTAGGGTTATCCAAACATTTTCAGGGTTCCCTAGCCAACCAAGGGACCCTTATTGTTTCTTCATGTCTGTCCGTCCGTCTGCCCCAGTTAAATTACTCTCTCATTTTCGCACCTATTGAGTAAGAAGACAAATATTGGTAACGCAAAATTAGAAATGAGATAGGAAAGAGAAAAAGAAATTTTCGGTCTCCCCTTCCATACAATAAAACAAAGGCCAAAAAAACTTTAACTTACGCCATCAAATGGATTTTTGTTGGATAGCTATTTTAAATTAGAATTGGAATTGGAATTAAATCATTTTAATGTTTCCGGTTCGAGACATTTGCTCTCAGAGTTGTTAACGAGCCTCCACTTTACTTCGCTATAAAAAACTATTAAAATATGGTTTGTAGGAAATTTAAAAATACATAAATATAGCTGAGTCTTTTATATTGTAAGTACTTTCAATGGAATTTTAATAGATTTAGTAGCATATAAAGTTACAGAATAAAAATTAAAAAAATATTTTCATGCAACGATGAAACTTTTGTCGAATATTTCTTACGATTTGTTACATAACATTCTAGATTATGTTTTATTAAGTAACCGGATAACTTTATAAAAAATTACTAAGCCTGAATAATTCAATACTTAGGTAGATACTTAACTGAACAATCTACTTACCTCGTATACGGTAAAATAGGTATAATATTATTACTGATAATGTTAAGTAATACATACCTAACATAAGATTGAATGAGTACTTATTTCAGTGATTCTAATGTAATTTATTATAAGATTGCCACCGAGTTTGTTCGACACGCTCTGGGCCTTTTTTATTTCTTTCTATTGCCGCATTTGTGAAGAAAAATATATTTTTTCACCACATTCAATGAAGTAAAGTAATTCCTTTTTCATCTAAATGCGACATAGAAATCAATAGAAGGTAGTTTCGACTTTTTGCTAAATTTATGGCTATGTCTCTTATAGTAAATATATGGGAAAAGTTTTCCTGATATTATCGAGGACAAATAAATTATGCGAAATTTTCCTTGATATTGTGTTTTATGGATAATAAATATCTTTTAATAATAATTATAAAGCAGCTCATTTATATTCCTCTCCGGTTCCCGCGGCAATATTCCGACTTCAACGCCAGCTCGCGAGCTATAAATAATGGAATATCATAAATACGTTAAAGCGCTCGCTTTATCGTAAAGACAACACATAAAACGTTCATTTAGACGATATATTTACGATACGCGATAATTGGCAAACGTTGATTTGTCATCATATCATAAGCACTATCATTACTTTGTATTTCGAAAATATTACACAATTGTACTGATGAAAGGGTACTTGTGTTCGCTGATATTGTTTTCAGGCAATTGGATTTGTTTTTCACAAAATAGTCTATGAAGTCAATGCTCTGTTACATTTATACTCAAGCTTTGTTCAAGCTTTATTTTCTTCTCGATGAGCTTTAAAAGCTCAATGAGCCGTCATTGCGAAGCTCCATTCTTCAACTTGTCAATTAACATTAATTTGATTCGTTTAGCGAACGATTAACGTTTGAAGTATTCTGTTGTAAAGATAGAGGATTAAGTGCCTTGATTAAAAAGGTTTTTATTTCCTGTATTCGGCAGCTATATTTCGTTTAGAATACGTACAGTCATATATTATGTTATTTCCATGGAGTCTGATTAATTTTCTATTTATGAAAGTCGGAAGGAAAAATATTTAAAATCGAATGCTAATAAGTGAATTAACAATCTTTGAAAATTATTAATGGCCTAGGAAGTACGATATTGGCGATGGAATTTTAGCAATGTTGAAAGTATTTTGAGTAATAATGGAAATAAATATAAAGATACCTCGAGGGAATAAAATTATTGAGACATTAACGAATATATTGAAGAATTAATTCGAAAAAAAGGCGATTGATATTTGAATAATGAAAAAAATGAACGAAATAAATTGGAAACAAAATTTATAAAAACTTATCTAGAAAGATTGGGTAGAAGGGAATAAAATGAAAATGTTAGAAAATAATATGTATTAAAAGAATGATTATAAAAAACGATCAAGGAACAATTAGACTGATAGACTGAATGTTGTGAAAATATGTATACTTACTACTTTAATTTCATAGGATGTTAAGCCTCAAGATCATCTAAACCAAAACAATTTTACGGAAAAGCTCAATAAACTTTCTATTTTTTAGATCATTTTAAACTTTCTATATTAAAGTTCCTTCTAGGTATTTTTTATAAGCGAATATTTTAATCACAAATTCAGTAATGTTTTTCTCTACGATAGTGATAAGTAATGATTGTACGAATTTTACATCTTTTAACAATCATACCGAAACTTTTTCATATACGAAGAGTGAGATATCATACCAAATGTTATTAAGAGATGATCAGATGTTATATAAAACATGCATGTTTATCTATAAGAAAAAACTCAAAAATGATGCAATAAGTCAAGAAAGTAGAAGAGTCTATCTGAAAAAATGTAAAAGAATAACTGAAGCGAGAGATATTTTGGGGCTTCGAGATAGATGGAGAATTTTGGAAATTATACAAAGGCTTACATAGAAAAACAATTTTGCATTGTTTAATTTAGGATAGAGTTCATATAATATATAGGTATGCTAGTTTGAAAAAGATAATCACTTTGAGTTTTGTAGAAGTGTACAGGTCAAATTCACCTAGTTTTATTGTTTATGCCACCATAACTCGAAAATCGTTATACTATGTCGTACAGCTCCGGATCTTCTTGTGCAATGGGAAATTCAGCTTGGATGATTTTATCTATATCCGTGGTAGAATTATGTCGTGTAGCCATATGAGATTGGGTGGGCGAGGCAGTCCCTATTATGTTGTGTCGATCCATGGGAGCTTGTCTCTATCTTAGTTGTTCTTTGATTTCTGGCCACGATGAGTTGCGTGTGAATCTTATGAAGAGGTCAGGTCGTCCATATTTTTTTGTTACGTAAGTCATGGCATCTTGAGTTTATTATTAAGATTACCATTGTTCCAATGTCGTCAGTGTTTTCGTAATTTTTGATTGCGTGTCAAAGGTGAATGTATTCTTCCGTGCGTAGTCTCTTCTGATTCAGTCTTATGTAAAGCATCCGTTCCGTTTCAATTTTTGCATACATATCTACCAGGAATTGTTGAAATAAACGACGAAGGTTGAGAATGTGATTGTATGTTTCATTATCTTCATTATCACTTTTTTGTTTGTTTCTACACCTGTTTCAGGTTGGATTTCTTCCACATTAAAACAATATCTGTCATCTCCGTGAAGGAATCTATTAAGGAAGGATATTGGAGGGCATCATTTGAATGATGTGTCTCTATAATGCGTTTTAGTCCTTCTCTTCTTCGCTGTACAATTATATCAAGGCTTGTGTTGTATGGAAATTGTCATCGAGTGTGCTCCACTACATCAAATTATACAGTGACGATCTGTGATTACAGTTTATCTATTTATAAATTGTGTAAAAAACATAAAATTTTCCATAATAATAAATGTTAAAACTTGAGAGAAAAAATTTCACTTCAGACAAAGGTTTTTATAAAAATACTTTTTTTTCTGTGGTTTTTATTTTTTTTTAAAGATTTTTGAAAATACGAATATTATGTAAGACAACAACCCCTAAAAGTATTGTTTTACTAATTATTTTAATAGCTCGCGAAGTTCCGTATTTTAAAAATAAAAAAATCTTGCAGTGTCACTTATTTGTTTTTATGGTTATCTGTCGGTCTATCTGTTACCGAGTTGACTTTCTGTATTGAAGCTTTTTTATCTTGGCAGAAGACTTAAAAAAATAAATTTATGGAAATGGATGGATTAATTTTATAAATCCCGCTGGTGTGTATTTTATTACTGACTATAGGATATCTTCTTCAAAATAATTAAACATTTTTTTAATTTTCTAAAATATTTATTATGATTTAAATTTGCCTTTGAAAAATGGCGTACGTGTCAGTCTGTACTTACGTATGAATCAGAACAAACTACAGATCGCAAATCTTGACCTATTTTGCAATTATTTGTTAAAGGCTTTAATTTTCATAAGCAATTTTCTATAAAAACTCACATTTACGTACTGGGCGATTATTCTCGGACTCTGTTTTCTGTGGAACTTCCTGCCGCCCCTCTCTCCTCTCTACTGTTTCAAACTTTTTTATTTTCACTTTTTCTTTCAATTGTTTGTTTGTAAAAAAAGATACTTATGTTTATTCCACTAAATTTTATAAGAAACAATAGCCAAAAAAACATGCTATTAAACAACGATCTTGAAAAATGTAAAATGCGACAAGCACTAGATAGCCAACTAATAAAAATATTTGTCATACCAAAAAATTACAGTATGTTATATTAGAACATGACAGATTATGTGTCATTTAATTTCAGATTTTTTGTAGGGTGAAAATTTGAAGAGGGAATGTTCGTGATTCGCGACACCTAAGTTCGACTTGCGTTTTGCCGATATTCTAGATAATTGTAATATGTTATTTCTATAAATGCCATTCTATAAACGTCATTGTTAGACGAAATATTAAATAAAAGGTGTGTATGGAAGGGTTAGAAAAAGCTGCACTAAGTGTCAATAGGCGTGTCACGTATTTTAATTTAGGGGCAGCATTGACTAATAGCTTAAACCGCATGGCCATATTTTGCTCGGTCATTGTGTTTTATTATTTGTGTCGACACGCGCTCACTGCATCTAGTAATTTTTGGGTATGTTTAAAATAAGTCCTTTTACGACAACGCCTTTTTTGACGTAAAAGCGAAAAAATGTCGGGAAAAGCTTTCATTTTACCTTTTTTTTGACGTTTCGTATTTCAAAGTTGTCGTTAAATTTTGTTTTTATGGCTTCATAGTGAAACAAGGAATCTTTATAATATCGTTGTTTCCGCCCATCCGTCTATCACAGCCTTACAATTTCTACAGTTTTAGTCTTATGTCAATAAAATTTAAATGAATATTTTTGACATGGTTTCATATAGAGATTTCAATTAATATGTAGCAAAATAATAAAATTGTTTTATTTATGTTACGTTGGCTAGTAAGTTTTTAGCCACAATTTCGGAATTTTTCTAGAAAGATTCTCGAAACTTCTAGAAGGTTTTACTATAGGGTATGAATAGGCCAACGTGAAATCAGTTGACAACAGTCAGTGCCAAAGCTTTAAGTGAATTACATAAAAGATACTGGATTTAAATCGATATCAAATATGGATTATATACTATAATATACGAATTTTATCTGGGTCATGAAGCAAAGACTGCCTCAAATAATATATACCATGCGATGGGCGAACCCGCGATGTCTTACGCGACGCGAAAGATTTGGTTCAGAAAGTTCAGAAATGAGGACTACGATCTTGAGGAACGAATTTCACAAACCCCGTACCGGACGTCCTGTGAAATTGGACATTCAACGGTTACGACTCCTAATTGAGGAGGATCCTCGACTGACGACTCGTCAATTGGCAGATGAGTTACACTGCAGTCAAGGCACCATAGAAACACATTTGCGCGAATTGGGAAATGTTTCAAAATACGGTGCGTGGATACCCCAGGAGTTGTCATCATATCACCTTCACTGTAGAGTTGATACTTGTTAACAGTTATTGACATTAAAACATAACTTCGACTGGCTGAATCAGTTAGTAACTGGCGATGAGAAGTGTGTTGTATACGTTAACCATGCATGCAAACGTCAATGGTTGGGTGTCGGAGAAACAAGAGTTTCAGTATCCAAACCTGACATAAGTGCCAAAAAGGGGACGCTCAACTGCTAGTGGAATGTGAAGGATATTATTCATTAGAAATTGCTTCCAGAGGGATCTACAATTAATGTAAATATTTACTGTGAACAATTGAACCGATTAGCTAACAAATTGAGTATCGACAGGATCGAGTTCATTTTCTATGTGATAATGCTGGACCACATGTTGCAGAACGTGCTCGTGATAAATTAGAGGAGCTCGACTAGATTCTTCTCACGCATACACCATATTCGCCGGACATTGCAACCTCTAATTACCATTTATTCAGGGTTCTAAGTAACCATTTACGTGAAAAAGATTCAATGTTAAAAAAGTTATCCAAAACGACCTCATACAGTTTTTTGAATCAATGTCACCGGAATTTTACAAGAAAGGCATATGGTCACTGCCAACTAGATGGCAACAAGCAGTAGATAATAATGGTGCATATTTAAATTACATTTAGTGTAACATATACATTTTTTAATAAAAATTGTTGACCGCAGCGCGGGTTTAAAAACTTATTAGCCAATCCAATATATGCATATTCTTCACGCCCGCATTCTATTGACCATTCTATGGGATTTTTGAAATTAAATTGAGGTTTCATTTACCATTTTTCATTTCTGAAATTAAATTGAGGTTCCATTTACCATTTTGCATTATTCAAATTAAAATGAGTTTCCGTTTACCATTTTTCACTTTTAAAATTAAATTGAGGTTCCGCTTACCATTTTTTGCTTTTAAAATTTTATTGAGTTTCCATTTACCATTTTTAAAATTAAACTGAGGTTCTATTTACCAATTTTCACTTTTAAAATTAAATCGAGATTCCATTTACCATTTTTCACTCTTAAGCCTAGTATGCGAAGTGTTAAGATTCAAATGGATACACCTCCATTGGACAAATGGGCAATGGACCTTATCATCCAAAGAGCAAAATGTACCGAAGAATCTGAAAAAATTCTAGATACTAGCATTTGATTATAACTGTCAATTTCCGTTCCTAAACAATTTAAAGGGATATAGCCAACTACGGAATCCGATACGCAATTGGCCTTTTTTATTTTATATGACATTTTCGTGTGAGACTTATATATGATACGATAGGTGATGGGATTAATCGTACTATTTTCTTTGTTGCGCATTCTCTATAAATTTACACTTGAGGACACACAGTAGAACTGTCGTCCGAGACTCATTATGTATATGATAGGATAGGTGATGAAGATTAATCGTACTGTTTTCTTAGTTGTGCATTCTCTATATATGTACACTTGAGGACACGCAGTAGAACTGTTGTACGAGATTCATTATGTTTATGATAGGATAGGTGATGAAGATTAATCGTACTGTTTTCTTTGTTGCGCATTCTTTATAAATGTACACTTGAGGAGACGCAGTAGAACTGTTGTACGAGACTCATTATGTATATGTTAGGATAGGTGATGAAGGTTAATCGTACTATTTTATTTGTTGCGCACTCTCCATTAATGTACACTTGAGCATACGCAGTAGAACTGTCGTGCGAGACTTATGTGTGATATGATAGGTGATGAACATTAAACGTACTGTTTTCTTTGTTGCGCACTCTATAAACGTACACTTGAGGACACGCACTAGAACACCTACTCTGAATAGTGACAGAACTTGAAATACAATATTTGTTATTATAATTCCTTATTTCCGTATTATGGTGTAAATATTTTTTTATGTTACACATATTTCTTTATTGCAATATTTATTGTATTTCTTGGTTACGATCCGTTTGTGTGGTATAAAAAATTATGTGGTGTAAATAAAATTATTTATGTGGTTATTTGTGTAGAATATGTTTAAAATATTAATAAGTATGTATAAGTTATTTGTGTGTAAATAAAGTTATTGTTACGTTATAATTATATTTATTTACATCGCGATCGCATTACCCTATCCCATTACACACGTATATGTTTATACATCGCTGAATAAATGAGTTCTACTGAAAGAATTTCAAAATCGACCTGTTAAGTACAAGTATACTTCACATCACAAGGTTTCCTTACACTTAGGAGCGCATAGATACTTAAAGATTTCGGAGAATATAGTGTTTCTGTTAAAATATCTGCAAATGTAAAATGTTATTTTTCACTATATTGCCTAGAATGTTCTCAGAGGGCAAAAATATAATAAATTTTTCTTTTTTTAGTGTTGTTGACATACATAATATGAAAAATAGTATGCTCAAGTTACAGCTTCCTACATAATGGTGTTTTAGAAAATGCGTCTAAAAATGGTAACCAGATAATTATAAAATGGTAACAGTCCTCAGATAATTTTTTTTAATGAAAAACATTTTTGAAAAACTTCTGTGATACATGCCCAGGCAGAGAAAATAGTGTTCTTCAGCCCCTCCTCATAAAGGTCATTTTAATTATAATTAAGTATGAATTAATATCAAGTTCTTATTTTGTTTAGAAGTTAAAAGCCTATGACAGATAAACAGATGAACGGACAGACGGATAGACGACGTTGCCACAATAAGGGTTCTCTTCAGACTCTACCAGTACGGAATCCTAAAGGACAGGAATTGTCAATTGGATGCGCATGCTGTTTATGTGTGAAAACACGTTATTTTGAACCAGTTACTCCGATTTGAAATAAAATGTAATAATTTAAATTCCACGGTAATTCTATGTAATTGCGACAGAATTGGTTTAAAGTTTGTTTAGTTATTTTTATTTAAATTAACTATAGAAAAGTATTTAATAACGCAGGTATAATAGTATTAAAATGCACGAACAGCATATATGTTGATTATGAAATGTTTTTAGTTTGAAACCAGAGTTTTGAACTCTGCAGAGGGAAATGAAAAAAATGTATTAAAGAATTAAAAACCACTGCTACTTTGAAAAAACGAACTAAAACTTTGTAAACAGTAATAGCTTGAGGCTAAAAAGCGATAATTAGACAATTTCTGGTTCTCAAAACTCTTACTAATTAAATAGTAATGAATCATAGTGGCGCTTTCATACATTTTCTCAGCCAGTGGTACAGAACTGCTTGTTAAGATTATACGAAGCTATAACTGCTTTAAGTTGTTATTGATATATATATATATATATATATATATATATATATATATATATATATATATATATATATATATCAGCAGATTTCTGATCATGAACGTTTATCATTTATGAGCGAGTAGGATTCGATAAAAATGTTTACGTAGTTATCACTATATAGTTAATAAGAATTTAGGGTTTTACGGTCTCTGATTTTGATTATTTATATTTTCTTTAGTTCCATTTTTACTATACGGCATCTATAAGCTCCAATTTCTGTCCATATACAAAATATTATTACAGAGATACAGAGAACTAGTTTGCAAAGGCGGGTTAATCCCCAAAGAGACCTTTTGAAGCCAACGTTAATATTGATAAAAGTGGTAGTAACATCGGGGAATTTAGATTATATATATATATATATATATATATAAATGTATTAGTTATTTGTCAATACCTCATAGAAAAAGTGTGCACTTGTTAAGGTCACTGATGATTTATGCTTCGCTATGAATAATACACAAGACTTTTTGATTTCAATAGTGCGTTCAATTCCGCCAACTTTGGTGTTCTAGCTCGCTTCAAATGTTTTAATATATCCCAACATCTCTAAAGTCGTTTAACTCATATTTTCATGGGCTCTGTAATCTTTTAAGACTATAGATACTCTGAGTGGATCGATCTTGGAGTTAGAGTGCCTCAATGAGGAATTCTATCTCTTTTTAGTATTTATTAACGATATTGTTAAGAATATCAGTAGAAATTATATCTCTATGTTGATGATCAGAAAAATTATGCACATTCACACCTTTATTCCATGATAAAAACCATCAACAATCTTAATCGAGATCTTGCTTCAAGCAGTCAGCGTCTGCGTCAGCAGGCTCACAAAATGGGTCGTTTAGCTAAATCAAGCAAGTCACAACTATTGTTATTGTTAGTTAAAGGGTTCTTTAAAAATTAAATCAGAGTAATTTGCCTCAACTAGTGCTGAGTAATATAATAATCCCATATTTTTCCAGCTGTTAAAAACCCTGGGTCTGCACATCTATCAAAATCTTAGTTAGTAGCACGAATGATACTAGTCGTCGTCAGATAATCTCTCTCAAACGTCTTCAAAATTGTCTTCCAAATAAAGCCATATTCCACCTATGTCAAACACCTCTATTGAGTACCATTAATTGACTATGGGGATGTGTGCAATCCTGATCTTAATGAAGAATATTTAAACAAGTTTGAATCCTGTCAAAACTAATGCATCCATACATTTTCGACCTTGGTAAATATGATGGTATTTCTGAACCCAGGTCACATTTTAAGTCATCGAATCTTTAGAGCCCAAATTATCTTGTTGACAAATTTGAAGACTCGTTTGCTTACGGTGTTGAGGTACGAGTAATACAAAGTAAATTTTCGATTATCACAATCCTTAATGGCAGTATTTTAAATATAGCGTAAATAAGTCAGTTTTCTAGCCACAACAAGCTCTTTAAACAAATACATTGATATATCTATTCTATCAAAGTGGATGTAAATATCGTAGGTACAAATGTATGTAACGCGTTTTTTGACTTTGTATTATTTCCTTTTATGTATTAAATTCTAAACATTAATTTTCTTAATTTATGTGTTCTCAAATTTGTGCTTATATAAACGTATCCGTAATTAATTTTTGTTACTTTCAAATAAAGTCTTACCCATATATTTAAGCTTGTACGTCATATAGCCTGCAAATATAAATTAACAACAATTAAGTCACGCATATATCGGATGTGAATATATATGCCTGTGTATACTAAGTTTAAATATAAAGGAGTTGTTTTGAACAGTAATTATCCAACTCGGTAATTAAAACAATTAAAAACCGCTAAACCGCTTGGCGCTAAATGCGAAAGTAATCGCGTTAGGGTGGCGACCGTTGTAAACAATGCGTTGCGGGAACCAAACCGCAAACCTTGCTTCGCTAGCTGCTGGAAATAGCAACGTAAGCTTTATAGTACGGTGTAGCGTAGCTATAGTGTATATCGTGCTTTTGTAACGTTTAAATAACTCTTTCAGAACCTTATTGCCTGAAATACGGCGTTTATGTTTCTTTATTTACGGAGATGTGTTAACAAAACAAATTTCCACTACAACTGTAACAATTACTTAATACAGGTACCAATCCATATGAAATCATTTTTAAGACCACTATTACCCTGTGATAACAGTTAATAGTGGTCTAGATAACATGTAATCTTGGGCACCAATCCATTTTCCATATGGGTTGGTGCCTATGTTATGTAATTGAGAACCATAATACCCACACTGCTTTACTTCTACACCTAAAAAGGCATGACTTATAGAGTTTAATTTGATAGAAAACAAAATTAAAATGCTCAGTTTAACCACTTATAACATTTGTTTTAACATAAATGTGACTCATATTAAGTCCATAGGTCCAGCGGACCAAATGTTTAAAATTGTCCACCTGTGTAAAGGGCATGGACATGGAATTTTGGCAACGCCGGCACGCAATTAGAAGGGATGGGTATCGAAGCAATTGGCGAGAGGGAACCGTTACTCACCGCGAGATTCATTAATCAAGTGACGGTGGCGCGTCCGTATCAGATCGGGTGCGAGTCGTTAGCGTGCGTCCGTGGATTCGGTGGGAGTGAGGGTAGATGGATGAATGGTTGGATGAGTGAGTGGGATGGATGGATCCTGTCATGGAGGGTAGTGTGATGTAGAAAGAGATATAACAAGCTTCTAAATCCTTATTTCCATTTTACGGACTCCGCGCCTCGAATTGTAAAAATGAATAGTGAGTCTAATCTAGGTATAAGAATGAAAAAAAACTAATAGCGTCTGTAATTATTTATATATTGTGCCGAAATAATTCTTAATAAGTGTTATATTATTATTTAATGGAAAATAAAATGCAAATTTAGAAACACAGTTTCCAAATATTTTCTTCCTGAAATTTTGACATGCATGTCGTGTAATCAGGGCACAACATGCGTGTCTCTTACTTTAGTGTATCTTATTTATTTCCCGACTACGGTAGAGGAAGAGTTATGAATTTTGCATACCGTTTACGTATGTTTGTATGTGAGTAAGTTTGTTTCCTCGTACAGACTAAATCACTAATGATTTCGACAAATGAGGTATTCTTAAATTCATCTTGATCCAGAGAGTGTTCTAAGGTATGTAACGTTATTAATTTCACAGGTTATGTATGTGTGTGAGTAAGTTTGTTCCTTCATACAGACTAAGCAAGTAAAGTGATTTAAACAAGTGAGGTGTTCTTAGATTCGTCTTGATCCAGAGAGTATTTTAGGGTATACAACGTTATGCCGTAGTCCGGTTTTAGTTTTTCCTCTCGTTTTTGTATTAATGCCAATGCTTTTAACAAGTCAGCGTTATTGTATTTACAAGTATACTAAAGTCGAAAAATAAGTTATAACTATCACCAAAATACTCAAATATTTTAATTCTAAAATCTTTAATCGAAAAACAAAATAAGTCGAAATGAGGCAGATTCTCCAATAACGAGTTAAAAAAAAATTCAGCGCCCGTTCTGTTGGAGATCGCAATCGGATGCTGGTACGAACACGCGGTTTATGAACAGTGAATGCCTTCTCACTCGCGCGTTACAATCCGATAACCTCAAAACCAATGGACTATCAATGCAACACTTGTGGATGATATCCATATTTCTTAAAATAGGAAATCAAATAAATTCTTTATGAACTATCTCCGAAATAAGAATTTAAGTTTCCTCAAATACTTACTCTCCTCTTACTTAAATACTTTCCAATTTATTGCAATGACAGTTGTCCAGTTTATTCTCAAAAGTATGAATATTATCCAATGTATGAATATTATCCATAATTTTTAAAAGAGAAATGAAATGAATTCTTTTCGTGGTTTCTCGAAATAAGAGTGTAAGTTACCTCGTATAGAAACAAAATTACTATAATCGTTTCCAGTTTATAACAAGAGAGAAGAGCGTTAAATAGAACCTTAACGACACGTAATTCTATGGAATATTGCATAGTCCAATTTGTTGTCAAAAGAAAGCTTATATTTCTAAATAATAAGGTGAAAAATGATATGAATTCTTTTTGAACTTTATCCGGAATAAGAATGTAAGTGACGTCGTATAGAAACCAAAAAACTGAAAATTGTTTCCAATTTATTGCAAAGAGGAACGGAAGCTTACCAACAACACGGAATATTATATAGTCCAGTTTGGTGTAAAAAAGAGGGACACATGTTGAAAATAGTATCCATAGTTTTAAAGGAGGAAAATGGAATTAATTATTTTTATACTTTCTCTAAAATAAGAATGTAATTTACCTTATATGGAAATTGTTTCCAATTTATTGCAATGGAGAGCGTTAAACAGAGCCTTAATTACAGTTAATACTACTGAGTATTGTGTAATTCAGTATATTCTCAAAATGGAGGAGCGCATGTGTGAATAATATCCACAATTTTATTGAAGAAGAGAAATGGAATGGATTATTTTTGTGCTTTTTCCGAATAGGATTGTAAGTTACATAAAACGGGAACTAAATAACTGAAATCGTTTCCAATTTATTGCAAAAGAGATCATTGGATAACGGTTTAATAACAAGTAATACCATGGAGTATTATATAGTAAAATTTATTTATAAAAGAAAGGGAAAGGTATATAAATAGTATCTTTTTAAAGAAGATAAATGGGATGAGTACTTTTTATAATTTGTCCGAAATAAGAATGTAAGTTACTTTATATGGAAACCAAATAACTGAAATCGTTTCCAATTTATTGCAAAAGAGAGCGTTGGACAAAGGTTTAATAACAAGTAATACCGTGGAATATTATATAGTCAAATTTATTTACAAAGGAAAGGGAAAGGTATATAAATAGTATCTTTTTAAAGAAGATAAATGGGATGAGACCTTTTTATAATTTGTCCGAAATAAGAATGTAAGTTACTTTATATGGAAACCAAATAACTGAAATCGTTTCCAATTTATTGCAAAAGAGAGCGTTGGACAAAGGTTTAATAACAAG
Organism: Druceiella hillmani; assembly: GCA_039881145.1. NCBI lineage: Eukaryota > Metazoa > Arthropoda > Insecta > Lepidoptera > Hepialidae > Druceiella > Druceiella hillmani. Next base: position 46,119,320 of record JAYKKI010000007.1, on the reverse strand, counting down.
TAATACCGTGGAATATTATATAGTCAAATTTATTTACAAAGGAAAGGGAAAGGTATATAAATAGTATCTTTTTAAAGAAGATAAATGGGATGAGTCCTTTTTATAATTTGTCCGAAATAAGAATGTAAGTTACTTTATATGGAAACCAAATAACTGAAATCGTTTCCAATTTATTGCAAAAGAGAGCGTTGGACAAAGGTTTAATAACAAGTAATACCGTGGAATATTATATAGTCAAATTTATTTACAAAGGAAAGGGAAAGGTATATAAATAGTATCTTTTTAAAGAAGATAAATGGGATGAGTCCTTTTTATAATTTGTCCGAAATAAGAATGTAAGTTACTTTATATGGAAACCAAATAACTGAAATCGTTTCCAATTTATTGCAAAAGAGAGCGTTGGACAAAGGTTTAATAACAAGTAATACCGTGGAATATTATATAGTCAAATTTATTTACAAAGGAAAGGGAAAGGTATATAAATAGTATCTTTTTAAAGAAGAGAAATGGAATGAGTCCTTTTTGTAATTTGTCCGAAATAAGAATGTATATGGAAATCGTTGAAATAACACTACATAATATTTTATTGCTCTAATTATTCTCAATGTCTAAGTTTGCAATGTTTCCTTACAGTCAATATTCAAACGTGTATCTTGTGATCGAAATTTAATGTTTACGGAACATTGTAGGATTCCATACAATAAAAGGAAAAATAGCATCCCGGAAAAATCACTCCTATATCTGTCTGTCGCAGCCGTTTTCCTTCAAAATCTCAGCATTTTAATAAAACATATTAAGCCGCACTTATATCAATACAATATGAATATTATATATAATGTTCTGTGTTATTTGCAAAGGATAATAATGTTTAAAAAAAAATTTATAATTCCAAAATTATAAAATTGTTTATCTATATATTTAGTATATCTTTAGAATTATAGTATATCTTTCGAATTATATTCAAATATGTGCAAAAAATTACTCAATCCTCTTCTTTCCTAAATCCACTTATTTATTAAACTTAAATAAAAAAACAGGATTTTAGACACCTACGTAAAAGTTATAGAAAAAACTGTAACAATGATTCTGGATGTCAAACTTTTTTGAATATTCACGATAATATACATGTCGTCGTCCCCCGTCCCCCCAACTTAAAATATTACATATTATCAACCATTTCTTGCGAAATCTATATTAGTGATGGCTTATGATAAATAAAGCAAAAAAATTAAAAAAATTGGTTGATTTTTATAATCCCAAACAAAAACACAGGTCAGAGTTTGGAGGAATTTATTTGGTATAAGTACGATACTCATTTATCTTATATTTTCTTTAATATTATCAATACGGCTAAGTAGGTGGTATGACTAAAGACATCATTTTATTGAACTATAAATAATTTTATTAAGGTGTAGTTACGTCAAATATTTTGTTCTTAAATTTGTTGTTTTTTCTTTATGGATACAATAAAGGCATTATTTATTTTTTTAGGAAGAAAAGGTAAATTTGTAAATAAATATTGTCAACTTGTGGTTTTAAATCGATTGACAATATTGCTTCATTTATCGGTGTTAACAAGATTATCAGGAAATTTTATGCATTTATTATAAATCCTATTTTATAATTTGTTTAATTTTGTTATTTTTTAATTTATTTGCCTAAATTAATTTACCAAACAACGTCAATAACATTTTATTAAATTAATTATAACTGCAAATGAACGTCATAATTTACTTAAAAATTAGAATTATCGTTTAAATGTATTGTTACGGTGAAATCATTATATCAATCATTATATATCACACACAAAATTCTCTCATACGTGGTAAAAGACAATAAAAATATTTTTATTTTTAGTTCAGTATTTTTCATGTAAATCATGAACTTACTTGTCAAAACTTGAAAAATATTCATGGACGGTTTTAGCAATATCGTATTTTACTGAATTTTCTACATACTTTTCTGATACTCTCGTACAGGTATTTACTTTTTTGAGGTCCGTAGTCAAACAAAGGGATAAATATTTACCCCTTTTTAGGTTTCCGTAGTCAAACAAGCAGATAGGCAGTTACAATTTCTTTGGCTTCCGTAGTCAAACAATAATGTAGATAGTTACAGTTAATTTTGGTTCTGTAGTCAAGCGAGGCGAAGTCAAAAAAAAAGTTCTGTAGTCAAAAAAAGCGAGGAGGTGGGCCTCCTTGCTTTACTGCGGAAATCTAACAACGTGTAACTGTCTATCGCCTAGTTTGACTACGAAAGTCTAAATACCTATAAAGTACTTCTTTGTTTGACTACAGAGCCATAAATAGGTGTAACTGTAACTATCTACATTTTTGTTTGACTACGGAAGCCAAAGAAATTGTAACTGCCTATCTGCTTGTTTGACTACGGAAACCTTAAAAGGGGTAAACATTTATCCCTTTGTTTGACTACGGACCTCAAAAAACACCTTACACCTTTTAGGGTTCCATAGTTAACGTCGATTCTTATGTCACATCCTGACAGTTTCTACAGTTTTAGAGCTATATATATATATATATATATATATATATATATATATATATATATATATATATATATATATATATATATATATACACGTACACACAATATTGCAAGTAGATGCATTAAATAGGAATCAATTTATATATAGAGCATTTGCGAAAAATTTATTTTATACACATCATCGAATAAAATGTTAACAATATATCTTTCTAAATTAAGCTTCAAAATTATTTGTATAAATATATTAAATATTACATCCTTTCAAATAAGAAAGGAAGCCTTTCAATCCTGAATATGAAAAAAAAATATAGGTACAGGCATTTGATCAGATTTTCGCTTAAAATTATTTCATTTAACTTGTACAAACAATTTTAAGAGAAATGGACAATTATGGGACGGTTTTTCTTTTCACCCCCGTTGACCTAGTTTGCCCTAATAGAGTGTAACCAGCATTATGATTAAATATACAAAATTGTATCCACGGCAAGTTAACCGCTTGTCAAGTGAGGATGGCCAAGTTATTACTTGTTATTCGTTATAACAAAATTTTCAGTCTTAATGAAAAGTATTTTTTCTTCATCGTTGAGGATAGTTTAGTTTCCTTACGCTGTTGTACAAGTCTATAAATTTCGTCGAGAGGGACACAAATTATGTCGATAAATGTTTACCTCATGACAATGTTAAGATCTAACGCTAGTTTCGTGACATAGATTTCATACAATTTTTATATATTTCATTTTTCGATTTGATTATATTTGACTACGACGAAAGAAAGAAAATCAACATGTCCTCAACATGTCCTTTTCTAGAAAATGCTGATGCTGCATTTCCAAATTATTCATGAGACGTGAATATATATATATATATATATATATATATATATATATATATATATATATATATATATATATACATATATATATATATATATTTGCAAATGAAATGCTGTTCGATTATAGTAGAGCGTAAGATTTTTATTACTCGAAATGTGATTATGAAACGAAGTATATGTTTTTGTCTATTTTATAAGTCAGCTAACGATTATGTACTTAAGTCCCAAGCAGAAAACTGATTTCTTTTTAATTTTTTCTTTATGCAAAATTAAAAAAAAACGGTTTCCACTGTTCTCACGTTATCGAAGGGAATTAATTACCTCTCTGCAGCTTTGTAGTATTCAACTTTACATTGTGTATGGGTATTACTTTTGTATATGGGTATTTATCTTTATATTCTATATTTGGGTCAAAGAAATCCTCCTTTTCATGGATTCGATGAAAATGTCGATTAACGCGATCATTATAAAAATATTTCACCACACAAATAGATTAAGATCTTTAATCCCTAATTAGCGGTCGGCACAGAGAGTGTGAAAATCTAATTTTCCACCTGCAAACATTTTCTAAATTGCTGTAGGTTTGTAATTACTGCACCCAAACAAACTTGGTGTTTCGGTAAAATTGCGTCGGCGACAAATTTAATTACACTAACCAGGAAACCTTTTCTCCTTTTCCAGGTAAGCCTTGTCCTTTCGGTTCATCTTATACCGCATGCAATACACGACAAGTTCAACGGAAAAAATCGGCGGGATCAAAGCCAGCGCGACGCAGATACAGCGTCTGCAGCCTCCAATCAGAGCAGGCTCGGCGGTCACAATGAAAGGTCCTTAATGACGACATTATCATATAAATGTGTATGTTATAATAAGGTCAGCGTGCGGCGAGCCCTATCGGCGGAGCCACGCAGCGCCGCCCTGCCTATTAAGTGTTAAACATTAATTAACCCCATATCGGGTTGTTTCGAGTTATCCAATTAACACGTCGGAGGTGGTGTCGTTGATTCGCTTTAATTGTATTCATGGGTTGCCAGAAGAACGAAGGGAGGAATCGGAAGGGAAATCGATGGAGTAGATTGTAGTATATTGTATATGCTGTGGATGATAACCGTTGTTCATTACATTAATTGTGTCATAAAAAGTTGTATTACTGCATAATCTGGCTCGATGATTACACAATTTCAACAATGGCAGATATACTTGATCTACTTCACTGGAAAATCTAGTCATTGTTTACAAAGAAATTATACTTTTGGGATATAAATATTATTACTAATAGAATCTTATATTTTACATACATGATCGATGAAAGTTGTACATTTACTATTGAAAAGAAATAATTCAGATAAGGATGGATAACTTAATTACTTTCATAGCCGCTGTTGTACAATGTATTGGAAGTTTACCGATTCCTCACGATGTAGGTTTATCGATGCGATAACTCTTGTTTGTTTTAAGTTTGTGGAAACCTTATAAAAAATTGTTTGGTCGTTAACTCTGTCTTAGATTTCCATTGCAGCTAATTGCTTATAGTCAACTCATTATAAGCCAAAACGCGATATAAATATGGATTATATACCAGATTAATTTTGAATTTATTCCGATGACTGGTTTTAGGTACCCTTTTTACGGCATATTTAAAACTGCTGAAGTTGAAACAACTAAACAAGCCTCAATTATTATGCCACTTGTATTCTTTCTTATAATTTAGCATATTGATGCTAATAAGGATTATAATGTATATGATTAAATGCTATTCAGCCAACTCTGAATACAAGCAATAGTTGAATTCTACAGTGCCTGTATAGAACTGGTTGTATAAGTTTCTCACTCGTTCATTCCATGACTACATTCTTTGAAGAAGTTTTCCCGGTAAACATCTATTATATTGTATCGACTTTGACTAACGAGCCTAAAAATCGCAGTTAAGTATCAAAAATTTAAATGGAAATCGAACATTATTATAAAAGAAAATATTGTTCTGATTTTGAGTAGATTGAACCCGTGTTTTCTTAATTATGATTTGAATATTTTGATATTGAATATTTGTGTTTTTGTGATATTTGTAATCACTGTAGTTTGCAGTCACTCGATTACAGTGACTGCAAACTACAGTGATTACAAATATCACAAAAACACAGTAAATTTTTTGAATGACGTTATCGCAATTTATTTTGACCGGTTCGAAGAGGCCTTACGTTGGAGAATTCTTTTATACATAGCAAATAATAATTTCGAGGTCTTCCGACTGTGTAGACATAGATTAAACCCATGTTTTCTTAATTACGATTTGAACATTTGTATCACTCGATTACAGTGACTGCAAACTACAGTGATTACAAATATCACAAAAAGACAGCAAATTTTTTGAACGTGACGCTATCGCAATTTATTTGGACCGGTCCGAAGAGGCCTTACGTTAGAGAATTCTTTTATACATAGCAAATAATAACTCCGAGGTCTTTCGACTGTGAAGACATTCATAAGAAAGGAGAGCAACAAAATATGTATTCGCAATTTATTATGTGTTATTGTTTTCTTTGTTTTTGATCATGTCGTACTTTCTTTTTATTGGACGAAGTTTATGTGCTCAAATGCGCTTGCGGAAAGCATCTCGATGAATAAAGTGAACAAAGGTTTTATATCAAGTGCGGTTCGGCCCCCTCTCGAGGCACAGGCCACGCAGTATGCACACGATTTCTTATCCGATATTTCAAGGCTTACACCCAAAAAGAAAACAATTGTTATGCAAGTATGACTTCGTGCCGTTTTGACTCCACCGTTCGCACGGTTCCTGCCGCTCGTCGGTCGGTCCGCGGCATCGTTTTGCGACCGCCGCGGCCGACGACCCCGGCGACGTCTCGGCTGCGGTGTCTACTCCATGATTATGGAATATCTTAGGGTAGAGTTTGAGTTTCAATATTTGATGCGGCAGCCTGAACTGCATATTGAAGACATCGAGTGTCTAAACGGTTTGAGTGATCGAGATTGTTTTTTTTCTATTCTTTCGGCAGTGTTTTTAATTATTTTGTGATAAAGTGGACGTTCAGCTTAGAAATTGAATGCTTTTTAAATGTAGATTTAAGTCGGAAAAACGTATTTTAGGTTTAAAAAAAGAATCAAAACCTTGTGTTTGTGTACGCTAAATAATATATACGTCAATTGGCAGGTGCGTGTTCGAACTCTAACTGAGTTAGAAATTTCTCACATACCACGTAATTTTTGTCATAAGATCTCATCGTCTAAATTTTTAAAATCATCTAAATTTTGAATTCTATGTGTACTCTTATTATGTTATCTTATAAAAATCTCCTCCTGTGAAGTTTGATCTACAACATATTACTTGTTTAATGGGAATTATACGCTTTTGTCCCGTCAGTAGTGCAGAGGCTAGCCATCCTCCAAGTTGTATCATGCGATGGACAAAATTATAGGGCTTCTTTATAATTTTGTTATTTTATAGTGATGAAAAAAGATGTGATGATATCTAAAGAAGTTATATGGACATGACGGAAAATTATTCGAAATTGAACATCACTCATCTTTGGATCGATTGCTTTTAGTGTACTTTTTTAGAATTATGAAACAAAATAGAGATTATGTCTGACTGTCATAGTTTCACAGTTTCTACAGTTTCAGGACTATTTGTGTGATATTTTAGGTATAAATGCTTCATGTGGAAATCTTAATTAATATGTAGCAAATTATAATATTTTTTTAAATGTACCACTCCATATTTGTGAAATGATAAAAAAATTGTTACACGTTCATTGGATACGTGTTCCAAACCACTTCATGTGCCATTTTTAATTATTAAAATTTGTGCAATGTTAAGCTTCAACACAATGTACCTTCCTTCATTTTTCAAGCATTTTCAAATAAAATTATTTCGGTTAACTTGCATCGATAATTTCAAGAGGACACCTAATTGATGCATGTCTCTACGCGTGTTTGACCTGTTTCTTTTCGTCACATACATTTCTTCTTTCCTTTTTTTTTACTTCTTCTCTTCTTTTCTTTTCTTATTGGTTATTTTCTTTTCTTATTCTTTTTTATTTCCGTCCTGGAGCGATTTTCTTGAACAGTATTGTAACCTTACCAGTAGAATGACTGCATGTTTTATTTGTTAGTTCGGTGGTTAGAATCTGTCTTGCAGTCTTATCTTTTAACTCACAGTAAAACTGTGGTTCATCATGACATACTGGTGCTCTGAGATGTGAAAAAAAAACTTTTTGTTGGTTTGCTGAGAGTCGCAAGAATCAAATTTTCATCAAATTTTCTTCTACAAATCTATATTTATAGGATTTATAACTCTTCTCTATCTGACAAACGAATACGATTGCTGTGCTGACAATGTTTCCCACTCGTTATTTTGTACATATAACGTCTACATTAATATATCCAAGGAACAAATGCGAACCCTTTCGAGGGGGTGCAAATTAAAACTCAAATAAAAGTAAAGTAATCGTACTGCGTTCACTTCCACCGTCGCGTCTCATGAGCCAAGTCGACAGAGCTTCACCCCTTCATGTCTTTGTAGTTCACTTGCAAGTCACTCACAATACAGCATCACCCTACGACTTCAATCAGAGCCCCTTCAAAGCGCGGAATAGCTCGTGGTCCTTGAACAGAGCGTGTAAGCATCCTTACAAATATTAGCTATTAAGAGTAATGAGTCCCCAGGTGCGGCTAGTGAAGGGTTTAGGTAAAGGTAGGGCGAAGTGGAGAGGTATGGATGTCGGGTATATTATTGTGTGTCACTGTTGTTTATTCCATCATTTTGCTAAGTGATCCGTTTTGTGAGGCATGTAGATAATGAATCTGCAGTAACTCATGTCAGACAAAGCGCTCGAAAGGCGAGTGTGGAGGTAGCTGTAATGAGCTGAGTGTCAAGATTGATAGGAACATTTAATTAAAATAGAGGGTTCTTATTATATTATTATATGTTCAATTAATTTCATTAAAAATAAATAATTTCATTATTTGATTGTTTTCACTAACTAGCTGTTACCTGTGACTTGGTCAGAATAAAAAAATTATTCGTAGCTGAAATTGCTATTTCGTAGGTAAAAGTTTATGTGTGAACATGGCTCAAGTATGTACGTTTTATTTTCTAAGCAGACAGTCGGGAAATGGTAGACAGTGGTGATAATCTTGAAGCGCTTAGGGAGTGAAGTATAGCAACTTCCGAACTAACCTAAACCTCGATGTTTATGTCTTCATGAAAAACATTTTTATAAACAAAGCGGCAGCTGCTCCATCTAATGGCGTCTTAGGCAAGGTATTTTGTTATTTCTTAAAAATTGTGTTTAGTACATTCTTTTTGTTAGCAAAATTAAGTAAGATTATTTTTATTCCTTGATAACAATTATTATGTAGCGAAGAAATAAAAATAGATATTTATTTAGCAAAAGATTGGCATAAATTCTCAAAAATTAAATTGGCCATTTAAAAATTAATACTGTTTTCATGTTATTTGTTCAAAAATAAATAAAAAACTGGTTTTAACATTTAGGACTGTTTAATTTTAATAATTCTCTAGCTTTAAAATATATTGTATACAATCTTTTCACTGTTTGGACTATATGGTTGTATGTAAAATTACATTCAAGAATAGGAGTTTTAAGGATACCGTACGGTGAATGAAAAAGAAAACGAAACCCACTCTAAGCTCTGTTACAAAAAGCTCTCTCTCACAATAAGCTCTCTTACATAGCTTTCTGTTCATTTCTTGCAGAAACCGTTTGAGGTAAAAACTTCAAATTTCACATACTGGCAAAAATATGTCTTACACTGCCCCCCCCCCTCCTATTTCCGAAAATGCTACAGTAAAATTATGAAAAAATAGTGTTTCTAAAATTTTACCTAAAATATATCGGAAAGCTAGAGTAATATATATTTATAATATATAATAATACTAACATATATATATATATATATATATATGTATATATATATATATATATATGTATATATATATATATATGTATATATATATATATGTATATATATATATATATATATATATATATATATATATATATATATATATACGTCCACGGAGAGTATATGAAGTTTAGTGTCTTACACAAATTTAGATACTTCAGTTAATTTTTGGATATGTATACTTTTCAATTAAATTCATTTTGAAAAAAACGTTCAGCGATAATTCAAATTAAATTACAAATAAACCATTAAGTATAAGTCGAAGTCACACTATGATTTCCATACCCATGTATGTACCTAACATATAAAAGTTCAAATGAATAAAGGTGAATACATTTTATGGTCGGCGATTATAAACCCAATGTATTGATCATCCTGACCTTGATATGATGACGTAAAACATTAATTTTGTCGGGCAGTAGTAGCTGAATGAGAATGTGTATTGTCGTTAACTTCCGTAACATGTATTTATCGTTAACTTCCTCGTCCATCGGCTTTTGGCAGCTAAACCGGAACTATATAACTGTTTGTATACTGTGACTCAATAGGTTCTGTTCTGCTTTTGTTTTCTTTTCAATATGTACAATAGTATTCTGACTTATTGTTTAACCACCATTTTTATATTTTCTTTCTTTATACCTCCTTTAGGATTTTTTTTTCATTTTTGCAAAAATTGGTGCACTTGAGTGCAGCACTAAAATTTGCACTACTATAGCTCATTAAGTACAGTGACCTTTAGTATTAAAAATAAACGTATTCGATAAAACAAATAGTGGTTATTTTACTGTTCCTACATTTGTTTATTTTCATCAATTATTTCGAATATAAAAATTTAATTTTCAGCCGAATTTAGCCAGAGTGAAATTTCATAGTCGATTCGTTTATGGCAATAATATTTTAAAGCCAGCATTTAGAAGGACGCAAACTTAAATCTTACTTTGACTAGACAAATATATTTCTTATAATATAGATTTTGACTATATATAAATAAAACATAGAAAATAAAAGGTACACGTTTACCTGATACTATTATAAAAACAGCTTTAACAGCTATCAATTACTTTTTCGTAAACTGACAATCGATTTTACTCCTTTATCCGTGCTCTGTAATAATGCTCAGTAATATCCGACTTTATTCCTTTAGCCATCGTTAAACTACAGCTCTCTAATATAGGACTTTATTTCTTTATCCATCTTTAAACTACAGCTCTGTAATATTCGATTTTATTCCTTTATTCATCATTAATTACGACTCTGTAATATCCGACTTTACTCCTTTATCTATCATTAAACTACAGCTCTGGAATATAGAACTTTATTCCTTCATCCATTATTAAAATAAAGCTCTATAATATCCAGCTCTTTCCATCATTAAACTATACTTTCAACTTTATCCATCATTAAACTATAGCTCTGCGATATCCAACTTTACTCCTTTAACTATCGTTAAACTACAACTCTATAATATTGGACTATGAAGATAACTGCCCAACTTCTTCTTCCAGGCATCACTAGGAGTATTGGGCAAAAGCAAAATGTGATTAATTGATAAAGATAAAATAGCAGATCATAATCCTTAAGCGTTATAGAAAATTGGCTAATTTATTTTTTTCGTTTATATGATCGATTTATATGGGAATTTAGTGCACAAAAATTAGAGAATACATTTTGCAAATTGAACGATCTATATTAATCAGATATAACAATTGAGTGGATAAATAATATCAGAGAAAAAAAAACAGAGTACAGAGTTTCAAAACTTTAAAATAAATACGTCTTTATTTTTCCTTAAGCATTTATTTCTTGCAAAGATGACCAAGAGCTGATCACTCTCCTAGTGATTAGCTCAAAAAAGAAAATGCTCACCTCTCCTAGTGATTAGCTCAAAAAAGAAAATGGTCAACTGTATAATTCCATTATTTATATTTGTTGTAATCCTGAAAGTAATACAATGGTATCTAGGTCCACCTGCTAATGTACGATTTTTGCTTCTCCCTCTAGAACCTATTCTATTCCAAAACGTTGAGTAAAACATTTTTTGGATCATCATGAAGTGCTGTTTCTTTTAATCGACTTTTCTTAAAATAAGCTCCTTTCACCACCTTTCTTGAGTTCACCAAATGCCTTGGCAACTTCATTTTTTTACATTAACTTTTTGAGCACCTTTTCACGGCACTTGCAATGCATAAGCTTTTATCCTGTTATCTGTGCTCTCAACATAAACGGGCGCTTAGAAACTCAGGATAGTAGAAACATTAAACAATCTGTATTATAGAATCATACTTCAAGTTTTGACCTACCTATCTATATAAACAACCGACTGTACTACAAATGTTTTCAAATCTTCCCTATTATTACGATGTTTAACTTTTCCAACCGACAACTCAATTTATTAAACGTATTCGACGTACATGAAAAAAAAATAAAAAATGATAAATGTTATTTTATTACAAGTAAAAGAAAACTCAAAATAAACGAAAGCCTATGATTATTCTAAAGCTCATTCTAAACCTGATTTTTTGTTAAAAATATTCATTTGCAAAATTATTGCTAATCATTTGGAATTTGTCCGAGTCACCTATGAAAAATTTGGGAGAAGTGTAGAAAATTACGTAGAAAATTTCTTTTTTCCTCCTTAAATGTTCCATACACAAATATTTCTTGGAAAAAATCGAGATCCGGTTTGCTATAATAAAATTAAATATCGAAATTTATCTACAAAAAATGGGTACATTGTGTAGTATATACTTAGTAGAATAAAGGTATGACATAACTTTCAATCAATACTGGTACAAAATGGATTTTGTCTTAATAAAATTTTACAATTAATCAAACATATATATATACAATTAATCAAACTATTGACTCCTAAGTTCTGAACAAAAAATATGACTATACAATAATTGTTACACAGATTGCATAAATAATGAATTACATCAATAAAAGCGGAGTAAAACTCTTGAACTCCTTTATGAGTAGATCAATTCTTACTTGTAGCAATTTTGGAAAAATCGGATATACGCATATATATTTGTTTACTCTTCACTTACGATTATGTATTATCGTCATACCATTGTCCAAAAGAACTTTGTCTCAGATGAGTGCGTAAGAAATCACCAATACCATTTGTATTCCCTATCACTGTCACAAAGAGTCTACATGAGATTATTACGAACTATCTTCTTGCTTATTATATTCGGATTTTACTTATTAGCAATGAAGGAATTTTAAGTCTTATCGTCTATTTTTGTTATTCTATTGGATCCATTGTGTTGTGTGTTTCATTATTCGTTTTTTGTTTACTCTTCACTTACGATTATGTATTGATAATACGTAAATATTATTTATATTATATATATATATATATATATATATATATATATATATATATATATATATATATATATATATATATATTATACAGAATTATTTCAAAGAAAAAAAGAATAAAAAAGAAAATTAACATTATAATATTATAAATGTCAATTATCTATAATACAACTCTTTCAAATTTGATATGCGCGTAGTTTGTTCGTAGAAATACAACAAATGTTGAAATACTAATACACGTGATGTATTAATACCACAGAAAGTATATCTGAATGTTCCTTACTTAATCGCGCCTAAACGATTGGGCAGATTTAAATAAATTTTGGTACACAATTGGAATATTATTTGCGTAGAAAATAAATTTTAAACAATATCGTATTACAATTGTTTTGCCATTAATCGCTGGACAATCACGAAAGCTTTTTAGTTCTTTCCGGCAAAGATTTTCATTTCTCGTTCAATCACATGTAAAGGAGAAATAGAAAATGGTATTTATCTTATCGCACTGAATATATTGAGATTATATATGTACTGATTATATCTTTTCGGGCTGATCGGCAAATATAGACAGGGTTGAATTTGTGACAGCATGAGTTTGAAAAATTACTAATATTTCCAATAAATAAATAGAAAAAATTTACTTTTTAAGTATACTGAATAAAAGCGATAAGTAATATAGTTTAAAAATGTATATTTACGTAATTTATTTTATTTCATCACTTTCTGACACTTTTATAGTGTGATTTGTACAGAATGTGTACGTAAATCGCTAAAACATGCAGGCGCGTCAAACGCTCGCGAACGACTGATGCAACTGCGGTCAATGGACTTCAATTCGAGTGTCCATAAACCGAGCGCGTTCGTAAACACAGTTCGTAATTAGAATTGACATTATTTTTCAACCTAAGAAATTGACATAGGATGAGATACGGTATTTTTAGATTCCGCAACGTATGATATTGAATCTATCACTAATGTGCTGCGAGAGCTCAAAACATTCAAATAAATCCCACCTCTTTAATCGAGAGCTATATAACACATAAATAATTAAACAGGATAAATACTTTCTTCTCGTGTGTATATCTATTTCGTGAGTATATTAGTTACTGTCAGAATCGAATATGAGGCTAAGTTGTTTAAAATATTTATGTCCACACGGTAGCATAGAAGTTACCTGACATATGTATGGAGTCGTCCTCTAGTGAGCCTCCCCATTACGAGTGCCATATCAATGCACGAACAAGATGCGGCGTCTATCATCATTGCCGTCATATGATCGTGTGTGTAAATAACATCGAGTAAGATAAGAACTCGAACAGGTGGCTGCTCGAAAACACCATGTGACTTTAGCTTCCTGTTTAGTAGTTCCACTTTACTCTCAGTCTTTCCACGAATCTATTAGAAACTGCTGAAAAAAGGAAATGGTGAAAGAAACACTAAAGTTATTCATATTTTGGTCGCTTTAACTATTGATATTTTTGGATCCACACAAAAGCTACTAGGATAAATTAAAATTTTGGAGCATATAACTAGACAGTTTCTCAGGTTGTTATGAATTTATTGAAATGTGACTATCGAGCCTAAACATGAAAATACATCAAGAAGAGCCCTAATACATTTTACTAATGACTTTAATAATGCATACAGTGTTTTACTTTGACCTTTTATTGGTAATAATTATAAACCATTAATAGTTCAAGGAAAATGTCAAAGTAAAACACTCTATAGAAGCCAATTAATGGTTTATAATTATTACGTTGAATTAAATTCCAAATTCAAGACTATAATATGGCAGAACTTTTTTTACTTAGAATGGATTGACTGGCTCAGAATAGATTGACTCGGTGTACTTCAAATTCAAACATATTTTCATTACTTTTTGAAGTGCTAATTTTTAGTCCTTCTAAAAGTCGTCAAGTTAGGACTAAAACAGCCATGGCAAGTCCAATGTTATTTCGGTCCTCAGGCGACCCTAAAATCTTCTGTTGGCTCTGCTAACAAATAACTCTGCCTCATACACACAAGAGCAAACTCTGAAGAAACCTCTTCTGTTGAGTTAACAAACAAATTGCAAACGTATACACAAGAGCGAATATTAATCAAACAAATCGTTATTTCAATATTTAAAAATAAGTTGTGGGAAATTCGATTTTATTTATATCCACTAAAGTATATCTTTATAGCTTCCAACTATTGTACTATTTTTATAGCTTCCTATGATAACATTGGTTAGTGAAATAGTTTAAAAAAATAATATTCATCTTTGATACGGAAAAATATGATTTAGATGACGTTTCAAAATAAGTGAAAATATGTTGATCGTTATAATCCTCGTACTGTATCTTTTCTTTGCACGACCACGGGGAATCCAAAATGAAAATATAGTTTTTAACTGGCCTTATGTATTTACATACATCCTTACATCTTCAGTGCAGTTCAAATGCCTGAATGGGTTTTATTAAATAAGATTTTAACAATATTGTTTGGTTTGCTATTGCACTCTGGATATTATAGGATAGGTGATGCCACAAAATATGATGTCACAAAATATCATCGTAGAGTTAACCGCCATATTGTTAAAATGAAAAAGAAAATTTGATAACCTTTGCAATATGGGTTTCAAATGAAAGCTCTCATCACAAGCATTTTGAAAATATA
Source organism: Druceiella hillmani (assembly GCA_039881145.1). Taxonomy (NCBI): domain Eukaryota; kingdom Metazoa; phylum Arthropoda; class Insecta; order Lepidoptera; family Hepialidae; genus Druceiella; species Druceiella hillmani. Next base: position 46,104,049 of record JAYKKI010000007.1, on the reverse strand, counting down.
ATTGTTACCTGGCTACGACGAAAAAATATGAGTATGCCCTAAAGATCTTGCACCATAACCGAAATGACCAGAATTGTTAACTTAATTTATAGAAATATGTATGTATACAAAATAGATACGGTTAAACTAAGATTGTTTCCAAAATAACTGGGTTTTTCGTTAATTAAATTTTGTTGTTAGTACTTTTGATTAATTCTAGATTCAAAAATGTTTGTTGTTAGTCTTATATAGTCTTATATTTTTTGTTGTTAGTCTTATATTAATTATAGATTCAAAGTCTTAGTCACTCAGTATTTTGAGATGCGTCCAAAATCTCTCCACGTTTTTCCTGTACCACTTTCTACAAATACCATTTCGTTCCATAAATTTTTGACATTCAAAACGCATCGTCAATTATCCTTCTGAGAAACGTCTGAAAATGTTATCCTTAACTCAATTTCTTTATCTATTGCCATCCAATTCTATGCCATTTGTATCTCATTTCCATCAGCAATAATATTAAATTATTTAGTTTAATTTCTAAACTATTTGAATTTCTTACTTTTACTCGTATTATTTTCACTCATAACTATTGCAGTTTCTCATTATATTTAGTCCTTAACATATAGTATTTTGGTGGATTGAATAATATTGCTTTAATGGCAATACATTATCCTAATATTGGCTCGTAGATAAATAATAAACGTTAGATACATATTTTTCTTTAATGATCAATGACAAATGAATGAACAAAATTTCTTAAAATTTATTTTCGATGTAATGACACCAATGTTTGACTGTTGTTTATTTATAGAATCGTATTAAATGCATTTCAATTAACGAAATCAATACGTCCGAATTAAGCTAGTAATAACCAAATAGCCAACACCTATCAACTGAACTATAACATGTATTATTATAACACCAACTTCAAGCAATGTCAAGTATCAACATGAAGTTAGTGATCAGTATGTCAGCCAATTAGTATCGGTTAACTCAATACCCCTGTCAGTCCTGGGTAATTGACACTAGACGGGAAGTAGGTAGGTAGCTGGATATACTTGTGAGTGTGGAGCTGTGACGTCCCAGTATAACCGGTTAAACGGCGACCAGCGGCCCGGATAGTCCCATATTCCCCAGACCCGATTGCGAATACCGCATGGTTGGGACATGTGAATTTGTGTTCGGGAAATCGGTTGTGCGGGTGACAGGCGATGAGTTATGGGTTCGATGCTGTGAACGGGATAACTTTAATTTAAAATATTGCACCCTGTGGTTAAGAATCCATTTATCGACATGCTCGGCCAAATTGCGCAAACTAGTTTTTCTTTGAAAAGAAGCTTAATGGGATTTCAAATGCAGTGCCTCGTATTGATTGCTTTGTCTGTTCGCAATTACTATTACGAAGTGTTCGAGCGGTTTATCAAATTTGTGTAATTTATGAGATAGGTTGTAGCTTTGGTTTAAGAACCAAAAGGTTTTAAAATATTAACATTTTCTGTCAAATTACAGTCAGATTCTATTTATTTAACTTGTAAATGACTTTTGAAGGCTTCAGAAATCTGTTACTCAGATGAAAGGGAAAATCTGTAAAATGTTTAGTGCCATTTGTATATTTATATATATGTGTGTGTGTGTGCGTGCGTGCGTGCGTGTGACTTTGGAAATTATGTAGCTTAAGCAGTACTAACAATAACAGCAGAAACATATGGGTCTTCCCTGGTTATGATAAAACAAACAGTTTTTAAATATTATTAAAATGTCTGTCAAGTGCGTGCAGAATCCACATTTCCGCGGTTCTATATATATTTAGGCACTTGTATACATTTAATGGCACATAGTACCTTTATTAAACTACTTACAAATGTTAATTTTTAGACAATATATTCATAACGAAAATATTGTCTACCATTCCTTTTACAGGTGTAAAAACCTGGAACATATTTAAAAAAAATTATCAACCTAAAACTGTTGCCATAATTTTCGTACAACTTATGAGTAGGTTCGTAACATTCTTTTTTCTTAAATTTCAGTTCCAGTAGTCTCTGAAATAAAAAGGCATATTTAAAAATAGTTTTAAGATACTTCTAAGTAGCTCTTTCAAACTATACTCCATACTATGCGTGGAATTAAAAAGACATTTTTCGAGTACTCAATTGCAGTCATCCCCATGCCCTAAAATGAGAATATCTTTGAGTTGTAGCTAGTGAAATAAATGGAGATTAATGTTTTACTATTATGTCAAAGCTCAAGGTTTTATACCGAGCTGCTTCTGAACAAGCTGTGACGGAAAGACAGACACGAGAATGGTCTTAAAAGGGTTCCGTTTTTGCTTTCAAGGCAAGAAACGCTAAAAATCATGATAAATTTGTGTCAATCAGAAAAAAAAATATTTTTAGTAATGACAGATTTTTTTTTAAATCAATGGAATAGTTATCGAATTTATTTTTCACACAGAAACTATTAGAATTAAATGTTTATAATTACTTATCAAAGACGACCTGAAGGCTAATAATCAATCAATGTTTAATTGAAATTTAAATGCCTTAGACGGCTTTATTTATTCATAAAAACGATTTCAGAAGATACAAATGTAAAAGCTAATGAAGCTGAGAAATTAAGTTTAATTTTCACGAATGTGGTGCAGAAGAATTTTCCGAATAGACAACGAAAAGTTCTTACATAAAATTCCAGTCGTGTGTGGAAATGAGCCTGGAGCAATGCAAGAAACTGCAGTTAAAATAAAGTAGTTATATAAAAATGTTCCAAAGTATCCCTATATTTATAGAATATCTTTGTGAATAAAAATAGCGCTAAGAGTAAGTGAAGATTTTATACTTTTATTGAGATTACCTCTTATAATTTTCGAAAGACTGTATGTTTGAATACCTTCTTGGGTCGGCTTATAGTTCTGGATACCAATTTCTTATTTTTTTTTCGATTTATACTTGCTCTTAAATTGTACATCTAATCCGGATTAAACATGTGTTAACATAGCTCTTATACGGTATTTGAAAAATGGTGTTTTATGTGGAATAAAGTTATAGAGTATTCTTTATTTACTTAGAATAACTCGTTCTAATTGTACGTTCATCCCGTCAACTTATGGAAATTTTATTCCTTCTTACTGATTGCTTAGTTTTTATTATTAACTGCATAGTTTTTTACTTCTTATCTAATTGAACTAATTTTTCATTACTTTATGTAATATTGTATAATTATTTATTACTCACTGGTGTGTAATTAGTTGTAAGAGACAATTCTTTTAGAATAAACTGCGCCATTTGCGTATTTAGTTTTAGAGGCTAGTATAAAAGAAAATGGAGCAAAACTTTAGAAATCCAGTTCGCAGAAGGATAGATTAGAATATGTGAAAAACATTACATATGTAGTTGTCCTTTTTAAATATATTGCTTTTATTTTGATTGAATTAAAGTCAAATTAGTTTGTTAAAAACAAAAACTTCTCGCTATTTGTTAGTAAAGCTTTCTCCTATATATCGATTATATCAGCATGGATCACTCGATATACAGAGACAAAGAGAATAGATTTTAATAACAGTGTTCGTCGATCATGCAAATGTTTATCTTATCATGGATTATATCATGGATTATTAAAGGTTAGGTTAAAAAAGTGTAAAAGGACTAAACACTGGTTCCCAAGGCGGCAAACAGAAACAAAAATTAACTAAAGCTATTAACTAAAGCATTTCGGTTATTTAAATCTGGAATGTGGCCGACTTGAATGTATTGAGAATTCCACCGCACATGATCCTGCATATGTGAACTGGATAATTAAGGTGCGTCCGACGGTTGGGTTCAAAGTCACCGCTGATGAACAGTAGGAAATATTTTTTTATGTAACGAGCAGTTTAAATACGTGTGTGACGTCCTTGGATCCCATACCTTGAAGTCACCGCTCCAACATGCTCAGTACATCTGCAATTTATCATCTGCAGTTGATAAAATAAAATAATAATAAATTCTATTGCACTGGGTATCTATAGTGTTTAAAATATATGTAATGATCTAAAATTTTACTTTTTTTTTAAACTTCATAGTAATGTTACATTTAAAAACTTATTAACTAATGTCACTCTCTCTCTCTCTCTCTCTCTCTCTCTCTCTCTCTCTCTCTCTCTCTCTCTCCCTCCCTCTCTCTCCCTCTCTCTCTCTCTGTCTTATTAATATGTGACTAATCAAGCTAAATAAATAAACATTACATAGATAACGCAAAATAGAAAGCTATGCTTCGAAAGTATATAAACGTAAATGTCATGATTATGAGGTACAGGCTACGATATATGTCTGATCTTTTAATCTTGCTACGATATCTGTCTGGTCTTTTAAGCTTGTAAAGGCTTATTTTAATTTTACGTAACCTGAGTGTACATAAAGCCGTAGAGTGCTAATATTCTTGCGACATTTTTGGAAAATACGTTGGGTGCCGGAAAATATTCTCCAAGTAGAGTTTGAAATATGTTGTTAATAATATTAAGGAATAAAATATGAGAATAAATATGTTTGTGCCATAACGTTAATTAAACTTATTTAATATGACTGAAACTGGCACAAGAAGACGTCCCTAAACCCTACGTATAAGAATTTTAAATATTTAAGAATAAATAGAGTTTCTACAAATGTATCTATTTATGTCATTTAAGTTTTTATTTATGTCACTTTTTTACAGTAAAAATATATTTATTAACGCAAAAATATCGTGAATACTTCAAGAATACCTAGGCTTTATTACTCAAAACTCTTGGTATCTTTTGATTAGCTGTTTTTTTTTAATAGAGGATGTGAGAAATATCAGACCCAAATTACAGCTTCTTGCATAATATCCTTTTTTATGTAGACCGGGTAAGATAGTGGGTCTAAAAGTAAAAAATTTTGATGGCCCACCAAATCGTTATTTTTCAGTGAAAAAGATAATAAAAAAACTGATTTATGCTCTACTAAAAGAGCTCTTTTGAGAAATATTTATTTAAACCCCTTTTCGGAAACCTCCTCCAAATATAATGTTACAGTGGTTCTAATTTTTCAAATATATTTCATAGTGTTTTAAATGTAGTGTTTCTAATTTTTAACCAAGGTGCTATATATTATATGTGAGTTTCAAGGTTGCATCTTATTTCGTTTAGATTTTAAAAGCATCTGACAGACAGACTTAACAACAATAAAGAAGGAACCCTATATAGTCTCACTATTATTAATAGCATAATTTAAAAATAAATAAATAAATTAACTCCGCCTCTGTCTTCGCAAGAATAGTTGAAAATTTTCTTGAACGTCTGTAATGACATTATTATTGAATAAAAATTATCGATAGTCTTAGATATGTTAAAATATTTTTCAAAAGTCAAAAAAAATACTATTCACTCTGAACAGAACTCAAAAGTTTTTATCCATTAGGAGTATTAATTGTTGTCGATATTGAAATTGTTACGGTCTCTATTTTTAGACTAGAAGTCAATGAATTCTTTACCTTGTATTTAAAATACAACCTCGTACGAGTATGTAAACTGACGGTAGTGTAATCGTGTCAGAGCGAGTCGGAATCTCACCTATGCTAAGAAATCTAATAGAGAAACTTTTCTTGTTAAAATGGACATATCATTAACATATATGTAAAACATCACGACGCACAAATATTTACTATTGTCAAAAACGATATCTACGACTTATTTTATATTGTCTAAAACATAAGTCTAAGACGTCACGAAGTACAGTATTTTATATTGTCAAAACCATACGTCTAAGGCACAATATGTAATATTGTCAAAAAGCATAGGTCTCAGAAGGAATTAAGTCCTCACTGCCATATCTTGCCATATCCAAATCTAAACTGAAATCTGATTTAATTTCGTGATGAAGGTTTTTCATTGAATAATATAATTTTCATTAAATATAATATCTAAAATTCAGCCCCTTTACCAAGGCCATCTTAGATTTTATAGCCATCCTAGATTTTATAGCCCTGTAATAAGGCCACGTGAATGCTATTCTACTTTGGCTATCATCCATTCTGAAGTAGTACTTAATTCGACAGTGTGACTATGCTATTGCGATGACTTTGCCACCGTTTTTCGTCATTATATGGGTCACATGTTGCTAAAAGAGAGGGTAACATAAGACTTTCAGTGTAATTCTAAAAACTGTCTTAATTTACGTCTAAACTTTCTCGTCGAAAAGAGGGCCAGACATATTTATATACTTTAATGTATCTAATTAATAGAAACGGTGGACTTATTGCTAGAGAGCCATCTCTTACAGTCAACCAAAACATCAGTCCAGCCCCACTCGACGAGCGGCCGGGATTCGAACCCGAGTTCCAGCCGTGCGCCGCGTCGCCAAAGGCCGTATACCTTATGATCAACCGAATACACATCGGCGACGGCAGGACCAGGTAGAGAATATTTTAGCAAAGAATAGAGGATAAAAAAAGAATAAAAAGTTGAACTTGGTTCCAAAAATGATAAATAACGTTTTTGAAAATAAACTATAACGAGTGCTCGTCTTCCTAAATATAAGTGATCTGTGATTGATTATCGTGAAATATATTGTCACATAATCATTACATTGGATAATTTTAGAGTACCGTTGATTCTTGTAGCGAGGGCATACTGTATATATATGACTCGTCACCGCCAAACTAAGTCGCGGTCCGCGCTCACGACTCGACCCCTCGACAGACACGCGGCGGCTTCACCTTTGATCCTTTATGGTAATCAGCTCCCGGCGGCGATACTGGCAGGGGGTACCTTGCTACTTTACGAAGCCAGAGAAAGCATTTCAGGTTTTTGTGTAACCAGTAGGCTGTCGCACCAAAATATGTACTCAAGTCTTAGTTCGAGGGCTAATTGTAATTTAACATGAACAGGGTTGCCATTTCATTTTTTTAATATTCGAATGGGCATGTACTGCTACCCTAAATAGCTCCTACCAAACATCAAATATATATTTGAGATATCCCCAGTTTCATGGTTATTCCAAATAGTTTTTTTTCGAGGCATATATCTTGGAAGTTGCAGACATTTTATAGTTACGATCGACCTTATTAAAATTGGAACAAGCTAGAAACCTCCTACTTGGCTTTCCTTATCTATATATCTTTGAGTGCTACTTTTTAACTACGATTCGTGAGAAAGTAACAGAGACTATTCTCCGCAAGAAACAGTTCATATAGTCAGTTCGTTACCTGTACAATTGTACAGTTTATGAGAATAAGAAGTAGTACATCTCCGGTAACGACCCTGGTAACGTATCCCATCGACCGCGAGTTGTCCGCGGGTCGGCGGCGTCCGGCAGTGTAGTAGTACACACCGAGATGCATGGCACAGTGGCATGAGATAGTGATACTTGGGCATTAAAATTTGATAAGCTATTTTTACAAGAGGCTGCGCAATGATCGTATGCAATAATAGAATAAAATTAAATGCTAAATCTTATTGACGATGAGTAATACCTATGCTATGGGTGGAAGTAAATTATGTTATGGGACATTACTGAGACTGCTATAACAGTATTTGAATTGATAAGACCCATACGCGTAGCTCTGGTAAAATTAACAATATTTCGACGTGTCCATTTTTAAAATTGTATAAACAAAAATGTCATTTCATGAAAAGAGCAAACGTAATTTCCCAAGCCTTATAGAAATAGTAAAGTATTTTTAAATTGGTAGAATTTCTTGGCTATATATACAAAGTGACAAAACTGGATATTTCGTATATGTATGAACAAACCAGTAGATAGCACTATCATAAAAGTGGCGAAATCAAAAATAAAAATCATGTACAGCTAAATAAATATGTACATAAATAATGATGTACTTCTAGTTACATTATTCTTGGACAATAAGAGACTAAGGGACTTATGGTAATTAAATATAATCTATAACGAAAAGACTAATCGTATGTGAACTGACAGGGTGACGACAGTTGATTTTACATATGGCCTATGTATGTTCTAAAATTTTTAAACAATTTATGCAAAACAAGATATTAACGTGTTTATAAAAGTCTGACATGTATATTACAATTAATTTACATTATTTATTTATTTATAAACTTTTATGTATAGTACATATGGTGGACTTATTGCTACATGAGCAGTCTTTTCCAGTCAACTCTAACAATTTGTATTGAAATTTAGTTGGTAGACTGTAAGATATTTTACAATAAAAATTCTTCATAGCACATTAGACGAAAAAAAATTTAAAAAAAGAATACAAAAGCAAAGTAAAAAAAACTATTAACATGATTTGGGATGGGAAAGACAAGAAAGGACAACTGATTGGAGTGCAACAGAAAAATTAATTTGAATGTTATAACGTGATCTGATTTGCACATATATAATCATGCCCATTATCTTAATTGTTGCTTATTAGTGACAAGATGGAATATATTCTATTTTGTTCCATATTTAATACCATTCATATTTTCAACAGTATACGATCTTTTACATTTTAACGATTCTCAACATATAACTATTTTCCAGCCATTTTTTTTAATATACGTAGTCACCAGGTCGACTAAGAAAAATTACGTTTTATTTCAGTTATAATAATTTAAATTTTAAAAATTTTTTTCTATTGACTTGTAATCCGAAAATTTTATAATATTCCGTTTTAATTTTAAATTCTTAAATGAATTTATTACAACTAATCAAGAGATCTGTTTTTATGGTTCTTTATTTCAAAATGAAAAATGAAATCTTTATAAGATCACTCACGTGTCCGTCTATCTGTTCAGCCGTTTTTCTCAAAACCGCTTGACGTAGAAACTTAATATTTGGTATAGTAATAAACAGAGCTAACACATAGCCGCACATAGTAAATCATAATAGCTAATACAGTTAAAAATATTAAAACCGCTAATACAATTAAAAATATTAATATTTGGTATAGTAATAAACAGAGCTAACACATAGCCGCACATAGTAAATCATAATAGCTAATACAGTTAAAAATATTAAAACCGCTAATACAATTAAAAATATTAATATTTGGTATAGTAATAAACAGAGCTAACACATAGCCGCACATAGTAAATCATAATAGCTAATACAATTAGAAATATTAAAACCGCTAATACGATTAAAAATATTAATATTTGGTATAGTAATAAACAGAGCTAACACATAGCCGCACATAGTAAATCATAATAGCTAATACAATTAAAAATATTAAATATTTTTTCGTAATTTTCACCAGAAACTGTGGCCAATATCCAAGATTCTATCATTTTTTAACTATGTCCCATGTTTATACGCATGTGAGAGATATAGTAAGCAATACATTTACTTTGTGGACAATTAATATTTGTAAATAGTTTAATAGAAATAATATGTAGCCTTAAATTTTTATAAATACTTAAATGTGTACGGAACTCTCGTAGAGCGAGTTCTACTTGTACTTGGCAGTTTCTTTAGTTTAAAAGAGGTAACTAAATATTATTTTTTTAATTTCACCGCAATACATGGCACGGTGTGCACAAAACAATTTCATAAAATTCTATGTTTCCAAAATAATTTCGTTTTTAAATCAAAATAAAGAAATTAAAAAAATATTTCATTGCTTCATTTAATTTCTTTATTTTTTACTAGTCATATTTTTTCTTTTTATGGAATGCGCAAAATTGTAATCAGTAATGCACTTTTTGGTTTTGTCCTTTATTTTTGACTCGTTAGAACAACGAATGCATCCGCAGGGTGATCCCAGACGAAAGCGTGAGAATATCATCGCCTCTTGTTAAAATATCAGGTTAACAAGACGGCGGTGCCCTCTAGACCTTACAATTGCACATTATTCATTTTACGCCTGACGAGGCATAATTTACTCGCAATACCTACTTGTCTACTCGCCTAGATGTTTAATTTTTTTTATTTTCTCAATGGGTCTTTGTCCATCTTACCTGATTGACCAGCACATTTGTTAACCATGAATATTATACATTAGAAGTGTCACCTGTGCGGCTTAAGAAGGTTTTAGGTTTGTGGTCAACAGTTAAGGTAGATGTAGTATTATTTCTACTTTCTTTAAGTTCTTTACCACGACCTAGGTTTCGTTGTATTACAACATCTAGGTCGTGGTAAAGAACGTAGTTTCATTTTATTGTCAATAATAAATTCCTACAAAATTAACGCCAAATACCCTGTATTTGGTCCAGTGGCAGATTTCAAAGTTTGAACAAACATAGTTTCTGAACGCAACACATAAGAGGGGCGTGGGGGGCGTCGTTAGAAGCGCAAGCGGTGCGGATGTTTTAGTAGCCATAGAACAGTGGAGTGGAGAGCACCGCGCTTTTGCCGTCGAGGCATACATTTCGAGTGGATTTTCCCTGTCTGTAGCACGCCGTCGATTTAATAATCAATACAGTATTCGTCGATTACGTGATGGACCATCGATCAACCTCATTCAGTCATGGGTAGCAAGGTTCAGAGCTACAGGATCAACATTAAATAGGCCCAGGCCAGGACCTACACCATTGGTAGCCACGGATGAAAATGTCGAGCGTGTTATGGTTTCTGTGGTTGAAAATCCCCGTTTATCACTGCGTACATATTCATCGATATTGGGAATTCCGAAATCAACTTTACAGGTAATAATGGTAAAAAAGCTCAAGTTCCATCCATATAAAACTCAAATTGTTCAAGATTTACACGACTTTGAATTAAGAAAAACTTACGCGGAGGTGCAGTTGTTGAGATTTCGTACTGCTACCCGGATGGGCAACATATTATTTAGTGACGAAGCTGACTTTCACGTTGGAGGATATGTGAATAAGCAGATCTTTCGTTACTGGGATGTACACAACCCAAGACAAATGCATCAAGAGCCTTTACATAAGCCTAAAGTAACAGTCTGGTGTGCCATGCCTGCATCTGCAATCACAGGGCCTTATTTCTTTGAAAATCAACGTCAAACTGTAACTGTGAATTCGGAGAGATATTCCCAGATGTTAAATGACTTTTTCAGAGTAGAACTACAGAATAGTCCATCCTTCAACCAAAACACATGGTTCCAGCAGGACGGGGCCACAGCTCACACTGCTAATGTGTCTGAATGCAGTGCGGCAGTTATTTCCAGAAAAAAATATATCCCGAAATGGTACCGTACCGTAGCCACCTAGGTCACCCGATTTAAGCCTATGTGACTTTTTCTTATGGGGATACTTAAAATCCGTTGCTTAAAAATCCGAGCACTGTGACACAACTTAAAGAAAGTATTCGAGCCGAAGTCAGTAGGATACCCCAGTCGCTCTGCAAACGCGTTTTTGAATACATGCGTGCTAGACTCGAAGAGGGTGTCAGACTCGATGGCCGCCATTTGGAAAACGTGGTTTTTAAGAAATTAAATCCGCATTTGTTATTATAATGTTAAAATAAACCTACTTTGTATTAGAGGTGTAGTTTTTTTATTACAATTTTTCAAACATTGAAATCTGCCACTGGACATCCTGTATATTCAATAGTTAAGGATAGAGCAAAAAGGATACCTTTTTTTTGGTAAAAATTAGTGGAGGCAAAAGAATACGTATAATGACAAAATGCTAATTGCTGCACATGATTTTTCGGCAACTCTGAAGAAATAAGTCATCAAAGCGTGAGAAGAAAAATAACTAAAAAAAACGAATTGTTTTACAGTTTCGAAGAATAATATTAGAGAATATTTTGTGTTCTCGCACATATAATTAGTCTTCATTTTAAACGTTCCTCACCTATGCGTTTGGCTAGCTCTCGATCAGAGGTTAGCAACTAATAACAACACATTTATCGAGAAATACTAGAGTTCAGCTGACCACTCTCCTTCTACCGCTGCTTCTTGAAAAGTAATTTGAATATTGAGATAAATTTTCTGGTAAGAAATATTCATAGAAATTAATATAATTTAAATTTTCCAAGCTAGATGCCCCGTTCCAATAAATATTTGTATCTTAAATGGATCTCTTAAGTTTGTGGCTCAAAGCCACAACTTAAGAGATACGCTTACTATTATACCATTTATGTCGCTACGTCTAACATAAAAAATGATTATGTTAAAAAGGATCGGATGGGCTTTATGTTTGTATTTTTTAGATAACTTGTATTTTAAATAATTTTTTATTTTTAATGTTTTCAGTCAACTTATTTTGGTTCATTTATCGCAGATGGCATATAAGTATTATTTATTGGATCTTTATTTCAATTAATCAAAGTTAGAACTTAAACCTTACTTTTATACGGGTCCATTACACTGAATATTATATATTCCTAGAAACACAGAGATGGGTACAGTGACGGAGATTTCGTTTCTTGAAAAACACAACCGAGTACGAGAGGGGGAAGGAGTTGATACGCTAGAAGTGCTATAATTACGTTCTATAAAAAGAGATACATTTAAAAAGTCCTTTTGAGTTAGAAAGCCCACTCTGATCCTAAGTATTCCCGGCAATATACCCACGAAATAGACGACCGATATCGTTTGACAAATGCAGCGGAGGCGTTTAGTGACCTCGGGGGGAGAAGAGCTTTATTAAGATAATTATACGCGGGTGATACCAAGGAGACCAACTAGCATTTAAACACATTACGCCATTTATCGACATATTGTACACAATTTTTATTATCGAGTAATTAATACAGAGTGTTATTCTACAAGAATGTTTCTATTAAATTGGATTAGAAACACTTCTATATGTGAACTAGGTGAACACGTAGTTTCATGAAATTATTTCAAGTTGTATAGTTCTGATTGGGTAAGATATTTCTAATTACGTACTCCATGGTGCTAGGATTCCATTTGGGAGAAACGGTCGGTGTAAGTTCATGTGTTATTCCGCCACACGGGTTATACGCATACCAAATTTAATAGTAATTCGTTTCCTAAGGAACGAATAGTAATTCATTCCTTTTAGTGATTAGGTAAAAACTGACAAAGAAACTTTTCGGAATTATAATAATAACTAGGACAGTTAGGATTAGGCTAGTCGGTAGACACCATTAGGAATGATTGAACCTTATATGACTTTTGTATATAATGAACAGGCCAAGTGGAAATCGTACTAGAACAGTTAGTAACCAAATGTTTTTGATCACGAATTTTATAGCGATATGAAAAATGTTGCTATTAGCCCGAATGTATATCTGTTTAAAAAATTTTAAACTGTAGCTTTCGCTTTCAACACTATAACATCCTTACCTTTGTAACTACGGGTGTTAAAAAGATAGTACACAAGATAAAGGCATCAGACGTTTTGTTATTAATAAAATAGTTATTTATCAGTGTCTATTTCATAACCTTCCCTACGTTAAATATTGTCTCCAAAGATTCGCATTTTCACAATGTTCTGCACGACATCGATTCCTAAAAACCAATTCTCGTTACATAAATTAAACATATAATTAAAACAAAGAAAACATTTCTTAAAAAACTTTCCTGATGTAGAAAAAAAGTCGAAAGTAATGCAAACCTCATAATTTTCATTTAGTCTACATTTTATTTTCAATGTGTACGAATTTTTTTCAAATCTTTTTGAGAGATATTTTCAGACGTAGTGTGGGGGGCAACAATTTACCTAATATGTTTAAAAAAACTTATAAAAAAGAAGACAATAGTTTCGAAAAATGTCCTTTTTTAAATTCCCATTTTTTTATTGAAAATCATGGAAACTCAAATGTTCCTATATTTAATTGAGTCATTACTACAGTTAATTCTTAATGTAGTTAATACTATAGTTAAACCTAATTTTATTTGTTTTTCTTTCTGTGTCAAATAGTCTGTATCCCTTCGGCCGACAGACGGACGGACACCGAAATAATAGGTGTTCCGTCTTGCTAATTTTGTTACGGAAAGAAAAAATCTACTTTTCGACTAAATTTTTTCCTAGTCTAAATTTATTACAAGTATATCATGGTAAATATCACGTAATTTTTATATTTTTTTCAGTTTATTTTAATAACATTTTATGATAACTATTTACCATTAATTTATGAGATGTTTTCGTAACGATTTAGTTATGTATTATATGCTTTAGTCGGGTACGTAACTGTACGGTTCATATCATAACATAAAAGCAAACTTTTTTGCAGATATTATTATTGTCTGCAATATGTTATATTAATTTCTAATATTTTAAAAGTTTAACTCGAAAACAAGCCCGGCACACTACGACTCCGTTCATTTAACTCGTTACTGCTTTTTAACCACATGTTCTAAAAATATACAAATATTACATCACAGTGTCTATCTGGACACCATAACTTATATAAATGATTGTTTTAAGTTGTTTTTGTACCAAACTCTAAAAAACAGACAATGCAAGAAAAAAAATTATCATTTAAGAAAAATAAACATATGTAAAATTAGAGCTCGCGGTTAAGTCCTTCAGTAAATTATTTTTAGCACCTAAACATTTATTTTTCTTTATTGTATCACAAGATATTGTACTAAAGTAACAGAAAAGTAGAGACTATACTAAAGTAACAGAAAAGTAGAGACTGTACTAAAGTAACAGGAATTTTTAATCCCTGTAAATTTCTATACATCACCTTCAAGAAGATACGGTGATAAATATTATGCCTGTACCTTTAATTTCTTTCTAACATTAAATTAATTATATCAATTATTTAAAAAGGAAAATTATTCTTTACTCGTTTTTTATTTTCTTTTTTTATCCGATTGGCATGGAACGCTTACCATCGTATAACTTTTAGTGTCTGGATAGACAATTTTCTTTTAGAACATGTGGCTAATGAGTAATAGCGCCGGATGGGTTTTTGAGTTAAACTTTTAAACCATTGCAACACTATTAAAATAATGTCGGAAGATATTCTAGACAGCATATAAATCACTAAAGAAGTTTATTAAAATAATGTACGAAGATATTCTAGACAACATATAAATCACTAAAGAAGTTTATTAAAATAATGTACGAAGGTATTCTATACAACATATAAATCACAAAAGAAGTTTATTAAAATAAAGTAAGAAGATATTCTAGACAACATATAAATTACTAAAGACGTTTATTAAAACAATGTACGAAGATATTCTAGACAACATATAAAATCACTAAAGAATTTTATTAAAATAATGTACGAAGATATTCTAGACAATATATAAATCACTAAAGAAGTTTATTAAAATAATGTACGAAATTTCAATAGTTTACACATATTTCTAATATAACAGATTTTCTGTTGTGACCCATTTTATATTGCAAAATCGAACCATGGGGATATTTTTAGTTTAACAAACTAAATTGTTATTCACAGTTACCTTAAAATGATTTTTTTAAGAATTTTACCTCACAATGAAAGAATGTGAAATAAGTTAATAATAAAATAATCAGATGTATATTATTAATTATAAGTCAGAAATAGTCTGCAGTTCTGGCCCCGCCTAAAGTACAGAATGTATTACTAAATGGTTCAGAATAAACCATAATTATTACATAAACAATAAATTAAAACAAAATACGGTCATGACCCCATTTTTGTACGAATAAAGCTATCCCAGCTATTTAACAATAAATATAAACAGGAAGTAAGTGCTATAAATAAAATGCGTCGTTTTGCAATTAAATATAATTTTAATTTTGTCAACTTTTTGCGGTTTATCTGGCTGTAACCATTGTATTTATAAAGGAAGAATCAGTTCGAGAAGTTCTCCACTAAGTGCAAAAAGTTTCATTAAATCTAATTAAATATTTCTGTATAGAATCTCAGACTCAAATAGACACATCAATCGATGAATGCCTATGCATTTAAGACGAATTGAAAACAAACATTTTTTAAAATAATCCCACGCACCTACAAAGCACTGTCTAGAAATAGATCTCACTTCGTTCATCCTTGAAGTAACAGATAAGGGACCTGTATTGATTTTATCACTTCTAATAAATAATAAAATATTTTCTTTATCGGTCTCAAATAAACATTTTTCGTATTTCCCAGAAACTGCCAAGACATGAGCGAGCCACACTTCCACATCCATAAACCTTTTCCTTACGCGGCGTAAGCTGTTATCTAATTTTTCTTTTTACTATTTTTAAGGACATTTTTTCGATACAGTGTAAAGTAAAATCGAATTTATTTTTCTCTTTCCGTGTCGCGACCGCCAATGTTCGTGGGCGGAAAGGAAGGAACGGATATCGTTTAGGGCCCGCATGACTCGCCTGTATGTGACAGGTGATTTGGGATAACATTATCTGTCATGTTGTGCATAATGCGTTCACCACCCCTTCTGTATATATAGATTAAATATTGGACGTAGTACGGGCCCGCCGGTATTTTCCGCGCATTAATTCAGTAGATGGAAATTTGTGGATTTATTTTTGATCAAATTTTATAGAGAATTTCTGGCTCGATAGCGGCTGCAACAGTTTGGTACTACTATTGAAGCTTTTTTTCTATTTCAGAAATTTTTCCTCTTGACATATTTTTTAAAATTTCAATTTTATTTATGATTCGGCATTTCAAGAGTAGAGAAACATGGAGAAAAAATATGGAGAGCTTTACTCTTTTATGAGCATTAATAATCAGAGTTAGATGCGTTTATTTCGCAGGATAAAAGTTGGCTGGTATTATGGCTGCCTTAAAACAAGAAGAGAAATAGAGGGAAAAATGAGGAAAAAATTGATTATATGTAGGAAATAATTCTCCGTAGGTACTGTTATTTCTATCAATTCTTAATACTGTGAATGTCAAAATTTGTTAAAAAAGAGTACTCCTAGAAATCAACAGTTTGGAAAAACAAACATTTTAATATTATCTAAATATTACGTTACATTTAGACATTCATCTTAAAAAGTTTTCAAATTAAGCAAACATATAGTTTCAGAAATAAAAGTAGTCAAAATAGTCCAGATTATAACTACTGCAAATAAATAGTTTGTCGATAAGCAAAGCTTTGTATATAATCATTCCTGATCCTTTAATCTCTAATTTTAAAGAAGTTTTTGGAAACTCAAGTTTTAAAAATTTTAACTAATTCTCAAAATTCAGTGTAACGTATCTAATATGGCCATCCCAAATTCACAAGAAAGATTTCATATAAATGTCACCAAATCTCGCCTAAAAGTAATTTTCTTTAAATGCACTCGAAACATATTTTATAGTAATAAATAAAATAACGGGAATTATTTTAATTTTCGTAAATTTATTTTATATGGGTATAAAGACACATGAGAAAAATTTCATTTGTTGACTGGTGATTTGTCGATATTTTAATTTTTCTCCATGTTTCTCTATTCTTTTATTTTTATTAGTTTACTATAGTAACTTGGTCTCCTTAACAAAGAGACTAAAGGAAACTCGATACTCAATCGTCAGTAGACATATTTCAATTAAGTATTAACCTTGGTTATTAGTAAAGTCCACACGACACTTGCTGTGTTCACTAAGTCTAAGGCTGCTAAATGAGTTTGTAAAGAGCTGTTGTAGTAACAGCAATACTTTAAGCTCAGAATAGTATATCTGCAATTTACTGTTCAAAGAGAATATATCTTGCTGAAAAGGTTTTTGACCTAAAAACGTCTTTAAAGTCGATTCCAGGTGGAGGCTATCGCACTCAAATGAGAAACAGTTCTCTCCGCGTAATTTAAAACTACAAATACTCGGATAGAATAACACGTACAGGTACCATCTTAGTTTTATTTCAAAGAGGAGTTTGGATAAAAATTACTTCAGTATTCGTGGTCAAAATCAATCGGTGTCAGAAAAATTAGAATCACTTTGACATTCGTGGCGGTCAGACGTCACGAAGTACATACGCGAAAGTTAAACCTAGGATTTTCGATCGATAGATTTGTTTTAGTCCTCAAATAATTTTAAAAATTACGTCTCATAAATTATAAATATATATTGCGCGATTCTCTTAATATATTATAAATATATATTAAGAGAATGATGCGCTTATTTTCCAGAAATATATGGTAGATTTTTTTTTGTGACAAACTTTTAGAGCTTAATTTTACATTTTCGTAACGCCTAAAATTTATTTTATTTTATGGTAACAATTATAATCATATTCAATGTATAAACAACGATATTTTGATCACTGTCGATCGATCGTTTTGACAGTTTTACTTAATTTTCCCATTTCACTACTACCGGTGCAAATTAACTATCTTTGCTAATAGAATGCCTGAAGATGTCGTAATACAACGAAATGTAGGTAGTGGTATAAAACTTAAAGAAAGTAGAAATAATACTACATCACGTAGTTTCATTTAATTGTGAACTATAGTAGTCTTATGATTTTAATGGCCGATGATCAATTGTTGGCGCAAGCATCACAAAGTGCTTTCTTGACGTCGTTTTTCTATTCTCGCAGAACTGTTTTGATAAGAGGCACCGTATTTTAGAGATATTAAATATCTAATGCTTTTGTTTAAATTTAAAATGGACCTAATAATTTAGTACTCTCTGTTTAAGGACGTTTTGGTTTGTTTTTTTTCAGTTATTGACAACAATAATAAGTTAATGAGTTAATGATAATTTTATTCACAATTACTATCTTATTTAGATCGTCGAGCTACTTGACTCATTGATATAGTCAAGCAGAACTGAACTTCAGGAGTGTAGAAGCATTTTTATGTTCCTCGTTGCTAACATATTATCAAAGCAACGTAATTAACAAGAAACATTGCATACATTTATTTTAGCAAGATTAATATCCGATATTCTAAAAACGCAACCTATGTTGTTATGATACACACTTGTTATCGTTAAACATTCGTAATTTACCTAATTATTTTTTGGTATTTCTCCTACAAATTTTCTAGTAATGTAAACATAGTTTTAGACAAGTTTTCGGTCGTAAGGTAACCCAATAGTTTCTTGAGATTGGTTTTGTGTCATGAATTTCCTATCTGGTTCGTAGGATATATTCTGTTTTACATCTTGTAAGCAAACCAAAAATTACTGTGGGGTCAATGCAAATTAATAACTCTTGGGTTTCTTAATTAGGAGTTAAATGCTGTACCGACTTTTGACATTTTTTTCTACCCAATTATATTTTCAGGTATACGGATATATTTCCCTACATCTTAATTAAAAATAGTTTCTTTTTTCTATAATCGATTACTTGGTAAAAAGTGTCCAGCGGGAATTGTTCGATTTAAAATTATCCTTACTCGTTTATTTGCAGGGCTAGAGGAACAGGAGGGATAGCGTTAGTTGCGTCATCTTTGCGGATAGTTAGTCGCAATGAGTCATTGGTCGGGAGCGCACCGCGTTTGCGTTTGCGGTGGAATGTTGTTTAAAGTGTGGTGAATCGTTGATTGGAGCGCGTCGTGCTTTCTGTTTCCATTTTGATATTCGACGATTAAGCGATGGCCCGAGCACTCAACTTATCTGGTCATGAGTACAAAGACTTCGACAACAAGAGACAACAGTTAATAGGCCGCCACCAGGACCATCCACGTCAGCAACTATGCCAGAACGTGTGGCACAAGTGCACCAAGAAATCATTAGAAATCCGAGAAAATCAGTAAGGAAGATTGCCGCCTCTACAGTCATTAAGAAATCAACTGTGCATGTGATTTTGAGAAAAAAAACTAAAACTTCATCCCTACAAAATGCAAATCGTCCAAAAACTTAACGATAGTTATTATGTTTTAAGGGAACAATGTTGGAACCTTTTCGATCTCCATGAACGCAAGAACAATATTGGATAATTAGTAAATTAGTAAGCAAGTTCGGAGACATACCCTGGCCACTCCAATCGCCGGATTTGGTGCCGTGTAATTCTGTTATGGGGTTACCTTAAGTCTAAAGTGTATTGTAACAATCCCCGCAGTATACCTGCCCTACAAGAAAATATTCGTTTTGAAATCGCCGCCATCCCACCAGCACTTTGCTCGCGCGTAATTGTCAATATGAAGGTTTGCTTACAAAAATATATTGAGATAAATGGACATCACTTGGAAGACATTATTTGTAAGAAGTGAAATTCGCAAGCCTTTGTTACATTTTAAAAATAAAATAAATTTTCTAAACTTATTCGTTCATTTTTTATTTAATTTCAAAATCCTTCATTTTTTATTTAATTTCAAACAATTCCGCAAACACCTTTATTATAATTCTGTATTTTTTAATAGTTAAACCTTGATATAATTTGTCCAGTGGTTTGGTTTGTTTGTTTTTGGTGATTTGACTATTAGTGTTTAAAAAATTATGCCTATTACTTAGGAAACGGTTCGAAATGTAGTATATGTAAGTCAATCCAATTATGATAAAATACTATGGCCGGTTATATGAATCTCAAAACTAATAGAAATCATAATTGTCGCTTAAGTTTAATAAAAAGTAAGTTATTATAGTGTGCAAAATAATATAACTAACTCATATTTAACTTGTAACTTTCCTTATAAGCTATTGATATTATCATCTTTCTAGACAATACAAGTCGTAATTGAAACAGGAGTGTCGCGTTGCAAGTAGCAGAAGTACTCGTATAGCTGAGACAGTGACAGCCTATACGGCCATCGAACGCTATCCGACTATACGGCCATCGAACGCCATCCATCCGACTTCAATGAAGGCGGTGGAATGTATCGATATTATTTTCCTTTGGTTGTCGATTATCAATTCATAGGACAATTATGTTGTTGTTGGAAGCGTCTTTTGTAATCGCAATGCTGTCACAATGTTCGTTAACGTAGAGTTGAAACCGTTCAATGATATTAGTAAGTTGAGTGTCACTTATATACAAATAATAGTACAAAGGATTAATATTGTTAATGTGGCGGTGGAAAGCTTACGGAATCAACTGCTAATTACTTGAAAGGAATTAGCAGTTGATTGCAACTGATCAACTAGATAGACAGCATAAAGCACGGTTTTGATGTAGTCTCATAGTGATCTAGATACAAGTATAGAGTATGAATTATTTTAGTTTATTGGTAGAATATTAGCAACGCTATTATGTTAACTTATGAAGATATTGGAGTATTTTCTCACTCATAACTATTCTAGGTTTCAGCAAATCAAAAGGAAAAGTTTTTCTCAGAAACCGCTTGTCATAGAAACTTGAAATTACTTAATAATAACGCAAATTAACCCGTACATGTATCAATAGCTAACACTGAAAAATATTCAGAAAATGAAGTAAGGATGGGGACTAAATTAAGAAGTCGAAAAAACTTTAAAATTGCATATATGTGTAGTGAGGAGTATCGTTTGAAAGGGTTAGTTATAAGGGTGGCAACAATATTTTTTTTCGTAATATTAGATTCTGATTTATACTGAAAAATATGCAAAAAAAATAGGAATCCCTAAAAAAGTAGTAAATATAAAAAGTAGTAAATATATGTAAAATAGTAAATCCCTTATTTCCGAAACTATTGAACCTGAAATTTGTAAAAGTTATTTAAAAATTATGTAACAATTTTGAAAAATTAGTTGTTTAAAAAGTTTTCAAAAGCTTCATGTCAGTACTTTTAATGCCGAACTACATCTCTTTTGGTATTACATAGCGTCATTTCAAGAATATTTTGCACCAAAACCTTAGTCATTGAGCGCTTATGTTACTGAAATTAACAATTGTAGGGCAATGAAACATGTCATCATTTAAATTGTATAGTTCGATATGACACTCGAATACAGTGATAGTAAACTATCCACTTTCTGGTACCCCTATATATTAGCGTTACGAACATTAGTTAAATTTTAAACACTTTTATGTGATGCGATTTCCCGTAGAATAAATGTATTTATTTATGAAACTCTACTGCAAGCTTAGAAAACGAAGCATATAATGACGGCCATATTATTACAAGAGCAATTTATTACGATCCACCATAATGAATCCAATGAGAAAAATATGTGTTGCGGTGGATTGTAAATGATCGGTAAATGCTAATTATAAACACAAACTAATTAAGCCATTTACATAAATATAAATATGGAAAATACGGTATGAATATGAGATTAAATAAAATCAAAGCAAAAACAGCGACAAGTTAGTGTTGGGAAAGGGACAAATATAGGATATGGAAGAGTTTTCGAACTACAGATTATGATAGGTGATGTGATTTTACTCGACTATTAAACGCAGAAAATAATGGCGCTTTTTATACATTTATGCTCAGTGGGATTTCCATAACCTAGTAACGTACCCGGTAAAAGATTTTCCACAAAATCTAGCTGGGGAATAAATCAAAGTCATAAAACTCACAGGTACTGGAATCGAGATAGGAGGTATGAGGTTATAACGGGATTGTTAAGAACTTCGTATAAAAAACATAGAAGATGGAAGTCGTATCAGTCAAAAGTATCTA
Organism: Druceiella hillmani; assembly: GCA_039881145.1. Lineage (NCBI taxonomy): Eukaryota > Metazoa > Arthropoda > Insecta > Lepidoptera > Hepialidae > Druceiella > Druceiella hillmani. Next base: position 46,081,803 of record JAYKKI010000007.1, on the reverse strand, counting down.
TTAAGGGTGAGCGATGTTCATTTTTTTAAGGCCGAAAATTTACTGAGTTGTGAGAAACTAATTCCGTAAATTCAAAATGTTTTTACTATGTACAATTTTAAAAAAAAAATGTATGTTTGTAGAAAATTTAATATCCATATTAAAAGTTGCGGCACAATTTCAACTAAATTCTTTTCAATTTTTTTTCTTATATCCTCCCCGCCTCAGAAAATGTTAAAATAAAAAATTAAAATAGCATCACTTGAAGATTATCGAAAATTTAAGAATTTTACCTTGAAAATTATCTGAAATATACTAATCAATGTATTTTCATGCTGAAAAATAATGTTAATATTATAATTTAATAGAAATGCTATAAACCCTTAAATATTTATATATACTTAAATGTATACGAGACCTTCATAGTGTGAGTTCTACTCAGACATAACAGGTTTTATTTTTATGTTATTTGTCACTAAGTATCTGCGATTTTCAAACAAGTATACTAAAAATCAAGCTCAGTTCATGAGTTTTGATCGATTTAATAATTAATTAATATTAAGATTGTATAAATTAACGTAGACTTATTTCTAAATATTTATTCTAAAATAATTATCATGAATATTCTAAACGCGTAAGCATAAAAATCGTAAAAAATAAGTTTAAAAATACATTCACGCTGCCATTTTTAACACGTTACTTTACTCACATAAAGGCGCCTTTGTCTCCTTTTGTGCCAGCGCTCCGTACTTCGATAAATGATAATTGACGACCCAGTCGCGTCACTACACAAACGCTTCGCTCCCGCGTTCCCATGTCGCCGCGCCAGATGGCGCTCTCGTTACGGCGACGTCACGTGCGAGTAATGAGCGCGGGTCGTCGCAATCGCGATGACCGCCGCGCTCGCCAGAGTCCCGTACACACTGTGGCACTGAACTTTAAGAATGAAAAAAGTTGCTCGATGTGTAGCGGCCATGGCATTTTGAAAGCGCTCGAGCCATATTTAAAAGATTGGTTCGAATACTTTATTATAGATAAAAAAATGTTCTTACTTTTTTTCTTAATTTACCATAAATTAAATTTGATATTGACTATCATGATCTGTAAACTATTCAGTATTTAATATAAAAAAATGTATGTGACGCAGATAAATAGAAAAAGTCAAGAGCACATCCGGTACGCTGCTGATAGGGTACCGGATATGCTCTAGATATGTTAAGCTATGGAGCTTTAGATATGTACGTATTAGGTATTTAAAAAATCTGCAATCTTAACATAGTGGCCTTATAGGACAATTACTCTTCGCATTAACAACATTTCGTCATTCTATGAAATTATTTTTTAAAAAGAAATCTGGAAGTATAAATACTACAGCATCCTTTATTATTTTCATTGAAAGTGCTTGTTAAGAGAGAGATTTCAATATTTTTTCCAGATTTTTGAAAAATAGTTTAGTAATTAAGCGGTTACATGAGGACTTTGAAAAGTAATATCTCGAAACCGAAGCCTTAAGATTACTACGCGTGAAAAACAAAACTAACTTTTGTCTCTAAGCTCACGGATGAAGTGAAAATTCTTTAAAAATTCATGTTAGTTAATATTTTTTAATCTGACGGCCGGCCAGTTTAACTGCCGCGTGCCCCGCTCAAAATCGCAAAATTTGCGCTTAACATTTGTTTTCTCAAGTGTTACACAATTTTAACGTGATCGAAAACTCAGAGGTCACTTATTTAGTGACCTCTGAGTTTGACAAAGAATAACTCAAGCGTTATCGAGAAGTTTAACTTCAAAACAAATCAAAATTCCTATAATATATTTCTTAATCTTACATGTTCATAGGCATAATACTAATAACAAATTTTGTGTTAGACTTAATGATTTAACTTGTTTCATAAATTTTCGCACTAGATTGGCAAACTATTCCGTAAATTTAGTACATTAGTACGTTTTCTAAAAAATGAATTCGATTGATATGTATTGAATAAATAAATAACTTTTTATTTCTTAGGAAAAAAGATACCCTTATAAAACCATCCATCTATTTGTCCGCTTGTCGTATATCATAGCCATTTTTTTTTCTCAAAAAGACGACGAATATAAAGATACCAAAATAAAAATATAAAAATTGTATGTGAAACCCTACAGAGATATTGTGGAAAATAGCTAAAAAATATAATTTCACTTTCCTTCCTGTCTTCAAAATTGCAAGTCAAAAAACTATAAAAAATACCGTAACTAGAAGTTGACCTATAGCGATGATTCCAAATTTCATAGTTTTTGAGACTTACGATATTCTTACACCAATGGAAAATATATTAATCAATATATTTACATGATGAAGAATAATCTTAATATTTTTAAAAAATTTAATAATAATACGCTTAAATATTTATATGTGCCTAAGTACGTATGGAACTTAGTTTGGGTTCTACTCATATTGGACAGAATCTTTTTCTAAAACTTCATCGGTTAAGCTCTATAGAAAAGCTTCTTTCATTGAAGTCCAACTGCACCTTAAATCAAAGCATTGGGTTGCATATCGCCTGGAGAAATCGACGCAGGTTTCGACATCACCACGGGAGGCTACGAGCCATCCGCTTTTATCACACCGGCCGTGTTCTCGGCGGCGAGCGTTTGAGGTATAATAAATAAGGTGAAGAAACAACGAACCTAGTCATGGATCTCAATCGCATGTTAATCTTCTTGAGTCGTTTGTTAAAGCCTTTGAATGGTCAATTTGTTCCAGGTGTAAGTCGTTTGAGGTCGCACTACAATAGTATTGCGTTCAGGAATTGTTTATTAGATTATTATTAGCTTGTTACACTCTGTGCTCATTAAAGAAAAAAATCTTTATTTGCTATAGATATGAAAGGAAAATTGGGCCGCCATGAAATGCTTCACAGCTGTTAGCGACAAAGCCACTCTATTATTAACCAATACTAGAAATTAAATAAAATCGAATGCGGTCAGTACTTAGATAAATGAAGAAATGGAAACGCCGCAAGTCGTTGCTTATTGTTGAGAAGTGTTACTTTCAGGATGTCTACTTTACAGGCATTTTTAGGTTTATGTACCTCAAAAGGAAAAATAGAACCCTTGTAAGTTCATTCACAAGTCTGTCTATCTTTCTGTCACATCCGTTATTTGCAGAAACCTCTCGATGTAGAAATCCGACATTTGGAATGGCAATAAAATATATTACCTTACACATATCTCAATAGGGTAACACTGTAACTGGGAAACACAAAAACATTCACGTAGAAATGAATCCAAAAAATTTGTTTTGTTCTACATTTTAGGTGTCGTTTCAAAGGGCTTAGTTATAAGGATCTCAAAAATGTTTTTTTTTTATAATTTTAGGTAGTATATCTACAGATATATCGAAATCTATAGGCATAATATGCCCCCCTCCCCCCATCCGAGACTACTGAACCTAAAATTATGAAAAAACAAAGGTTTTAGAAGCCTAAAAATTAAAAAAAAACAAATTTTTTGAAACCTACGGAAAGATTGTAGGAAAACTACGATTATTCTAGAAATTATAATTTTTAAAATATAAGCAATACATTTACATTGTGAAATATTAATATTTTCATATTTGTAAATAGTTTAGATAATACAAATAATATGAACCCTTAAATGTTTATAAGCGCCTAAATATGTACGTAGCCCTTGTAGTGAGAGTTTTAATCATGCTTGAACCTGTATATAATTTTCAGTTATTAAATTCATAGCTGCAAACCCAAAATGAAAATGAATGTTTACCTGGAAAAGTTTTCAAATAAAATTTACCTATTGAAACTAAACATTTTTATTTATGTTTTTAAATATTCACAATTAAATGAAACTACGTCGTGTAGTATTATTTCTACTGTCTTTAAGTTCTTTACCGTGACCTAGGTTTCGTTGTATTACAACATCTTTGCTAATAGCCCACCTGAAGATGAAGAAATTAACGCCAAATATATTCAATATTTTTAAACATTCCTAAAACAATTCTTGCAAGAAACTAATCGGTTTCATGCAACAGTCTCTTTGACTACTGTTTTTTTTAATTTTATATTTTTATGACTTTAGTTAAAAAAATACATATTATCACCACGAATGAAAATCTAAAACCCATTGAGTACAAAAGAGTATCAGCGACTCAAACTCTGATTGCAGATATTCACTAAGAGCTTCGTTTCACGTTAATAATGACAGCTTTTGCTGACGTAATTAGTAGATTTATCACATCTGTACTCTCATACACGTTCATCCGTCACATTTATCTCAGTCGGGTCCACAAGAGGCCGCCGATTAATGTCGATAACATTGAAAACGCGTCGAACGGTAGTCGATATGAGCCAATATCGTCAAGGGATCTACGAGAACCGGTAGTGATTGCCAGCGGGCGTAGAGATCACCTAGTAATTACCGTTGTCTGATGAGGTAGAAAATTGTTTCGATAAATTTCCTCTCTTTCACGAAGCAAGAACTTTTGAACTTCAACCTAACTAGCCAAGTTACTCACTTAATGAGCTCCACTTTAATAAAGTGACAAGTGAAAGTTTTTGAGATATGACTTATTAGTTTCAAACAGTGCTTATTTTTGTATCAAACTACTCAATAAAAATATATTATTTTGATCGCGTCAAATTGTTACATGAGGCTATGTTCGGTTAATTCTGATTACAGTTTCAGGATCATTGCTCAAATAATTTCAGCATTGCTTAAAACGTAATTGGAATTACATATGATCCGTAATAAAATAAAAAGAAAAATTAAAAATTTTGAAAAAACCAAACGATTAAATATTTTTTTTTCAAAACTCCTCTGACTAAAAGAGGTTAAAAAACCGATTAATATAATAATACATCCAAGAAAATCCATCGGGGCTGCCATTGCCATTTCCGTTCCCAATATCAGTTACATTGTAGCAGCATAGAAAAGCTATTTACGCACTCCAGAGAATCTCAATTAGTCACGAACTGATAAAACTGCAAAATTTTAGGCACGGGAATGGAAGCCCCGACGGATTTTCTTGGATTTATAATTATATTAATAGGTTCTTACTTTCTTTTAGTCGGGGGGAGGGGTTAAAAAAATACTATATTTGTCGCAGTTTTTAAAAAAAAATTAATTTTGCTTTTTATTATTAGTCTTGATAGCTAAGTTTATAATTTAATGTAGCTAATGGAGATAAATAGGAGGAACTTTGGAGGAACATTCCTTTGCAACAAAATGTTGCGGCCTTCCTTGGTAAGTCAACACCATAACACCTATCTAAGAACCATCACCGATTAGTCTCAAATATTTTGCAGAAAACCATATCTAAATCGGTTAAACCATTTGAAAGATAAATAGGAACGTTCCTTTGTAACAAAATGTTTATTGCGGCGCCCCTTGGTGAGTAATCACCGTAACAACTATCTAAAAACCATTGCCAATGAATCACAATTTTTTCAAAAAATTTTTTACAGAAAGCTAAATCGGTCAAACCGTTTTGGTCAAACTGTATCACCCTAAACGCATACACCTCTTCCGTTCCGTCGTGAGGGTAAAAATGTATTAATTACGTCATTATTGAGCCAACAGCGAGATATTTTAAGAAACATTATTATGTTGTGAATGAAGCGTCGCATCGTTATAAAGGAAATCGTATAATAGTATATTTATTATTAATACGTTGATTAATATTGAATATATCAACGACAATTAATATTATTTATTTAGAAAACATGCAAAAAACAGTCACGAAATGTTTACACTATTACCACTAGAAACTCAGGGCTGAACTCCGCGTTACTTAGGTATGCTGAACATCTATACCTATCCATCTTATTTTTTGCGAAACGCAAGCTTATGTACATATACGTATATTTTCAGGGTATTTTAACCTAAATTACTTATATTGCTTTTATTAGGAATATTTGATAATTCCCATACAAATAAATTGAAAAAACAAATACATTTACATAAATATTCAAATATAGGGAAATTACCTCAAAATAGGTGCCGCCTGTGGCTAAGCGAAAATATATTCTTTTTTACAGTTAAAAATAGTTTTTTTATCATTATGATTTTTGCATTAGTTGCACCAATTTTTTAATTAGGTGGCCAGTTCCGAGTAGCACATTTTTTTACAGAACGAACAATCAAAGTTTTATGACAATAATTACGCAATCCTAAAAGTGCAATTTTCAATTTTTTTTGAAGATACCGTAACATTTGTTGCAAAAGTTAAAGTCCGATTAACTTCACAATTTAGCCACTTCAGTAATGCATGGAGATAGCTCCATACTTTTTTATATGTTATCTTAAAGTCGTGAAAATGTAAGTCTGCTAAAAGGAAAATAAAAAACCTCAATGTTATTGAAATGATTTTAATAACTTTTCTCAAATATTTATATTCAAACTATCTTGCAACCTATAGAGTCGATTATTAACTCAATGAGATATTATCATAGGTTTTTCCAAAGTGGCAAAAGAATGTGATTTCATCTTCAAAACGGTCCCCACAATTTTAATCAATAGTCGATTTTTGATCTAGCAAAACGCAATTGTTTTTTTTTTCAAAGGATTGAAAATGCTCAAAAAGACCTCGCACACATCGGAGAGTTTTAAAATTTCTTTATTTTTTTCTGTACTTTAATATATCTAATTGATACATATGGCGGACTTATTGCTACGCATATCTTACCGTCAATATCTTACAGTCAACCAGAACACCAGTCCAGCCCCGCTCGAGGAACCTGAGTTCCCGCGGTGCGCCTCGCAGTCAAAGCCGTATTGTGATCAACCCAACACACCACAGTGACGACTTTAAAATTTACGCTTGTTTCGAACCATTTTCGGCTAGGAAGCTTATGGAGCAATTTAGAATCATATTTGCACATTCTTATGAAAAACGATTAAAATATACTGTTGTATTTTAAATATAAAAACTGATATCCTAGTACTTAAAGTCTCTCTTTCTCAACTATGTCTTACCCAAACTTGCGTGATGTACAACAACTAGCAAGTACTTGCGCGATGTAAAACAACTGATAAACTCGTAGAACTGATAGCTTAGTTTGTCTCAACTTTGACCCGATCAATATATGTTCATGCATAAACCAACTTGTAGAGACAAAGCTGCAGAATTGATCTGTATCTACATTGAAGTTATTTAGGAAGAAATGATTTATAGACATATAATAAAATTAATAAAACACAAGAATGTTGTTTCTGGAATATTTAGCTGTCTGTGTGTTTGCTTTAACACGCGTCAGGTAAAAATGGCAAACAATTACAAATGGATTTTTTGGAAAACATAGAGTTTGACTTGAAGTATCAATTAGTTTTTGACGTGAATACGTTTTTAAATTTGCTACCATACGGGGGCAATCCAAAAAACCTAAATCGGGGGATACAGTTTGGCGTTGCAGTTTCGAATCTGTCCTCTACATCAAAAATTAAATGCGCGCGGTGGAGGGGGAAGCGCCACCATTTTGAAGTTATTTTGCCATTACATTACATTCGAGATTTGCAATTAGTATAACTTTTGATTCGGAAAAGCTACGATGTTCGTTTAAGTTTTAATCGTTACCTGTCATCAAAATCTATCGATTGTATATAAAACATTAGTTTAAAGTAGTGACAGTGAATATAATAAGGCGTTAGAATAAAAAACTATTATCAAAAATATATAATGTCGCCCTATGCGCTATTGTAACACAATAATTATTTGTTTCCTTGCTTTTATCATAAACAAATTGTTGTCATACAACGAAATCTAGATCGTGGTAAAGAATTTAAATAAAATAGAAATAATACTATATCACGTAGTTTCATTGAGTGATAAAAAATTTAATTTAGTTTTTATTTCGTCGGAATTGGTTTACCAGGAGATATGCGAATTTATTATAACAATAGATGCATTACATCAACAGAAGGCGCTACATATATTTAGATTTACGCAATATAGTTTTCCACCGAGACAGACATTGGCGAAATTAGTGTGGCGAAGGCAACCTGAATGCGGGCAGATATTATGGTCATCTTCCGCAAATAAAATGTTTCTATGTTTTATATATTCCTTAAAAACTTATTTTATTTCCATAATTCGTATAAAATTTTAATCTTACTTTATTATATTATCGATGCATATAATAAAATTGTAGAATTGACGTGTCCGTACTTTGAAGGTATTTACGAAAAAAAAAATGGGAACATAACAATAGAAGTAGAACACAAAAATCTTGTCTATGGAATGTTCGTCCGTTGTCTGTGGTCCTGTTTACTTGTTCGTACATCATGTAAGATCAGCTAAAAGAAATTCGATGAAGTTTTTACTGGTGAATTCTACGGGTTTGGGCTAACATATAGGCTATGTTTTATCCCAATCGGTTATAAAAAAGGAGATACTCTAATTTGACGTTTCAATGCAAACTGTACTTACTTCAAAAAAGTTTAATTTTATAATTACTATGATAAATGGCATTAGGCGTATTAATCTCAGAGTTAAGAATAATATTTCCTAACAGTCCATACGCGAACAAAGTCACAGGCACGGCTAATCGGATATAAAGTTCTTTACCCTAAACACATACGCTCAGGACTCTAAAGACCGAACCGGTAGTGGCATCTCAACTGGCACTATTCATGGCAAGTGAACTGCTAACCATTTATATTAGTAGTTGCGAATAAATTATTCTAAACTTAAATTATGCTGAATAAATTATTCTGAATTTAAATTTCTTTGATTCAGCGTCTTAATGTACGATATCTTTTTCTTTTATCGTTTACTCCAGAACATTATTTGTTGTTTTCAATTACAGCCCGAGGGCTTGCTATTTCCAGCTATGTCAGTACGGTGACATCTTATTTTCCTTATTCTCTTGTGACGTTTAGGAGCTCGTGTGTCGCTTGAAATACAAATGTACTATCCATTTTAAATATTCATGGAAGCTCCACGTATTTCTTAACATTGTTCGCGGTCAATATTACGATACACCAAAAATGTCTTGTATGGTCGTGTCTTTATATGGTTGTGATAGTGATATTGTTTTGCGTCGTTAAATATTTTATTATTTACAATGAAACTATGTTTTTAATCTCTGACTGATTTCGTTTGCAGTTTTGTTGAATCTTGCGCATTCTAAATATGCAGCGTGAGGATGTTTGCGGTTACTGCAATTGTAACAAATAAATTCGTCATAATTATGTATGTTATTTCATAGAGTAAAGAATTTTTTGTTTTTTGGGCTTAGTACAAAATCGGGTTATGCGATTGACATGAAACTTGTGGCACTGTATATCTTGTAGGATTAAGATGTATGTGGGGTAAATATATTTTTAAGAACATGCGCGTGTACAAGAGTAACGATTTAACGATTGAATTGAAAGAAGCTAGTGTATTGGGTGTATTTTTGCTTTAAACTTTTAAGTCATTATTACCACAATGGATGAAATATTTTAGACAACATGAAATTGTCCTTAAAAGTTCGGTATATATTGCTAATTATTGTACATTGTCTGTTGTGACCAGTTTTTTTTTTGCAAAATGGTGTTACTGAAGTGTTTCTGAGTTAAATAAGCTAAACCGTTATAACTAAATCAAAATAATGTCTGAAAGAATTGTTTATGATAATGAAATCTACAAAAGGTTGAAAAAAAAGTATATATAAGGTATGGAATTTTTAACTGATGTATTGAGAATAATGTTAAAAAATTAACCGTAAATATTAATGATATACAAAAACTATTAAAACAAACTCGAAAAAGGGCTATCTTTTTTTAAATCCGGCAAAGTCGGGATGGATAGCAAGTCTGAAAAAAATAGAAAATATTCCTTACAGATGACTTTGTTTTATTGATGTAAATTTTTGTCCAATCAATTAAAAAATGTGTAGAAATTTATTTTCGATGTGTTATACTTTAGAAAATATGAGACTTTTTTCAAAATTACAACTAGGCATTTATAAATAATCTATTACTGTTGCGAAATAATCTTTTGCCTTTAAAATATTTTCCTTCTACTAAATGTATACTTTCAAATTAATAAACGGTTTATAGTTAAGAGTTTAGATTGAATGTATGTATGAAAATGTCGTAATATAATATTTGATAAAACACACGCAATTGTCATGGTTTGAATCCGGAAAGATCTTTTTAAATAAAACATGTTTTAAAATTGTTATTAAGTTAATTTTAAATACACTTACTACAAGCGAATGAACATAACATCAAGACGTTAATAAGATGTTTTTGTAAATGTCGATAGTAATTTTGTCATGGAAATTTATTATCCAAAGGCGAGTTTTAAAGGAGAAGCAACAATTAAAAAAATGTTTAAAAATTAAATCGTCTTTCGATCCAGTAAATTATTTTTTTTTATAAATAGGTTAGGGATATCAAATAAAATTTGGTTGTTATATAAAATAGCTAGTAAAATATATCGGTCCTACACAATAAAACAATTGTATGTGAAAAAAAATAGTCATGTGAAAAACTCCGTATTTTGGAAAATCATGGACCAATTCTCGTTGACAATTTTCTGTGGCCTCAATCACGTGTATTATTTTGATGTTTCACTTTTTTTTAAGTTCCTGAAGTCATCTAGTTGAGATGCATCATGTTTATTCATCATGTATTTGTTTAGTAACATGAAGTGTGAAGTTAAAGGCTTTGGACCTATTTTTAGTTTACATCGGTAAGTAAAAAGTAGATGAAACTGTATTGGTTTTGATGCACTGGTAAGTTTTAAAAAAAAAAATGACGGAATTTTATTATGATTAATTCAAATTTCCGTATGACATGAATAAATTTAAATCAATCAGACTAATAATATTTTTAAATGGAATCTTTTTCGAAATAATACACCTACACACTCATCTAGGTTAAACTAATTATCTTAAAAACTTTGGAAGCGTTTTACAAGGAAATACTTCTGATGGACACGTGTAAATGTATATATATATATATATATATGTGTGTGTGTGTGTGTGTAAAGCGGGTGTGAATTATTTTCGCCCCCCATCATTAGACAGGTGTTTTAAAAGTAATTTCAATTTACTACTCTCCATTTCTGAACCCCTTTCGGAAATGTTAAGCCTTAACATTATTTATGATGTATGTTCACCACTTCAATTTTCGCCAATGATTTTGTAGAATCAGAAAAAACTTTAGTGTAGTACGAAATTAAAATTTTGAATTAAATTTGTTTCGATTGACTTACAACAATTTCAAAATATAGATAACTACAGAACCGTACTTTATATAATACACTCTTGGTCTGTTTTTAGTCATATCTTTAGTGGAAAGACAAACACAAATTCACTTAAATGTTCAGAAAAACACAAATTCTATTTCCCAGATGTTAAATAGAAAATCATTTACATATTACACGGTTCACCTGCGTCACTTGATTGGGACGATCTCCATAAAGGTGCGTGAATAATGCGGTGCGTGATATCGAATCCGAATTGTAAGGTAAAAAGAGCAAGCTGGCTGGTAATTGGGAAATCTGATTGACGGAAAGTCGTCGATGCGCGGCGCCGTGTAAGGGTTGAGGAAGCCGTGTAGAATGGTGGAATCGACACCTGCTGGGAGTCGAGTGGAGCTTAATGTACTTTGAAGAAATACGCAGGTCTCATCGGTCAAAGTAATGTTTATTATTCGTGTAGAAAATTGAAATGTTTAAATTCGTTTTAGAAGCTTTGTTGGTCGTGACTTTTGTGTTATCCTGATTTCTTCCTCGTGCTGTATTCCTGAAGATTATCTCTTAGAATCACCTTCTCTATGATAATTCTTCGCCATATCTGTATCTGTCCTTGACGGCATGGAACGTATCGTGAACTTTTTGTTGTAAAACGTAAGGATCTAGTCGATCCGTCTTAAGACGGTGCTACGTATTACCTCGACTTTACCGATAGTTACCCACTGTTCGAAGCTGTGGCCATCTTACCTGGCTACATGGCTTTATCAACACTTCCCTTTACAGAATAAAGAAATATAGTATTCTGCGGAGGCAGATGTTGTATAGTCATATCTTTATACTCATTTGACGCCAAATGGACTAATTAGGCAATTAAGGACATTTATAGCATTTTCCTTCAATGCCAGATCTCGAAAAAGTCGATACGGTTGATGTCTTTTAGGGGTATTTCGTTGCTCCGTGGCCTCTAAAAGGGATTGATGGATCCGGCTCAGCGTTGCTTTATATTGGGATATATTTTTAAATATATTTTAAATAAATAATTTCACAGAAACTCATTAAAAAGTATTTATAAGGATAACGCATGACCAAACCCAGCTGTAGCTTTATTCACATTATTTTTAAGTATATTTTATTTATACTCTCAAACGGTTTATATTTTGGGTCAGTCCATAAAATCTAAAGTTAAAATATTCAAACGCTACATAACCTAAATATTTATCTATGACACATGAACCTGGGCATTTAATAAAATGATGTCAGAGCAACTAAAAGTCACTCAACGTCCTTAAAAAGAGATTACTTTAAAAAAATTATAAAAAAGTGCTACGTCGATCAAATTGAATGATGAGTGTCCAACAAAATTGAAATTATTTCAATTTTGTTGGACACTGTGAAATGAGAGTGGGCAAGTCATGTGATGTGTTATAGAGACAACAAATGGATTCCAGATACTACTAGTCGGAGCCCAAAATATGTCAAAAGGCCAGCGGATAGACTGAGAATATTATGGCACGATGAGCAGGAAGACATTGTATGATTGACATGAGAACGATTGACAATGAACGAAAAACATAATAATAACGATAACATATTGAGTAGTTTAATTGATTTACTACATTAAACGTGCTTGATTAACAAATGAACAAACACATTAAATGCTAACAAACAAAGCCATTCAGAAACATTACCTTCACTGCGGTCATGATTATATTTAGTTTTAATCGCCTTTTATGTAATAATTATTTAGTATCATAGTTAATTAATAAACGATATTGTCAATAATTTAGTTATTTATTCAGTGCTTTAATCGAGTGCAGTGCAACTTAATTTAGTAATATAAAATGTATAATATATATATATATATATATATATATATATATATATATATATATATATATATATATATATATATATATATATATATATATATATATATATATATATATATATATATATAATGCTAGCACAATTAACCATATACATAAAAGAGTATATATAATAAGCGATCCATAAAAATGAATATATGTAATAAAAGACTGTGTATGTTCGTAACCACTTAGTATTCGCTACAACAGCCTATCGCCTCCCGCTCGTAGCTATGGTGGTAGATAACTATTGGTCTTCTAACGATGTTAAGAAGATTTGGTAGCGGTGGTTGTACGTGAGTGAGAGTGGATAGCGAAAGTATGGGAACTTACGGAATATTTTATGTGAATGTTTCAGTTTTTTTCTAGAAAGTTTAAGAATTTTGTAAAAAGTTCCACCATGTTCTGGAATGTCGTCGATTTCTCAATCCCCTCCACTCCGGCCAACGAATATCGAATAGATCTGAATATTCAAGAATGTTCTGAACTGGAAATTGTACATGTTATATTCTGAAAATGTCGATTCTCGAAGGTATATAAGCCGATCTCCGGCGCGCATGCATTCAAGAATGTTCTGAACTGGAATTTGTACATGCTGTATTCCAGAAATTTCGATCCTCCAAGCTATATAAGACATACTTCGGTGCGCGTGTATTAGTTTTATTTTAGCGACGAAAAAGAACTAGAAGAAAGAAAAGAATAGAAAGCGAAAGTCCAAATGAAATGTTTGCCTTTTTTAATTTTTGTTTGTTTCATGGTTTAAAGAAACAGAAGAAAGAAAAGAGACTTACAAGAACACAGGAAACAGTGCGTCGAATAAGAGAAAGTCAAAGTGAAGAACAGCGTGAAAATATTATAGAAAAAATAATATTAAAAACATGTCTCTGAATTTCATCTTCGTGTACAATTCTTTAAAAAACTAATATTAATGTCTCTATTATGGAATAGTTCGTTTAATCCAATTTTGCGGAATAAAAAGTACGACAATAGCTAATATGCTTGATTGAATCAACAAGGCGACGGCCCAGATATAAAAATAAATACATATGTTTACTAAATTATTTTCAAATATCAGTATAGTCACCTATATTGATACTCTTCTTTCGCATTACTCATTACATCACATTTAGTAATATTTCCCCATTACCCTCACGCGTCAGGCTTTGAATGCAACTTCTACTTCTTCATTTGATTTAAATTCCTAGCCTAGTTTTTTTCCATAATTGGTAAAGAGATTGAAGTCAAACGGCACCAAATCAAATCAAAAGGGGGTGAGGCAGTAATTCGAACATATAATTATGAATTCTAGTCATAGTTTCTAAGTACATAGGAGTACGTACTTTGCCCTGATAAAACAAAACAATTTCGTTTACATTTCTGGCTGCTTTCATTTTATTTCAACACGTGACTAAAGTAAAAGGGTGGGTTTATAAGTGAAGTTTATTGGGGTACCCTTTGATAGGTAATGAACAATAATCACTTCCTTCAAGTCCCAGAGAACTGGTGTCATCACTTCATTTGCAAACTGAATCATTTTGGTTTTCCTTGAGGCTGGTTCCGTTGTTTTTCAATTTTAGAATGCTGTTTAGGCCCGTAGTATAATTGTGGAGCCAAATTTATTCAGTGGTCATAAATATGTCGAAAAATTCTTGTTAATCAGCTTCAAACAAATCCAAACTGGCGAGCGAACAAACTCGCTATTTGTTTCGCTTTTGTCGGATTGAAAGGAAGACACCTTAGAAAGTACGAGTATCATTTCGTAGTGAATAATGTTTTCAGTTCACTTATAATAAGTTCATATAATCTCTATAATTTTCAATGTGCGGTCTCATTTGAAATTGCAGATTTTTCCAACGTTTTGCCGACCACTTTTAAATTCAGCTGATCTCTTTTAGCAGTTCCTTCTAGCATCGACACCACGCTTTAATGGATTTGCTTCAGGATTACCCTTTTCCCAATTGGTACTTAATACAAGCGCGATGTTCAATTCTATCCATGTTCAAGAAATCCGTCACTTTCACCAATTAAGTCTGTATAAATTTGGAACCAAACGCAACAGAACAATTAACCTGTGCCCAGCGGCGACTAAAGAATTAATGAACGTAATGAGAATAGTATGACTGCAATATTGTAATTATATCTGTAGAAGGCTGTAAACATTTATATGCATCCTCGTATAATAATTAGCGATATGTGCCGACGAACTTATTGATTTTCCTCTTATCTTCAATACCTTTAGTTTATATTACTAAAACTTTATTTGAATGTTACTAAAATTGTTTCAAAGTTTAACTCATGAATGTAACCAAAACACTTTAACTCCCCCTCATTTAAATTTGTTTTTACTCATTACTTAGATGTTTGATAAATATATTATACATCCTATGTCCTTGTGCATACTCATAAAGAAGGATGTTGAAAATCTCACATTTTTAAATGGTAAAATTTCATATCAATTAGATAAATAGCGTTTGTGCTAAACTGTATGATTTTCCATGAAACCTAAAGACAAACTCACAAATTTTTAAGAAAATTATTTTCCTTTTGAGCTTCTAATTTTGAAATCGCTACGCATACTTGTTTTCGGATATTTCATTTTATTTTATACATAATTAATTGTTTTTATGTTCGTACCACAATGTAAAAAAAACGAAAAATATTATTGAAATTATACTTCTTTAGGCGCGTTATGAAAAAATGATGAGAGTAAAATATTAGGATGCGAGCACGATGCAACAAAAATCGACAGGATGAAGTTGGCCACTAAATATGTATTTACTTACATGCGTGTAGTGACTGATACTACATTCATGATAGTTATTGAGGTATTTGTAAATACATAACACGTATTTTATATTCATACAAATCTAAGTTATATCCGTGCTTTTGAACAATATTTTTTAATAGTTGAAGTTTAACAATGGTCCATGTAATAAAAAACATTTATTTATTGTGGATAATCGTTACAGAAATAGTGCTTATAAGTTTTTTAAAAATATATTTTAAGTGTATTTATCTAAGTTTGGTTAAGTTTCGGTGTGTATTTATTTGCATTATAAAATATAAATAATGACTTTATAATTTATTAAATACTTAAATTTATAAATTAAACTAAAATGTTCGGCATATTTATTTATTCCCTTATTAATTAAATTTAATTTAGATTGTTGTATTAAATTTAACAATTCATCCTATACACGTGTTTATATTAATTGTATTTCTTTAAATTTTTAAAATAATTAAGTTTAATTTTAAAATTTATTTAATTAAATAAATAAAAAATAATGATAAACATTAGTCATAATTATTGATATTATTATTATTATTTAATTATTAAAGCATAATGATTGTAATTCTAGATAAAAAAAAACAAATTTTTACTACTTTTTATGAGAAAATAAATTTTAATTTTTAAAATTTGGTTATTTGATTGAACTTAGATTTTATCAACCGTATTTATAATCACGCTCCAGTCCTTTTATTATTTTCTTTCTATTAATTATTTGCTCGCTAAATAAAGTTATTCTTGTATTATGCCAAAGGATAAGAAACTCCTAATAAGCTTACATAAGTGTACGCACAAGTTTTTTTTTAAAACAACATATTTATTTGTTGCTAATACGGTCAGTTTAAATTTCCGTAAAAGTTACATAAACATTAAATGAAAAATGTTGTTTCCCATAGAAATAATAAAATCTATATGTCTATTCGTGATTATGTCTTAAATAAATTGCTATTTTTGACTTGCATTTCCTAAATCTTTATAGAAATAAAGTGATAAATAATTATATTTAAATAAATATTTTTATTTAAATGGTAAATATATTTTTCTTGCCGGAAATGAATGGGAGGAAAGAACAGAATTTTGTCGGCAATACCAAATATTACAAGCCATTATCGAAATACTAACGGACACAACAAAAAGACCGAAAGGATATGAATCGCGAAGGGCGATGCCAAAAAAGCATCGAAAATGACATTATCGTGCTCTTTAATGGTCTCCTAGACCCCATAAACATATCTCATAACCGTGCAGTTCCATCGTGACGTCATGCCCTGCCTCAAACTTGGTGACGTCACACTGGCGCCATGGAGACGGACGGAGCCCTTTGTGTTTCAATGGGGTTGAGTTTAGGGCGATTTTTAATTTCGCGTTCTTTTTCCTCACATTGTCTTTTTACCGGTCTTCCGGGCATACCTTTAAGCTTTTGTGTGCTTCAAGTTTACAATGCAAGAACCCTTTAGAAGAAGGTTTCACTTTATTACCCTTCTGTTAGTCTATATATATAGTATAGCAAAATATCTCGTCAAATGTCTCGTAATTTAGAAGCAAAGGCGAAATATTTTAAGATTATTTTTTATTGAAGCTGTAATAGTTAAAACAATATAAATTTATTATGCGTTGCTGTTTTTATTTTCTTTCTCAAATTTAAAAATAATTTTGGTGAAAAAAAGAAGTTAATTTCATAGATATCAATTCTAAGCCCTCAATATCTACGCAACGAATGATTTGAGTAATCGTAAAAATTAACATTACCAGGTTGACCCTAACAATTATTAGGGTCAACCCTATAAACTCAAATATCGAAAAATATTAAATTCTCCAATATTTAATTATATGAAAAAATACGGTCTTAGCAGTTTTCATTTGTGGATGTTTGATCACTTTACCGTCTGTCCATTTTACATTCCAAAAGAGAAAGATTAGGACAAATAGAAAGAGAAAAATTCTGGTGGAACTTTTTGTACTTACATATTTTCAAGATTATAAGTATCCAGCTGATACGCACGGCTTCACACATGGAATTAGGAAAATGGAAATAAATTTTCTTTTCCGACAAACTGGTATAGTTTTCAATTAGGCCAGTTATATTATATAATTACGAGGTAAATATTATTTTGAACTTGATTGATCAGATCTGAAATTTTACATTTGTACAGCGCGACACGCCACGCCGGTTATGCGATACTATATGCGGTAGTGTAGTCACCATGAATAAGGTATATTAAATGAAACACGTTCTATTAAATTAATAGGAGCGCATTCAATTTTTCTTATGCAGTTATAGTTTTTGTTTGTGTATATATTCACTGCTCTGCTACTGTGAATATTAGCGCAGTTATCTATAACCTACTCGTACCTTTGAATCTAGGATGTATATTATATATACCCAATTTCATGGAATTCCCTTGAACTATTTAAGTGTGAAATAAAGACAAACGAATAAAACAATTGTAGGGTGTACTTACGACCACCCGATTGAAGTGAAAAGTTGTAATTTTAAAATGTATTTATAATAATAATTACATTGATGTTTATTACGAATCATTGACAAGACGAAATTATTATTTTGAAACACAATAACATACACGTATTATATTAAACTACTCCCAATTTAAATATTAACATAAAAAAGTAGTTCACTTGACCGATGTCGAAGGAAGCCGAGTTTACCCGATTCGGCGTCACCGATCCGAGCGTAACGACTCGGTTTTGTTCAGTGCTCAGAAACAGTGTGCATGATGCTCCTAAAGAAGTTTCCCTTCAGGAAACAACAACGTTAAACATTTATTATTTAAGTAGAAGTTCAATAACAACTTTCCGTATTATCTCTTCTATAAAATACAATGTTATCCTCACATAATAACATAAATATTTATGACGTCGTATAATCATTATTCGTCGTTTTATTCTGTTACCAATAAATAGTGTTAAACTCGTACTGTTCCGGATATTACGGATGCTAAATAATAATACATCTTACGGATTATAAATAATACACTACAATCCATTACGTCTAATAATTTATATAATTTCGACACACTTGTTACAAATAATCCTAATAGTTACACAAAAATATTGGGTAATGCAAAAACGTGAACAAATATTTATTTCTGAGCAGAAAAATTAGGTTACACAATAGTTGCATTTGAGATGGACGCCCCTAAATTGAGAATTATTCTCAGTGCTCCACATATGAAACAATTAACGTTATATGAGATTCTGATAATCATGAACAATTTATATGTCTCTATCTGGAAAATCGACTGAAGTCCCTAGAAGAAATTTTCTTCGTTATACGACAATGAGTACGTAATGCCATATAAAGCACTTTCCACACAGATTGACTTGTATCTTGTTGTTCATTATAATATTTTTTCTCTTGTCATAATTAGTCTTTGCAAACAAGATAGGCACTATATCTATATAAGTAATGAGTTTTTCCTATAAATGTGAAAGACTTTTCTCAAGGTTAGCTTAACCATTAATCAACTTAAATGTCAAATTGTTAGCTCGCTGATAAGTAATGGAAAGAAAAAAATTTGGAATTTTGCGTGTTCATTGTTCAAGAAGTCGACTGAAACTAACTAAAGTTTTTTTTGTTAATGTCTTCGTGCTTAATAATAACGCGAAATTTAAAAATTGTAGCACGGAAAAACCATATTAAAGAAATTTTAATGATGAATTGTGTTTTATTACATGTTAATTTTGTGTTTAAACTGATGTACAAGGAGGAAATATTTTTAATCGTTTGCAGAAGGGTATGGAACTAATTTATATTGAAACGAAATTTTTTCAAATAATTCTTAATAAAAGCCAAATTTTTTAGAAAGTTTTTTATTTTTCACTTTTTCATTCATATTACTACAAAAGCGTGTTTTTCAGTTTTTTTAAACCATAACTTTATTTTTTTTATCCTTTAAACAAAATCTTTACATTTAAATTTTTTGTTTTAAGACTAAAAAATGTTTTTCCAGTTTCTTTTACTACATTTTTATTTTTTTTTAATTATTTTGTCGTCATCGGTTCTTGACATATATGCAAATTTTAAATAATTCTGACATGCGGAAGTAGGTGAAGATTTAATTGAAATATTCCGGTACATTGTTACATACATAGTGAAGCTAATAAAAGTATGTTGAAAATAATATTTCTCCTGTGCCTTTTATTGAATGAGTTGTGTAAATCTGTAAAGATATGTAGATATGTTAAAAATATATCTAAAAAGTGTGCAAAGTTTGAAAGTATCTATAAAAACCTTTGGAGCACTCTGTACATATGTGTGTATAAGATATCTTATAATGAACATTTTTACAATTGTAGTTTCTAAAAAAATATTTGTCAAGCAAGAATAAAATTTGTACTATGAGAGTTCTGTATAAATTTAGGCACTTATAAATATTTAAGGGTACATAGTAATTATATTAAACTATTTAAAAATGCTAATCCTATTTTTTGCATAATTACTTTGAGTTCACATTTCGTTTAAGTTCGAAGATGGAAAATTCACCACCAATCAAGTATTATTAAATAAGACTAAAAATTAAAAATGGCACTGTGTTATTAATATATAATACTAAAATTAAATTTCGTTAAAATATAATTAATTTCTACTAAAATTTACTAAGTTCGCTGAAATAGGGAAATTATTTTCGATGGAATTTCTTTCTCAAATCTAACTGCCAATTCCAAGGGTGATTTTTGGATAATTTAAATGCAATTGTTATGTATTTGTCCCTCGTACCTTATTATATTTTCATTAACAATATAAATAACATAGAATTTTCATTAACAATATAAACAACTATAAAATTCACCCGGCCTTGGCTTGCACAGTCATCAGCATTTTTTTAAAGTGGCTGTGACCGAAGTGGCTCGATTTTTTAATGTATATCCATCCATCTTCTTGTTACTATCGACTTTTTACAACTATGATAGCAATTTTATTTCAAAAACAAACACTTTGGTTTGGAAAAACAAAGGCGGGAAGCATTGAGTTCATTTTTCGAAACTCTAATGGAATACTTTCGAATCTGGCCGTCTGTCCGTTGGTCACAGGCGATTTTTTCGGAAACTGACGTAAAAATTTTCAATTGGGCATCGGGACAAAATATGGTGGCCAATTATAGACGTGAGTTGCAAAAAGTTGAGGGTGCGGAGAGAAATAAAAAAAATTATTTCAAGGTTATCGTTTAGAAGGATGTCACACTATAACTTATTGAATCAACAATACATATTATATACCTTTTTATGAATTTGTTTAAATTTTTTTCGGAGAAAAAGTATAAAAATTTCTGTCTCGTAACCTTATTAACAAAAGTATCGCTACGAAGAAGCTGAAAGAAATTATGAACATTGAGAATTAGATAGAAATTGAATCAAGATTATCAGGATTGAAAAAATCTAACGCGATTAATTGTTATAAACAATTTAATTGTTCATTTCCTTCTGAACCATTGGTTGTAGAGAGAAAGTTTATCAACAAAAAATATTTCTCACGATCTAGGAATAACTTTTGTTTTTGTAATTTTTTTGAATTTTGAATTTTGCTGAGACGTAATGCTCCGCGGATACACGATGTGAAATGGCATATGTGCGATTGGCAGCGGCTAGAGCGACAGTTGGGCGCATTTTAAGCATATGGTGGAAGTTCATTACAATTAACATTTAAGTGGGGGCTGATGAAGGGACCCCAAATTGTGCAAGCATAGCTTACACTTAGCCGGTTTTTTATACTACAAAATTAGTTGTACTCGATAAAAAATCTACCTAATAAAAAGCATTTTATCGAGAAAGAAACCGAGTTTTAGACGTTGCTGTATGTCTCTCAAAATATTAAACTTGGCCGTGATAAAATCTTATTTCTCTAACGCTTTGCTATATGATAAAGTCAATTAAAACCACTATAATGTTCTCTTTGCATAACTCTGGTTATTAAAGTAATAAAATTACAAGTCCATTAAAAGTGGCTAAGTTGAACGTGGCCATAACATTCAAGCTGTAACATGCAATAAACTCAGAGGCAAAATTCTAACTCAATCATCTAAACTTCTCTAGGAAAGTTCTTCGTGAACTTGGCTGCTTTTATCTCACTACTTTTTACGAACACTTTGTAGATAGACATTTGGTCCTTTTTAAAGCAATATTTTTGATAAGATAATATATCTATCATTAGCATCAATTAATTTAGTCAACGAGTGTACAAAGATTGTGAAAGCATTCCACGTTTGTAAAAATATTTAGTTGTTATTCTCTATTGCTTTGCTATATAATAAAGTCTATAAACCCACTATAATGTTCCATTTGCATAACTCTGATTATTAAAGCAATAAAATTAGAAGTCTCTTAATAGTGGCTAAGCTGAACGTGGCCATAATATTCAAGCTGTAACATGCAATAAACTCAGAGGCAAAATTCTAACTCAATCATCTACACTTCTCTAGGAAAGTTCTTTGTGAACTTGGCTGCTTTTATCTCACTACTTTTTACGAACACTTTATAGATAGACATTTGGTCCTTTTTAAAGCAATATTTTTGATAAGATAATATATCTATCATTAGCATCAATTAATTTAGTCAACGAGTGTACAAAGATTGTGAAAGCATTCCACGTTTGTAAAAATATTTAGTTGTTATTCTCTATTATTTTGCTATATAATAAAGTCTATAAACCCACTATAATGTTCCATTTGCATAACTCTGATTATTAAAGCAATAAAATTAGAAGTCTCTTAATAGTGGCTAAGCTGAACGTGGCCATAATATTCAAGCTGTAACATGCAATAAACTCAGAGGCAAAATTCTAACTCAATCATCTACACTTCTCTAGGAAAGTTCTTCGTGAACTTGGCTGCTTTTATCTCACTAATTTTTATGATAACTTTATATATAGACGCTTGGTCCTTTTTACAGCAATATTTTTGATGAGATAATGTATATGTCATTAGCAGTAATTAATTTAGTCAACGAGTGACATGTAATAGCAAAGTGTATTTTTCATCAACACTTATCATCAACACTCTGGCATGTAATAGCAAAGTGTATTTTTCATCAACACTTATCATCAACACCTCTGGCATGTAATAGCAAAGTGTATTTTTCATCAACACTTATCATCAACACTCTGGCATGTAATAGCAAAGTGTATTTTTCATCAACACTCTGGCATGTAATAGCAAAGTGTATTTTTCATCAACACTTATCATCAACACTCTGGCATGTAATAGCAAAGTGTATTTTTCATCAACACTCTGGCATGTAATAGCAAAGTGTATTTTTCATCAACACTTATCATCAACACTCTGGCATGTAATAGCAAAGTGTATTTTTCTACATTTAAAAAAAAATACTATAGGTATTTTTTTTTAAATCCGTCGTTTCTATTGCTTTCTGTCTAAATGAAGAAGCAGCAATCTAATATATTCTTCTGAAATTTTTATTTAAAAAAAACATGTGACATTTATTGAATGTACTATGATACTGTTACGAGCCACAAGAAACATTTTATATGGACAACTGAATTCAAGTTTTTATATGGACAACTCAATGCATGTCTCAAAATCGCTTAGTGTAGTACAAGATGTTATTTTTATGAAAACATATTTTAACATTAATTGATATTGCTACAATTGGTTTGTATCTTGTGAAACCGTTTTTCTACACCAGAAAGGTCCCTTTTTATTTTATGCAAATTAGACTCGTTTTAAACCTGTATTTCTCAATCATTAGTGTTCTGGTCTGCATATTAATATGTTTACGGACCGATTTCACACGGGATAAGGACGTAATATGCCCTCTAGTCTAGACCTGTCTACTTTATGACTCGATTTGCAGTTAAATTAGTTTCCAAACAGGATTACCTCCGTTCGGAATAGAATATTCAAGGATTATCGTATTTTTCTGTTGGTGTTACTATAAAATATTAATTAATGGGAATTTTACAATAAATAATTTTTTAGTGTTTTTCATCTGATTTTTATTTAAAATTGGATTACCGTGTTTGGAATAACAAAATATAAAAAAATAATTGAAGAATAATAAATAGGGTTTGTTCTCTTTTTAACTCAAAGTTTTGTGAATAATTAAGGGAGCGTTGGATATTTTCATAGGTGACTTTTAACATACATATAATTTTTTTCTAAGATAAAGTATCAATTTTATTACTTTTCACATTCGAAATATTTATAATATAATAAGTACAATATAATATAAATCAATATAATCGATCATAGCCATTAGCTATGTGCATTGTAAGGAAAACATGGTTTATTTTGATATTGACCATTATTAGAAGTATATTATAGAAAATAGACCATGCGCTGAATATTTGTTTGAAGTATAATAGTTGTTATTAATATTTCATCTCTCAGTTATTTAGTACCTGAATTATTACAGTTTTTATTTCCATGAGTGGTTTAAGTCCAGCGTACATATTTTTTTTATGTCTTATTATATTTTCTTCCATCAAAACTTTATTGAATAACTCAAACATATATGATATTATAAGTTATAAATTAATGTATTTTCCTAAGAAAATAATATTTGAAAAAATTATTTTATGTACTTTTTTGCCATGAAAAATGAAATCCGCTGTAAAAGAAGTACTTTGTTTCTTTATACAATAAGTAGAGTTTTGTACAATATACCAGTGATGTATTTGATATACGGTATACTTGTGTGATAAATGATAATTAAATCTTATATTTTGTTTAATTAAATACAGTTCCCTTCCTTAATCCAATTGTATTCGACTTTATTTACAACAAAAGCTCTATTCTTACAACATTTGGAGTTTTTATCCAATAGCCGTTTTGACTTAGAATCCAACAATATTCCCCTCTGTTCTGCAGGATTCAAAAAAGATTTTGGACTTCACATAACAATATACAATAAGTATATAAATGTTTAAGTTGGTCGACAGTGTTGGCACCGACTTCAAAAATAAGTAGTTTCTTCTAGTATAAGTTACCTTCGTACGTTAGGTAAAATAAAGATTGTATCTTTTTTTATTTGTGGACCGATTTAATTGAAACTAAGCTAATCTCAATACATCACTGAAAACAGCATCTTAATCGGTTCAGCCGTTACTGAGATTAGCTTGCACAAAGAAGGTGCCCACAGACAAACAGATAAACTGACAAATAGACAAAAATTCTAAAAATGAGTGTTATGAACTCAGTATCACGATACTAAGAAGGAGCATTTCATTTTACTTAGAAATATGTACAGCTTTTTTAAATTTTTTTTTATATAAATGGATAAAAGATTTTCAAATCAAAGTATATATATATATATATATATATATATATATATATATATATATATATATGTATATATATATGTATATATATATATATGTATATATATATATGTATATATATATATATATATATATATATACTTTTGATTTGAAAATCTTTTATCCATTTATATAAAAAAAATTTAAACAAAATTTTATATATACACATATGTGCGCGTATTTATATATATATATATATATATATATATATATATATATATATATATATATATATATATATATATATAAATACGCGCACATATGTGTATACATAAAATTCATCCTAGTACACGTATAACAAATATTTAAAACTATCAAAGATTCTACAAGTCTCAAGCAAGTATTTCTATCAAATTCTAGTATCAGTTTATTTTAAATCACCGAAGCGTCCTCTCTAACCCTACATAAAATTCGATCAACTATAAATCAATAATAAATCAGCTGCCTGGTAACGTTTCCCTAAGTATCCAAAAGCCTCAGATCTCATCTAAGAGTAGTACTTTTATAAAATTCTGTTAATTTAATAAAATTCTAATAAAAGCATTATAAGTGTGTGCAAAAAATACCAAGACTTGCTTTAATTAGATGGGGGTGTGGGGATATCTATCAAATTTATGATTTAGTGTCAAATTAAAAAAAAACTAGTCTATTTCAAGTAATATTTGTAGAAGCTAGACATGAAAAGTCGCGACGTGTGCGGTACGGAGCATGAGTATAATGAATATAAATCACGCGACTATAATTAACAGAGCTCACGTTACGGTATCACCGAGGAAAGTATTTATTTTTTTTATTTTGGAAAATAAATTCGACACTGAAATTATAAACAATGTCATGTCTAAAAAATAAATTACACGCTTTTCCAAGATCAATGTCGTTAGTCATCTACTGTTAATAAGTTTTGTAATTAATTATATTTTCATTAAAAGCCAAAATTATGGAATGAAAGTTCTTTAGCTTTTAAGGGGCATCAAACTTATCCATTAGTCGTGTAGTTGTTACTTTACTTAAAGCATATTAGAGTAATATACCAAATAGTATTACTTAAGTACGCCAACAGAGTAGCGAAAAAGTAATGCTACGAAAGCTGTGAATTTTGATTTTTTAATGAAATTAAGTACACAACTAAAATGTATTTTCTTTAATGGGTCTAAATGACGGATGGGAAACTCTTACAGGAATATCTATCGGACACTTTACCCAGAGCTTAGTCACAGTATTATTAAGTGCACGTCGAGTCTGTTTTAATTAACGTTCCGATAACAGTGCAAGGTTTAGGCGGCAGGCGGGACGAGTGAGGGCGAGGGGGGGTATTAAGTGTCCATGTTCGGGCGTTTATTAAAATGTAAATTTAGTAGGAGGGCGGAGGAAGAGACAGTCTAGTCTCTGGTATGGATGGATAAATGTCTCTGGGCTTATTTGTTTGTAAGATGTGGACAGAGTTTCAATTAATTAACAGTTTTGTAACTGCGGCGTCTTGTTGGCGTTATGGCGGGCGATTTTGATCGATTGCGTCTTGTTAAAGGTAATTTATTTGAAGTAATAGTGTGCAGCGTTAAGATAAACAGCGTTAATTAATTTCCCATTTCATTGCAAAATATTCTAATGTGTTGATTCCCATCTACTATAAATTTGATAAAATAGAATTTAAAAAAAACTTAACAGTATATTGTCTCAGTTCCTTGGTCAACATCTGATCAAATAAACGTTATTAAATCATAGGTACGAAAGGTATATCTTTCGTTATTTTGATACTGTTTTCCAATATGGCATTCAATAATATAGTCAGTTAATATTAATATAACGGATTTTACCATTGTTACATAAGACTAAAATAAACGGTCCGCCCTAAACGTGTATTTGAATTGTGTTAACATTTTGCAATTGTATCAAAATATATATTTTCAAATTGTTTATCTCAGTTTATTCTTAAATATTATCACATTACGTATGTATTTGTACACAACAAAGGTGTGAAATTTGTAATAAGTAATAGTTAATACGCGATGTGCTTACATCTATCACATAGTCGATTTCATATTTTCGTTATCCCATTTTCAGATAAAATAACGAAAAATACACAAATTGTACGCTTAAAATATTTATTATATAAATTAGTAGAATCGTCTTACGAATATGCTCTATTCATTCTTTGTATTTATGTTTTATCGCCTAAATATCTTAGAAAGGATGATATAACAGACGATTTCCAATTTTCCACTCAGAATAGTGAAAGGAAACTTGAACTAACATTAGTAAAAAACTATTAGCAAAAAAATTAAATTAAAAAAAATATTAAACATCGTTATCTCAAATTGGTTTACACTAGTCTAAAGGATATACACCAGGTTAAATAATTCACCCATTTTTATTCCATTGTTATTTTTTACTTGAATACTTGTAAGCGTGAATATGCGTGTATATGTGAATACTTGTTTGAATAAGTGTCACTACTTGACAGCGCATTGCAACTAGTTATGTTATATGGATCAGCACAGCATAATTAGACGAATCTTTCTTTAACAAGAAACCATCATAGCCACTATGCATTAAAACTCAGTTTAATTCAAAATATTTCTCCTAGGTAAAGATATTTACATTATTTTTAAAAATATTTTTATTTAAAAATATATTTATATACTTGCCCGTGGATAAAAGTTTGTAAATCTAGGAAAGTGTAATAAACTGCAATTTTTCCCACACGCCCAATTTGCAATTGGAAATATAAAATATACAGTCGACAATTAAAAATATATAATTTATGTAATGGTATGAAAAAAGAACACGGAATTTTTACATTTAAAAATAAAAAAAATATTTCATAAAATGAAAAAAATATTTCAAAAAATAAAAAAAAATATTTTATAATGAGATGGAAGAAATATACTATTGAATTCAAAGTATCACGAAATGTTTTACGGAATTAAGATACCCAAGATTATTATATAGAGCTCATATCGCTTCTTAAATAGCTCTCATTGTCTTAATAAGAAGATATAAACCAAGCTAAGTAATTAAATCTTGTAGGAAAAATGACGTTTTGCGTGCAACGCAGACAATATCGTCTAAACACATGCGTCAAGAGCGCCACAAAAGTATGTTGTTGACTACAAATAATTTTTACAAAATTGTCTTTGCAATAACAGCAAAAACAAATCAACTATCAACACTTGGAATTAAATATAGTCTCTTAGGCATAAAAGAATATCTCTCGATCCTGAAAATTAATTATGTCTTTTATTCATAAATACTACGGTAAATTTATTTTAATGTTGTATGATAATTGAATTCATTAACTATTCTATTTCATAGATTTGAGATTTTGTAAATTGGATAAAGTTTAACTGAGTTAATTGTATTTTTTTTTTGAACTTATTCCTAATTATAATATTCTCATTTAGTATTTAAATACTACTTAAATCGTAAAAAAATTCAAATAATAATATATAATTCGGTTATGCAAAACGAAAATAGTTAATTTAGAAAAAAATATGTTTGCGGTTTAAACAATATTTTATCATTTTACAGATTTCTTTATGCTAGAACGAAAATTGCATGATCAAATACCGAGTAATAAAGGAAAGTACGCGATTATTGTATTTAATAGTTAAAATTAAATGTTTTGTACCATATTCCAGTGTAGGATATTCTGAGAGAGGGACAAAAATAAAATAAACGATATCGAGAGTATGTGAAGAAAGGGATAAAAATAAAATAAACGATATCGAGAGTATGTGAAGAAAGGGATAAAAATAAAATAAACAATATAGAGAGTATGTGAAGAAAGGAAAAAATAAAATAAACGATATCGAGAGTATGTGAAGAAAGGGATAAAAATAAAATAAACGATATCGAGAGTATGTGAAGAAAGGGATAAAAATAAAATAAACGATATCGAGAGTATGTGAAGAAAGGGATAAAAATAAAATAAACGCTTTCAAATACCGGATTTTCAATTGTCGAGCTGAAATACTTCAATTAACCGATTATACAAGGCAGAGACGTTCGCTGCTCATGAGTTGATTCAAGTATTTGGAATCAATATTATAGAAATGTTCTGTAACTATCATATGAATACGAAAATAATTTAATAGAACCTATTTCCCCCAAGCAATTCTGAATGAAGCTGCTAGCTTAAATTACGTTAAATCCACTTCAATAAATTACTCGCACTACGTTCAAAATCGATTGAGAATTATGAATTTGTTACCTTTGTATACCGCATATGCAATGTGACACAAGTGCTGTAATGAAACAAAATTCTCATTTCAGTATTCAACGGGATACAGATATTAAGTTGGTATTTCTAATAAAATGTACCTCGAATATAGATTTTTATCTCCTCATAGCCCTTGATTACCTCTGTACATCAACTCAGTCCCCTTACTGTCCTAGTCGTTTTGAAAAATGATTTATTGTCCAAGCTGCAACTTCTTTTCAAAAGCAATGATGCTTTGAAAGCTGTAATTAATATTTATAAAACTGGACACATTTATTTCTAGATATATAGGTTCATTTATTAGCTCATTCTATAGAAAAAAGATCTATTCACTTAATTTTTCCTCGATTTGGATAACGATTTCAGAAAATACTCATACTTCTGTACGACAAGCACTGACGTAATCAAAACTACGAGTGAGGTAATGGCTAAAGGTGGCTATTATTGATCTTATTGTTACATTCAACGACGGTATGTAATTCTCAAGCTATTGACAGTCGGTCGTATTGCAATCGAATGCTAGGTGCGACGCTGAATAAGACAGAGCGATGACCCATCGGTTGCACTGACCGAGCGTTCGTTCATCGGCGACGCGCGGTGCAATAACTCAACAATTGCGCGGTTTCTGCAATTTAGCGACTGACATCGCAATTAATGGGGGAAATGGAAGTTAACATGAACACGTACGTGCGAGGATGTTGCGAAATTTAGATATATGACACTATGGCGGCAGTGAGAATTCATGTCATTTGTATTTGGTTGTGGGAGCTCGTTTTATACGCTCATGAATGAAATATTTATTAATTTTTAACGGATTCCAATAAAGGAGGAGGTTTCTCAATTCGAGGCGTATATATTCTTTTAACGTATGTAACTCTGAGAACCGTTAATCCTGATTCATTTTTGTTGAAAGGGAAATAATTTTGGATATATTTCACGTAAATTATATTATGATCCAGTAATTGACTACGGAGAGGACGGACTAGGAACTTATCGACATATGCGTGAACAAGATCTTTTTTAAATAAATGAGTCACAGAGTATAGCCAGGGTGTGATGATGAAAATGGAAGGTGATGATAATACTCCTCAAAGATGTTTCATCAAGTTTGGGCTCGTTTAACTTTTCTTGACTGCTCCTTTCTTGTTCTTTGATCACAAATGGTGACCAATAGAGTCGGAAAGTGGTGATAGGAATTAGTTATTGGTGGGGAATAAACTAATCGAGTTTTGGACTCGTTTTAATTGTCTCGATGGAAACAAGAAAGTAACAAAATAAATTGATAAGTAAATAAAAAATACCATCGAGTAACTAAGATATCAATAGGTAAGTAGATATGTTGCTAAGTAAGTATATTCAAATATATACGAAAATGCAGAGCACCAACGATAGTGAAACCAAAAGAGGAAAATTATTGATATGTCCGTATGTACATATGTACATGTGCATGAATGTAATGTAATGCATAAATGTAATAAGTTACTATTATGAATGTATTCACATTCATTAAGCGCCGCAAATGTGCATTTAACTGTCAATAAACCACTGAATTCTTCGTGAGTTCGTAATATTTTGGGTAACGTTGAATGTATTCACATTCATTAAGCGCCGCAAATGTGCATTTAACTGTCAATAAACCACTGAATTCTTCGTGAGTTCGTAATATTTTGGGTAACGTTATTATAAGTACTAATAATGGAAAAATAACACTTATTAACAAAAGAATTTAACTGAATTCGAGTAACCACTGAATAAAAAACTCACTATTATTTTTGGTATTAATTTATGGTATTAATTTATTTATGGTATAAATTTAATGGTAATAAAATTGATATTAATTTATGGTAGTATTTAATGGTAATAAAGTAACTTTTTAACAAAAACGACTTCAAAAAGTACAGAAAAAAAATAATTGCCTTTTTATTGAAAATGCTTCCTCGTATTGATAGGTTATAAGTAGATACCGGATTATATGCAATATAAAAAGCTTGAAATATGCATGCAAACATGCATGAAAAATGCTTGAAATATGCACGAAAACTGACAGAATATGCAACATTAAATGACTAATTTTTTTATTTGTGTTGTAAATATTATTCCTTTAGATTTAAGTTTATTGTTAGTAAATACTTGTTTTAAGTTTTACTTTATTAAGTATTTATCTTTATAATTTATTGTTTTTTAATAAAATAAAAAAACAATTAAGTTTTAGATTTTGTATTATTACAAAATCAACATACATTTAGTAAACTATCCATTGATAGACGATAATCGATACAGTAACATGTAACATTATTTAATATTTTTGTAAACGTTAACAATCAAGAATTTTCTAAATGTTCAGTGGTAAGATTATGTCTTCGATCATTCAAAATATTTTTATATGTCGAAAATGATCGCTCCACATCTACTGAGTTAACTGGGCAGAATTTGAACTTGGGTGCTATGTTAGCGCTTATATTTTCTGGCAAAACTTCCGCCGGCCCATTAATAAAGCTATCAATTTGACACAGATGTACAAAGCCTGGATTATTGTTTAAAATGTTTTCAAACTTTTCTTTAAGTTTATGCGGCAACGTACTTGGCAACGTGGAGTTAATTTGGCGGATTTTATTCATTGTTTGAATGGATTCACTTAATGCCAAACCGTGAGTTTCAAGCTTTTTAATACTTTCATCTAATGTTAGAATCGTTAAATGCTGTCTTTGACTCACAAATTGCTCTTGACTCGGCACTGTCAAAGTCATTTACTACACCTTTGATGGCCTCAAAATGTTCTTGTAAAACAGTACAGCTTCTATCCATGTCCCCCAACGGCTTACAACTGGTTCGGGAGGGAGGGGAACATTTGGTATTTTTTCTTGGTAGGCTTTATTACGAGGAGGTGCCTTAAGAAATACTTTTTTGTTGATGAAATAAGTTTATTTACATTCCCAAACGTGGATCGTACTTCTTCAGTAAGTCGATGTACTCCATGGGCAAAGCACGTCACAAGAATCAAATTGGGATAAAATACTTGGAGGGCCTTGGCTGCTTTGATCATATAGGGAGCAGGATCTGAAAGAAATATAAACACTCTTTCTTCTGCAGATGATTCAGGAAATATTTTTTTAATACCCTCATTCACAAACCTGGCGATCGTAGAATGAATAGTTTTTTCTAATTCTTTGCAGGCCACCAAATAGGAAGGAGAAGGTTCTAGTTTCAATGTACCGACAATTAAATTCGCTATATAACGACCACAACTGTCGGTAGTTTCGTCAGTTTAAATCCAAATAAGGTTCTCCTTGAGTTCATTACGTATTTCTTCCATAACATTTTTATAAATTGTTGGTATATAATTTTTACGCAATGTTGATTCGTCTGGTATATTTTGATTTAAGCAATATTTTTGCAAAAACTGTTTGAGGGTAGGATTATTTAGTTTATGGAGATGAATATTACTTGCAAGCAATGCTTCACACAAATCCATGCAAAACTGGTTTTTTTGTTTACATTTAGAGCTAGAAGTAGACGCGGTTATAAGTAGTTGTCGTGGACCTTTTTTCTGCAATCCTGCGACGTGAACACTTGTCTTGACATGTTGGTCTATTTGAAACTTTTTAGTGCAAGAAATATTTTTCTCGCAAACTCGACAATATAAAACATTTCCGTCGTAAGTAAATGATCCAGGGAAGTCACTTATCCACGAAGACACACTTTTTGTTTCGGGGGGCATTGTACAATTTCACACAAAAAATTTTAACTGCAGATCAATGAGCACGCGCGTCAACAATGCAAGCAATAACATGCGGTAGTGCGGGAGGCGAGCGCGACGATCATTTGTCTTTTTCATTTTATTATCGTACCAAAACAAAAGATGCGCGGCTGCTGAGTGCGCTGTGCTCGAAAAATACTGAAAAATAGTAAATTATAGTGATAATATGCATCATCACTAGATTTTAGGAAAAATATGCTATTAGCGCTGAAAATGGCTTAAATATGCAAATGCATATAATCCGGTCTCTAGTTATAAGTATGTGAAAATATGCTAGTATTTATCTAATTATCTACAACTCTCTTAACATTGTTTTTATGTTAGCGCCTGCTTGCTCTATATTATTTGATACTGACGATACGGTATCTAGTGTTACCGAAAATTTTACAAAATGATGAAGAGTTCAATAATGTATCATTTATTGAAATCGAAAGAGGCGTATGCTGCGTTCGGTGAACATGAATACATTTATATATGCATGCAAGCATGAATGCATCTATATATACATACATGCATCCATACATACATATGAACATATCAACATTGTGCTTTTTTGGCTTCATCGTACTCGATGCTTCATGTCGTTATATATACCTGCACATACTTAACTACTTTGTTAATTTCTTGTTAATATGAACCTTCACCTCCATCATCAGAATATGGTCACCGTCTGTGACTAAAGTACTTACAAAGACAGGACAAATGAGCTCAAAGTCTTAGATTATCAAAAACATACATACATACATACGCACATATCAACATTGTACTCTTTTGGCTTCACCGTAGTCGATGTTTCATGCCTTTATATATACCCATACATACTACTTTGTTACTTTCTTCCTTATATCAAGGTGAGTCTAACGAACTCAAACTCTATTAATGTACTTTTTGTGTTTTAGTAGTCCTGCCGCCACCTTCTGGTTGCATTATCAGATCACGACCATCATCTGTGACTAAATTACTTATAAAGACAGGACAAATGAGTTCAAAGACGGTCTCAAACTAATCAAAAGGATCGTGTTCTTTCATCGGTTGGTGAGTTCCTCACGATATCTCTGGAATTCATCATCATTCTCTGACCATATCTATTTGTGACTACCTGCGAAGTATACGTTAACATTTAAAAAAAATCTAAATCTATCTACCCATTAAGAAGTTATGAGTGGAACATATAGTACTTAAATTAAAAAAATATGCGGATTGAATAAGGAATATTATATATTGAATATATTCGGCGTTAATTTTGTAGAAACTTTAAGTTCTTTACCACGACGACGACAAAAATCATTGCTAATAGCCCACCTGAAGATGTTGTAATGCAACGAAACCTAGGTCGTGATAAAGAACTTATAGAAAGTAGAAATAATACTGCATCACGTAGTTCCATTTAGTTGTGAATAATGAATTTCTACAACAGAACAGTTCAATATTATTTTTGAACCTAAATCTTGGAAAATACTGCTTTGAGATGCTTACCAAGTTGTATGTGACACTTATCTATCTGTGTATGTATGCGTATATAAGTGACGGGAAGGGTCGATGTGCGCCACCGATTTGAAAAGCCTCTAAGAGTAATAGTGTTTCAAGTTATTTATGTGCCTTCATTATTCAGTGATAATTTGAAGTCTGTAAATATTTTTTGTTAACAAGTTTTATTTTAATAGCAAACAGATGTAAACTTAATCTACCCATCCATTGATTTATTCCCTTAGATTATCTTACAATAAGACGGTTGATAATCGATAATAACACACTGAAACTGTTCTTGTTCCAGTGTGAAATTCAGGGAATCAGAGTTATCCGGACCATCTCTTTGTACTTTCATTTCTATTTTCGCTGCTGCTCGTTACACTGCATGCGTATTTACATGATTCAGTTATTTTTCAGCTCCTGGCGCATTTCATATTTTTTCCGCATTGTGAAAATATAATCCGATGGTTTACTTTTAACTTCTTGTTCATATTTCTTCGGATGACATAGGTAAATCAGCACCCCTGTGACCTCGGTAAAACGCCGTTCTCCGATTCTTTTGCGGAGTACATCAGAAAGCTCAACACTCAAGAATGTATCCTGGATTTTTAGTTTGTCTAAGGAAAAAATTAGGATAGTGTCAGCAGTCATCAAACTCGACTCTCTTCTATAGAGAGCTTCTATGGCCAGTTTGACCGGTAAAAGACTGGTTGTCAACTCATTGATTAATGGCCATTCGTCAGCGGAGAACTTAGTGTCGGAATCAGTGTCTAT
Source organism: Druceiella hillmani (assembly GCA_039881145.1). Lineage (NCBI taxonomy): Eukaryota > Metazoa > Arthropoda > Insecta > Lepidoptera > Hepialidae > Druceiella > Druceiella hillmani. Next base: position 46,046,477 of record JAYKKI010000007.1, on the reverse strand, counting down.
TAAGGCTTTATTGATGTAAACTTATAGAATGTGGAAACGTTCCGACATGCTGATCAAACTGTTCCACCTAGTGTGACCACCTAGTCAAGAATCAAACTCAATTCTTTGCCCTTCGCTTCCTTCACATATTTTTGTAAAAATATTTCATCTTTAGTAGGTGATTTTTTAAAAGTTTTAACAACTTTTCGCATTTTTTTAAGAAGTTCGCTGTATCGCAGAATCACTTCAGGTTCAGCAGCCGGTGTTGATTCTATTATTACTTCTGAACTTTATGTTGGTATCTTTGTCACAATATTCGTCACTTTCGTCTATTTCTCTAAGTACTACTTCTTTTTGAGCTTTCTGTTTAAGCCAGATTTCTTCAACTGTTCTGACACTAATTCAACGCAATGTTCGGCAGTACAGGATCCGTAAATTCTGATCAAGTCACGATTAAACTGAGTCTTTTTTTAGTGCACGTTGAGATTTATATATGTGTAGTTTTTTTTTGGATGAGTGGACATCAAAGCTAAACGAAAATCTTTGTCCCTTTTTTTGCAAATTCCTCTATTATATGAGCTTCAATATTATTCGCATAATTGGTAATGATCAACCTTATGGTGTTAGGAGAAGCTGGCAATTAGAATCCGCTTTTCGGAAATAAATGTCTTAAATCAGAAGATTTAAGAAATGAACACAGTGTGAACCCATCGTTGCAGACCATCTTGGTAACCATGGCTTCCATTGAATTTTCTTTTACAAAATAGGCATCAATAGTCTTCTTAACTGTTTTGTTTAGTGTAATAACTACTTCTTTGATGTGGTTGCTATTGCTATGGGAACTATCAAATTTATATTACGAAATGGTAATTTGCTATTTGTAGAAGTAAGATTGACATAGTGCATCTTTTGTAGATGTTCCTTTAGGCCGTCGTTGAACGGTTACTGATCAGCATAGTTTTTGAACATAATGAACATTTTACACTTCGACCGTTATCCAATATTTTAAAGTAATCCCATAAGATTTTTTTATCATCATCCACCACATTTATCTTGCTGTACAATTACGAATCATTATGCTGTACGATTACGAATCGTGAAGTTATAAGCTTAATACAGTATATGTATTGCGAACAACCGTCTGAACTGAACTGGATTGAAATCTGAAAAATGAAAAAAAGATTTTAATCGGTTTTTACTGTAAGTTGAAGAATTTCTTTCGAAAGGTTTATATGTATAACGAGTGTATAATTATACTGATATTATTAAACAGAAACAAGACAGTATAGAAAACATGGAGATTTTGTAATTGCATTGATTACAATTATAGATAAAGCTCGTAATTCAAAGTAAATTTTTTATAATTATACTGATATTATTAAACAGAAACAAGACAGTATAGAATTATAATTATACTGATATTATTAAACAGAAACAAGACAGTATTATAATTATACTGATATTATTAAACAGAAACAAGACAGTATTATAATTATACTGATATTATTAAACAGAAACAAGACAGTATAGAAAACATGGAGATTTTGTAATTGCATTGATTACAATTATAGATATAGCTCGTAATTCAAAGTAAATTCTTTATAATTATACTGATATTATTAAACAGAAACAAGACAGTATAGAATTATAATTATACTGATATTATTAAACAGAAACAAGACAGTATTATAATTATACTGATATTATTAAACAGAAACAAGACAGTATTATAATTATACTGATATTATTAAACAGAAACAAGACAGTATTATAATTATACTGATATTATTAAACAGAAACAAGACAGCATAGAAAACATGGAGATTTTGTAATTGCATTGATTACAATTATAGATATAGCTCGTAATTCAAAGTAAATTCTTTCCAGTAAAATTCCAAATTTTGTTCATTATTAAAAATTCAATAATGCAACATATCGATAGATTGTGAAATATGTATGTTAAATTTATTGTTAACGTGTATCGATAGTCCAAAACCTGCACGTAAATCCCACTACCGTAATCGAAAATTCACTGAATTCAGAATGCTATTAATATGTAAAATATAGCTTGTAATGATAATTCAAAATGTATAAAAATTATTGTACTTCAATGTGAAGTTTATTACGTTGATTCAACGCAACGTTTACAATATTTTCGCTGCAATTTACAATTTATAATAGAATTTTAGGATACAATTCTACTTAAGTAGTAAAAACACGTAATAATAAAACTTATGCATCTTGATAAATTAATCGGATTATTTAATGTAAATTCAAAATTGTTAAAAACTTAAATACACACCGGCAGATTATTTTGTCCATATATGTAAATGTTTACAATTCCAGTCCTATAGATAATTTGAAAACAAAAATGTAGGAATCACATTTCATGAATACAATGGGAATTGTATAAAAGCAGGCGAGACAGTAGACAAATTGGAAAAGTAACTTAATTATAAGGCGAGAATTTTCCGCGTTGATTTTCATATGTATGCAAGCTAACATGTCCGGTCTAGGTTGTTGTTTGATTTGTCGACTGTTTGCTCATTCCTGTAAGCTTGTGCTGTCCCATGTTATTGAAAGAATAATTTTTATTTTTTATAGTCTATCTGAAATAGAAGTTTACCACTTGTAGCACCGTATATTTCACGTCAAACTGTACGTTAAATGCCACGTTATACTGAGCGCTGCGAGACAAAATAGAACGCTCGGTGCGTCCAAATCATTAACCTTATTAGACACGAAACAATGGCCACTACTGTCGCGTCCAATATCAGCCGAAACGCAACGATAAGTTAGACCGATTAAGTCGACATGACACCGCGATTAGAGTTGCGGGTGGTCCGCACTGTATCGATATCGCGACCCGCACGCCGTTTTCGCGTCGCAGATGAAACTGAAAAAAGGTTGATTTATGAAATTGTTGTTTTATACTGATTTATATATTTTTAGTTGCTCCATCCATCAATTGTGTCGTATCAGGCAGGTATTTATGATATATAAATTAAAAATGCAAAAGAAAATTAGATTTGATTTACAAACTGTATAAAATTCGATGAAATTTTCTAAAGCAACATTCTATTGGAATATTTTTGAAAATATTTATTCACAATTAAATGACACTACGTAGTGTAGTATTATTTCTACTTTATTTAAATTCTTTACCACAACGTAGGTTTCGTTGTTTTACAACGTCGTAAGCAAAGATATCTTTGCTACTTTTCCACATGAAGATGTAATACAACGAAACCTAGGTCGTGGTAAATAATTTAAATAAAGTAGAAATAATGCGACATCACGTAGTTCCATTTAATTGTGAATAATGAATTTCTACAAAATTAACGGCAAATATATTCAAAATATTTATTGTTTGACTATAAAATGCAGCTTTCAAAATAATGTAGTCATTATATGATTTGGTATGTCCAACAATTTTGGAGCATAGCACCTTTAGTGATATATACCACGCTATGTGATTTACTTCAGATGCAGACGGTTATTTATTTTAGGTGAATAACGATCCGTAAGATGACTTTGTACGGATACAATTAAATTATCTGAATGATATTTAAAGGATATGTATTTTTCTTTAATGAACATATTCCTGGATTTTATTTTAATTAACACAGATATAATAATGTACTGCGATATATCCTTATGTCCGTTTCGCCTCCGTTATCCATCTTCGTGCGCAAATACATCAGAACTAACGTTATTAAAATATGCATTTTTATTTTTAATTACTTCCAAAAATTGTTTTATTTTCCCTAAACTGCTAATCCTAACTTTAAAGTATGGCAACTCAATTTTAACCATTCAAAAATGCTAAAATTGCTATAACATTTATTTTAATTAAGTTTAATAAATTGATCAATCCAATTTTGTTCCACGTACATTTTTAACTCAAAAACAGTTATCATGGCTTATCTATGAAACATAGATAAACTGCAGTCATAGACTTTTCTTTAGAGCTTTTTACGACCTTCATTGTTCCTTTTAATATTATTTGTGTAACTTTAATCATTTTACGAGTGTTCATAGCAAACTTCATGGCATTTTCTCGTTCCGCTTTTTCTTCTACACGACATTATTAGCTATATTTCAAAACTTATACAATATATGTACATGCTATATAGCCTACAGCAATCTGGAAGCTATAAGCTCATATTGCAAATATATGATGAATATATAAATTATAGGACTGACGTACATGAATTTGTGTATCAGTTGTATTAGAAGTGTTTGCGTAAATACGTAAAAACTAACAAAACCTTCCCCGTTATTTTATAAGTAGGGTAATTAAAATTCAAGTAGTTTTCAGTTCCAACACCTTCTAAGTAATTAACAACTCTAGAATCCACATTTACAATTTACTCTATTTATTTGAAGGTTCGCATACATAAAATGAATTAACGTATACATATGGTTGTCTTTTTCTACAGGGGCTATCTCTTTCAAATAGTCATAGCAAAGAGGTTGGAAATATTTTATGAAATTAAAAAGAATGCAGAAAGTGTTGTAATAATCAAGAAGTTCGAACCCCAGTTGTTAATGAAAATTTATTCCAAAACATTAATAGAGTATAAATACTGAAAATAGAAAATACCTGGGTGTGTGTGCGTGCGTGTCAACAAATTTACAGCCTAAAGCGCCAAATCATATCCATGAACCTTTGGCATTTGACGTTTTTTATGAATATCCAAATATTTTGTTTTTATTTCTTTCTGATCCAAAATTTCCAGTAACTGCTATAAAATAAAAGGTAAGGAATATATCTTTTTTAAAAAATGACTAGATCTAATTTTTTTAAAATGTCCACGAAAAAGACGTACAAATGCTTTCATTTCCTGAGATAGTGGGCACATCGTGGCTGTCCAGTTTGTTTACGGGTGTGTATCTTTAAAAAGCAAATTTCAAAAGCTTTTAGTATGCAAATTTTTATGCAAATTCCTTGCATTTGCATTTACATTAATTTTTGTATGATTATAGCTACATTTTACCCTGAGGAACTATATTAACCTATTTCTATAAAGATGAGTATACGTACATTTATTTGGTCACTTACGTTTTACAATTTCTCAGAGACTCGTCGCTTAGTTGAGATATGATTGGATAACAACCAAACGACAACAACAAATATTTCTCATGAATGGCTACAGGGTAAGGAAATTAAAATATTATTATATTTTAACGGCTCATACTGGACGAGGTATATAGGTTGTGAAGAAGTTCTAATTTTTTACAAATTATTCGGCTAGATAATTACGTATACCAGCCATATTTTTTCTCAGTATTATGTTCTAATGCAACAGAAGTCACGGCAAATTTTCTCACAATCAAATCGAAATCCTCCGACGGTTATGATATTGGCATGGATGTTTTTAAACCTATTTCAGATATTATAGCCCCTACCATTACTGATATCTTTAACTCTTCACTTATAACTTCTATTTCTCATCTGAATAGAAAAAAGCGTATATCATTAGCTTGCCTAATTCTAAATTGTGTAGACTTTGATATTTTACTTGCATCTTAACCACCTTTAGATTAGTTCAAGTTCTATCTTCGTGGCCGTAAGCAATGTGGTAAAACTTCTAATACTTACTCGGAATGGACTAACTGGTACACCAGCCGCTATACCTCACGCGGAGTTCTTTCTCAACTGCTCCTTTCAATATTTATTAACGCTATTGTTCATTTCTACTCATCATCATCATTTGTCATTATTTGACATAATACGTTATTGTCACAAATTTCATTTCTACTCAACATCATCATTTGTCATTATTTGTCATTATTTGACATATTACGTTATTGTCACAAATTTCATTTCTATTCAACATCATCATTTGTTATTATTATTACGCTATTGTCATAAATTTCATTTCTAAACATCATCATCATTTGTCATTATTTGACATATTACGTTATTGTCACAAATTTAATTTCTACTCATCATCATCATTTGTCATTATTTGACATATTACGTTATTGTCACAAATTTCATTTCTACTCAACATCATCATTTGTTATTATTATTACGCTATTGTCATAAATTTCATTTCTACTCATCATCATCATTTGTCATTATTTAACATATTACGTTATTGTCACAAATTTAATTTCTACTCATCATCATCATTTGTCATTATTTGACATATTACGTTATTGTCACAAATTTAATTTCTACTCAACATCATCATTTGTTATTATTATTACTCTATTGTCATAAATTTAATTTCTACTCAACATCATCATTTGTTATTATTATTACGCTATTGTCATAAATTTCATTTCTACTCATCATCATCATTTGTCATTATTTGACATATTACGTTATTGTCACAAATTTAATTTCTACTCATCATCATCATTTGTCATTATTTGACATATTACGTTATTGTCACAAATTTCATTTCTACTCAACATCATCATTTGTTATTATCATTACTCTATTGTCATAAATTTAATTTCTACTCAACATCATCATTTGTTATTTGAAATATTACGTCCATTTAGACCCCTCTACTATTTCAACCATTCATATTTACTATTAATACGGATATGTATCTGGTCAGTGGGCTTTAAAATAAGTTTATTAATCAAACCAACTAAATCCTAGATATTTATGATGAAGATTAACGGACCAGATCCAGATTAATGGTTAATGCTAAATTGTTTCTTAAGATGGAGTAGCTGATTATATTTTTGAGATTTTCGGTGCAATTTATATGTCTTCTCTTCTGTACATTAGAATCTTTGTAGTCCCTATTTCAATTCTGAATTTAAAGCCCTAAGTCCTAAGAACTTGGACCTAGGGCTTGCTTTCTGAATCCCTCGTCACTCCCTTTATTCCTAAACATGATACTGTTATAATACTTCTAGTATTTTGCAAGAGGTTGCTCATGTTACAGCAATTTGTATAAATACGTTGAAGTCTGAAAAATAAAAATAAATATAATTTAAAAATAAATGTAATCATGTATCCAGGTAAATAAATATGAGGGTGGATTCAAAAGTTCGCGACCTCGTAAAGAGATAATTATAATATTGCATTCGTACTGCTCTCGTTATATTCGTCAATTCTTTATGTCATTGCGCGAAGTTTTATTGTTGTGTTGCTTTTAGTTCCTAGTGTATACCGATGCAAATGATGAAAATTTAGGAATTTCTAAATATTATTAAAATTTAACATCGTGCCGTTACCTGCTGAAGAAAGGGTCAACACCGAAGCAGATCCGTGAAGACACGGTGGCAAAGATAAAATAATCTGCTGCGTTGTATACAAATGTTAAAAAGCGGTCAGCTGAATTTAAGTGTAATTGAAAGAAAATTGAAAAAGTCCATCGTATTAGACGACCATCGATCACGACTGTAGAACGAAAATATTGGAAAAATCGACAAGTTGATTATGGAAAACGTCAGTTGATTTGTAGTTACTTATAGTTTATTCACAATGTTTTTTGGACAGATTTGTGACTACTGGTGAAACTTCAGTCTATCACTATACTGCAGAGTCAAAAAAGCAATCAAAATTATACAGAATAAAAGGTTCATCAGTCTCGAAGAAGGTCAAAGTGATTTTTTCGGAAAATAAATTAATGGCAGCATTATTCTGGGATTCTAAGGAAGTCATTATGGTTGATTACCTACCAAAGGATACCACCACAAATTCCAAACACAATTGCACCTTTTTACATTGGTATAGTGATAAGATAAGGAAAAATGGCCAGGAATGTCAAAAAAAAATTTTGTATCATCAGGACAAAACGTTCAAGTGCACGTGAAAGTTCACATCCTTAGAAACCAGGGCTAAAATTCATTTTAATATTATTGTTTAATTAAACTTCTGTTTCAAATCAGATCTACATTTATTCCATAATATTTCATTAATAATATGGGCTAAACAATTGTACTTGCTTTATACATGATTTTTTCTTCAATATTTTGCTACATATTCATTATCATATAGATCTATAACAATACAACCTCTGAGACCATGGTAGATTGATAAACGGAAGGACGTACCGAAATTATAAAGGTTCATTATTTCACTACAGAATTCTAATGAGCTTCAGAAATACGCATATATGCAACCTGCAGGGAACAAATATGCTGGAGCGTCCATTAGTTTATTGCAAACAGCAAGACATACTTTAAAGTAATCGTCAAAATCTTTTTCCTTTTAAAATGTATATATGTTTGTAGACACCCGGCGAAACGTTTCAGAATACATTACTGTAAAGGTAAACGATTAATGATTATAAGATTTTGGAGGATTGCATGAGAAGCAGAGATTTTTTGTATATTAAAAGTTACGAGTATCATGGTGTTGTAATTTATAATTGCGATGACCGCTAACCCATATTTACAATATTAATTATATACTTTTTGAAAATTTTAATTGCATTATTTATCATTAGAAAGGTAGTAAAACGGTAAACTGGACAACGTGTCCATGTAATAGTCCAATTAACCGGTTAATACGCATATTGGAAGTTTGATGTTTATTAGCCATAACATCGATACTGTTATTAGCATTCTTTTTTAAATAAATCGACAAGGTCACGGCTGTGATTGATGACGGCGGCGACTGCCGTGCTGATCTGGCGCTTTCACTGCGAACAATGGTGCTGTGTGTGCCGCCAACAATGGCTGCGGGTACGCGTGAACTCGATCCGCGGCGAAGGAGCGAATGGAAGGAGGACCGGTTGGCGGGATAAGTGAGGGCGAGAGCGTTTTTTGTTTGGAATCGATTTCGATTTAATTGTTCTCATTCTCGGACTCTCGAAGAAGTAAAAGTGGTGATTATTGAAGGATACTTGCCGGTTTTGAGGCTGTGAACAGAACAAGCAGTCGTAGTTTATTAAGTAAACATATATTTTTATTTCCATCAATCATAAATACGGAAATATTGTAAGATAAATTTAATATATGTACATACTTGAGCTTTTAAAAGCTTATAAAGTTTGAAGGAAGTTTCAGTTTGGTTTGGACTTATTTGTTTCATAACGAATAAGTCCGATAGTTTATATCGTTTCGGAAAATCGCATCGGTCTTCTAACAAAATTTCAACCTCTGCTCTGTAAAAATCCGAGAAAATTCGAATCGAGTAATTTTCGGATTCATAGACATTACCTATTTGTTTTTTTTTATTAAAGTTAGTAAAGGATTTTTCGAGACGTGGCCAAAGTATGTATTTTTATCCATGTAGGGGCTAGAGTTGGAAGTCACATTTTTTTGTCTTTTCTATTTTTAACGCCCATGTTCTTAGTTTGAAAATAATGTTTATAAATCGATGGATAGTGTATTTATTCTAGTTTAAAAATAAATAAAGACTTTTCTTCTAACATCATTAATTGACAAAATATTACAAATTTTATGAAAAAAATAGAAATACGACTTCTAATTCCGTATCAGGGATGGTTCTCTGGGGTAGGTAGTCATATAGTAAATTAAGGGGAGAATATAAAAACAAACACTTATATAAATCCTATGAATATTTTTATTAAACATAAAATATACGTAACTCATAGTACCAAATAATAAAACGAAAAAATTCTTATTTGTAATAAAACAAAAATAAAATAACGAACATTTTCTTTAAACGAATAGCCTCTATCTATTTCGAAAATAAGATAAATACAATCATACTGAGTCGCTAATCTCTTTCGTCTTAACATTTTTTGATTAAAAATACTTAACCTAACAAAATATGTTTTGTTAGTCTAAAAATCAGTCTGAATATTCAGATTCACAGTTTTGATATACAAATATAATATGGTAGACCAGGTGTGCATGCTTCATGAACTCATAAGTTGTAATCCTGACACTGAATTCAGACTTCTCTAGACTTTCTAACAGAGTATGAGGACAATCAGACCAAGCAAAACTCGTCATCGGCTTTCTCGCCTTCGTCGTTAACATCTGCTTTTTTAATTTTCTTTTCTTTAGAAACCGTTTCCTTTCCGCATTCTCACTCCACGCATGTTTCGATACTTTTTTATTCTTCGCTTCTTGTTCCTTTTTTTCTCTTCTAAATAGATCTTCTCCGGTGTATCTGTTAGAATTGCTGTTTTACATTTCCTTTTATCAGCTCGCTGCGACTTGCGCGGAAGAACTTTCGTTAAAGATTTAAATTTTTTTCAGCAATACTATCATAGAAGTCCTTAAACCATTTCAACAAGGACTAGTGATTGCCATAGATTCCTTTGTAGCTTGATGCTTCAGCTCTGGCATTGGGCAGCATGTAAAATCTCGTGATGCCACTGCACGAACATGGGAGTTAATATTTTGAGGGCGTCGTCAAGACCAAAAATATCACCTGAGTCGTTGTAGAATCATTAAGGCCAATGTTATGATCTTCAAACATTATACGACTATTAAGATAAGAGTTTTCGTTTTGACAATTGACAATTCCATCATCAGGAATCTAACAGAGGACTATAACAGAGGATGGCATGAAATCGTGCTCTTGAAATATATCCCGACTTTATCGACAAATCCCATAGGATTTAAACCCTGTGAGAATATTGGATGGAGTTACTGCCAATGGAAAAACCTGCGTAATTATTCCTGATATTTCGTACATTGTCATTTGTTGTTCTGGATGGTTTACTATCCACTGATCCATTGCGTTGTTAATATATTGTTTAAATATATTGTTTATTGCCCCACGGTTGTAAGCGGTAAATACAGTATGTTGGGAAAGACAGCTTTATTATTCCATTTTCCTTCGCAAAATTTAGTTCTTCAATGGATAAATGAGAGCTGTGATTGTCTAAAAGCAAGAAATATGGTTTCTCTGAAGATGATTTCACGTGGTTATGAAGACGTTTTCAAGAAAGCGACAAATAGTTCTTCTCTCATCCAATCCGTACGGTTACTTCCTACTTTGCAGCCAACTAGCCCATCTCTGTTGAATCAATCTTTATAATGCTGCGACGAAAAAACTTATGGTGGGGCTGAATTGCCACCTTCCGAAATAGCAGCAACTACGATGACTATTGTGCCTCTCTCGGCTATGATAATAGCGCCAACTTGCTTCAATCCTTTTCTAGCAACAACTTTATACGGTTTTTGCGCCATAGTCATTAGAGTTCTTGTGTGATTAAAAATTATATTGTTTAATATTATTTTAATGTTCAAGGTTTTGAAAAAATTTTGATATTATGTTGGTTAAAACTGGTGGCTCGAGCCAAATTAATGGCTTCAGGTGTTCTAATGGATAGATAAAGGAGACTCTTCATAAATAATGCAAACCAATCAGAACAAAATTAAAAAATTAATATAAATAGCAAGCTCGAACGCTATTTTCCTAATATTCTTGGGGACAATCCGAAATAAATACTCGAAGCTAAGAATGGAAGGTTATGTGACGAGTTTCCACCAGACTGTTCATTTTCTTAAAATTATTAACTCTGATCTAGAGTTTGATTTGTAAACGAACATATGAGCGCGATACCTGTAAGAGTATAAAATATTTGGTGTATTATATTATTTAAAATAGTTTGTATATTGTTAAATAATATCTTTATAAACACATCATTTCGTAATCGCAAAGATTTAGTGATTAAGAAAAGATTAATTTTTTCACGTGGCGTTTAATTTCAGCGATACAAATTAATCAGTTAGATTAATTCGTTTCTATAAGTTTAGAAGGAAGTATTCTAAAGATTTAAATTTTGAGGAGTATGTAAATAGAGCTAATTAGGGTCAAATAAAGGCGAAAGCTAAATAATCGTGTCATATTGAAATTATTTTTTTAATGTAGTTTATTACGTTGTTTCTTTGCCAAATGAGTTGTGAAATTTACAATTCTTTCTTCTGGCTTGGATTCCGCGCATTCTTTAGTTGAAGAATTGTAGCGATCTACAATTTTGTCTAAGTTGTCTCCAGCCAGATTTATGTTTTTTTGGTTCTTATGATTTAAATAAAGTTTTCTGACTTCATCAAACAAGAATAAAATGTTTAATTTGCTTTGTATTTGGATAAATCTAGTGAAACTGTTACATTATAATGCTGTATATGTACGCATATTTTATCAAGTTTAGGTATGTCGTATGTTACCGTTTTTGAAATAAATTTACTGTGAATGAAAATAACTTATAGAATTTATTTAAAAATGGACATTATGCATTTTATGTCTCAAAGCATGTTCACAGGACATGAAATTTCTTTCAAGGATATCAACGCCAACCAATCTTACGTGAGGCCATCTCCTCATGCATTGACTGTTTAGCAATATATCAAAATCATTTGTGGCATAATTTTAATACCATATTATGTTTCCATTCTTTTGGGAGAGTTTCGTTTTTCCAAGCAAATTAAAGGATATAACAAATTTCCTTAAAAAACAGTGGTCCTTTATTTTTTAGAAATTCTAAGGATTTTACATGTGATCCCCGTACTTTATTGCTTGTAAGTTTTTTGAGCGCCTCTTCAACTTCAGTAAGAAAAATTTGTTCATCGGCTTCATTTTTAATAATTGCTACATTTTTTTGAAGGACATATATACCATAGTTTAATAGTTCATTAGAATGTCTCTTGAAGGTATGTTATATCTATTACTTATAATATTTCCATTTTTACCCTTCCAGTTTGAAACAGTAGTTTGAAACTTTAAAAACTTTAAAAAATAAAATGGTATCCCAGAATTTGTAAAAAAGTAAATGGCTACTCGTATTAAAGCAAATTTTTAATACACCCAAATGAAACTCTCCCAAAAGAATGGAAACTTAGAATTAGGTGGTCGATAAATAAAAAAGGGATCTGCTTGAATGCACTAACTAAAGAGGAATAAATTTTCTCTGTATCACTCATAAAACCCTGTTTTAAACATCATTTTAATGTTTAAAAATGATTACCATGTGTTAAGAAAAACATCGGGGACTACCAGTGTGAATTCAGAAAGGGAAAATTCACGTTAGAACAGATTTTGACATACGACAAATTTTAGAAAAATTTGGAAAATATAGAATTGAGACCCATTATCTCTTTATAGACTTTAAAACTGTTTCATCCCATAAATAGAAAAGCGCTTCAATAAGCTATTGGAGACTTGGGAAAATAAATAAAAATTAGTAAACACCAGCTTACAAGTTTATCTTCAGGGCATTGTCTTTCAACCAACCGAAAGGCATTTCAAAATATAATTATAAATTCAAACATGAATTTTAAATTTGAAGGGATTTCATGTTTAATTGTTCGGGCGATCTTCTGACGCATAGAAATTGTACAGAATTATTAGGGGTATAATAATGCCAAAAAGAGAATATAATTGTAGCATTACGCAATCAGGCATAGATCTATTAAGTTTTAGGATTTCTCAATATTTATTGTAAGTAACCAGTTTGATGTTTATTTTTTATTCAATTGATTACATTACTTTTAAATATAAGTAGGCACCCAGTGACAGAGCTGACAAATGTCCTTACAGCATGTTTTGTTGTATCATTTTTTCAATGTGATCCAGGCAGTCTTTGAAATCTACTTCCATAATATTATTATAAACAGATATATATTATCTACAATTAGACGCGGACCTTGAACTTCAGTAACAATAACAATGGTAGTCTGGTAATGGGAAGACAAAATTTTCCCATTTTAAATTTAAACTTAAAATAATTATAGCTCGGAAAATATCTCTTTGGTTCGAGTGAACTTCTTTTCCTCGGTCGTAGTTTTTAGTTGTACACTGCTAAGTTACAGTTATCCAAAAGTTTAGATAGACATTTTTTGACCCGTTAAGCACAAAAGTGAAATTATATCCGTCCACACCGCCTCTGAAATTCAATCGAAGTTTTTATCTCGGTTGTAAATAATACGTTGTGTATTCCTGAAGATGCAAGTAAAATGATTGATAAGTGAACGAGCTAAGTAAAGTATAAGTTAAACGTGATATTGTTTTGTGCATTTTAGCGTCATGTTATCGCGGATATTTTTTACCTCTGGCGAAGGTGGAAACTTGGAATAACATCCTTTCAAGTCTCCTTTTAGATATCACTTAAAAATTCAATGGCCTTGAAAATATTTGTTCTATCTTTCAGCCTAGTAAGAGTATGCACTATCAGCAAGATCGTTGTTTTATAGAATCTCACACTTTTCTCACCTCAACCATCAGTCAGGTTTTTATAAACAATCCGATATTACATTAAAGTATGAATATATGTATTTAACTGAGTAATGGTTTTGAGCTTTTCGGGCCAACCGTAAGAGTAACTCGGGCCAAAGCATGCCACAGACTTTCTTTTCCGCGCCACTCTCCCGGCCGGCTAAATCTACCTAATTTAGCAGCGTTTGCTAGGCGCCGTAACGATCGACCGACTGACGGACGTTTCGTTCCCCGGGGCGTCGATTTCGCCGGCCGCCGTTCGTCTGCGCGGCGCTCGCACGCCCGCGAACGAGCAGTCGTTGCAGAAAAAAGAGGCACATCTTCGACAAGATTGATGAGAGCCGTGCGGTGCCCGACCCGGCCACAATGGCTTGCAGTCCTCGTAATTTGTATGCGTATAGATGTGGTGATTCATTACTGGCAATTAGTCGACCGTAGATGTTGGTGGGTGTGTAATTGTGCGGATGATTTATTAGGTTTCGGGCGTGGCGGTTTTGATAATAGCAGTTTTGGACAGTGAAAGGGTGTCGTTGTTTGCGTGTACAAACTAATTTACAATTGCGTCCCAACAAGCGGGAAACGATCCTCATTCGCGCGATATGCTAAGCGATAATTTTATAAATGTTCCCGTTCTTGAAATTAATTTACATTGGTTCTCGCATTTTAAGTAACAAAGAGAAAACGTATATTTCGCAATTTAGTTTAATCATTTGCCACACTTTGAAATAAAAATAAAAATGTGTTTCTTCTAACTTGAATTAATTAATATACCGAAAAAGCACAATAGCAAGTATGCCGCATCTTTGACGTAGAATTACGCCGCTGCTGCATCCATTTTAATAAAGTTTATTAAACTAGATACAGACGTTGTTACTTTCCTATGATTCTTCTTTCTTTTTGTAATTGAACTTATTGTGAACGATATCAACTAGATTGAGTTAGTTTCTTGCAATGCACAAATAACAATTCTTAAACTAATACTAGGCTCAGAAGAAATATATTCAAAGCTTTAATTAAGTTCCTATGGTGGTTGCTTCTAAATATGATAATAATAAACTATCTATGAGTATAGATTAGTGTAAGTGAATTTCCCCTTTTTTCGTGTAAAGAAAAGTTAAACACAAAGTTTTTGATAATTTATAAACGCCACTAGCCAATTTATTTAGTAAAAAAAATAATTATGAATAAAGGTTTTCTTCGCGTTGAAATTGTAAATTAAGTAGCATTGTAAAAATTTCAAATGTAATTTCAGAGAATTTTCTTGCAAAATATCGTAATTTGTGTAACAAATTTCTTTTCATTACTTTTTTAATTATGTCATAAAATACACTAATAGTTAACCCATATATAGTATAAGGTAAATTTTCAAACAAGAACAGTAAAAAAACAATTTGACAGAAGTGCGCTTAATACGAATAATTTATTTTAGGTTGTCTCATAATAATATACATAGTATTATTATAATAAACTACATATGATTTCAATCATTTAAGTGTTATTAACGCGTACCCTAGTTTTTTCTCTAATGCCATTTCTTCACTCGAAAATTCAGCACTGTTAATAAAAAGACTCATCACCTTATCGACATTAACTCTGGGTAAGCTTCTGGAATAAGTTTTAACAAAAAGGATACTGATTTCGCAGTAAAATGAACCGGTTTTACATATCGAATTGATTTGATACTACCGCTTAATAATATGCCAATGTACAATGTTTAATAAATAAATATTCAATCTCTTTCCCAACTTTCTGACACTTTGCATTCGCAACATTCATACATATGTGAATACTACTCGTTCATTAGTCTATAACAATACAAAGTAACGAGAAAATTGACTCACAAATTGAAAATCGAAGTATGTGACGTCTGTTATCATGAGCAAATGTCAAATCCGTGCCTGTCGTTTGTATGTGGAGTCTGCAAGGTGGATCGAATCATGAGATGAGAGATGCGAAGACGTGAATGCAAATCGGTGCTGCGTGCCAAAGAGCAACATGCGCCGGAGGCTTGCCGTTTGTAAATGAATAAAGACAGCGTGAAAGTGTTGAGTAGAAAGAAAGATAAAAGGAAAAAGAACTGTAAGACATTTCGTTTGTTATATAATCTCCGTCAGAGATGTGGAGAGAAAATCAGACAGTGTACCGCAAAGTTTTATAATAGTATATACACTCAAAAAATGATAAATAAACCGGTAAGTGGATGTTACACTTTCGTATTCGTAAATATCAACACAGTACATCTACATAGTTTCGAAAGTACTTATATAGTCTTTTAATTTTAATAGTTCCGTTAACAGCGAAATAACTTTTGGCTATGCAATGTTTATCTTCTTATCCATAAAATAGCTACACGTTCGGTCTCTATTTTGAATATTGTGATATTTTATTATTAAAATACTGTCTTAGACACTGTAGCTCTTGGAAATAATTCCATTAAGAAACGTTATTGTTACATATGAAAAATATATCACTCCCTAATTGGTCCATCCAGGAACGCTGAAACTATGTGATTAAAGTATGTAAATCGGTTAAGTAACTTTAGGAAAATATTAATTTTCTCTTCAATTACATGTCATTTTCTTACATTAAGATAACAAAATCTTTTCTATGTTAAAGGAGATTCTAATAACATATTTACAGCTGATCTATCGATGGCTGAGAAGAATTAATTAATAATATTTTCGTCAAATAATGATATTAATTAAAAAACAATCCTTACTAATAGTTATCGATATGAATTTAGTGACTCCCGAATGCTCTTGAATTATGTATTGCTTTACTTTTGTATAAATGAATACTACTACTGAAAAGGGGCTTTGAACATTGTCGAATTTCTGATCTGCTTGTACCTCTAAAATCTACAAAATAAGCAAATCTTGCTACAGAAAATTAAAAACCCGGTCACTATTTGATGCGTCCTGTTAAGTGGATTACAATAATTAAAGTACCAACACGAGCTAAAGTTTCTAGCACTCTTCCATCGTCTACTCGTGGATTGGTGTTGAAGTCCAGGTTTCTACTTCAGTACCTAAACTGGAAACACATCTTGAAATACGTGAAATCGCTTAATAGTGGTACGAAAATATTAAAAGTTTGTTAACTTAGAAAATGTCTGGATTGCACATTCCGCGCTGTGCAAAGTATAATGTAAGTGCATACTATCATTGCTGTGCATGATGGAAGTGAGGCATCACAAAAATTGGCTTTAGTGTTTAAAATCTATAAGAAACCGCAAAACGTACTTATTATCATAAGGGAAAATTTTATTCTATAATATCAAGTCATATGCAGGTTGTCAGAAATTTATATTAGATCCAAAGTTGTATTCCAACTTTGCAAAAAACTCATTAGACATACGGCATTAAAAAAAATCCATAAACTCTCAATGTCTCATGTTCCTCTCTAGCTTAAAAGGAATACATTAATAAAACAGTTATTCTGTTTTGTAACTTATAATTGTCATCTTTTCCAAAAATAATTATTTTTGGCTTCTAATTATATTTTTGTATGTATAGATTTGTTCCCTAGTAGCTAGAGTGACATTACAAATAGGGAAAGTTTTTTTTCATAAACAGCTCTGTCTTTGGAAGACTACTCACCCATTCCGAAGACTACTCAGATGACCACATTATAATTTTATGTATTGTCTCCTGAATAATATTCGCCATTATGCTTTATCAGAAAGGTACTGAAAAGTCACGGTAAAAGCTAAATAAATTAAAGAAAAATAACCGGATGTTTTTTATTATTCACGTTGTAAAAATCTCAATACTGCTTTTATGATATGTGGAGATATTATTTAAGATAAAAGTTTCCCGATAACGTGACATAATAAAAGTTAATAACCTGTAGAAACTCCGATAAAACCGTTTTTGTGTTAAAATTTGCCATAAGAATATATCCCTTGGTTTTAGAACCTATTTTTTTAATAAACGGTCAATATTTATCAAAATAAACGACTAGTTAATTTGAGCAAGTAATTGTACCTAATAATTTGTACACGCTAATCGTACAACAAAACTCTTTCGCAATATGCGATTAATACGAGTATGTAAACTTTTGCATATAACATTTTGTATAGTTTCTACCTAGTAATAATATTATCCTACCTAAAGAAGATACATCCGGCCAAAGTACGAGTTAGAGATATTTTACAGTATAAATGTTGTTGTGTTAAAAGAACATGCATAACATAAAGTTTACATATAACTTTTTATATAATTTCTACCTTGTAGTAATATTATCCAACCTAAAGAAGATACATCTGGTCAAAGTACGAGTTAGATATATTTTACAGTATAAATGTTGTTGTGTTAAAAGAACATGCATAACATAAAGTTTGCATATAACTTTTTATATAATTTCTACTTTGTAATAATATTATCCAACCTAAAGAAGATACATCTGGTCAAAGTACGAGTTAGATATATTTTACAGTATAAATGTTGTTGTGTTAAAAGAACATGCATAACATAAAGTTTGCATATAAAATTTTGTATAATTTCTACCTTGTAATAATATTATCCCACCTAAAGAAGATACATCCGGTCAAAGTACAAGTTAGAGATATTTTACAGTATAAATGTTGTTGTGTTAAAAGAACATGCATAACATAAAGTTTGCATAAAACATTTTGTATAATTTCTACCTTGTAATAATATTATCCAACCTAAAGAAGATACATCCGGTCAAACTACGAGTTAGAGATATTTTACAGTATAAATGTTATTGTGTTAAAAGAACATGCAGAAAATAAAGTTTTCATATAACATTTTGTATAATTTCTACCTTGTAATAATATTATCCAACCTAAAGAAGATACATCCGGTCAAAGTACGAGTTAGAGATATTGTACAGTATGATATAAAAGTTTGCAGTAGTATATATTCATAGTATATATTCTCAATAGTTGCAATAAGCAATTTTTTTCTCAAACTATTTACTTCATCTGGCCAGTGTACCATCACACTAATCGCTGTTTGTAATATATGTTATATTTACAAAGCACATTGCGGATTACTTCACGACCTATTTGCATAGAGATTTTATAATAAATTTAGATTCTATCCACATACTTATTTATTCTGTAGGAGTAAGCGAATGTAAAAACGTAAAATCAATTATGCATTCTGTCAAGGTTTTGTTAGAGTTTCAGTGTGCTCGATAGTTAAATATCGACAGCAGTAGTGATCTCGCCACATATTAACTTCTCGATAAGCACGTGAGAACGATGGTTGGTGGTAAGTGGTTGGAGCTAGTTGAGTTCAGGATTTTGTGCATGTATGAATACCTTATTTTTTTCCTTGAACGCTGGTGAACAATTGACTGAGTATTATTCACATGACGTACTTTGAGAATTTTAATCAGTCAAAGTTTGAAGTTAGTCTTTTTTCTTCATATATTACACTATGTACTATATTCTTATATATATCTTCCCATCATATTGTTTTAAAATTGTCAGTATAAAGAGAAAAGTCAATCAAACTATGAATTGGAACCAGATATCGAGATTCCCATAGCTATGTCTAGATCAGTACAACGATATTATTCATTACATCTCGGATACAAACACAGCTTACTTTTGCAAAAACAAAGCATCATAAATCAAAAAAATCATTTTATGGAAAATTGCAACTGTTTACGTACACTTAGACTTTTGACCGTATTTCTGTTGTAGATTACTAATAATATTTTTAAGCGTTTTTATAAGGTTTTCTAACATTTGTGACACAATGTCTTGATAATATGTCAAATACATTCGAATAGTCTATGAAAATGTGAAAAATGTAATAAATAAAAAAAAATTATAACTTTTAACTTAATAGATTGGTAAGAATAGAGGACAATTTAAAAAAAATTAGATTGATTTCCAACGAACTATTCCTCCAACCTCAAAAAACTGTCTCTTCAATAACATTACCTATCTATATAAAGATGCGTAGTAGTTAGGTTTTAAATCCTACGTGATTAGATGTAAATATTTGTCGATACAAATTTTATTACCTAAACGCAAGCCATTTCGTGAATATTTAATTTTTCTTGTGTACTATTTATACTTTTCTCTATTGTATGGAAATTACACCTCAATTTTTACATTCATACTTTTTGTTTTCTGTATAAATAAATAAATCCGTCCATCATTGAAATATTCAATCAACTTTATGTCCACGCAATATCGTTTCCATTTTCCAACGCGATATCATCACGATGGAGATTTCACTCTTCCTCGGTTTCGAATAAATAGCCCAGAAACAGAGTCGCGTTCAACAATCGGATCGCAGACGGAGCGGAGCGATCGACCGTGAAGCGCTTTTTGAGTACCTCTTGGTAGCGATGAGGCTGAACTCTCCAGAGCAGCAAAGTAGCCAATCTTGCCACAGAACATCGCTTACCGTTTAGTATGGCCTCGTGCTGCCGTGAGTGAGATGACTGTTGGAGCGAGACGCTGCCTTTGGATAAAGTTTATTATTTTTCGGAAATCGGATTTTATTTTAAAAAGAGAAATTCGAAAATAGAGTTCAGATTTTCCAGATTTTCCATTACAGTTGGTAGGAGTTAAGCGGGAAAGTAATGGAGATAAAGGATGCAGTTGAATCTTTTCGGAACTCTTTAGGGGTTCGTGAGCTTAGGTACCTTTCTTGCAGACAGGCCGTCTTAATTTGATTTTCTGTTGGCTTATAGTCACAAGCTTTGCAATGCAGTTTTAAACGTAAAGCAGTTTCGTTGCATAGTAGATATAAAATCATCTTTCGGTTAAAACTTTCTAAAGCTTATATCATTATGAAAGAAGAATGACAAGTATGAAACCAAAAGACTTTTCCACGTGTTCAATGAGAAGATATAAAATTAGGTCTTGTATTGGATGATTTATGATGAGTTTTATATATCATTTATTAAATATTTGTAATTAATGTGGTTATTAAAATTTTCAAGTATAATAATAATATAAAAACATGTAAATTGTTGGCGTGGACAAGTTTAATTTTTAGATTACGATTTTTACACAGTTATTTTATATTTGTAGTTTTCAATACCATCCAAAACTCTTAATATCAAGAGTCAAATTATTTACTGCATGCTTCTAAATAGCAATCCACCTAGCTACCCTAATCATCATAGCATGAAAAATTGACATCGGTTTTAATAGATTTATTGGAAGGAAAAATTAAAAACCGGAAAAACATTCGTTGTAGGATAGCGCTCCAAATATACGGGACCTCGTTGAATAAATTTCCAAAAACAGTCTAAGATCATCGCTATCAAAACTATTAATAATTTCAAAATAATTCAAAAGTAAGAAAATTAACGATATCAATTATTTGTATGATTGCATAAGTATTCATTATTCAAAGCAAACGCACAAACAGTACTCTGCTAAATAAAGTAGATTAGTTTTATTCAAGTCACCAAATTAACACAAAGGCACATTTCAACCTCTCTTTCGGTAAATTCAGACACTAAAAGTAATCACGTTTTCTTTAAAATCGGATGTCGACAACTCGCTGTATAAATTTATTTGCATCAAACCCTAAGCATTTAGCACGCACGGACAGAACATCGCATTATATTGTCCCCGGTGCACGTGAGACGGCTGCACGTGGCAGATGCACGCCGGCACGTGTGCGCGCCTACTGGCGACGTCTCGAACGCACAAGCAGGTAGATTTTTTTATTTTTATTTTACCACCTGGTTTTGAGAGCCGGGTGGTGTATTGTCGATATAAGGATTTGGGGAGATTCATTTTGCTCTGTAGGGTAACGTGGGATTAAGGTTGCCCTTTGTAATATGAGATGAATGTCGTATTGATTTTATCATATCAAAATGTGCTAGTTTAGCGTAAATTTAGGAAAAATAGGGGTGGGATTTTAATAAATATATATCTTTTCCAAACTAAATGATTTCCACAAATATTCGTTTTTAACCAAATTTTCAAATAGATTTGAGTAGCTGGTGATGGGCACTACTATTTAAGAGCTGATTTACTGAAAGCTTATTAAAACACTGTAGTTTGAAGAAGATAAAATAAATATCTACAAAAAATCCAGTATCTTGTTGAAAATTTATTGCAATAATTGGAATCCACCTTATTGAGGAAGAATCAGTAAACAGACTAACGGCGTTATTATATTAGTTAAAGTCGTTTTACATAAAGTACTATAATCAATAATTAAATAACTTTTTTTTTAAAATCTCTAATCAAAAAATTGTGGAATTGGATCTTTAGAAAAGTAGCAGGAACTATTTTTATATAACCGAAACTACTGAACTGGTCAACGATTTTTTTCTGAGATGTATTTCCTATTGTTCACATTTAATTTTTTACTGAAATGTTCCGTATCCATAATTACAAAGTTCTCGAGGCAAGAAAGAATTTTTGGAAAAATTGCTTTTTCACCAATTGCGGCGGAAAGCG
The DNA here is from genome assembly GCA_039881145.1 of Druceiella hillmani. Taxonomy (NCBI): domain Eukaryota; kingdom Metazoa; phylum Arthropoda; class Insecta; order Lepidoptera; family Hepialidae; genus Druceiella; species Druceiella hillmani. The sequence goes on along the minus strand of JAYKKI010000007.1, from coordinate 46,023,972 downwards.
TTTTTCCTGCAAACTTTTTTTAAATTAATGTAAAACACATCGTACAATACTTCACTGGAATCAATAGAAAAAAAAATACAATTATCCAAGACAAATTTTGCGAACAGCATTGATCAGTTTTTTCCAGAAAGACATATTGTTGAAAAAAATCTTAATACAAACATACAGGTTAAACACTTACATAAACATACATACAATTGAGAAGTGTACGGCAAAATTATTTGTAGCCTCAGATATCAAGTTATGTAGATGTTAAAAAAGTACAGAGTTGACATCTGTGACATTGAAGGACATAATTGAAGCGTACAATGACCTTGCTACATCACGCTATACTTACTTCGTCTCGGTGGGAGATGTTATAAGTTACTGATAGAGATAAAGTGATTACATTATTATTACAAGCATATGAACTAAAAAAACTCGCACTTATATTGAGCAAAATTATTCCGTCCAACTGCGCCGTTATAAATGACTTTCAATTCGTCCAAACTAGAAACGATGTACAACGCAAATTAGAGCGAGTCACGACACACAAAATGGAAACTCTTAGGTAATTGTAAAATTACATTACCGGCGAAGAACTCACGGAAGCTACTTTGAATCGCGTGTTGAGGCCTCTCAAAATCATCCGTAATGTTAGGGTAGGGGTGGGAAATACGGTATTTTAACCGGATCTCCAGGGTTAAGCATGTATCATATCTGGTTGAAAGTGCTGTCGAGTCTAGTTGTATTTATCTTATTTTATTATGTCAGACGCTCTTTCGTACTATTATTTGTAAAAAGGACAAATTAATTTGTAAAAGGGACAAAATAAGTTTGTTTTTCTTTTTATATTTGCAATATAAAAAGGCTTATAACAAATAGACTAATAATTTAATTAGTCATACCCTGGTACTTTTTTGTAAATTTATTGCAAGTCTATGCATCTTTCTAATATTAGTTCAATTTAGTTGTAGTGATTTAGTTTGTTTAACGAGCAACAAAAACAACCGACAATAATCGGAAAAAATATAATATATGATCTTAAATACTTTAATACACACATCTCACAAATATTGCTCCTAATAAATTACAGAGACTCTGGCCAATTCTCACCGACCGGACATTAAGAACTATAATATACTAACGGAAAAAAAGGATAGAAGATTGAATACTAGCTAACGGAAACGTTAAATCAGTGGAAACTCGGTAGAAAGTCGGCCATCAACCTTTTCTCACAAAAGTTGGCATGATTGGCCGCCGAATCAACACCAACAAAAATTGTGCATCTGCGTTACCCGTCAGTCGAAAATACTTTTTTGGTCCGAATTTACAAAAGACACAAATACAATCTGAAAAATTTAACCATATGTAATCTTCGTACATAATTTTATTGTAGAAATAATAGTTTAAAAGTTTAACTCAAAAATGCACTTGAAATATTTTGATTTCCTTCTTTTATATCGATATCGTTTATTATCCACATGCTCTATACTATAGGTTGGTGAATGTCCCATATCGATCAAATAAGCCGTCTTTGTGTCAAACCCTAAATTAGAAACGAAAAACTTTTCTCGTGTCAAGCAAAAAACAGGAAACAAAGAAAATATTTCTGTTTGTCAACTCAGTATGTTAGGGCCAAGCAATTACCACTTATATGAATAAAAGTCGATAATACGATGAATTTAGAGCAGACAAATCGTTACAAAGAAAATTTCGAAACTCACGAAATAATGACATTCATTATTCGATGCAATATTCGTTTTATATAAATAGATTTTACAATACACAAATATAATTATTGTATATAAGACTACACGCGACTCAATGTATTACACATAGTAATATTTATCAAAGCGAATCACACTCATATAATACGTTTGCAACCTCGATGTTGGGTTGGCAAGCTTTAAGGATATTTATTACGGAGTTGCAGTATTCTTAACAGAAATAAATTTATTATCAAATAAACAGCGTTTATTTTACAAATTTCTTTATAGGTAGCTATTAATTCACAAGATTTCAGAATTTTTCGAAATTTTGAAGTCAATTTTCAAATCTGTTCGAAAATCGAATTATCACAACCGATATTAAAGAAGAGAACAATGTCCCTCTTTGTTCCAGAAAAGGCTATGACATAATCATTGTTAATAACATTTTCCTTCCCCCCGCAAATCGTCATAACACAGAGATTGAGCTTTCAATCAGATCATGTTAAAATGCCTGATATATATATATATATATATATATATATATATATATATATATATATATATATATATATATATATATATATATATATATATATATATATATATATATATATATGTATGTGTGTGTAATGTGTGTCTAAGGTTTTTGCCTTATTTAAAGTTTGTTTAGAAACATTAATTCTATTTTATGCTATGTAGGTAATTATATTCGAATTTATTCTGAAAGCGCCTCCCTCTGTCTTTTCCTCTAAAATTAAAAGTATATTAAGCAAAATGTGTTTGGAAAACTATTATTGATATTTTCCTAAAATATTCGAAGTCGTGCTTTTATTATTTAGGCAATATTACGTGGATCTGATCCGGTGTATAAGACAACATGTTTGGCGGCCCTATGTCATATGGCCGACTGTAATGGAAGCGAATGAAACGATTCGAACGTTCCATGATTCCAGTACAATAATTGCTGTGACAAGTAGCATGCCATGGATGTATAATTTGATAATTTATTCAGCTTTCCTTCGAAATAATGGTCTATGTTGTCATAAATGTGTTTTGTTTTTTTGTTGGAAAAAATATGGCCACCTGCGGGTGCTGGAAAAGTTACGGTACGTTTACATAATGTATTGGCGGCCCTATGTCATATGGCCGACTGTAATGGAAGCGAATGAAACGATTCGAACGTTCCATGATTCCAGTACAATAATTGCTGTGACAAGTAGCATGCCATGGATGTATAATTTGACAATTTATTCAGCTTTCATTCGAAATAATGGTCTATGTTGTCATAAATGTGTTTTGTTTTTTCGTTGAAAAAAATATGGCCACCTGCGGGGTGCTGGAAAAGTTAGGGTACGTTTACATAATACATTGGGTCGATTTATTTTATTTATTTATTTACTTTAATGTATTTAATTGATACATATGACGGACTTATTATACTCGAGAGTAATCTCTTACAGCCTACCAAAACACCAGTCCAGCCCCACTCGACGAGCGACCGCGAATCGAACCCGGGTCCCCGCGGTGCGCCGCGCCATCAAAGGCTGTATGCCTTGTGATCAACCCAACACACCAAAGTGACAAATTACTCGCCCAACGCTTGCCAGCTTTCAATTTTGTCTATTGCACACTGAATTGCAAATCTCCGTCCTTTTAAAACGGCGTTAGTTCCCTAAATTAACTGGCATTTAACTGTCGTCATTGATTTTTAGCTTTTCTGGGCAACCATGAATTGCATACACACATGTAGAAATACATATTTCTCGCTTTTTTCGAAATCTTTGGAAGATACATGTACATAGTTATAACCCGTATTATATGTACGATAATAGATTACAATAAATAAAACTCACTAAATTTAATTTTTTTTAATATTATTGCTATTTTAATAAAAAGATGTTGTTAGTCTTTAGTGCTATTTTATTTTTATTTTTTGAGGAAATCCTCAAAGTAGCTGAACTAAAACCTTTTATCGGTCAATATGCGTATTACTGCCGTTATGCTCGCAGACTATTATTGTCATAAAACTGAAATTTGGCATGATTTTATATATTTATAACGCAAAAAAAGTTTGAAATAAATTTTTCAAAAAAATTGTTGTAATTCCCATACTTGTAATTTCTTCTCAATTCTTCTTTCTCTCTCTTCTTATTTCTTCTTTCCCATGTAACGAAATGTGCCTAAACGTGAAACGACCCTAAAATTTTACTCTCAATTCTCGGCCACTTATCGATTATCGAATCACCGCGTAAGAAGGTTCACTTAACACTAAGAAAAGGGCAACAAAATTTACAGCACTTTTTTGGATTTTTGCTCATACATTTATTTAAGCAAGTTCAGTCCCTTCACACCGATATAGTCTTTATATATGATGTGGTGGAAATTTTTTCATCTTCTACAATTTCACTCATTTCATTTATATGAATATTTTTATTAGTTTTGTTTAATATTTCACTTTTTGTCTGCCCAGAAATGTGACATTTACGTCATATATATATAAATTTTTATTATTTATATTACTATAACATATATTCTAATTTCAAAGGAATTCCCCTGTTACTATCATATCTTATAAAAAAATCACTTTCATATAGAATTGTGTATTATAGAACAAAATATTTATCGCTGTAAAATTAGTTTAGTATGCATCTCTCCTTACATTACCTCGATTTATCAGTAAAACGTAGTCGGCGAAGCGCATCTATCCTTTGTTCACGGCACGCGTTCGCCCTATTTCGTGACGGGCGCGCGTTTGTAAAGCAGGGCGCGATGCGAGGATATCATTTAGTCGTCACTCGAGGCGAATGCAGCTTTGACGGCAAACGATAATACCGTTGTCTTGTGAATGTTGCATACGGAACGTAAGCAGGAGTGACGTCTCAGTAATAATTGAAAGTTTCGATGAACGCATCACATTTCACATCGCGGCAAATGGTGTTATGTCAGTGTTGAACTTTTTGGAAGTTAATTTAGTTTGTCGAGATTTTGATTTAATGTATGAAAGGAGCTCTAGCAGTATTGTGTGCTATTGAATATATTTGGCGTTAATTTTGTAGAAATTCATTATTCACAAGTAAATGAAACTACGTGATGTACATTCGTTGTGTTACAACATCTTCAGGTGGGCTATTAACAAAGATCTTTGCTAGGTCGTGGTAAAGAACTTAAATAAAGTAGAAATAATACTACATCACGTAGTTTCATTTAATTGTGAGTATTGTGTACGTTATTTTCATTAAAAATGGAATTAAAATTTTTATTTGAAATTCTTCACGGTATGAGAGCAAAATGTTTTTTACCTCCTGTTATAATTAAGCCGAGCTTCGAATTTCATCATCGTTAGCTCTTTGCCTGTACCTATTTTAAATAAATATGAAATTTTCGCAATAAATTTTACAGATGATTATTCAAATGTTTCAGCCTAGAAACTAGAATTGTTGACAAAATATTTATTATTTTCTGAAATTGTCATATAAAATACTGATTTGCAAACGAGCACCAACTTTTCAGGTTGAACTCCACTTGTCCACTGAAATTGATAAAAAAAACAGACAACTAATAATCAACAAAAGGGCGGCAGTGAAAAATTGTAATTTTTATTTAAATTGCGTTATAACCGGATTCAAATTTTTGTAATTAATTCTATATTTCATGTGAAAGAAAATATAATTAGTTTTCATGGGTTTTCACATGTATCGTTTAAAAAGGCCCTTTTGAGAAAAACGCTTTTGAAATTTTGAACCAATGTTTTATGGCGATAACTTAGAAAAATTTTAAACTTGACTTCATTCTACAAAACACCTACATTTTGCCCGAAAAATCTCTGAAGTTCCACTGGACCAGAGATTCTCTTATCATGTCCCTCACTCAAATATGAGACATGAAAAAGAATGTACGAGATTGTATTCGAATTTTGATGCCCATACTCTGAAAAGAACAGACATATATCGCTGTTTCAATCACTTTAACGCCTAAATTCTTGCGTCTTAAAAATATGAATATATTGAAGATATTAAAGTCTCATTATTTTTATAAGTGTTCGCTCTTCAAACATTTTTTCTGTAAGTATTCTGAAGAAAAGTTCTGGTATATTGATTTGAGAACAGAGAACGCTTGCTCCAATTATAGTAGTTTGTCGTGATGAAAATTACTCGCCCAGTACTCGCCAGCTTTCATTTTTATCCATTGCACTCTAAACTCCAAACTTTAAAATGTTTGAACTTTTAAAATGTTTTAAATATTTCCACAAATTTTATTTCAATAATACTTCAGAAACACTACAGATTAGTAATACATTAACAGTTAACATTCATGAACTAATATTGAAAATTAACAAAAATTAGTATTAAACGCAACACTTGAAACTGCGACTTATGATGATTAATTTACCTAATTTTAATTTCGTTTGTAACGAACAATGGATAATATTATTGCATTTTGTTGAAGTTTCGATGCCTAAAGAAATGTGGCGTTACGATTATTATAGTACCTAACGTAAACATTTGGTCACTTTATTTTATTTTATTATAAGAACTAAATAAATAATGGTCTCTCAACAAAGAAGTTTTAACATTAGTAAACTAATATTCAAAATTAACAAAACTAGTATTATACACAACACTTGAAACTGTGGTTTATGATAATTCATTTACCTAATACAAGTCAACAATCGATAATATTATTGCATTTTGTTGAGGTTTCAATGCCTAAAATAAATGTAGCGTTACGTTTATTATAGTACCTAACGTAAACATTTGGTCACTTTATTTTATTTTATTATAAGAACTAAATAAATAATGGTCTCTCAACAAAGAAGCTTTAACATTCGTAAACTAATATTCAAAATTAACAAAAACTAGTGTTATACACAACACTTGAAACTGTGATTTATGATAATTCATTTACCTAATACAAGTCAACAATCGATAATATTATTGCATTTTGTTGAGGTTTCAATGCCTAAAAGAAATGTGGCGTTAAGATTATTATTTAAAACTTCGTCAGCTTGTGAGGCGCATCTGCCATATCCTTTTTTTCGAACATTGTGCTAGAAAAAATTGAGTACTGGCATCGGACAGTTAACGAAACAATACATGACCATCTGTTCAAGCCACTAATATCTGATATCATTAATATCAGTTGCGATGTCTGTCATATCATATACGATAGTATTGATATAGCAACCACTCACAGACATTTTTTGCACATTTTTTTAGAGTAGACTACTCCGCCTGTCTTAACTAATCGTAGAAATATTAATTGGTTAGTTACTCAGCGAAGATCATTTAAAGTCACTTGTCCTACTTTTTGAAAAATATGAAAAGACCTCATTATTTTCTCGTTTTGTTCAAATCTTCCAAAGCATAACCTTTGATCCCGCAATTCTACGGCGTAGATAAATGTAAAGTTGTTCACACAGACATGGACGACTATTCTCAGAGGACGTATTTGATTTTGGTGGAAAAATGGATCACTTTGAAAAATAAATTGTGACTGACTTGATGGTACAATACGGGAATTGCACCAGACTATACTTACATTATAAAATTGGCCAATGAAATAAAAAATGCATCGGCATTGTGTTTAGTTGCTTCATCGTATTCCTTGGTCTAATATAAAAAATTCTTGGTCCTTTTATATCCCTTAAGTAATACCAATATTTGGCGACGTTTGCTTGTCGACACGATCTTTATTGATGAATACTGTCCTGAATTTCAACAGTTTGTTTTGTTCAATTGTTCCCTTAAAATACAAGATTGTAGGCTTCTTGAATAATTTATCGTCCGTAACAATATCTTGTTTTAATAATCACTTACAGGCTTTTAATAATATTGGATTGGATAATAAGATTTTAACCCTGACTTGTTCTTACAAAAAATATTTTAAAATTTAAATTGTACAAAGAAATAAAGCTATATATGCACCATCTTTGTATATGACTTACCGCGATCTACCCGGTCTTGCAAGCAGAGACAATAGATTTGTACCATAAAAATTCGGTGACTTACATTCAAAAATTGGACAAGATCTTTTTAGATGAGGAAAAATGTATCAGGGAAAAATGTAGATGTACCAGCGGATCTCATCTCAGCTTATTTTACGGAAGCCATCTGGTGCTATAGTGAAGAAAATTATTTAGATTCAGTTAACTTCTTAGTGTGTGTTAGCCAATCGATCTAATTGCTGACAGCAAATCTCGACATTCTCCAGAAGGATCTACTGCAATTAATAAATACTTTGTTATTTCACCAACAGCTCAGCACTACCTTTCTGCTATTCAATTTACGTTTGAATTCTGAAACTCCTTTTTAACCTACTCTGAGCCATTGGGATTTGCTTGTCTGAATAATGTATGTAACCTACTCATAACTAGTCATTGATTCCTTCAGCTAATCGAGGTTACTTTTGAATATCATTAATTGTTAAGAAACATTAACTCATAAAATAAATATGTCTGTATTGAGTATCGATTCCATTTTCTTTAATATAGAACATTTGAAGTACAGACACTAGTTTTATCTGTATCTAAAAAAATATTCTGGAACTTTCAATAATCTTGCTGGAAAATTCTCGAACTTATAACTAAAAGCTCATTAGCCAACCCAATATTATTTTGAATCTGTGTAATTTAAATAACTTGCCCAATATTTTAGTTTTATATTGTAAGTTAACTAAATGGTGATGGTATAGAATTCTGAAGTGATATCGAAAAAAGGAAAACATGGGAGAAAAACATTTTCCCAATGACCGTCGGTAACGAGAGCATTCGAAAATGTGGGCGGAAATATGAAACAATCATATTGTTAGCCCGTATTGGGGGCCACAAGTGAAGTGCGCCCGCCGCGACCCGTCGTCACGTTCGGGCGCATAAACCGAGCAGGTTATTGTATCGGCCCTCACATCGTCATGTCCAACCCTCTCACTTTTCGATTCACTTAACCCTGGCTGTGTGTGCGCTTGGAAGCTGAGCTACCTCGGCCGGTACGGTTGTTGCTTCTGCGGTCATAGTGACGTAGCTATCCGCTGAGTGGCAAGGCTAAGAGAGGAAGAGGGGTTTTAAAGCAGCGCCTTACGTTTTCTATAATTTTCTTTCTTATCACAAAAACTCTACCAAAATACGAGATTGTTTGTTTGTACGAGTTTGAGTTTGCTTGTTTGTCGTACAAATATAATGTTTATTCGTTTTTTTAGATTTTATCTAATAATCTTGTAGGCGTTATAAATATTTATAATCTGCCACACTTTGTAGTACTAATAATCTGCGAATAAAATGGCTGTATTATACACGCCGATAGACTGACGGACATGGCTAAACTATTCTGGTTCCGTAGCCAGGAACCCTGAAATAAGAAATGGTAAATAATATATTTTGTCGTCTTTCAAATTTGTGCATTATTTTTTTCTTACCAAGACATATGCAGTCTTTACACGCATCTGTTTTGTTACAAAAATGTTTTTATGTGGATTTTTTTATTTTTGTAACTAATTTGTACCAAAATGAGTTGTTTTATGTAAAAATATATGTTAAACTAAAAACACCTCTTTGACATTTTGGAGATAAATGGAAGGTCTCGAAAATTTTGGCAATAATTCCACTTGGTAATAGATATCCACGCAGTTTGTGGAAGTTTCTGGCTAAACAGTATGTCTTCCGCGCCACTTGGAGTAGAAAAGTTGTCATTGTTTTACAGTTGATTTTTGAATTCTCATGTAGTTTTTGGGCGAATAATTTTTAAGAAATTGTTCTCTGTAATTCCATTGTCTTTCTCGAATCAGTTATTTAACAAACTAATTTTAATTACTTAAAGGAGTTGTCGATATTTCTAAAGAAGTCGAAGGGCAAGATCACCTTTGCAGTTCTATGATATATGTATATTACCAGTATGTCTCTTTTTTCGATCGAATCGATACCAAAATGTCTTAAGGGCACATTATCCAGCTCGTCATGGAGACTTCAGAGGCGAACAGTTTAATTTATTTTTCATCAAAGACGTCGAAAACTAGGTTTCCTATAATTTGTTCATCTCGATTGACTTGAAGTTGACCAAAGATATTTTCGGAAAAATTATTTATTATTTCATATACACATAAGATCTGATGTTTACTTTTCTCAGTTTTCCGTTCTGTCAGTGGTGTCTACCCGAATAATAGTTTGAATATGCCTATCACTTGGAATTTGAGACCTAAATCGGAATAGCCAGTTTATATAGTAGCTTTGGCCCCAAAGTGGACACAAACTAAATGGTATACAATCGTTAAAGATGACGCTCTAAAGTCAGATTTAGCAATTTTCTTCAATAATAACTTCACAAGATTTGCGTATAAAGAAATAAGTCTGGTCAATAATTCACCTTAAAACTAAGTGTCAACAAACTCACCAATAACCAAATATTCAGGCACAACTCAAATAAGTAGGTTTAACAAACATAGGTCACAATCATCCAATATTGTGATAAATGTTGATATGTGTCAAGTAGTAGGAATATCAGACCGACCCAAAAATCAATCACGATCGATCCGAGTCGGGCAACAAGTGCAAGACGTCAATAATATCAGCACCGATTTTAACACGGCAACGACACGCCATGGATTATTATATCTTAACAGACTTCGATACAGACACGAAAGTCTGTTAAAAATGTGTCCTCTAGAATATTGCCTTTTAAAGATTTTTAAAAACAAAGCACAGAAGTAATATCAAAACGAATAAGTAGTTGTTTCACGTTGACATTTTAACACATTATATAATTTTAGTGTTGCCATAAAAATGCTAACTTTATATTTTAGTGTCAATTTATTAATTAGCAAATACAGAATTTTACAAAAAATAACCAATTATTTGAAAAATAACATTGACATATGCATTACCTCATTAATGATTTTTTGCCGATCGTAGAATGATTAAAAAATTATTATATACATTCCACATTGTTTATCATGTAGCAATACCTAAAATATAATATATATATATATATATATATGTATATATATATATGTGTGTATATATATATATATATATATATATATATATATATATATATATATATATATATATATATATATATATATATACAAGTGAACTGAGAAATCAATTAAAAACATTTTATTTTAAGTTCCGGGAAGTTCTACACATAAATAAATGCTTTAAAAAGCTGTCTCATAAACATATAACTTTTTGTCATCATACTTATTGTTATTCGCAGTGGGACCAAATTTAGCCATAGCCCTTTCTAGGCTATCTTGAAACGGTGGTAAAACGTATAATACAAACATACCATTTGAATTTAATTTTGAAAATGAAAACTACCGTGTAGGAAGGTGGTATAAATTTAATTGGAACTCTCATTTCTTCGACCATGATTCTAGTTCTTTCGTTCGTTAATTTCTTTTTCGATCTGCGTCTAATGCAAAAATACATACTTGAGTTTATCAAAAACTTTCCTGTTGATAAATGTCTGTTGACATGATCGTGATCTTAATTCAACAAATTCGTTCATTTCACTAGTCTCCAAATCTAGAGGCAACGGACTCCCCGCAAGACTCGGGTCCGGTATAACCGCGAGATCGCGCGATTATGCACCATTCGGAAGTGTATCACGCGGCGGTGCCGGCGCTCATTCCACTCACGCGCCGAATCCATCCTAAAGCCGACTACGTGCCGCCGGCGGGCCGCCCTTTATTCACAATTACATACGTTATCATTCCACCCGGTCTACGATGAGCGTTACGTAACGTAACGTTCGTAAGGAACGTCATTATCGATCTTATGGGGGTCCGCGATTTGTTATGAGGTAGACGTTTGGACATGGATTCCTTTCATAAAACTGCTTTATAATGAAAATTTTTACATTTTACTCGGTACGCTTTACAAACCCATTTGGAGAAGACATATTTTGTAAATATGACCAGAATAGATTGTTAGGCTAAGACTTTACGATGTTCATTAATAGTGAAGCGCTTTTGATGTAAGGGATTTAAAAATTGTCGGCCGTTACCCAATACTTTACTGTTAAAGTTGAATTATTGTTTACGCTTCAATGTGGAATATATCTAGAATATATAAGGATCCGATTAAACTAGGTTAGGTTAGATATTAAATGAAAATTAACACGGTGCGCTCTGTGGACCACACGTGACAGAAGGAAAATTTCTTCGAAAGTTTCATTTGGGATTTGATTTATTTAATATTGGATGTAATTATCTTTATTGCAGTATAATATTTATACATATGCCATCGAGTTGATTAACTTAAATTTTACTTTAATAACATCAGACTATTAGTGTTCCATACCTCAAAAGGAAAAATGTAACCCTTATAAGATCACTAGCGCACCCGTCACAGGCGTTTTTCTCAGAAACCGCTTGAATTAGGAACTTCAAATTTTGCATAACAATAAGGTATATTGGCCCTCATAAATCTCAATATCTTTTTTGTTGATTATACAAAATACAGTAATCTGTCGCCATTTGTGGGATATTATATAGTTAGGGATATTATATATTAGTATAGGGATATTATATATTAGTATATTAGTTATAGTATAGGGATATTATATATTAGTATAGTAGGTCTAAAAATTGATGTGTATTTATTATTATTATATTGACTATTCTATTTTACTGCATCTTTGGGTATTTTTTCATTTTAGTCTTCGATTTGACTGTCGGTCGTCTATCATCGACTTTGCTCGAATATTTGGGTGTTTAAGAATTCTGTCTCTGTACGATTTTGCATGTTTGATTATTTCTTCCCTGACTGTGAGTACTCTTAGGTCTTTATGCAGTTGCTCAGTAGTCACGTACCATGGGGCACCTGTTATGATCCGAAGTATTTTATTTTGGAATCTTTACAGGATTTCTATGTTTGAATGGAACGCAGTTTCACACATCTGAATGCCATAAGTTCACGCTAGTTTTACATCTCAATATCTAATACTGAAAAATATTCATATGGACATTTTACGGTGAAAAATTAAGTACCTACTTGAAAAAAAAATTTAAAATTCCATTAGATGTACCATTTGAAAGGGTTAGTTATAAAGGTTCCAAAAATATTTTTTCATAATTTTTATTTATTTTATCTTCAGAGAAAAAAGATTTTCCTGCCACTACTGAAGCCGCCCCTACTGACTACTGAAGCTTCAAAATTATAAAAGAAAAACAATTTAAAAACTTACGAAAAGTTGATAGGAATAGTTTGGTCATGGTTCTAAATGTCATGCATTTTTAAATATGATCCATGTTTATTAGTCTTTGAAGATATATATATATATATATATATACATATATATATATATATATATATATTGTTAAAAATTAATATCTGTAGATAGTTTAATAAGAATACTATATATCCTAAATTGTTCATTAATGCTTAAATATTACAGAATCTTTGTAGCACAAGTTCTTCGTACTTCAAAGGAACTTCGAAGGAATTCGTACTTAAAAAAAGTTTTTAGTCACGGATAGCTATTTAAATATTTTTCTTTTCTATTAATTGTATATTTCTTATATCTGCACAATATTTAAAAAAACATTATTGATCATTGTTAATTTAAGATGTTTACATATGAAATTATATTTATAAAGTTTTAAAAATTATTGTTATAATAATAGCCAACAGATGGTGTTACAATTGCGTTATATATCGCTGAAATGCTACGGAATTTCTACTTAGCGTTTCATTTACCAGTACAGAAGTTTCACTTTTTTCACGAAGGAAAATATAAAGTTTTCTTTAGCTATTTCGATGTTATAAAATTTATGTAACTAAAAATAACAATATTTGACACATTCACGTGTCATAAAAGTAAAAAGTGTAAGGAATTTAATTTTTTTTTATCTATTTTCAATCAAAGGGCAGACAGTAAATGAACAAAGTTGAGGACGCGTGAAACCGTTTCGGTGCAAATTTATACATTCCTAAAAATGATAAAGTCAGTTGAAGTTGACGACAAGTGACCCCATTTCGTAATGAATTTTTTTTTGTTTAATTTGGTCACAAATTGCGGCGCCGACATCCGCTTCCGCCGGCAAACTGCAATTAACGATCAATTAAGCGCAGGCGACTAACAGGTGCTTGGCGCGAGGCCAACTCGCCCGCGAGGGACAAGTAGGCTGTTTTTTTTTAACCTTCAGATGCTGTATTATCTTGGGTGCTATGTTGCCTATTAGCAGGGATGAAAAGCTTGCGGAAATAACTTTTGTCACTGATGCCGTACCTGTCGTTTTTGTCTTTCTACCTTTTTATGTATATTTTATTGTATATAAGCAATTGTAATAAATGAATGAATGACATTTAAAAATATAAAATCTTTTATAGCAGAGAAGCTCAGGTTACATTTGTAACATGAACCTCTCTGTTGTCACTGGGACATATATATTTGCGTTCATATTTTGTCTTAAATGTGTCTTATATTTTCTTCAACACGTTATGGAACTTAGCAGTTTTCTGACGATGGTTCAATTTCAGCGTTACTTTTTAGGAGTCTGTTTCACAAAATGAAAAAATTAAAACTTATATCACTCACATGTCTGCCTGTCTGTCGCAGATGATTTCCTCAGAAAAAAGATGACTTGGAAACTTTAAACTCGATCTATTTCTTAACATAGTAATAGATCACATTAATCATATTTTTCATTAGCTAATATGTAAAAATATTTATATTGTATTTTAAGACGGGGCACGCTATGTACGCGATTTTTTTGTTATGAACCATGTATTTTTTAGTTTTATGAATTTATAAAAAAAATAAAAAATATTGTTCCACAATTTTATATGGCATTTTCTCGTAAATATGCATCAAAACATTAAAAAATAACCCCTTCCCCTCTACATTTACGATACTAATTAAGCAAATCATAAAGAAAACATAATTATACAATCTAACTAGAAAATTACAGCAAAATTATGGAAATTTCCATAGATCTTATAATTTCTGAGAAATTCACAATATTTTACGCTTGTGAAAAACATATTAGAAAATGCTCTAACACTGTGAAAAATAAAGACAATGATCATTAGTTTAATAGAAACATTTTGTACATTTAAATGTTTAAAGTTTTATATGTATATTTTTTATGAGTTCGCAACCCTCAAGAGCGATTTCTACGCGAACTTACACGTTTATTTTGAAACTTAAATTTATGAAACATTAAAAAATGTTTAACATAAACAAAATTTAAACCTTTGCCTTTTTAAATTCAAAACTACTGTTATATTTTCTGCCCTATTTTTTAAGGAAGGTATAAGTTTCTTATTATCATTAAATAGTTGGTTTCGAATATTTTCATAAATTTATATTTTGACCATGTTTGAAATATTTACCAATATTACATATTTTAAAGTATTAATATTCTGTTTTGTAGCAGTTATTATATAGTCAGTCCAAGCATCCATGGACAGTGTTGAAGAGGTAAATCCACCGCTGGCGATAATAATATAAAATAAAGTCTTCAATCGTGAGCTTTTATGGTTGTATTTGAAATATTTCCTGATGCTGCATATTTTAAAATATTAGTATTTTTTTGTAGCAGTTAATGTATATTCAGTCCAAGCATCCGTGGACAGTATCGAAGAGGTGAATCCACCGCTGGCGATAATAATATAAAATAAAGTCCTCAATCGTTAGCTTTTATGGTTGTATTTGAAATATTTCCTGATGCTGCATATTTTAAAATATTAATATTTTTTTGTAGCAGTTAATGTATATTCAGTCCAAGCATCCATGGACAGTATTGAAGAGTTAAATGCACCACTGGCGATAATAATATAACATAAAGTCCTCATTCGTAAGCTTTTATGGTTGTATTTGAAATATTTCCTGATGCTGCATATTTTAAAAAATTAGTATTTTTTTGTAGCAATTATTGTATATTCAGTCCAAGCATCCGCGGACAATGTTGAAGAGGTAAATCCACCGCTGATGGTAATAATATAACATAAAGTCCTCAGCCATAAGCTTTTATGGTTGTATTTGAAATATTTCGTGATGAACTCTATTTGAAAATGTTATGTTTTTTTTATCAATTATTGAATGTATAGTAATCAATGCAGGCATCCATGGACTGAAGAACCAAGCACACTGCTCATGGTAAGAATAAAACACATAGTCCTTGGCCCTGGTTTACGGCGCATATTCCATGCTTAATACCTGCTGCACACACGACACAAACTTCGTTTTTATCCAGTAATAAAATACGCATTCTAAATAAGTAAAGATTATACCTAATCACGGAGCGGGAAAGCTTTCTGCGGCCTCCGGGGCGCTCTCATTACGCGGCTTGTTCCGTAGAAAAAAGTATCTCATTTTGCCCTCTGCCGCCGCAGGGGTAGTTACGACGCATTTGATATATTAAAGGGAGGTGAAAATATTATCATATTCGCCGGCGAGCCTGGTGACCTTATTTAGGGTAATTCAGTGGCCGCCAACTCTGGTTACTTGCGTAATTCGGATTGAGGTAAAAGGGATGTGTTTCGGGACTAAGTAGGTTTTATTATTGCGTTGGGGGTTAAATTATTTTGATTATGTATTGTGGCATTGAAAAGGTCTTGTCTCGCCTTGTGCTTTGATAATTTTTCGCAGTATAAAAGAGACTAGGCTGATTAACGTAAGATTAACAAGCGTCATATTTTTCTCAGTACGGGTATCTTAGAGCATTACAGACGTTTTATGGCAGTGTTAAACATTTTTTTTATAAAGGGAGGGAGCCACATGGTTGTATATTGAAAGATTATTTAGGTAATAATCTTTGCTTTGGGCTATACACATCCATATTCACTTTGAGCTTTGCACATAAAGAAATATAAATATCCTTTCATATTTTATTTTTAAGTAATATTTTTTAAATTTTTTAGCCAATTACAGTAAATTAAAAAAAATGTAAAGTCATTACTTATATTAAAAACATTGATTGACATAATCGACAATTAGATGAAACATGTTGAGGTCAAAGGAGGACGAATCTTTAAGGTATTCTTTGCATAAATCGTGTCCAAAAGATTTGTACTTTGTGTCAAGGAAAAGCTGCCTAATTGAATAAATAAATAAACTAATTGAAATTAGCTAACTTTTTCTTTTTTTGCACAAACAAATAACTTATTTATATTACAAACCGATCAATTGAACAACAATTCAAATATTTTTTTCTCGAAAATCCTCTCAATTTATTGTAATTATATATTTTTTAACATACAATAAAATTGAATGGGTTCTACATGGAAAGTACCAGTTTTTTATTCTTTTGAAAGTTTCTTTATATTCATTTAATCCCTCAGTGGACATCGATGCGTTACTCTTACATTAAAGATAATTCATTCTTATAAAAATACTTACGGATGTAATTAATTTTTCTAAAAAAGTCTGATTCTTAATGCAAAATTGAACGTGATTGTTATGAAAATATTGTGAACTAATTTTTTATCGTGGTTTCACTTCATGGATTTTCGGTTAAGGCAAGGGATTTGAGTATATGCAAATTTTGAATCTTTGCCCGCGGTTTCACTCGCTTAGTATTCGAAGAATGTAAAAAACTTTTCTTTTTCAAACAATAGGTGTAGATTTCAATCAGGCTAGTCCATAACGTAGACACCACTTAAATATCCTCAAGAATAAATGGTTAATTTTAATACTACGTAAGTGTACTCGTATAGTGTGAAAGGAACTGAGTACTTGTAGCTGAGTATATTTACTTGCCTACAGTGAAATTTATTTATAAGGATTCATAAGTTTTTCCAATATACATCTATGAATATGATGCTCAGCAATTATATTTTTGTTACTATTAAAACGTTTATTGTGCTCTATCTATTGACTGTATATCGTCGCGAACTTTTTTGTAGTTTTATTTAATAATTTTGTTTTATATTTATTTTCAATATATTGCTTCTATATTGTTTTAATTATTTATTTTTATTACCTACACAATTGATACATACGACTAACTTATTGCTACTAGTTAATCAGAACATCAGTCGAGCCCACTCTCAAGCGGTGTGCTACGCCGTCAAAAATTATATGTATTTCATAAGTCACGGGGATGACCTGTAAACGATAGCTTTATTATTTATAGCCTATTTTTCAATTTAAAGTATGTATTAATTACAGATAAAATTTTAATTAAAAATCCATTGCATCGTTTTGCCGTGACAGCTAGACAAACAAATGAAGAGACAATATGTTAAAAATGCATGCCATAAGTTGTAATACTGAGTTTTTATTATTGAATAAAACTACCATGTTTCGTCCTACACAAATTGCTACTTCTCCGGTACTAACTAAACTATACGTTAAATCTCATAACGACATATGAAAATCTATTCAGCTGTTTAACTGTGATTGAATAAGAAACACTAAACATGAAATATCGACAAACATTAACGAACATCAGTAAAAAACATAGTATTTTACGCGTATTATTGCGAAATTAGTAGGCAGTATCCGTTATCTCAAATAAGTAAACTATGTGTTAAATCTCACTGCTACCTGTATCTGTAAGTTCTATTAAAATCTATTCAACCGTTTAACTGTGATTTAATAAGAAACATTAAATAACAAATATTGACAAACGTTAACGAACACCAGTAACAAACATAGTATTTTACGCGTGTTATTGCGAAATTAGCAGGTAGTATCCGTTACCTGAAATAGTTAAACTATTCGTTAAATCTCATTACGACCTGTATCTATAAGTTTCATGAAAATCTATTCAGCCGTTCAACTGTGATTGAATAAAAAACATTAAATAATAAATATTGATAAACGTTAACGAGCATCAGTAACGTTAAACACAGCATTTTACTCGTATTATGGCGAAATTAGCAGGCAGTATCCGTTATCTCAAATAGGTAAACTATACGTTAAATCTTATTACCAACTATATCTGTAAGTTTCATGCAAATTTCTTCAGCTGTTTAGGTGTGATTTAGTAACAAATGTTAACAAACGTTGACAAACACAATATTTTACACATATTATTGCGAAATTAGCAGACCGTATCCGTTACCTCAAATTTTATTATTGAATTGATAACTGAAATAGGTGACAACAGACTAAAATAGATAAAATATGACACAATATTATTATTAACATCAAACAAGAAAAGAGTTAAATAAGTTTAACTGATATTAAACGCATTTAAATTTTCTGGTAATAAATGTATTTAAATTTTCAGTCTTATGTATAATAAAATTTCAAATGACAATAAAAATATCAAATTTATACGCATTTGTGCTACATGGGACAATATGAGGCCATCGAACTATACAAATTAGCCCCATCGCAACGCGCCAAGCAATTAATGCATGAGGTCCCGGGAAGGAGGCACGCGCACTCTGTCGCCTCGACGCTCACTAATTGCCGCAAACAGTCCGTGTTTGTCATGGCAATTTTTATATTGGCTCGGTTTTCTACCGGTTTGGGCTTGGTTAAATCATTGTGATGGGGCTCTATGTTTGCTGTCGAGGTGTCACTAGGGGGTAAAGATAGGGGCTCGGAGTTTACCAGGTGCTCAAGGTTAATGACGTAGGTTGATTGCGAAACGCTTTAAAGAACTGAGTAATCCACATTAAATGAAACTACGCGATGTAGTATTATTTGTACTTTCTTTAAGTTCTTTACGATATCAAAGATCTTTGCTAATAGCCCACCTGAAGATGTAATACAACGAAACCTAGGTCGTGGTAAAGTACTTAAAGTAAGTGGAAATAATACTACATCGCGTAGTTTCATTTAATTGTGAATAATGAATTTCTACAAAATTAACGCAATGAATTTCTACAAAATACAAGAGCTGAGTGATGTTTGTATATAAAGAATTAAGATGGTACCTTTCTTTGAACTATTATAACTTGATATTTGTGGTGGAATTGATTTAATATAAGTTTTTTTTCCTCTCTAACTATCACGTAGTAGTGAAAATTATATTTCCACTCATTATCTAGTTGACAAAGCTTTTCATGTAATTGGCTTATATGATTCACGTCCCCCTTAGATCATGTATCTACTCACCAGTAGACTACAATTACTGCCCTTTACCTCTATCGAAAACTGAAACTAGCAAATACAAGTCATTTGCCGTTTACTTAAATGTTTCTTTATATTATACTTACATTTTGTATTAATACAATTTTATAGAAATGTAGACTTTACTAGTAATGGAAATTGAGAATTTTTGCCGAATTTCTTACTTTTTTAAGAAAATCTCAGAAACTGTTTATCATAACATAAAATTAGTTTTGAAACCTTTAAAACTTTTTTCACTCTGCCAAATTTTAGCGTCCAAAATTTAAATAAAAGTATGTTAAAATATTTATTATAGATTTTTAGTCGCCTACTGACATATATGCGTATTAATGAGCTTCGTAACTACAAACGTCAAATTTCACCTCATTAATCTAGCGTAAAAGAAATTCGAAGATATACGGACAGATAATAAACTAAAATCCTCGAAAAGGGAAAACTGAACCTATTTTCCCTTTTGAGATGCAGAAGCATAAAAACAGTACGGTCTAGATAAAGATGGAAATTTAGAGAAGTATGCGATGGAGCAGACCTTAGAGATATAAGATATGTGCTTAGACTTTACTTTCCATCGCCATGCCTAGTATTAACGATTAAATGTGGTGACTTGTAGTGTTCGATAACTATGAAGGTTTAATAGCTGTTTATAAGGTAATTATAACATCCAACAACAACATGTTTATAAGGTAATTATAACATTTATCCTAATTGAATAAAAAATAGATATGTGTACCTTTCCGAATCAAGTTTTGAAAAATTTTCTGGAAAATTTCTGTCGTCGTTTTCAGGAAATAATTTATTTTCTTACAATTATTTTGCTCGCTCCTTGTTTCTCTGTAAAACGTAACAGATCACGTAAATTTTGTAATAAAATAGCTATATACTCTAAGAACTTTTCAGAAACGACAAATTTCGAAATTTCCAAAGAAATAGGAATTCCGTATTTAGAAACAAAATTGTCTAAAATGTTGTAATGTATTTCGAATCGTTTGAAGTATTTCGAAACAGTAATGATAAGTTTGCTTCTTAAAATGAAAAAAGCAGCTCATTAAAGCATCTAACAGTTTGCTGCTTTTTAATTTGTCTTCTAAGTCTATCAAAAATTTAATATAAAAACTGGTTTAAATTAAAACAGAAACTAATAAAAGAAACCCATTTGGCGGGCTTAATTTTAACCGGTTTTATTAATAACTGTCAATCAATCGGGATTAGAGCCGGCGTTGATACTTCGATGACCTCTTGCATATTTTTATACATATCTATATAACTAATAACACAGGATCATATATAATGCAAATTAATTTATGTAAATAAATACACATATATTCACCTAGCTCCAAGGGGCGCAGCCTTCAAGCAAAAGGTAAAAGCTGGAAGATTTTCAAAAAAATATAAAACACGACTTTTATGCAAATGGCGACCGTACGAAATACTATCCTTTATGATATATTTGAAGTAATAAAACCAACGAATTGTCGTGTTCGCTAATGAAAATTTCTTAAAGATTTATTTAAAAAAATATTTTTTTAAGAAAATATTCGACTAGGATCACATTTTAGAACGCAAACTGGAGGCAAATTGTATTTATCACAATTCATAATGTTTTTTTCGTCGTGCAGGTATTTTTGAATTTGTTTTTAAAACTCGTTCACTTTTGTTTTTAAAACTGATTCAGATTATTTTTTTCATTTAAGTTTTTGATACTATTTTTGAACATTTTCACACAAGATGTACATATTTTTGAATTTGTTTTTAAAACTCGTTCACTGATGGATTCAGATAATTTTTTTATTTAAGTTTTTGATACTATTTTTCAACATTTTCATACAAGATGTATATATTTTTGAATTTGTTTTTAAAACTCGTTCGCTGATGGATTCAGATAATTTTTTTCATTTAAGATTTTGATACTATTTTTGAACATTTTCACACAAGATGTATATATTTTTGAATTTGTTTTTAAAACTCGTTCACTGATGGATTCAGATACTTTTTTCATTTAAGATTTTGATACTATTTTTGAACATTTTCACACAAGATGTATATATTTTTGAATTTGTTTTTAAAACTCGTTCACTGATGGATTCAGATAATTTTTTTCATTTAAGTTTTTATTACTATTTTTGAACATTTTCACACAAGATGTATATATTTTTGAAGTTGTCATTCGAAGTGCTTTTATTACCTACTCTAATGCATTTTAAGTAGGAACATCCGCCAATATATGACGTACTATGGCCGCCATGTAACATTTTTATAGTCTATGTAATATAAACTTAGACTGTTAAGACTCGATATATATGAATGAATATACTGTCCGTGTATATATTTACATATACATCTATAATAGGTTTCATTTTAAGTTTCCCATTCAGACCTTTAATTCAGTAGTCATTTCGATGTGCTTTAAATGAAATGTTTATGTCTTTCGAGATAATATGGCGATTAGTGGGCACCATATGGTTTTCTAAATAGCCTATGACACTCTTATTATTAAGACGGATCCAATAAAGTCTCACTTTTCAAAATCAGTCCAATAGTTTAGTTATTATGGTAGAACTATTCTCCACAGTAGATCTATGCTCATCTAGACAAACATAGAACGCTGAAAACATAAGTCTTCCTTATGGCGGTAATCAGTGCAGTAGAAACCTTAAAGAAGCTTACAAACTAAGAGGACAGTATACTTCTTGTACTTAAAGGGTACAGGCTGACAGAGGGCAAAAGAAATGTACATGATGAAACGAATGCGAAGAAAATGATGTTTCTAATGTTGCGATAAAATAAAAACTTACATTTTAAATGATTTTGAAAGATGCGTCGTTAATTTTTATTTCTTTGTTATTCCATAAAAGTCCTAGCCTACAGTACAATACAAATACTTGAATCCCTACTAATATAATAAATATAAAATGTTACATATTTATTTGTTTTATCTGTCTTCCACGCTTAAATGGTCCGACGTATTTTAATTAAATACATCATGTACATAATATATATGGTTGATTAAAGTATAGATTTCATATAATTGTGCTATCAATTAAAGGAAATGAGTAATGAATATAAACGTTAAAAAAAAGCTCCCTCACGAAAAAGTGAATGAGAAAAACTACAGGAAAAGTTCTCAACGCTTATACTTATCGTTAATAGGTAACGCACAATAAGCGTTTTAATGATAAATAAAAGTATTATGGCCGAACATTACATTCACGTATGTTTATTTTGAACACTTATAAATCGTTATGCAAATAAATTTCACAATTAGCAAGTAAATTTATTTAGCTTTAAAAGTAAAAAACTTTTATCGCTAAATATATTTACTTGCTAATTGAGAAATTTATTTCTATAACGATTTATAAGTGTTCACTATAAACATACGTGACTGTAATGTTCGGCCATAATACTTTTCGTCACAATATACTTATAGATTAATAGTTATAGATATAATCAATTATCGTAGCGTGTATTTACGCGGTATCTACGTATTTTAGTTAACGTTTACGTTTAGACCGCATACGTTAAATATATGATTTGTACGCATATACGAGAGGGAAATAGAGGGGAAGATATGTGCTTAAATACCAGGGGAAAGAAGCTATGGACAAAAGGTAATTATTTATAAAACACAATTTTAAAATCAACGAAGCAAACACAATTTTTTCACGCGGCAAATCTTTTAGGTACAGAATACGTCACACGACTATCGGTGTTGGGTGGGTGATAAAAATGATTGAATGCGCAACGTTCAGATTTATAGAGATTTATTTATGTATTTTTTCTTCTTAGAAAATCTGTAGGCTCGATTACAGTTTCTTGAATATTTTCGGGTCTATGTTTCACCATAAACTTTACGGGAGCAATAGATATACACATTGGGCTATGGCTTATAAGACTCGTCGACTGTGACTTTTTTAAGCTATCTGTAGATTTTGATTCCCTTTCAATCGTTCTTTCTTTTTGTTTGCATTTATTATAGGCAAATACAAGCCTTTTAAATGTTTGGACATTTCGGATTTTTTAAGAAGTTCTGTTATTTAATTATGCAATATTTGACTCGTAATATTGTGTTACGGGTAACGTTAGGAAATAAACGGTTAACCCTAAATTTAACCAACATTAACTCGGTCATGATAGGTGGACCATGGTAATAAAAAAATCGGTATAAAAATAATAAAAAAAGTAAAAAATATGTAACAAAAAAAATTAAAAATTAAAACGGTAATAAAATCGTAATAAAAATGTGAAATCCTTTAGTTACGAATCAAGTTTAATTATTACTATCAACATAGATCGAATCAAAAAATAAATAAAAATTGAAATTCCCTCGCTTTCATAAAGCTTAAAATATATTTAAACGTGAAAAAATTACAATAGAAAAGCACAGTCACAATATTTTAATTATAATTAGACAATATTTATTTAAACACCATGAAATGCCATGTCATTTAGGATCGCAAGATTTCCCTGCAATTTTCCACTGACCACTCTGATTTCCGCATTTTGTTTTCCAATTACATTAATTAAACGTTTTAATCGTTTCATCTGTCATATTACACATAACAAACATTTAAATTAATTAATAAATAAAAGATTTTTAAACTCTTGAGATTTTCTCATCATGATCCACCTAACATTGTTTACCCAACATAGGTTTAGACGTTTTGTTTACGTTTGTTTACCCAACATAGGTTTAAACATAGGTTTAGACGGAAAAAGTCTGTATGGCTATTTGGTTTCACGATATTTCCTAGTCTAGCCAGCGGTCCAGGATATTCTTAAATTAACCCATGTAAACCTATATTTACCCACACTCTTAATATTATCTATAATATTCATATGTGTACGCTTCGTAATACCTACGTGATATCAATAAATTCATATAAGTCTATTTCGTCTTTAATTATAAATGAACGATTTATTACCAATTATTTCCAATTTTCTTATGGACCACTGAGACTTTTCCTTAACTTTCCAACAACAAGTATTTGAGTTTATTGTTCCTACAACATTAAGTTTGTCATATGCAAACACAAATTCTCGTATATGTTTAAATTTCAGATAAATTGAAGAATAAATATTTTAAATCAAATACGTCAAATTATTTTGCAGAACTTACGAATAGACAATGCAATATTATGAGACAGGCAGCTCTTTAAATCCGATCAACTTGGAAACGATAAAGTAGAATAACTTACGGATGCACGCGCCATACTTTTATTACAATTGAAGATTAAACCAAGTCATAACGTTTATTTTGAATCTCCCTCTTTTTCCACGTCTCATTTGTTATCTACCTCTATAATTCTCCCGAGCATGATCCGATATAGCAGCTCCCGACTCGGCGTACGCCCACGATATTCATCCGACCGTGTGTCTACCGAGCTACGTGACATTGTTACCGACTAGCAGCTTTATTCTCTATCGTGTTTTATGTCGAGTTTAATGTTGCTACTAGAATTATGATTTTAAAAGAATACTCGCGGTGGGAGATTTCGATTATGATAGTGAAATTCAATATAAATTGAAGGTTTCAAATGCACTTTTTACAAGACCGGATGCGTTAAGTTTATGTGTTTGCTCTGGAACTGTTTGAACTGTGGCAGTCAGCATGAGTGTATCTTTTATGTTATATCTATACCTTCATACCATACCTATATATAACATATAGGTATATCTGTCTGGATGGCTAGGTGGGGTAGACAGTTATGCCAATAGTTCACATCATACCTAAATTACGTCGTCAGATTATCGGTTTCCTGGAAGATATCATGGTGTACTTATGTAACCTGAATAGTCAAAGTGTATTAATTTCGCCAAACGTATATCTATATAATATAACCCTTCCACCCTTCCATAGTACCCTTGGTCATACCACTCTTCCACATTACTGAAGATGGATTAAATAGTAGTTTAAGTAGAAAATCCGGAATTTACGCAGCGTCTAAAAAATTGCATTAAATTCATTAGACACTTACCGTCACTAGTTTATTTAAAAAATATATTATAACGAAAGAACAAACAGTGATAGAAACACTATGTCTTGTTACAAAAATGTGTTTTTTTTATTGTTATATTATATAGCCAAAAATCAAATGTGTTATACTGTATAGCCACCAAGATTTAAGTAATGTCCAGTGAGTTCAAAAGAATAAACAGTGATATAGACACTATATCTTGTTACAAAAATATATTTTGTTTTTATTGTTATATTATATAGTCAAAAATCAAATGTGTTATGCTATACAACCACTAAGGCTTAAGTAATGTCCAGTGGGATTGGTATCGTGAATTCGTAAGTCCTCCTTTTAACAGGATATCATCTCTATTATCCACTCATTCTCTAGATTTATAGGAGACATAACAGTATTGAAAGGGCACTTTGTTAGATTTCAAAAGTAAAATAAGGAACCCTTATAATTTTGTCGTGTCCATCCGTCTATCAGTTCACCCTTCGGCCACTGCTTCACAATTTCTAGATATACTCGAACGTTTTGGAAAATTTGCATACTTGTATTTAAGACAAGGCTTTAAATTTATATCAAGAAAAATATAAAAAATTATGATATTCCCCCCCCCCCACCCCTTTAATGCAAAGTGAGTGAAAAATATTATTTTCGTGCATGCTATCAATTGGAATATAATTGAATATATTTACTATTTATCATTTGTTACACCATTTATGAAATATTTAGCTTCAAAGTAATGTGCAATTTTCCAACGTATTCCAATTGTGCAACCTATTCCCTATCTCTAATTTTTCAACCGTGTATTTTAGAAATCTTAAAAAGTTCTAGATACTAGCATTTAATCGAAATTTTCAATTAATTTTTAAAAATATTTTTAACGGTTTTATTTGTCTGGAAATAGGGTTATCTATAATAATGTCAAAAATCACTATCAATGTGATCTTCTGAAATAGAAGACTTTCAGTAACTTCAAGAGAAGAGAATCTTATTTTACCTACCCCCTTCTCAACGAATGGGCCGATCCGAGTAAGATCATATACCATTCGTATTATTACTGAATACTACTAATTAATAAATTTATAGATTATAGTTTAATTAATTAATAACGACGTCTGTTTCTTTATGAACAACTGTCGTAAATATGTGAAAACTTATAACCACAGTATACTAAAAAGTAATTTTATGATTCTCCACTGGACAGTAGCAGTTAGTTTTTTGTTAATAAATATCTGTAATTTACACATAGAAATAATAGCTATTGAATCAAATTGAAAAAATACTCATAGATCGATTAGAGTTAAAATTTATATATATCTAATATATGTGTGATTTCACTATATTTAATCCGATTTAACATATTATATTTTCCAATCTTAATCATTTATGTAGAAATGTAGAAATAAATAAATTATTAGAAGATAAAGATACAAGATATTAAATCCTAATCTAGTAAAAACAAATGTCAAAATATGGCAGATTCCAATAATACAAAATGGCGACTGAACGGAAAGCTTTGGCATATGTCGATTTGTACTATCGGTACGGGAAAAAAATTTCTTCTGAAACGCTTATAACATCCAAAGACATGAAACATCCCCTGGATTAAAGGATATTCATTATATTCGTAATTTTAATGTTTCTAAAAAATACTGAAATAGTATCAACACATTTATCTCAGTAGTTCTGGTACAATAAAAAGTATAGTTTCCAGTTAAAAAAACAATTGACGTCTGTTAACAATAATTATATATCGGATTAATTTGTTTACACAAACAACACCACCATATACCCATATCTCTAGCACGCGCACGGTGTTATAGGCCAATACATTATTTTTATATGAATAATTGTATATTAGTGCAGTTTGGTAACAATAATACAATATGCAATTTTTTAACAATATATATAAAATAAAATAAAGTAAAAAGTATTATATTTTAATTTTTTTTTGTTTTCTTGCTTTCTACATGAGACTTATTATAATTTGTTTTATCAATTGTCAATGAGATCAATTTAGCATATATTTTTATAAATAGAAAAGTAAAAAAAATACACGTTCATTTGTTTTCCGACATTCTTTCGTCAAGTATTCATTTTGGTAGCTAGCTTCAAAGTGAAATATTAATAGCCATTATAAATAATAATAACAGACAATACAAAGACTAATTTAAATAAATAAAATGAGAAATGAGAAATTATCTAGGCCATAAACCAATGAGAATGCTCCACTATCGAAGTACTCTACTATCGTAAATATAACCTATGAAGCTCCACTATCGTAAGTGCTCCACTATCGTAAATATAACCTATGATGTTCCACTATCGTAAGTGCTCCACTGTCGTAAATATAACCTATGAAGCTCCACTATCGTAAGTGCTCCACTATCGTAAATATAACCTATGAAGCTCCACTATCGTAAGTGCTCCACTATTGTAAATATAACATATGATGCTCCACTATCGTAAATCTATACACCTCGAAATACCCGAGAATTTCACGCATTACTGTTGTCACTCGTATAATGTTCATCCATCCTATCTACAATATTGCAACTAAAAGTAATGCGGTTATGATATTCCATATCGTTGTCACAACAGATGCGAGATTTATACTGCCTACCCATACTTGATAAGAACACGAACACATCAGTGGACATCATCACATCAAAATGAAGCACTTTCTTCTTGAGCATTTAGCATTTGTTTGTGAAAAACGAATTGAAATGACAAATTACATTATTAAATTTATTTTAATTATGTGAAGAAAACCCCATTTTTAAATAATAAAAAATTAAACTTGTATTGGGAAAAAAATATTTCAAACGAGTTTCAACATTGCTTAGTAATTAAGCTATCGATTCCTATTTTCCTGAAAATGGTCAGTTATAATAAATATTTACTGTTATAATAAATATATAAATGTTATAATAAATATATAAGCGTACTGTTATAATAAATATATAAGCGTGCGATATTACAAATACAAATGTTATAAAATTGAATTGTGTACCTAAAACTTCGTTAATTCTACGGGATATTTCTCGGAGTTGTAGATCTATCATATAAGTTAGTGCCAATAGGTACTATCTGCAATAGTAGACTGTATATTTCCTTGTTTTATTGAGATCTATTGCTACAATATTTTACAATGATTTGATAGATCGTGATATACGAGTATATATTTATAAAAAAAAACAATGTTAAATTTCCCTGCCAAAAACTTCCACAATAACAGAGCCCTTATAATAAAGGATAATAATTTATTAATAATATTATATTACTGCTTTAAAAATTATTCGTGTTACTCTTTTGCCTGTAATTTTAACAGCAGGCGGTATAAAGTGTAGTAATTATTCAAATTTAAGATAGTTTAAGTGCTTAAGGCAAATATTTTGAATCCAGTCAGATCTAACAGCGAAACTACTTCATTAAATAGTTTGTTGAATAAAGCTTCAGGTCGAGAATACACAGTGTATTCTCGACCTTGTCTCATTATGGATCGTGATGTCGCGCGTCTGACAGCTGCCATTGCAATGGCGACGCCAAATGATGCTGATGGGCTCTACGATTATGTCGAGTAAAGCATGTTAGCGACTATCCATGATATATTGAAGCTCTCCTATGGAGGAAAAAGTACGGATTGAACGGATCACTGACTGAAGAAATATTTGAGATGTGTTTTTTGCATCACGTTCTTCTACGCAGTTTATAACACGAGAAACAGTGTTCAACATGATAACATGCAGAGAAACACTACTATTCTTTCCATAGTAGTGGTTATTGCACGAGCTAGTCATTATTTATAGTTTAAACATATTCGATTTTAATTTTTTTCAGAATTGGTTTCACTTTTTCTTAGTGTTATGAACAGGCAAACCAAAGAATCTTTATTTTTCCCAGGACCAAACTATAAATTTATATTTTAAGGATTGACAGTCAGTATACTGATAGTAGTTAACGATGATTGGACTCACGTAACATTACGAAAATTTGTAAGGAGGAGTAGAATTTGCACTACGAGAGTTCCGTAAAACATAAATGATGTAGGTACTATATCAACTTCACAAAAACTTCATAATAAACTACATCAACTTCACAGTAAACTATATCAACTTCCCAGTAAACTTCATAATAAACTATTTCAACTTCACAGTCAACTTTATAATAAACTATACCAACTTCACAGTAAACTTCTTAGTAAACTATATCAACTTCACAAAAACTTCATAATAAACTACATCTACTTCACAATAAACTTCATAGTAAACTATATCAACTTCATAGTATTCAATAAATACCTGCACTTGTAAACACAACAATTAGAGTATTAGAGAAAAATTAGATTATGTATAGATTTGCTAGTCAGAGAAGCGCGGAACTTGAGTCAAACTTCTGCTCTCAACACACTAACGAATGCGAACGTAGTATTCGAATGCAAGTTTTCTCACAGCCCCTGGAAAAACCATTAAGTACAGGTTTTAAATATATATATATATATATATATATATATATATATATATATATATATATATATATATATATAAGTATATATATATATAGATATATATATATATATATATATATATATATATATATATATATATAATCTATATTAGCAGGGCTAAGAACAAAGCATTTCATAGGCACGAAAAGCCATCCAATGACACCAATTGTCTTAAATGCCCAAGTAATTCCAGAGCAAATTTTTGACTGTCCAGTCATAATAGTATTTCTTCTAATCTTTATACTTCGCCACAAAAATCTGCTACGGCCCATAAACACCTGGCCTAGCAGCTTCAGCTACATAGTTAGGTCTTGAGGCTACTAATCCTGCATTATCCATAGCCACGACAACGACAACCAACATTTACTTATTTTTCACCATGTAAATATGCATGATATAATTTCTGAACAACTATGACATACAGAATCATCACAATGGTGTTCAGATAAATCTCTAGTAAACTTGTCTTTTCATAATTTTAGAACATTTTCAGGTACATCTCAAAAACTACGTTATTTAAAATTCTCATGTGCACGAAACTATTTCAAAATTTTCGGACCAATATTTTTGACCCTGATCAAAAGTGTTCAAAATTTAAATATCTTATTTTCTATGACTTGTTAATTTCGAAATATGCAGATCAATAAGCTCCAAACATCAAACGACTTTTGATGAAATGTCTGCTGCACACGGGCATATGGATGCGTTAGTTAACAATTATGTTTGCTGAATAATAAATTCACAATTAAATGAAACTACATGATGTAGTATTATTTCTACTTTCTTTAAGTTCTTTACCACGACCTAGGTTTCGTTGTATTATAACATCTTACCTAAACCTGAAGATGTTGTAATACAGAACTTAAAGAAAGTAGAAATAATACTACATCACGTAGTTTCATTCAATTGTGAATGATGAATTTCTACAAACTTAACGCTAAATATGTTCAATAGATGAATAATAACTTGATACTAATAGAATCGACGAATGTTACGTAAGAGCTTAAAATGATATAAGATCATTTTAATATGCATTTAAAAAAATAGTTATTTGTATTAAGAAAGTCATATGTTCGCGAAAATATCTAAGAAATTACGGAGAATTATAACAAAATTCATTTTATGTTTAACCCCTTCTTGGACTAAAACTTACTGTCTGCAGGATTTTTTTATTTAGTTTTCTGTATAAATCTCACATAATATTCCAATAGATATAATTATTAGAGTTGCTAAGCCCACATGAAATGTGCTTTAGGTTTTCGTTAGAGTTTTTACTGCATTTGATATTTCATTATTAAAATTGAAATTAATTAAACTTACTGGAAATTTCTCAGAACACACGGAAATCACTTATTCAATCACTTTTAGCAATTGTATAAAATTTAAAAAAAAATCATTGTTCAGTTGCTTCTAATGGCTCTTTGCAGATGGCGTTAAAAGAAAAATGTCGATTTAAATTACGTACAAGTAAAATTGTTGGATACTGAAAGACAAAATATTAACTTTGGTTTGGTACGTCTGTTGAAGGAGAAAATAAATATTTAACTCGTGGACTAATGCATAGACTAATTTATTGATCCAAAAATAACCCTGGGGTGGGAATGTGTTGATGATAAATAAATAAATAGGCTGAATTTGTCCCTCCTTATTCGCCACAATATATAATTATAATTGACCCGTATTTCGTCGTGAACGAAACCATATCACCTTTTAAAATGTATCAGGGTCACATATTGGTTCTCACTAAAACAACGACAAAATAATTTTTTTACAGGATATTTATTGACTTCCGTGCATAATTTTAAGACATATGTTGACATATTTTTTTTAATTAAACGCCTGTGATAATAACGTGTCCTGTGGAATTATTTAAACAAATATTCCGCAATTAAAAATATTAAACAAATATTCGATCGTAGGGGTCATAGGGTATGCAATATTAAACAAATAATTGATCGTTGGTGTATAGCTAATTTTCAAATTAAGATTTGAAAGAAAATTGAGACCAAGAAGTATTTGTTGATTGTTAGGCATTGAAAACTGACCGAACAATATTATTTAGATAGATAGCAGCCTCAATTCAAAAACTATTTTCTTGACAAGAAAAAAGACAGAAATTGCGTTATATATGGTCAACATATAACATAATTGAGTCCGTATATGTATAATATTGGTAACGATTAATAGATCTGTGTATTAGATAACAAACTGAAAAAAATACAATTTCGCATTTATAACATAAATTATGATATCTGCGCATGACAACGTGTAATTCTTACTTCATTCTTTTTTACTTTCCAATGGATTTTTTTCTGAACGCCTTGCGATTGAAAAAAAAGGTGACACTTATGAAATTGATTTTCCTGCTATCCATATATATCAATATTACCTACAATTCGCACGTTTAACCTGTTAGATCTTGTTTATTTTCTAACTAAAATATAGTTCGCAATTTTCAAATTTCGATGTTTGTATTTCAATCAAACTTAATGCTACAAGGATAATAAGTTGTGTTATATAATAAGTATGGTTATTTATTTATCGCAATTTATCTTAATTGACTATTTGTTCCAAGCTGAAACTATATACATATTCCATATACTTTCCGTGTAAGTTGCGTCATTCATTCTGTGAAATATATACCGCGGTCATCTTATTGAAAAAAAAAATCATAGACTGCACTATTCATAAATGCTTCAATAGAAATGACCTTGCGATATATGCCCAAGCAACTGTTTAGTTACTTTTAAATAAATAAATGAAATAGGAACATAATACAATTATATACAGCTATAAATAATATTGAATCTTTTTTGTATGACATTTCTGTATGTTATACACAGTGAAGAGATATAAAAATAATAGTTTTTTTTAATTAAATTACCTACATGTATATTGTCTGCTTGTTTCCATTTACGTCAAATTAAAATCGAATGAATGAATATAATGGGACACTTTCATAACCATTTAATCGAATTTCCTGACTATAATGCGATATTAACCATGGTTAATCGGTGTCGTGTCTACATGAGTATTGGCAAGTTTGATGATATTTTCAGAGTAGAGCTGTCCACTAGATGGAAATCCGCCAAGATCAAACAGAGATCTCAAAATGGCAGGACAGCTAAACCATATCGGTCCGGGTTGAGGGGGACATCACAGTTATTACAGGGTCGATAGGTTCTAGTACTATCAGGATGGATTTTCATGCCTTGAAGTGCTCAGTTCTAAGTCTTGTGATGGTCTTGGTGAGCACACGATTTGCGTTAATTTCACATATATGATAGTCTTTTTTGATGGCCTTTTTTCGTAAACAGTATCTTGCATAAGCATTTACATCATCAAGGGTAGTTATTATTTTTATTAAAATCACTAAGATCACGAGCTTCTTTTGTAAGCTTATCCGCAGCCTCATTGCCCGGAATTCCAACATGTGCCGGCATCCATTGTAAAATGCAGATTTTATTTTTTTGATTTGTCAATTTGTTCCAGATGACGATGGATTTCTTGGGTAAGTGCATAACCTCCTCACAATCTTTGAGATCAAGTTGAGATGGAGATATCAGGTCATCACGACGTGATATCAAAGATTGTGAGGTGTAAAAGAAAAATAATACAAACTGGAACGAAATTAATAAAATTGAATATCTAGTTTTCCATAAGTTGTCCAACTCTGGTTTCAAATAAGTTCTAAAGTTTTAGATAAAATACGTATCATCAGTATTCTATCACTGCCAACTAACGAATGTAACGTTGGAAAGTACATTAAGATAGAGTATGGGAGTACACAGATAAGCAAAAATAAATAATTAGATGCTTGCAGCAGGGATCGTTTCTCGCGTCATCATTTGTGTAAGTGGGAACCTTGGTCGGATTGCCGCTGAGTGCCACTCAGCCGGTGCGTGCAGAAGTGTTCGGTTCCGAACCCGCCTCTGTCGCTCCTTTACGCAGTGACAAGTGCGAGGGTCATCTGTCATGATCTGTCTTGATACTGAGTTATGCTGCAGTGACAAAAGTTTAGGGTTGCACGTAGTCGATGTGCTATTTGATCTAATATTTTATTTTGCAATAGCGAGTAGTCGTATGAACATCTTTAACAAAATAACAGAAAATGGTAATCGGAGAAAATATTAATAATTTTAAACAAAGCAGACCGACAAATGTCCATATGATGTTGGGTTTTAATATTTCAAGAATAAAAATGATACATTAACACAGAGAATTTGTAAAATAATAATCTCCTAAAATTGATTTGAATCAACAATATGACAAAAAAATGTATTTTTTCTAAAAAAAAGTGAAGTTACTTTACATAATAATTTATAATAGATTGATGATATATTTGTTTCTTTTTAACCTAGAAAGTGACTCTCATAGCATAGAAGTCGTATTAGAATACTAGCGAAAGTAACGATCTCAGAATCCTCGAAACCCGCCAGCCTAGTCATGCACCAGGGGAACAGACATTTGCTTGAACAAAAACATGTAACGAATATTAGTACCAGTTAATTCATTTTTGGGATTTTATTCCACAAAAAGAAAGTAAAACGGAACCCTTGTAAAAAAACTCACTTGTCCTTCCATCTCTCCGTCTGTCACAGCCAGTTTTCTCAGAAACCGTTGGCATAAAAACTTGACATTTGGCATAATAATAAAACATATTACCTGCATATTCTTCAGTTATTAACTAATTTTTGCGATACGTTTAAAAAAGCGGTCGCTATGTTGAATATATTTTCTAATTATTTCTGAACGTTAGTATTTACATATGGCTCCAACCTTTTATTATTAGGGTTCCTTATAATTTCGTTACGTCCATCTGTCTGTCCCGGTCTGTTACACCTTTGTAATTTGTACAGTTTTTGTCCACGTACAAGGAATTTGCAAAAAAATGCTTCATATGACACACAACTGCCCCTCTAATTTTGCAACCACTGGTTTCAAAAATGTGAAAGAATTTTAAATTTTGGCTAACTTGCATCAAGAGTGTTTAACTGATGTCACTACGGGTCCCTATAATAGGCTGATTTTATTATCTTTATTTGTTATTCAAAAAGGAGGTTTGAAATATCAAAAAATAATATATCTAAATACACATATATTATCTTTGTGATGAAAATACCGCGATTTGCTGAATCAATATCAGAACTCTTTTAATTTTAACTACCCAAACAAATTATCTATCAAGCTGTGAAATAATCATCAGCTGAATGAAGTCCACTGCTGAATAATAGGTCTTACTCACATATTCCCACAAAGATCGATCCCGTTTCGCTTTCATCCAATGGCTTTCCACGACCTTAATTTACTAAGTCACACGTCCACTTAACGGGGGGCTATCACCCTCTACGTCTTCCGGTACGTGGTCAACAAACAATCTTTTCAAGAACCTTGCTTCTTCAACGGACATCGGCCAACTGTATGGTATCCATGACCCATTGCAACGCCAGCCTGCAAATATTATGTCAGTAACCTTAGTTCCCCTACTAATTTCCTCAATACGTATTATATTTCCTAGAGAAACCCCAAACATAACCATTTCCATTGCTCTGTGAATAACTTAGTCTTTTTGCGATGCTAAAATTAAGGGGCCACCTCTCATTTCCCTAGGTGATCACTTAAAACAGACACTAGTAGTACTAGACACACTGGAGTATTTTGGACGATAAGATACCATAAAAACCACATCGTTATTGGTTTGTGACATTCAGGTAAACAGTTAACGTTTAAGTTAAAACGCTAAGTATATAGAAGTCTATAGGTACATAGAAGATACCAATCTCATTTAAGATTTAAGTGGCTGTAATAGAACTTATCTTGTCACTGTCGTAATTATTAAGATAATTTTGATATTCAAATATATATACGACTTCAATACTCACTTAGCCGATTGAAAACTGCTAAAATGAAGAAAAAATTATTGTTTTACATAAAGTGAGTTATTGTTTTACATAAAATGAACAAGTAGAAGATATAAAACAATGAACAAAGTAATACAATCAACAAAGTAATACTTAAAATTTAACGCTCACACTTTCCTCAGAGTAAAATATTAAGTTTTTTTCTAAACTTACAAATTTCTTTCTGTAGTAAACGTCATAGGGTAAGTTACTTCGGTGTTAAAATTTAATTCGATTTTAGTAAAATTCATTGAATATTTTTTACAGTTAAACTTTATAATTCATTACACGTTTTTACTGAATCATTTTTTTTAATTTGCTCTTATATTGAATCCAATTTCTACAATTATGAGTGTAGAACAAATAGAAGAAGCTATATCAAGTTTTGTTATTTTAAAATTTTTTTTAAAAACAAATGTATAAGTAAAAGGTAGAATTTCAATTGTTAAATGATACTAAACGGCAATATATGTTGTTCGTTGAGATATTTTGTTTTAATATTATAGTAAGATTCTACTGATTTCTATGAAATATAGTAAGGGTATTTATCTAAAGCGTTAAGTATTAGTGTCAAATATATATTCAATTATACTGAGTAAACAATGGTAAAACCACCTAAAGAGGAAAATGGAACAAATCACGCGGTACATTGTAATAGTATGGTTGATGAAATTTTTCATTACCATTTTTGCGTGCTTTTTCGTGTCATGGCATGTTAGTTATTCATACTTGTTATCGGGACTAATTGAGGTTATCACAATGCTGGCATATAACCAAAGTTATGTGGCGTCCTAATCAAATGTCACTCATATTGTACACCTGTGCTATACGAGACATACGCGAATTGTTTTCTATTGTCGTGCAGCAGGCCAAGAAAACATTCAAAAAAACTATCTTTTGTTACAAATAATATGAATGATTCTGGTCAATATGGCAGATTTCCTTCTATTTTAAGTATCATCACTCCAGTTTAAAGAATGACAATAATGTGTATGATAGCTCCAATTTATTATTGTCGTGTTTTCACATCCATACTTATATAAATGTCAGATTTGACATGCTACAGTGATGTGTAAGTAATAACATTTAGGTCATTGATGAAAAGTTTCTTATTTTTTTTTCTTCAAGAAACAATGACATCACAATAGAAATTAGTTCTAACACTAGAACTAACTACTTCCTAAATCAGTATATATATCATTATAGATTCAAAAATCAAAACTTTGATTATTTCTACCTCTATTTGCTCTGTAAAGATTTATTTTTTATATAATTGTGAACTAGATGGGTTTAAAACCAAACAACACTTTAGGGCCCGCCTGTAACTGATCGAACAGTATTATTTATATGGAAAATTATTTTAATATAGAAAACCTCAAGGAATATTGAAAAACCATATTTAGCAGAATATGCGTAAAGTACACTCTAAGTAACATGCTTCAAATCAGAGGAGGACTAGCACAGTCGGTGTAAAGTGCTGCAAATAGATGTAGAGTCGTAAGGGTTAAAGTTATAAACAACTGTCAGGTTGTAGACTGGATATACGTATAAAAATATTCTATAGCTTAGAAGTCTTGGTGGATCTATTATTGGATTTATGGTTTCGTGCTTAATATCATCATAGTCTACCGTAGTACCCTCCATTGACGTATGGGCATTGATGCCCGACGATGACAACACCACGATTTGGTAATCACTATAGATACTCGCTAGCTGACACGTTGCCATCGATCTCTATATTATCACTATCTTCTCTATTACTTTCCAACCACGCCTGCACATGATTCGTGGACTTTTGGACTGCCGGTGGATCCCGACGGACCAGCTACATAATTGCTTTGCATCGTTTTTTATCATTTCATTTTCGAAGCTCACGTATTTGGTTCGACCCTGGACTTGTTAGGTTTCTTGGATTCCTTTTGACGCGAGCTTTTCTCTGATTTGCATTTTCTATAATTCTGAATATATTCACGATTCATTTAACCCAATAGGCCAGCTACGTAATCACTTTGCGTTTCTTTTATTTTCTTTTCGACGCGGTCATAGCTTTTATATGCTCGGCCTTTGACTTTTTAGGTTTCATGGATTCCTTATGACGTGAGCTTTTCTCTTATTTGCGTTTTTTAACATTACGAGTACATTTACTATTCATATGAATCTTTATCATCACATACATCTTTACTTTTTTTGCAATTTTCAATTTATACCGATTTTTACTTATATTTCGGCCAATATTTTTATTGTCTCACTTTATATTGTGGAAGTACTCCTCAAGCTCTTTATAATGTATATCCACATCCCAGATGAAGGCATTTTCACGCTATACTAACTTACACAATGCTAATTCGCAACAAACACATGCATGCACCCATACTGGTCTGATAATATGACAGGAAAAACAAATGCCGCACAACAACCTCGGACAGATATGCTCTATTCATTGTTAACTAACTTAAGACGTTTTAAGAATACACGTTAAAAGAGATTTTTAACAGACCCCAAAAGAACATCATATTCGTATATGAATCTTCCGTTATTGTACTTTGCGATAATATGACCAGTATTTGTGTACTCTTCCGTAGTAATCCAACCAACGAGTGATATTCTCGTAAACTAAAACGCGAACGTCGTATGTAACGTTTGTTGTCTTCAGCAGTATCCGTCGCTTGTGTCAGAAATAATAATTAGCCATAAACAAAGATAGAGAAGACATTCAAATAGACTTCTTGGTTAATTGTTGAACATAAACAAGGATGTGTTTAGTTCTCTTGCTAAAGGAAATTTAGTAGTTTGCGATTATGGTTTTACTAACGAACCTGAGACCTCACTTCATATTCCTCAGCGCCATATACCTTGACAAGCGGCTGTGCGTTAATTATCCTGGTAATCACAACGAGGGCCGAAATGGGTCTGGTTCGGTATTTATTTATTTATTTATGTGCGGGGCGTCGACCGGTCGCGGTACCGTGCGCGCTCGTTTGTAGGGGAGAGGTTAATTCGGTAACGGCGGGATAGCGGTACGGGTCGTTCACGGTAGGAAACGATTGCTGCAGATGTCAATATACCAATGTGAAGTTGGGTCTAAAAAATTAAAGTCTAAAAATAAAAAAAGGGATATTTCCACTGGATTTTAACGAAAATATTCAACTTTTCTGTCTAACGGCGATGATGAATGTGTAACATTATTCGATTCCGAGCTTTGCTGTCTAACAGCATCGGTGACATACCGGAATAGATTTTCCGATTTCTTTATGACACACTATTGTTGGTAGTACAATATTCAAACACGCTTTTAGGAAAGATACACCCAATAAATTCATGATTCTTATAATAGGTACACAAAAGGGAAAAAAACGAACCCTTGTAAGATTACAGGTACAACACATATCACTTCCGTCTTTTATCAGAAACCATTTGTCCACAATTAAATGACACTACGTGAGGTAGTATTATTTCTACTTTCTTTAATTCCTTTGCCACGACCTAGGTTTCGTTGTATTACAACATCTTCAGGTGGACTATTAGCAAAAATCTTTACTAATAGCCCACTAATACAGCGAAACCTAGGTCGTGGTAAAGAAATTAAAGAAAGTAGAAATAATACTACATCACGTAGTTTCATTTAATGGTGAACAATGAATTTCTAAAAAATTAACACCAAATATATTCAATATTAGAAACCATTTGACTTCGGAAATATAAACTTGGCCTAGTACAAAAAACTAAAGCCATATGTTTCACAACAATAAAAAGCTAAATAATATTTCTTTGAACATTTTAGTGAGAATAATTTTTATATTAAAAATAAATTATTTTCGCATACGAGGTTATCGATCACCCTATGCGAAGTTTTCAACTAAAAGGACGAGTTTATGTATGATAATTCTAAAAACATTACTAAATACGTCCGTAAAATGATGTTCTTCCCATCTCCGAAGCTGCTAATGTTAAAATTATGAAAATAAAATATAGTTGCTGGCGATTAAAATTTAGGACAACTACTAGTAACTCCTTTTTCATTACCGGAAAAACTGAAGCTATGATTCTATATCTTATAGTTTTAAAAAAAAATTCATAGGCCTTTGAAAGATATGCTAGACGCCACATTTACACGGTAAGAAATTACATTAATATATATAAATGTTTTAGTAAACTCTTTACTATTAAATATTTAACTTTTATGTGTATCCAAATTTGTACGAAAACCTGGTAATATTTTCAACTTGTGCTTAACAGGTTTTTTACATAGTTATAAACAATTCTACCATATTTTTTGTTGGAAAGCGAAAATGAAAGAAAAACAATTTATTTAATTTTTCTATCTGACTATAATTAATAAAAATAAAATTGCCAGTTAAGAAAAATTAAAAAATTCAAGGACCGATTTAAGATCATGTAACATATCTTCTACACCACGCATTAAGGATTAACGTTTTCACAGGTCTGAAATTAGACTTATTTAATATTAAGTTACTGTGCCCACTGAAACGATGCTTATATTTCAGATTTAAAGGAAATACACCGTTAATAACTAATATACGCTTAGGAACTGAATAATAGAAACCCTTTTGAAAATTTTATAGTGATTAAATTTAATGTGAAATAGAAATTAATTTTATTCCAGTCAAGATTACTTTTGAATTAAAATTTAAAGTATAATCCACAGTAAAAAACCTATATATATAATAAAATGTTTAATACGAACACGTATTAACCACGCGGACAAAACCTCAAGTTACAACTATGACGTAGATATGTAGTACTCTTTAAATTATTTCATTGCTCACATGATAGTGATCAGTGCTAAAAGGTAATTCTACCTTTAGTGCTGATCATAACGAAGCCAGCGGGAAATTAATGGCACTAGAAATTGTAACTAGAAATGCTTCATTTACATTTGAACACATGTAATTGTTACATTCAAATATATAATAATATCAACCAAACAATAGTGCAATGTAAGATGTACTGTAGTGACATCTGTCGAGAAATCAGTTACGTCCTTCGTTTTCTCTCGAAAATTCTTTAGATATTTTTTAAATATCATTTGAAAGTAAACATTTAATATTTTTATTATGGATATAAAGAATCGAGAATTAAACATATTTGATACTTTGACAGTGCTATACTTTGTATTAGGGATATTTCTAATATTCGTACTCGTACTCGCCATATACTAAACGAATGCTCCAACACCAATCAGCTTAGCAGGAAGTAGCAGGTAAAAGAGGTTTTTAATAAAACATACTCTTAGAATCAATACATTTAGAAATCAGTAGCACATCTAACTTAAACTAAATTAAAATAACATTTTTTTTAATTACTGCGAAATATATACCGTCAAAAGATGATATCATCTTCAAAATATTTGATACAAAAAACTAAAAATTAAAAAAAATCCCATGTACACTATATACGAAATTACAATAAAATAACATAGATTTGTTGTATTATTATTCAAGATAACACATGCAGCCTTCCTCGTTGGTATTTAAGTTGCTATATAGAAAGTTTAAAATAATAAGTCGCAACATCACGAAACATAGTAATTAGACAGTACTATTCACACTTAATCCAAGTGAGATAAATATTTTAAACGTTTGCTTCCTCGTTGGTATTTAAGTTGTTAATACAGAAAGTTTAAAATAATAAGACGCAACATCGCGAAACATAGTAATTAGACAATACTATTCACACTCAAAATCCAAGAGAGATAAGTATTTTAAACGTTTGCTTCCTCGTTGATATTTAAGATGATATATAGAAAGTTTAAAATAATAAGGCGCAACATCAAGAAACATAGTAATTAGACAATACTATTCACACTCAAAATCCAAGAGAGATAAGTATTTTAAACGTTTGAATTGTTATTTATCTGCATTTGTTTTAGCTGTCTTGCTTGCAAAGGGTCATAGATTAGGCCAGCGTTACTAAAACATTTTGTTAAGAAACTTGCCAAAATTTGCCTTCAAAACGAAAGTTGAAGGTTAGTTAGTATCCATATACGCAAATAATGAAGCAAATTATTCGTATTCGCGAATAGCATTTTCTGGTCAAAACTAGAGACATTTCTATTCTATTGTCTCTCTTTGTACCTACTGTCACACGAGTTCATCGGTTCCATCAAATTTCATTGTATGCTTCCATTTGTTTACATTATTAAATCGAAAACAATGCCAGTCGCTTTTAACTGTTACTTACCTTAACGCCCTCAGTATACATATTTAGATTCACGGCTAAACGCATCTCGCTTAGTTCCCTCACAACTAATTAATTAATTGACCGGTGAGTTTGTTACCAGCGTGCGTCCCGCATCTGTGAGCTCGGGTTGCCTTCCTGTTGTGTCCAATTTGTCGTGTACTACTCGGCTATTGTGTCAGATGAAGACTCGTCGTCTGAGCGACGAATTGCTACTTGAGCCGTTTCATTATATTCTGGCTAGTGTGTAACGATGATTTTATATTTCAGAATATCTTATTACTTTCTAATTTTATTTGATTATGCCCGCTATTAAATCTGCTAACGGTTTCATAATTAATCCGTTAATCATATGACGATCATGTTTGACAATGAGATTTTTTTCTCTTTCAAGTAAGTCTTGTTTCAAAAAGGTGAAGATATTTTTCGCTAATGAAATAATCTTTTCTCCTAGAATTTGTTAATGTTTTGTGTGTTGTCACATATACCATTTGTCTAACTATTAAAAAATATGGTTCTGTAGAGAAAAATAAACTCTTAAAGTATTACACAATTTTAGAACTATGTGCACGAAATTTTGTATTTATGCAGATGTTTCAAATAGTAATACCAGTAGGAAAATATAATTGTTTAATCCTTTTTAGATTTATCTTCCCATAGATGCGTTTTTTTTTTGGTCAACCATCTTCGCGCGCTTGGGGTTGTCACTGGACAGGTGTTTTGAAGATGGTTTGTCACACTAATTTTTTAACCATATATTGAGAAATTTAAAAAAAATTCTACTAATGGTACATGATTCAAGTCTCGGTTAAAATTATCTTTGATTAACTAGCAAAAGATATTTGTGTGTTGACAACTACAAAACCTTCTTTGTGCAATGCGCTTGGTAAATATTTGATTGTTATACTCACGCGGATCAACAGAAAACAACTTTATTAACATTTTATATTATAATCTCAATTTTTCTTGAAATATTTCTGTATATTTATGTAATATTTATTGAAACAAGGAAAATTCGCTACCGTAAAACGGCAAAGGTATAATTTTTATTAACGAATTAAACATTTTATCATTGTTTATATTTAAGTTGCTATATAGAAAGAAATAATTATTTCAAATCCGATTTTAACTAGAAAGAAAAATATTGGTTCACGTTTTATTTCAAGGGAAAAAGTGAAACCCGCGTCGCTTGACAGATAAGTTGGTTTTAAGAAAATGGATTGTTATTCCACTTTCCAATCTCGGTCCAGAAAATTAGTAATCGGATCAAATTGATATTTACATATATTAAAGTGGCTTAACCTGTTAAATTCATATTTTAAATAAGTCAGGTGCGAGCACAATTCGCCATAAACATGTTTACATTTACACGTGAAAATTTGGGGTAGACAAGGAGCAGTGCGGAGCGCGCGGCAGTTAGTTGATATTCGTAAGTTTGTGAAGGCGGACGTGTTATTCCGGAAGAAAAGAATACCACGTGCACGTTAAGGACACCGTAAATTCTGGATTGTGATTGTTTTTAAATAAGTCAAGTGTATAAATTAATTTGCTTACTCTTTCCGATCGTTTAACGATTTTCAGGTATTTTAACCCGTGAAAGTATTTAGCAAAGACTTACTAGAACAATGCTAGGAAATTCCCATTAAGCATCAAATAAAATATTACAAATAGAGCTGGGTTGGTTAAGTCTATAATGGAACCCGCCCATATTCCCAAACAGACTTTGGATTGGAACCGTGGATGAAGTACCATAATCAAACACAATTACAGGGACGATTTCCGTGATGGGGAAATTCCAAGGATCAGTGTAAAAATGAATATGTCAATGATCCTTGGCTTATATCCACTTGAGAGCAACCAGCATGCCGCTGTAGATGACATTAACTCACGAGTTCTTACTTCTCGTCATTTCTTTCGGTCAGAAGCCGCGATTTTTGCTTTATAGAAGTAAATTTATTAGTTTCTTAGCTCCATGTTTTTTTTTGGATCATCTTGCTAAATTTTCCACATATCAGATCGAAATTTCCAAAAAGCTGGTAAGAAAGTCGGGACTCGCTCATGCGGCAGATCTATCCAAGCCATCTTGGAATATGTTGTTGATGAGACTCGCAGAATCTGGCGGACCCTGACTGAAGGAAAAAGTAGATATATATATGTATTTTAAAAGACTCTTAATATTTTTGTCATGCTCCAAGGTTCATGCTGTTACGAGTAAATTGAGTTACGAGGCATTGAGTAAAAAAAAAATCTTTATACTGGAGCTTTATATGCCCC
Organism: Druceiella hillmani; assembly: GCA_039881145.1. Lineage (NCBI taxonomy): Eukaryota > Metazoa > Arthropoda > Insecta > Lepidoptera > Hepialidae > Druceiella > Druceiella hillmani. The sequence goes on along the minus strand of JAYKKI010000007.1, from coordinate 45,979,419 downwards.
ATGTAGTATTTGAGAAATGCCTGTTGGAATTGTAAGAATTTTACCATTTTTAGAAGCGATAAAACTTTTTTCCAGATTGCAAAAAAAGTTCCTACTTAACATCTTTCTTTCGTGTAATCTTCGTGTTAATTACTGAACATATTACAATTATTTCACTTTTCGTTAGACGTTAAAATTTAGAGACTATATAGATAATAAAAATAAGCATTTATTAAAAAAAATAATACTTTCCGAAAAATGTAAATGTTACCGAAAATACAGAGGCTCTGGCTAAATTAATGAGGGTTATCAGAATAATGTATGGTAAAAAGGGAACTTTTTAGAAATTCTTATAAAAAATCAACAGTAACATATTAGGTGTACCTGTTATCCAAAAATATTACATCTTCAAATATCCTGCCTCCTGCATGTCACTACGAATACTTGCTTATGCAACTCTGAAATAAATTGACAGCGACGCCAATAATTGTCTCGCGTAGTAACATTGGAGATATTGGGTTCATCTGTTTGTTGGGGGGACTGCAATACAGCTGTCGGCGTTTGGACCTGTGCATGCGCCTGTGGCAAAATTCGGTTGCGCGTTTATAGGTAAAAGGAATGTAAGTAAAAATTGCTTACAGATAAGGTTGGCAAAGATTGAGAAAAGTGAATTGAATTGAGTGATTGTTTTTATTTTCGGATTGTCTGTAACCAATAGCTTAGCTCTAAGTAACCACTGTAACTTAGCCAGTAGCTTTAAGTAACCGCTGTAACCTAGTGATTTAAGGAATTAATGAGATTTAAGAGCTAACTAAGGTAGTGAGTTCGTATTAAGTCATTACAGTTGCGTGATTTCTGAAGGGTAATTCTTTACCAGTTAATATTTTTTAATTAACTGTTTATATATACTCTTGAATATTTTGTTCTATTGTAATATCGTCTCTTTCTGTGTAATCTGTGTAGTCTATGGTGGAGGGTACATAAATAAACCGCAAATCTATCACCGCACTTCCTTTTCCTCTGTTCGGTGACCTAAATCGATGGCTATTTATCCAGATTCTTCATCATGGAATATTTCATCTATCACCCACGCAATTTCACCAGCGCGACAATAATTCGTCAATATTAATATTATTTTCCAGCTTATAAATATTTTACTGCTGAAAAATTGTCCTGAATTTTTAAAAAAATCAGATTTAAAATTATTGCTATAGTTGTCTGGTGAACTTTAAGTTAACTTCCAGTAAATCTATATTTTTTTATGATTTTATTTTTTATTTAATAGTTTTGAAGATGAATAGTACCCAATAATTTCGAAAGTACGTCTGAAAGTGGCCTAAATAAAATTGTAAAAAGTAGTCTTGATATCGTTATTAGTCAATACCCCTCGTGACCAAAAGCAAACAATAAATTATGACAGACTCATTAATTGATAATCAACAAAAAATTCTAATGCAAGACATATGTAAGAGCTGTTAATACCTGCTTCCTAAGTAATTCATAATGTGTAAAGTTATTTACCATTTCCCCTGAAAATAGAAAAGTTTTATTGATCTTATTATCATTTATCATTAAGAACCTGCCCAATCCTGCTCATTAAGACTTTTGTAAATAATCCAGGAATATCGGGAAAAAACATAAGCTTATAAGAAAAAATATTTTTATAATAATTACAGTCGAGAAAATTGTAAATTAATATATAATTATTGTACAATTTTCTTGGTTGCTTAAAATTATAGTTTTTTCTTCAGTTTTCCAGTTTTCATATAATCCAGTATTTTACATTCCTGTGAATTATTCTAAATTAATTATTAAATACTTATTATAATTTTGTAAAGAGGTATTTGGCCTCTATTGGTCGTATATTTTTTAACATTACTGGCTTTTGCTCAAATTTGATAATCCATTTGCTTAAATTTCACCGTCATATCTATATTATGTAAATATGTATTTAATGTATTATATTTATCAAAAAAATCAGCATTACTTTGAAATACTAAATTTTTTCCTCGTCTAATATCAAATAATATAAAAAATAACTGAATTAAAAAATAATTTTTAATACACATTTGCCTGGAGAAAAACTAAAATTCAATTCATTTTTCTTCATAAATAACTTTACATAGACACTTGGATAAAGATTTGGCTTGACAATTCGTATAGGAAACAAGGTAATTAACTGCAATATACGAATATAAGACGTAAAAGTGTGTGGTTCCAGATGGACTATAAATTACTCTGGTGCCTAAAAATAACCATGATGTGTTTAACATTTAGGAAACATACATATCTGTGAACAAGTATTAACCATAAGCTCGACCTTCGCTCCCCGTAGACATTCGCGATAACGTTAACGGCGGCTACAGACAGACAGTGTGGCGCCGCTCCGCGCCAGCACAGGACCTTCGCGGTGCTCACTGCGCACTCGCCGAGCTCTAGGCCGTTGTGATAAGGTATGATTGGTGGCGTTCGGCCTTGCTGTCTGGATGATAAGTTTTCTTATCTTTGTTTTTCTATGTTTTGGATGGATTTCTGTGGATTATTTTCGTGTAATTCATTTATAGTTTGTATCTGAAAGATTTATTTAAAGGCTGCTTTGGCATCCGACAGATATGGTCAAACTTTTGTTGTGTAGTATGTTTATAGCTCGCGTAATAAATATTTTATACGGCAAAAGTTTGTGGAAGTAGATTCGCTATTATGAAAAAGGATGTATAATGGGCAAATATTTTCACACATTTTTCTGGAGAAAAGCTTTCTGTGTTCATATTGAGATATTTATTTTTCTTATCGCAGATGTAATAAAGCCCTTATGATTTTTACCAGGCACATTTTTGTTAATGTTGCAGCTTAAATATTTAGACGTTCTGATTTCTAAACTGGGGGCTCAATTGACTATAGAAAATATTTAAAATAGACAGACTTAAATGTGAATAAACAATATGAAATAAATATTAGAATAAAAGTATAACAGGTCATTTTCCCGGATCTAAAATTAATACAGCAAATAGTCCCGATTTTCTTTTGCACTGGATTTTGTATTATTTCATAAGACCCTACAAATTTAAGCATTTGAATCATTTGAATAGATTAGTATTCCAATTGTTGTTACTAATGATTTTATAAATAAACTAACTATTGTCCACGACTTTGCCTGCGTAAATTTCGATTAAGTCGGCGGAATTTACGTGCAATTTTGAACACTTAAGACTTCTAAGCAATTAATTATATATACACACGACACCATCTATTGACATTTTGTAATACTAAATGTTAATATCAAACAAAAACACCGAGTTTCATCATAGAACAATTATTTTATTTCTCAAATAAAAAAATAACTTATATGTTAACTCGAGTGGTGAACGAAGTTTACAACCAAGTTTCGTGAAAATCGGTTCAACTGTTTTGGCATGATCGGATAATAACTATCCAAGCAAATTTTTCATCTTCAATAATGTTCGGCACTAGCAAAGTCGCGAATAATGTCCCTATATGTTATTCCATCAAACGAAATGTGTCAAGCATGCGATTCTCCGCTTGCTTGAAGAGTCATTAAGTAACACGCAAACAATCAAAACGCATTTATAATATTAGTAACAATGTGTAACTGGTTTGTAGCTTTTAATTTTGAAGTTTATCTGCCGGCGTCAGCACTTCACTAACCCTTAGATGCAAATCGGATCATAGTATTTCATTATTACATGAATCTTACCTAGATTTAATACGAGGTAGCTTTACGATATGGGTAAAGTTATACCGCATCGTGTGATTGCAATTGAAGTCTCTTTCTCTCTCTCTCATTTCGCAGTCGCGATTCAAAAACGATTTAAAGTTACATAACTGCCTCAGCCAAATCGTCCATATCGAAATTGCCCCACTTTATCGACTTTATCGAGCGCGATAAAGTCGAATTTCGAAATGGTGTTTGTCGATAAATAATTATTGCTTTTGTCGAGTTTAATCGTGAATTGATTAAAACGATTGGCCGGTTTATTGTATTGGAAATCGATATACTTTCGAGTTAGTGGAATGACTTCATTGCTGCAATTTGGGTATTTGATGGCATTGTTGTGGTCACAAGCGGACAAGGAGAGAGGTGGGCGGAACACTTACGGCGAAGTCATATTTTAAACACACGGTGGTCTTACTCGTTATGGCTTGTCATAGTACCTGCGAACACGCCATTCGCGGACTTGGAATTTTTTGGAACTGAGTGTATGCCACGTAAATTTTATGAGTTGAGAAGTAATACGTGTATGCTTCGTTGTTATATTCATTAGTCAACATTTTATGATTTTGCAGTCTGAGATTGAAATAGTTGCTGTTATAGTTTATTTGGTCATTTTTATTTTCATTAAATTTGTATAAACTGTTTCTTTAGATGCTCAATACAAATATTGTAAATATTGCAAAATATCTAAGTAACGTGAATTTTTAATTCAATTTTCTTTCAAAATTCCGGAATAAATTTTTCACTTTTAATCTCTGCAAAAGGAAAAGCCTAATTGCCCTTTACTGCCAAGCTGATTTTCTCTTATATTTTGAGCGGAAGTCGTGAAAAAATAATTCTGTTATAATATCTTACGAAATCCAATAGATAGTGACCTAGTTTTAAAACGCGCTATTAGTTCCTTACAAAAGCGTATAAGGCGCTGTGTTCGGCGTTAATGTTTCATTTACACCGTATATGCATCTTTATATTATTTCGTGATTTGTAATTTTTTTCTACTTGAATTAAAGTAAAATACTTAGGTATTTCAAAGCAGAGGTATATAGGGTTGTTCAAAGCAGACCTCGTTAAATTTTATTTTTTTAAAAATTTCCATTACATGCAAATGAAACAGCGGGTAATAATAATAACGAATCAATTGTCTAGTGTTTTATATTAAAAAGTATTTTTATTACAATTCTCGACTCGGTGTTTCCAGTAAGTTATGGGATATTAAACTGTTTTTTAGTTTTTTGTTAAACTTGATACACCAAATACATGTCATGTATATGACACGCATATTTTTTAACCTCAATAAAAGTTATCGGCTTATTTATATGATACTCGCATAATAATTCTGCGAAATAAAGGAATTCGCTTCAGATTTTGATACTGAACTTGGTTCAGTTTTTTTAGTTCAGTTTTTAATTAAATACACCTTTGGCTGTTTTACGTTCTTATGACGTGTCCCTCAAATAATTTGAGGTTTCAACAGACGGACGAAGAGATAACGAAGTCTTACGAATGAGGATTTCACTTTCACCTTTTATAGGTATAGGATAATAAAGAAACATAAAATCAATACCGAAATACTGAGTCAAGTGAACATAAAGCGTAATGCGACACAGTCTCTCAAAGCGGATGTACGCGTGGACTTAGCACAGAACAATGAGCCTTAAATTAACAAGATGAGTTTTGTTATCTTAGCAGTGACAGATGTTAAATAATTGTCAATATTGTTTACTAGAACGAGTATTATTTTAAGTAACGAAGCTGGAATCGCGGGTCCTTATCAGCGAGTGTGGCGCGCCTCTTGGCACGTATGCTCCGTAGAGTTCAAATTCCTCGTCGATAACTTATTGTTTTCAAATTGTTTGTATCGTGTCTGAATATTTGTATGTTGACTTTAATTCATTTTAGGTAATCAATATGATCAGGCTAAATTCTCCAAAAAAAATAATGATATTGCGCATTTAAAAGAGACCAGCTGAAGTCCATATAGTGCTGGGCCTAGACGTTACGTCATTAAAAATAACACTCTTAAATAAAGAAAATGAGAAAATAAACTCCTTACAAGTATTATTTAAATCAGACAAATGAGAAAGCTTCTATTTTGTTACCAAAAGTCAAGTTACTTTTCATAATGGTTTATAAATGACATTTCGATGAAACACTTTGAACCAGCAAGATGAAACAAAGTGTATGTTCCTAGTATCCTCCATACACAAATATAACATACTATTCCATGAAATTTCCTACTGGCCGGTTTTTTTTGTGCTGTATAGGCGCGACAGATTCGTCAAAAATGATTAGAAACTGTTTTTTTTATTCTTTCCTGATTGTCAATCGCAGAATTGTTTCGTTCTTCATATTCTAGAAAACTCTTTTAACATTATATTCTATTTCTGTAACGCCAAGTCCTTTTTTGTAAGCCTCCTTCATGTGTAATAAAAAAACTTGTACAATTATATAAGCACTGTAATCAGCATTCAGAAGCTATTTAAATCTAGAAATATATTTTAAATACTATACAAATGGAATAAAATTAAAGTGGCTGTCTGCGATTTTAAAATTAATGCCTGTGCTAAAGCTCTCTTGCTTATGTACATAATATTTATACATAAGCAATTGTTTTGAGAATTACTGTCTCTCTATTCGCGCTAACCTCGGAAACGGCTGAACGTACATATATTAATGATTCTTGACAGGCTTACTTTATTTAGGTCGTCTACAAAAGCAGCATGGTTTCATTTTAATGACTTAAAGGAATATAAAAAAATTCTTAAAACAAAGTTTTATTAACTCTAATAACAAAATGACAGCAAGGCATTTCACGACGATAGCTCGCTCTTACACCCCCCGAACAGCATAGACGCCGTTTGCAATGATGCGGAATTTTCAAGACAAAAGTTGCCGGTCGCGCGGATTCAGTACGCCGCAGAACACCACAACTGTCAGACGTGTATTAATAGTTATTAATAATGTACAAAATATGCTTTAAAAATAACGTTATTTCATTTCAAAATAATTTTAAATTGACCTTAACACTGACGATATCGGATATGTACTACTGACAAAAGTTTAGCTGAACCACATTTGTAATTCATGGAGAAGCAATTGAATCGGTAAGTAGATTGAAATGAAAAGAAATCGAATATATTAACTCTCAAAACTACAAACTCCTTATTAATTTACCAAAGATAACCTACTTATATGTATAATAAAAGTTGAGTGCAACGATAAATGAATATATGAATTACATTGACCAATCAGAATGCATTGTAATGTATTGCTTAGTGCGGCTGCGAAGAAGCGAGAGGGCAATATGTGATTATCGCGTACAATAAAATATGCGCGTGCTCTCAGCCGCAAAAAAAGAAGTTGCGATACCAATACGACGGGTGGTGGATGATTTTGGTTAATTTGTCTTTTTGCTGACAGTCGATTAAATTGAAAATTGAGTGATCGGTTTTAATATTCTGCTCTTAATTAGTAAGGTTTTTGTAAAGAATTCTTGCTGCTCTTACATTCAACAACATATAACGGACCCTTTATAGTCAACAACATATACAATAAATTGTGTAAACTTTGTAAATTCACATTGTTTCAAGGAACTCTTAAAATTTCGTCATGTCCGCCCATCCATTTGTCTGTTACAGTTTCACAGTTTCTGATGTTTTGGATGCATGTGCGTTGAATTTTTTCTTATGACACCATTGGATAAGACTTTTAAATTTAAATTGTAGTGTCATTTAGGAACTATCATTTCTAATCCTCGTTAAAATGACATGGAATATGTAGCCCCTCGCAGCGCTCCTTCCATAATGTTTCAACCGTAGTTTTAAGTGATCTGAAAAACTTAAAATAGCGTTTGATTGAAACTTCCAACTAAAATTATTTCGGTTAACTTGTTTTGATATTGCAATATTCGCAAGCAACTATGAAATCCTGCTTTATCCGATATGCAATTGGTTTAAACAATTTTATGCTTAACTTATAAATTATGTAACACTAACCAAATTTCTTTTCGGGATTTAAGATTCTGTTCTGCTCACAGGCTGTCGACAGATAGTTTACAGCCTATGAGCTGTTAAAAGTAAAAAGTTAAAATATTCGGTTATGTTCTTAAACATAAATATATATTGAACGAATTATCTCTACTGATTGGTAAATCACTGCAGTTGTGAACGTCGCACTCAAATAATCTTAGTTATAGTATCCGTTTTCTCATATATTTCCACAATATGATAGTACGAAAATGACACCCAAATAAATTTAAGTTTAAGATACTCCATTAGATTGGTAAAATTCGTATAACTATAATATTATGCGCGAGTACAGTCCATGTACAATAAACAAAGATGTGCTTAAAGCCACTGTGAGATACAATAATTCTGTATTAATCATGATTTCCCATTTAAACAAATTTTTTTCAAGAGTATCTTTCTTCAAATTTGATTGATAACTTTTCCTTTTCAAGGGGTTAAATAAAAAACAAGGTGCAAATTACACATTATGTACAAAATTTAGTGCCTATCTTAATTGGTTTAAAATTTTAAAGGCTTTAATAGACAAACGGACATACAGGCGACGTTGCCAGAATAATAGAAATACGTTCAAACACTTTTCTGTACCTTGTCTTTTAATTTCCTATTCAGTTGATCTTAACTTGTCGGAATCTGTGTTTGGATATCTTCATAGCTTATGTTGACATAGAATTTAATGGGGACTTTCGTAATTTAACTTCGGAACTTTACTAATTTATTAAGCTTGTCTAGATAGAGCCTAAAAGTACGTGTATTGACTGTTTGATAGTAAGTAACCAATACTTGATTGGCTGTAAGAATGCTTGTTTTGTTTATTATCATCTTCAACCATATTACTATACAATTTTTTTTTCTTTGCAGGTGAGTATACTGTAATGCCTTTCGTTCGCACGTGTGGTGCGATTTAGGCATTTGTAAATCGTCTATTGGTTGACGTTCATCTTAAGAGTCAGTAAGGTAGGTATTAAAATTATCATTATTTTATATTGATAATTTTTGAGGAAGCTGCTAATGCTAGGAACCTATTAGTTATTAGCTTTTATTCAAGTTGCTATTAAACTAATAAAACTATAAGTGCATCATTATATCTTACTTTTTCTTTTAAAGTCATTAACACATAACTCATATAATTTTGTATTAATACACGGGATTAAAGAAGTGTAACGTGAAAGAAAATGTAATTAAAAAAATTGAATTTCCAAAAAAGAAAAAATAAGCCTTTGAAGATGGCGTGAAATGAACTTGTGATAATAGAAAAACTCTTTTCAAAAACAGAAGGCGACTTTTCGTTAATGTTTTTTTTGTCTATAGAAGCTGAACTATGTGATTAAAGTTAATTTATTTAAATCCAATTGTTGTTATGCGTAACTTGATGAAACTGAATAGGAACACTAAGGTCTCCATAAATTAAACAGAACAAAATAATTTATTGTATACTAACTAGCGTGACCCGTGCGAAGTCTTCGCATTATAAATTATTCAACTCAATTTAATAAATCAAAATTGATTGCAGGTATTCAATTCATTTCTAATTTTGCACACTGCTTATTACGTTTTTATTCCATTATGAAGCTCAGATGACAGATCAAACAAATATTTTACTAAAATTGACATATAGAGGCGCTAGTATCAAAAGCGTTGAGCTAAAGCGCCACTTTATTTATACGTGAATGGATTTGAAATTAAACAAAAATTTTACCGACCGTCAATCATATTGACGTTGAACCGTTAGATGGCAGCATTGCTGTTTTGTGTATATAATTTTAATAATTAATTAATTTGTAAAAACAATAGCAATAATAATTTTTTTGGATGCCGGTAGAGCAAGCAATTATCTATAAAATGATGTATAATTTATGTGGATTAGTTGTGAGGTTTTTTTCTAAAAAGGGAGAGTAACATCTTAACCTTAGCGTATTAATATATATGATGATGATGATGATATATTTAGAATGTTCTATTTTGAAGTCAGTCGAAAATTAAGAAAAACAGAGGAATAATTAATGCTTAACGATTGCTAAATGTACACCTACGCTTAAACAAGGTGTAACTAGAAAGTGAAAGCGTGAGAAAGCCAAATATACATAGGTTTCTCGATTTTACCTAGTTTCAAAGATAATACAACGTTATTAGTTTCAAGCGGAAGGAGCATCGCACTATGAGGGCTTATCTCTACGCCACTACTGTCGAGTAGCATTATTCTAAATGGTTAATCCGGTTTTCACTACGCAGCCTCATCTAACTCAGAGATCTCGCCATTTCCAGAATGAAGGAATTAACGGGATATTAATATTTTACACATACTTTTCCATTGTTTCGATAACTGGGAGGCACTAGCATTAATATTTTACTAATTATATTAAAAATATTTACAGACTATCGATCCCTAAAATTTTACAGCATTTAATAAGGTCAAGAGCTATTTATACGCTAACTGTACATTCATCGACAAACTAAGTATATTTGAAGGGTGTTTTTGTAAAGAAGTGTCGCAAATTTGACATCATTTTTTTCGGGAACGGTTGAGAATTTTTATATTGTTTCTTAACATGTTCTACTCATTTTGGAGCACAGATTCACCAATATGTAATAACAGACATGCTCCTTGTTATACTACACTGTATATAGAATTTTTATCTTTGCATAGCCTGACTCTCGTTAAAAAAATTAGTGTCGCATTAACATCTCTGCATATTATAAAATAGCAAAGGTGAAAATGTGTGTACATTAAAGATGTTTATAGGAATATGAGTTCCCGACTATTTTGGAAAGGTTTGTCTATTTATATTTTTGTTTGTTCGTACGCGCATCTTATAAAAGCATATGTATTGATTTTGTTGAGAATACCTCAACAAAGTCCCTACACTTTAGTTTTCCAGGTATAAAAAAGGGGTATTAAATATTGAACGTGGAATTTATATCTCACTGTCAGAACGATTGCTTTTTTGTTTATATTTATATAATTTAGAAACCATGAAGCAAACTGAAATTATCTGAAATATCAAAGGAAGAAACAAATATATCTGGAATAACATCAGAAGGTTAAGTAACAAAAATGCTTATAACAATTATAAAATTGTTAACCATTTATACCAACATTGTTAACTATTATAACATTATTAACCATTTATATATCTCACTGTCGACAACAACTGGCTAGTCCAAACAGCCGATGTGAGACAAGTTCCGAGCAAAAGGGTAGAATTGAATAAAATAGTGAATACGATGGAAGTATTTACGAACTCTGTATGAGAAATGTGATGGTGAAAGAATGTCGAGAGGTTGACCAAAAGCGTTTCATGTTATGTGTTGTCAATTCTCCAGTAGAATTTTATCCATGAAATCTGTATTTACAAAGTGCAATAGACATCTTAAAAATCTAACATTCGTGTTAGCGTCTCTAACGGATATTTAGGAAAAAGAAATGGTTCGCCCGTCCGCTTTCAACGAATAAGTCATACTATCTACGAGTACTTAACATCAGGTTTGGTAATGGCTTTTTGTTAATGAAGAAACTGGGACGTAAGTAATTAGTATATAAAATAAATATTTACATTATCATACTGATAAATTGACAACAATGTCATTATCTGGCACTTCAGTACTCACAGTGACACTCGTCGCTTCACGTCGGTAGTTCCGCGAAGGCTCTCATGCCGTCAGCGGCTCAGCTCGTTAAGATTATAACCGCGGAGCGTTCATTTAGATTAGACGCTTAGATCGGATAGGTGAGTACTTAGCGCAAAGTGCATGCGTGACCTTAATTGCGACGGTGATGATACACATTTGTTTTGGTCAAGCACGCACTTACGCGTTAAGGTTTGAGTTGCATTTTGAACAATTTGTGGAGCGACATTTTTTTTTTCATCCAGCGAAAACATTCGAATCCAAAATAAGACGCCAAATTTTTGATGGATTTTACTCTTTTGTTATCTTTAGATGTTAACAAATTGTATGGTCAACTGTTACTCCTAAACTAATAAAGCCTACTTAGCGGTTATAATTGTCCTTTTATTTCGAACCCATTTCCTAACAAAGAATTGATTTCATAACGTTCTAGATATTATGATATGCATAACAGTGCCAACTTACACTTTTATAGCACTAATAGTCTGCAAGTAAAACGGGTATGACATACAGATGGACAGGGCGAAGCTACAAGGCTTCATTGTTTAGTTACGAAACCCTAAAAAGAGGGTAAATCAGTTTTGTCCTATAGATTTTTTTTATATGCCGGATTAACTTTTAAAATAATACTTTTTTGTGGAAATGTTTTGTTGTTTTTCTTTGGTTGGTTTAGCTATATTTTCTAGTTCAACCGCCATCTGGAATGCACCATTTCGAATTTTTCTTTATATTTTCTGATTGAAGTCGTACACACAGTTTTGACAAACATGAATTTGACTTCATATTTGAAAACCCGGGCCTAACGTTTATAACTTTAAAATGAAATTTAAAATTAATTTTTTTTCGTTTCAGTTCACATCTGTCATTTTGAATAGAAATGTCGTTACTTATAAATTGATATGAAATATTACAATTCATAAAAATCTTTGCCAACCGATATTATTGCGGGATTTTGATCAGTCAGTATGATTTTGATCCATTATCATTATCAGGTTTTTTTCTTCTAAAAATTGTGAGCCTCGTTTTTTATAGTTATAAAAAAACTAATTATGCTTCTAAACACTGGCTTCCTGCTTAATACCGTAATGAATTCAAAAGCCTCAATCAAGGAATGCTCAGACCTTAACTTCGTTGACTGACGGAATGGTAGCGGCTCTATCGTAATGCCTAAAATTAAACTGTTTAATAATGCCTTACCGTGACTGTACAATTATGTAAGCACAAATTCAATTCTGGCCTGATCTAAAACTTCATTAATTTAGAATTTTTTTCGTAACACTTTAACAAATAAACATTAAATAGAAGCGTCACATTATCCTAGACATTAGACGTACATTCACTGTCGGAATGGGTTGCGTGGAGATTCGTCAGTCGTAATAGGTAAAAGGTCGTGATTTAAATTTGACCCTCATAACTCATCACATCATTTTCGTTTTCTAAGGTAAAAAATGAAACTGTAAAGACAAGTCAAAATGTTATATGCAAACGACTAAGCATTATTTTATTTATCTATATTATTGGTATAATTTTTAAATGTTTAGTTGTTCCTAAATTATCTGATTATAAAGAATAGCCATATAATTTATTATATGCAAGATACAAGGAGTTGCTGAAGTAGAAAATTTGAAAATATGTTACTATTTAAAAAATATATATAAATTAAAAGGAGCATTCTACGTCTCTCTAGGATAAGGGCAACACGAAGCGTTTATTGCTTAAAGTGGGATGTCCCGTAGAAATTGTAACACACGATATAATTAACTGTTTTTGCGATGTGTTTTTTATAAACGATAATTCTGTAATTCATACAGTACAACAATGTACCTATCTATTATGAATAATTCTGTGCATTAAATCGAATGAAAAATTTTAATGATCTCTATGAAAATTCTCCACAGTTTCTAAAAAATCTCTGTCAAAAGCAAAAAATGTCTACGAATTAAAAAAAAATACATTTTTATGTGTGTATCTGTTATTATTTTATATACATTTTTTACAGATGTGTATTTTGTACCTCAATTTGATACACAGAATCATCTGTATAAATAATAAACACTTTAGACATTAGTTCTTTGTTACAGCCTGTATATGTCGCTTAACAATTAATAAGTAACTCTAACATTACAAAAGTCATTCACAATTTGTTTTTCATCCACTTATATAAACTATGTTTATATGTGTCATGAACAAATTATTTTTCAAATTTTAAATGATGTTTGCGTTATATTATATAACACTTAAACCCTTAACGAATCTATCGTTATGTCCTTTCGATGTATTGTTCTATTATCAGGTATCGTATCATTGCCTAAGTCGAATGACATGAGCTGCCATCTCTATCTAGAAGAAACGGTATAACAGTAGATTAATAAGAAAAGTTAATAAACTACATGCACTGTATTTCAGCCTAAAGGGAATCTCGTATTTATTTTCCATAAACAGTTGATAATTGTTTTTTTTATGCAGATGATTTCTCCGAAAAAGAATGCTTAAAGACGATGTAACGTGAAAATTGTCTTCCCCGCCCACGCTAAAATATAATTTTCACTTCAATAAAACGTTATTTGTGTATTTCATTATTTATTTCTGTAAGCTGATTGTCGGGATCTGAAAATAGCGATGAGTCATTTAGAGACAATAACTTAGTTTTTATATCGAACGTAGGGGAAGATTTTTGTTACGTAATTGAAAATTATTATTGTATTAGGTATTGCGTAACCGGTATACGCGTGATGCTATACCGGTTACGCAACGTTACGTTTCTTGTCAGTGAAATGAGATCTAGGTCTCCTTCATACATTTGGTAGGCAATTCAGATTAATAATATTTGCTTATTTGCTTAAGTCACATCTTAGTACCAATACAATGAACAAGTTAGAAAAAATATTTGCTGTACAGACAAATAAAGAAATACAATGATTAAAATGTAATGAATAAAAACATAATAAAAAAAACCACATAGGCAGTCATAGGCACTGCCAACAGAAGTGACAATTTAAAACTATGAAATAACAGTGGTTTTATAAAATTTAACATAATTTTTAATTTTAAAATCGAACAACTAGAAATCTGTTTTACACGCTAGTAATATAACTCCTAAGCCACTATGAAATATTCATTATTTGATGTATTGCAGAGGTTAAATATTATTAAATATTAAAAAAAAAAAATAAATAACACAAAATTTTTGAAAATATATGCTTTATTTTTGTTATTCATTTTTCTATATAAAAATATTAACATATTTAGTACTCACTATTCCACTGCTCAGTGATCTTACAATTAAACAATTAAAATAGTAATCAAACTAAAACAATTGAAACAATGTATGTATACACATATTTAACTTTCCACGTAGTCAATTTAACTTTGCATCTATAGATATACACAGCACTAATGTTGCACAACACGTCACCCTTATAGCTACAGATATACTACTGTTACAGCATGTCGGTGACGCGAACTCACAAGATTTTACCCATCCAAAAAACAGTCTGATATATATCATGTGGTATACACAATGTGTTGGTGTACATATGTGTACACGTGTACACAGGTCGGTGCGCGTGCGCCAGTCTGGTCGCAGAGCAGTTTATATATGTGTATATATATATATATATATATATATATATATATATATATATATATATATATATATATATATATATATATATATATATATACACTTCCACTGCTGGCCAAGCACAATACGTCACACTCATAGCTACAGATATACTTTTAACTTAGCTGACAAAAATCGCTCAACGCGCCTAAAGAATTTTTTAATTCAAACTTTCATGTATAGTTTTAAAGAAAAAAATCATTTTCTTGTTTTTCTTAACTATTTCCAATATATGAATTTTTACTAAAATATTTGTTTCATTTTAGTTTAAAAAAAAATACAAAAAAATTTGTTCCGAGCTTCCAATCCAGTACTTTCGAGTTCAGATTCCAGTACTGCACGACGCCAACGACTCACTTCGAGAAGCAACGAAATAAAGTTAGTCTTACTACGTACTTTTTAGAACAAGTATCCTATTTTTCATGGTGATTAGGGAAAAAACTGGCAATATTTGCTAAAAAGTGGTAACGTCTAGAATTAATAATATTTTTCCAGATATTTACTACTTGTATAATATCCAAATACCAAGTTTCAAATTCTTGGCTCAATTAGAAGCGCCCTAGTAATAAAATGTCCCCATAAGCATTTTCAACGTAAACACTGTAAGTAGTGAGTCGACCGTGAGACAATCAAATACACCACGATTTAGTTGACTCTAAACCAAGAATTAAACAACGTAACAAGTTGGGATGGAACAATTTCTCCAATATTGAGTTAAGCAAATTAGGTGCGCAGATTATTGGGAATGAATCATATTTTCGTAATTGCGTGTAACAGTTCAACATTAAAAAGTACGCTAACTCAATACTAATGGGTATTGATTAACCCTTAACATTTTGAATAAATATAAGACTATTCTATGTAAGTCTGTAGAACTAGTTGCAACTATTTCCGTACTTGAAAAAATTAGATACGACCATGCGGAAAATTTTGAAGCGGTAACGATTTCTGTATTGAAAAACTTCAAACATTCGATGTCTCTGTTTCAAAAATTGAACCCATAATTTTTTTTAAAATAAGAGGATAAGTTACCTCATGTGAATTCGTTTTCACTTCTTCTCAACTGAATTCGTTTTCATTTTGCTACGAACCAAAGCGTATTACAAAGCTTTCGGACAGTTGATGTCATGGAATTCCCGAAAGTACTGCGTGCGAATGGATGCAGTCTTATAAGTATCAATAGTGTTTCATTAAATGAGCGGAGGCTGGTCGGAACCATATAGAAGTTTACAAACATTGAAAACATACGTGATATAAGAGAGTGCTAATGCGAGATTAAATCTTCCCCGTTTTTCGGACTTCGTTGCCAAAATAAGTCAACACCACTTCGGAGCATTTTACACTTGAAATTATAGGCTAAAAACAGGCCGGCGATTTAAACATATCATCACAAATCTCAGACTATGCTTCATAACAATATTCCGTTTTAAATTTAGATCACCTAGGCTTTAAACAGTAAAGTGCAGACTAAGATACATTTGTGCATCCAACAATAACTCATCAAGTCGTAATTCCTCATGAATTAAATCGATTTGTTTTTTTTATTATATTTGTTTATTATTAAATGAGAAGTAATTTTGTGTGTTACGTAAGTATTGTCATAAATTAATAAAAAAATTAAAAGTATTTTAATATTTTTATCTTCATAAAAATTGGTATTTTTGACTTAAAGTTCCTTCAAGTTCAGTTAAATAATAAAAATGATTTAGTTCTGTTATCATTTTGCTTTGATTCTCATTTTTTTTATTTGTTCATCGACATGTAATTGTAATTTTTTTTGTCGACAGCGTAAGTAACAAACACCCAGATAAATTAAGTTTATTACACATCGTGTTCATCAACTTGCACGTTGTTCGCTTTGGGTTTACGAAACTTATTTGGAATATACTACACGTCCCGGCTTAGCGAGGGCAAAAAAATTTTTTTATCGTTTTTTTTTATAAAATAATTATTTTCGGTTCATTTATTAATAGTACTATAAACGGTTTATTTACTTATTTTTTCTTTTAGTTGAGTACAGAACTCTACGTTCCACACGTTCAACATAAAAACGCAAATAAAAAACAATCTATAATAAGTAGAGAAATATAATCGGATAATGTTTTTGTAAATTCTATTGTTGTCGTAATTCTTTCAAATATTATTTTGATGCAAGTAAAATGATTCAAAAGTTTATTTTAAATATACAACCAACGCCACTTAATATCCAACGAAGACGAACGACTGTTGTAGGTGAGGCGGCGGCTGATAACTGCCGGCTTTTGTCACATAAGGTCGATGGCCGACTTTTCACCTATTCAACACATACGTCTATGGACCGCCCGACTAAATATCTCCCGTCTCCATCAACGCGTGTTCAGCAGTATGAACTATCCTTTTCTTCGTTAGCGCGTTTTCACTCGTAACATTTGGATCGAGAAGTGTCCGTGAGTTTCTTGTAGGGCCGATTTTTATAGGATTTGTGCGCTGTGCGTATTACCAGTCATTTTCAATCGTCTGCGTTGCGCGCAAATCAAAATTGCTTGTTGCTCTCAGAGTTCTTGTGCTTAAAAAAATTGTTAATTTGACTAAGCTCTAAAAACAAACAGACAAACTAAACAACTTTCCACATTATAAAATTAGTATAATTTCTTATAATTGGGATAAAGAGAGCCTAAAAGTGATTATGTTAACAAACACAAAAGATGACCTGTATTTAAATATGCGCTCATCAGAATAATAAATTTTAATTAAATCCTTTATGTCGATATCGACATAATATAATTACAATGATTTACTGCAAGAGATAAAACGCGAAAGTGAATCTTCATATTGCACTTTCGGTGCATTTCGCAGCTTCGCTATGTGCATAAATTATAACTACATCATTCGTCATTCGAGTCGTAGCAATGCTGAAGTGCACTAACTCATTGTGCAAAGATATTCTGCATACCACGTTTTTCCATGTGGACTTATATAAAAAAACACTTACATCAAAAAAATAATAGTTTTTGTTCTCATTCATCTTTTTATTTGCTCACAAACTGTACAAACGCGTCTTCGTTCGCATGAAATTCGGTGTAAAAAATATCTATAATATCCAGATAAAAAAGTATCCTATATGTTGCTCGAGGTTATAGACTATTACCATACTAAACTTCATTAAAATTCGTGCAGTAAATTTTGCGTGATTGAAGAACAAATTAACATACTGAGAGACAAAAATCCTAAAAGTTTTCTACCTTCTACTATCATTCTTTCAACCAATCACTCTTTTTAAAATATTTTCCATATACAGAATTCACTCTGTTACAATTTTATTGTATGTATAGTTTAGAGAACCGTCCCTATTTCTCACGGGTAGGTCAAGATTTTCCACGTTTTGGCGCAACACGTGCCAATATGTGAAAGTCGGACATAACTTTTAAACTATTTATTAGAAAACTACCGTATACAAGGGACATTTGTTCTCAATACACTGTACATAAAGGAAGACTTCAACTTATATGTTGAAGTTGAGGGAGATTACTATAAAATTTATTCTGAAAAGGATTAATACAGCTTTGCACAATTAACTGTAGAAAATTGAGTTGAAAAATAGTTATTTTTCATAGTAAAACATTTTGTTACAACTTTTATATAATATATACACACACATTGTCATGGACTTTATTGGAGAACTTTTGGGAAAGAATAAAGTCATACATTATTCTGTGTGACTTCATCGGAATTATCGTCACAGGTTGGGTAATTGTAATAAAGTATTTATAATTTATGAATATAAATGTTCTTTGTGAATCAATGTTTCCAAAACTGAAAATCGGGACGAAACCCGTAAAGACGCCACTGAAAAAAATCGCTTATAGGTAGACGCGGCAGGATACTGTGCAGGTATGTATCGGTGATGACTACTTGCGTACCGTATGTCGTTAACTACTTTGCAGGCGCGAGGTCTTACTTTATTTCCCCTCCCTTGAACGCGTATTTACATACTACAGCAATACTGACCTTTTATCTCACGAAGGCTATCACTACGAAGATATACGCATGTAAAATGCATGTGGAAGTGTGGCATTTTTGTTGATTACATATAATTATAATAATTTTAAATCATTGATAAGAATCATTTATCGTCTTACTTTGACTTAAATCCTGTCACTTTTAGACAAAGCATAGGACCTCGATGCGATGCCTCTACCTATGGCCCCTGTTACGGGCTTAGAACCTTCGACTCATCAAACACTTGCCCACTGTCTCTTCCTTCACAGTCCACCACCACGATATGTTTGGCTTGTCTCTTTTCCTCTTCTCGTGAGGATTTTAGAATAGGTATTGTCGCTCTATCATATTCTGGTTCTTCCGAAGAACGTATCCAACCGTCTCCACTTGCTCCTTCTGGTCGAGACAGCTATGCGTTCTTCCACCGTCTAATTTTAGAGCTCTTTATTTCAGATCATATTTGGCCAGAAAATATGAAGAATTTTACTCAGATATCGATTCATGAAGACCTATAGATTCTCACTCATCACGGAGATCACTTTCTATGTTTCACACCTATACAACAACACCGCCCTTACGTTAGTCCTAAAGATGTGAAGATGGTTATCATGGAGATAAATTTTAAAGAATGAAAAGCACTTATATCACACAGCACCTGTTTAACTATACCGTTATGACTATAAAAGTTATGCGTGAATATCTTGGTGGTGATCACCCTCGTGAGATCAGAAGCGAAGCTTATTTATTGTAGGTTTACATCGCTTTCATACATTAACCGCTACTATCAGAGATATGATCATGGAATTTTACGGGTGCTGCATAATCAATACTTACTTATTATATGATGTATTGTAATTTTATATGTATTTAACCCTAAAGCGCTCCAAATAATTAAGTTATATTTGTCGGCAGTTTCCAAGATAATAATTAACTGTTTAATTTAAAAATATGTATAGAAAAAAAGGTAAGGAACTTTCAAATTCTGTTCTATTTTGTCCGCTGCAAATATCCAAATTCCAAAATTATACGTAATTTTTTGACAATGTTAATGAATATAAGTAACATTTTAAAAATGAAAAATATATGTATTTTTTTTAAAACTGCATTTAATTTACAATCGCTAAAAAGGAAATCGTATGGGTTATCGCATATACTTTATAGTATATGAAAATAAAAATTAGTATTTATGGTTTTAAAAGGACATCTTTTCAATATTTTCAAAAAGAAAATTTCATTTTATGAAAAGAATTTATTGTGAGCTCATCTTAATGACTGCAGACTACTTTGGGAGTCGTAACTTCTTAAAAAAGAGAAATTATCATCATCTGTAAGCCAAGGTTGACTCGCTGATCCTCCTCTACCTGACTCTGTCTGACGCGATGGCCCTCCACCGGTTGACTCTCATTAGTTGGAACTCCTTTTCAATGTCATCTAGCCAACGTGTCGGTGGTCGTCCTTTTCGCCTAGTCCCCTCAATCTTCGAAAAAGACACTTTTTTGGCAAGAAAAATATCAGCATATCTGTAAAGATGGACAAGCCACCTAATACATGATGCTATTATGGTTCTCACAATATCGGTTCCGCCGTATTTGTCATATTTTCTGTAAATTTTATAATTGTGAAGATTTCTCCACATGTTGTTCTCTTGAATATGTCCAAAAACTCTTCTCAAAAAAAGAAAAATAACTACATGAAATATATTATAAAGAAGATACTTCATCCTATAACTGAATAGGCTATGTAATTAATATACTTGCGATATAATCGTTGTCCATGTTCAGGAATATAATCGTTGTCCATGTTCCGGAATAATATTTGTCTATACCTGTATAATACGTAAAAACTGTATGGATCTCGTATGGAAAGTCTTCCGCCGCCAAGTTTACGTCGGTCCTAAGAAGCTGACGTTTAATGGACGTTGTGAAACGTGGCGTGAAATATGTGGCGCACTTAGCGTAATTCATTACGTGGAAGCGGCGCTCTCTGGCGGGCACATTTTTCATTTTGCGTATCTCGCGTGAAAGCGGCTCTGTCTGGCCCGGTCGGTGGTTGCGATCGAAGCTAATTTACGGTGCATCGTGGTTTTTATCCAAGCTGAGTTGACGCAATCTCGATTCGAAGGAAACTTAAAAGATTGTATCGAAATATATGTTTAGTGTGCCGATAAATAAAAAGGTTTTTGGCGCGCGCGTGCCAACTCGATGAAGAGTAATCAATCACTATGCCGTCCATACGGAAGTTTCCTTAGTAAATCATTTAATTTTATTCCAATTTCATGCCATAGAAATACTATCATCGTAAGGTCTCTCTATCTTACGCAATCGTCTTGCTTTCGCACGTTACAAATCTGAAGCGGACCCAACCCCAATACACCCAATTTACATCAAATATTATGTGTGTATTACTTATAGAATTGAACAAAATCTAAATAGGTGAGATTTAAATATCACACGATTCATTGTTACCGACTGCAATCACTGTACCTAATTACTACTACCAACTACTGCCAAATAATTACTAATTACTAGTGCCGACTACGGTCACTGTTATTATTAGTACCGATTGCGTCCACTGTAATTAATAGTACCGACTAGTACCGACTACGGCCATTCTTATTACTTTTACCGACTACGGCCACTGTAACTATTAGGGCAGACTACGGTTACTGTAATTATTAATATCAAGTACGACCACTGTAATTAGTAGTACCGACTACGGCCGCTACAATTACTAATCCGACTACAGCCTCTCTAAATACTTTTACTGACTGCGGGCACTCTAATTACTAGTGCCGACTACGGTCACTGTAATTATTAGTGCTGACAAGGATCACTATAATTAGCAGTACTGACTACCGTCGCTATAATTACTAGTGCCGATTACGGCCACTGTAATCACTAATGCCGACTACGGTGACTGTAATTATTAATACCGGCTGCAACCACTGTAATTACTAGCGCCGACTACGGTCACTGTAATTATTAGTGCTGACAAGGACCACTATAATTAGCAGTACTGACTACCGTCGCTATAATTACTAGTGCCAATACGGCCACTGTAATCACTAATGCCGACTACGGTGACTGTAATTATTAATACCGGCTGCAACCACTGTAATTACTAGTGCCGACTATGGTCACTGTAATTATTAGTGCTGACAAGGACCACTATAATTAGCAGTACTGACTACCGTCGTTATAATTACTAGTGCCGATTACAACCACTGTAATCACTAATGCCGACTACGGTGACTGTAATTATTAATACCGGCTGCAACCACTGTAATTAATAGTGCCGACTACGGTCACTGTAATTATTAGTGCTGACAAGGACCACTATAATTAGCAGTACTGACTACCGTCGCTATAATTACTAGTGCCGATTACGGCCACTGTAATCACTAATGCCGACTACGGTGACTGTAATTATTAATACCGGCTGCAACCACTGTAATTACTAGGGCCGACTACCGTTACCGTAAATATTACTTCCGATAATATCACCGCTATAATTACTTTTACTGATTGCAAACACTGTAATTACTATTACCCACTACGGCCACCACAATTTTTAATAAAATAGGCGCGACAGTATTGCAGAGTTTGGGAAGTATAAAAAAGTATAATAATATAAGGACATTTTCTTTTAAGCAACATAGTTTTTATTTATACATAACTAATCTTGTGATTCTCAGAAACGGATAACGATACAAAGAGGTCGATTAGGACGATAAATCAACGTTCAGTAGTTTTATCTCAAAAAGAGCAATCGCCAACGGGACGTTTGCGCACGTTATATAAGTGGTATTTTCTTGATGATTTTGTCAAATACGATAATTGTCATATTTTATGTAGTCAACAGAAAACAGCATGCATGACGTGCACACACATGACGGTAGCAATCACCTCCTCGAGAGGAAAAATATATTCGGCGAATACGCTTATATGCTGAAGTAATATATAAACCACGATGTTATCATAATAGATTAAAACAAGAAAAACTATGAATAAACACCAAAGAAATTTTATTGAAGTTAGACCTGTATAACATTTCGAAACTATATATTGCTGAATAGGTAACCCTCAGATTACTCTAACATATATTCAATACATGATGATACGAAACAATACGTGCCTTTAATCAAATTACGACGTTTTGACAGTTTAATTAATATAACTTATCACAAGTCAGTAGTCTCAATATTACAGGAAGATAAAATCAGGGTCTGTGATAACCATTATATGCGATAATTGCAAATTATTAACATTGAGAGCGTAATACTGAAAGCCGTTAATCAAATCATGTTACGAAGGCCCAGTTCGCTGTTAATAATCATCAACACGTATATATTATATATATTTATATATATATATATATATATATACATATATATATATATATATATATATATATATATATATATATATATATATATATATTAACTCTGTATATATAATATTAACTCTGCAACCCAGCAACGAATCGCTATCAAATTTAGCATATCTAATTCTTTTATAGTGAAGTAACATATATAGGCTATGTGTTATCTGTAGTCTCACACGCATGGAATATATAACCAGGAAAGTACGTTTGAATGTTTGTTATTCAATCACATCTAGACGACACGACAAATTTTCTTTAAACTTGGTACGGAATTATGGTTCAAACTGACATATCTGTCACACTTAACACGAGAAATAACATTATTACTGTAGAATGAAACTCTGTGTTTTTGTTCATTAATAAAATGGTTATAGTGCAACAAGTCAAGAGAGCTCGAAAGGTGCTTATATCAAGGATTTGATGTCATTAATAGACAGATGTTACGATGGTGTCGTTGAGTTAGAAAGGAATCCCACCGTCTTAATCGGAAATCTGCGCCAACGAAGCTGCAAGCAATTAAGGGCATTGCATGACATTAAGGGCACCTCTAATATAAAGTTGGACGAAAAATATATATTTTTTTGTTATTAAGTGAGTCCATTTGGCGGCTTTTATCAAGAAGTCCATCACGTTAACTGAAAAAAAAATAATTTTCACTTCAAAAACTCATCAAATAAGTTATACTGTATAAAACCTATGAAGCGTACAAATTTACATAATAATCGAAGTATATTGCAGATGCCGCATTTTTTCATATAAACAACAGAATCTGGATTTTTAGTGTCTTTTCCATAAGTAAAATATTGCGGAATTATTCGCTAAAATTTGTACAATAAACGTATTAAATTGATATGTATTAGTAATGAAAATTAGTGTAGTATAAATATATTTAAACTTTAATTTAAAAAATACTATATTAAAACATTTATTAAAAATATAATAAATACCGCCATCTAGTGGAGAATTGTAAAAATAAACATTTATAATGGTTATTGGTGACAAAAATAGGGTAGCTATTAATTAATTAAAAAGTAGTGGATATGAAGTACCATGGATATTACCCATGGATATTTCTGCTAAAAATATTAACCAAATCTCTCGGATATAAAAGGGCAAAATTTCAGTTAATAGAGAGATATTTTTTTGAAGATACACGTAAACGAAGATATTTAGCTTTAAGGTATTTTAAAATGCACACTACTAAGTTAAATCAATATTAGTTAGAACAAATTATTCTAAAAAAGGAAAAAAATCTATAACATTAAAATTCTTTAATAATTAGGATGATTGCGGATATCCATATTTTTGGTGGTATCAATCATTTTTAATGGAATTTTTTTATAATACACGTCTCTTAATGTTTGTTTTCGATTTGGGCATACATAGATTCCTTGCGCCCGTTTTGGATATACTATTTTAAGTTTTATAACACATATTCATAATCAATAACATTGAAATACTATTTTTATTTTTAAAATTTGACAGAGAAAAATACGTATTTACCATACAATTTTATAATCATATTCTGGTTACCAAATTTTTATTCTTCTTGAAGAGTTTGAAGAAAGGACACCTCCAAGTTTGGCTGTTAAAACAAATCGTTAGACTGAACACAAAATATTGACGATGTTATTCTTGTGAACAATTTATCAAATGAACACCTGACATTAATAATCTGACGGTACGTTTTGCAATAACAAATTATACATATAATAATTTCGATGTCGCTATCAACGCTCTGTCTCGACATGTTCTCGTTGCAAATTAATTTGCACGTCCGAACGCTTCCAGCAATGACCTGGTAATATTTATAATTTATCAAGTCGATTTAATTTGGCTTATTAAAATAAATCGCTTTGAATAATACCCGGGAGCGCAATGTCATAACAGAAAAAAGACGATTTTGCAGGCGTCATGTTTGAAACTAGGTGCAAGTGATATATATAATTGAAAATAATTGCAATAGTTTAATGTACGGTATAATTCGGACCGTTAATGCCTCACAGTTAATTTAGTAAAATTTATAGATCATTTTATTTAGTTACAACATCTCACTCTAAATTAATCGACTGGGCCGATGTTTTAAAAGTTTTAGTGTGATTATTTCAGCTTATAGGTTTTTAGACTTAAAATTTATAAAGTCGGTTTTAATTTATGTACATGGCTTGGTTATATCTAACTATTAATTGTAAAGTATTATTACAAAATATATCCTTTTGTCCGTTCTTCGTACAGAAAAAGTTGTGCAGAATTCCAGACCTTTCGATTTTCTCCCTCGGAGGTGTATCCTGGCGTTATCGTAAAATCTATTATACAGTGATGATATTGTAGTTACTAATGTGTGAATATTAAACTATAACATTTATTAAAAGTAAAATAAATAACGCCATCTAGTGGAGTATCATAAGAATAAATTTTTATGATGGTTGCTTATAAAAGAAATAGATGTCGCAGTTAATTTTTTAAATAGTAGTGGAATTGATTAATAATCATGACATATATGTTGCCCAAGTCTCTTAGGTATAAAACTTTAGTTTCTTTGAAATTCATCCAGTGATTTTTACGTGAGTTGCGCACGAAAATGTTTTTTTTATGGTTTTATTGTAGTTATACTTAAGTTCTTGAAAATGGAATATTATTTAAATATTAGACGTTCAAATAGTATGTGTTAGATAATTACAATTACGTATAAGTGTTTTGTATCTTATTCTCTGCTGAATATTTTATTTATATTTATAAAATTTTAACAAGAATAAAGCTAAGTTAAATTACATACAACAATAATATGATGTTCAATAATAATACATTTATTCATCATTATAACCCTTATTTTATATTAGCTCTTGACAATAGATGTCAGTCGTCGCGAACTTTTCCTAGAGCTTTTTGTAACGCATTTAGTTCTGCGTGCACAAAAATAATTCTTTATGAATCTATGTTCACTGCCATGTACTTGTAAACGAAAGTATAATTATAACCTATCTTTTAAGCTAGGATATATATTACTCATATGCTAAATTCCATTGAAATCTGTTCAACTGATTAAACACGAAAGAAAGACAAACAAAGAAATACACAGACAATGTTCTACTTTTATTATGTTAGCATAATTATCTAAAATATTTTCCACCATACTTGAACGTTGCTGTTTTTTCTTCTATATTTTTCCTATAATACTTTTTATATTTTGGTGTATGTGTGTATACTGTTCAATATTGCTGGCAATTAGTTGCAAAATTTATAGTAATTCGATTTGATGGTTGGCACAATTTATTTGTCTCATAATAATTGTAGTAGGGCAGTAATTTTATTTATTTAATCTATTTGTTCATTTCAATTTAATAATTTATTACACAATAAAATCAGTAAGTTAATGTACAAAATAAGTAAGTTATGTACAGAGGTAGATAATTTACAATGAAAACTAAAAATATTTTTATCGTTCGCTAAACTCACCTCAAGCTCAACTAAACTTGTATCAAAGGTAACTGACAAAAGCCCCCATATAGCGCTCCTAAAGTCTGTACGTTTATCGATAAACGAAAAAAAATATTGACACGCTTCAGGACATTTGATACGAGGCTTTTTACTTGCAAAACTGTGGAAACTACAATATTTCTAACTAGTTAGTAATTACCTACTAGCACTATAAAAATTTCGCAATATAATACACTTTTAATATAATACATACTTAATATAATACCCATTTAGGCATTATAAATTATTTTGATTGATACGATATATACGCTATGGGGACTTAACACGAAAAAATAAATCTGCTATACATCTGCTTTCATTTGAATAGCAAATGCGGCGTAATTTCTCTACACCAATTTGGTGTAGAGAAACTACGCCTTTACTATGCCCAATGTATTTGCTATTAAAATGAAAGCAAATGTTATAGCAAATTCATTTCTTCGTGTTAAGTCCTCATAGCGTATATATCGTATCAATCAAAATAATTTATTATGCCTAAATGTGGTATTATATGAATTATGTATTATATTATATTAAGTATGTATTATATTAGTAGTGTATTATATTAAAGCATTTCAACAGTTCGAGTTACATATTCATTTGTAAGACAACTACTTTACATTCAGTGACATTAATTATTTTCTGTCAATAAAATACTACATTGATAGTGACGAACGTGTAAACAAAACTTCTTATTTCTGCCGTTTTTACACGGTTCATGTTGTTACACGGTTCATGCTTTTACACAGTTCATGTTTTTACACGGTTCATGTTTTTACACGGTTCATGTTTTTACACGGTTCATGTTTTTACACGATTCATTTTTTTATGAAAAAAACACGATGTAAGAACGATGCAAGTATTTCTAATGACATCTATACATATAATAAAATTGTAACAGAGTGAATTCTGTACATGGAAGATATTTTAAAAAGATTATTTGATTTAGCGTATAGAATGATAGCAGAAGCGAGAAAACCTGTTTTTAGAATTTTTGTCTGTCTGTATATCAATTTGTTCTTCATTCACGCAAAATCTACTAGACGGATTGTAAGAAAATTTGCTATGGTAATAGTTTATACCTCGAGAACTTTTTATCTGAATATTTGCACATTTAAAAATATCCTCACTTGGTGGATATTACGATATTGGTACTGCCAACACCATCTATTAGCGTTTTTAGTAAGAATAATTATAATAATGATAGTAATAATAATTTTGACAGTAAAACGGTAATTTTACGCGAGTAAAACCGTGCAGCACAGCTAGTATACAACGAACAGCTGGAATTATAGGAGAAAAAGAAATAACATTCCTTTACCAACATGTCACTGAACCTCTCGGGTTTCAAGAGTGTAGATTCATCAGTTAATCGATTATGGTCTTATAATATTTATTAGGACTTTCATCATAGAATAGCAGGACCATCACCATGTCTACCATTTCAATAGCTTTTTAGTAAATCAGATAAGCTTGAATTACGAGCGTTCCCGGAACAAACTTTAGTTGAAAACGTTGCGGTTAATATTATCGTTTTGTGGCCTTCGAAAATGAAACCATATGCCGACAATCACGTACGCAGACAGCGCGGCACCACTCCAACTCGATATCTACCCCACCTGACGCCCGTCAGGCGCACTCTTATCGTTTTAGCCGGTGCAATTATCGATGTAGTTCCGCGATAAAGCGCAGATAAGTGCATTGTTAAATTGTGTTTGTATAGCGGTATCGCTGTTATAACTAGGCGAGGTCGATACACCTGCCTGTGCACTTGATTTGCCGGTATTGATATGGCACACTATCTGTCTAATAAATAGCACAGCAAATAGAGTTAGCTTGTGGCAGATTCTATAACACCTGCTTATATAAGTAGAGTTGTGAAGTGGAAGAGATATGTGTTTTTATTTAGCGTGCTGTTATGATTATAGATATCATTCTTGGAATTTTAACTATGAAAATGGAAAAAAAGAACGTATGATATAACTGTGGGGTTGGAAAAACAGAACATGTGATATATGAGGATTTTCATGATTTTACGTTAGATGCTTTCACATGTAGGTGTAACATAAATATTTTTGTGGAATTTGTTACTTACCATAGGAAAATTTTTTGACGTGAATACGTCTTTAAATTTGATGCCATACGGGGGCAATGCAAAAAACCTAATAACAAAATCAGGGGATACAGTTTGGCGTTGCAGTTTCGAATCTATCCTCTACATCAAAAATTAAATTATACCACTGGATAGCTAAAGGATCAAAGAATTCATACGATAAGCGATAACAGATGATGACGCATCGCGCGCTGTAGAGGGGGAAGCGCCGCCATTTTGAGGTTATTTTGCTGCGTATCGAGATTTGCGATTAGTATAACTTTTGATTCGAAAAAGCTACGATGTTCGTTTAAGTTTTAATTGTCAGCTGTCATCAAAATCTATCGATTGTATATAAAACATTAGTTTAAAGTAGTGACAGTGAATATAATAAGGTGTTAGAATAAAAAAATATTATCAAAAATATATAATGTCGGCCTATACGCTATTGTAACACAATATTTATTTCTATTCTTGCTTTTATACTAAATACACAAATAAAAATATTTTATTTAAAAAGTATAACCCGTTACATAGACGTATTCACGTACAACACACGGCCGTGACCATGACACAGCCACACCCAATTCTTTATAGTACAATATCACTATCATAATAAAATCGCAACTTCTTATGGTTGGTGTTTTTTTTGTATATTTTTATAGAAAGTAAATACTAACTTTTTTTATGCGTATTTTTTTTATGGATTTTTGTATGCGTATTTTTATTCATGTGCTGCTAATAATATTTTCAACTTTGTAGCATTCCATTCTGTCATAAGGTAGATCAATAGATAAAATATGACATAGATAAAAGAATACTGTTATTAATCTTTAAGCTAAAAGTAACAAAATGGATGGTATTGAATATTACTCCAAGCTTGATATAATACAACTTTTTCATCGTGATGTTTAAATCTGAAGCACGATTAGAAAAATTAAAAAATAAAATAAAAAACAAAATCGTCCAGTAGGAAATGACAGTCTTTTTATTTATACTACCTTTTAATTTTAACTAGCATTAGCTCACGGATTCCCCCGAGTGCACTTTTGGTTAAAGCGCCGGGGTTTGCCTCTAGGGTTATATTATCCCAACAACTCTTTATAAATTACTAGCTCTACCCGACAGTTTCACTTGTAGGGTACAGTTAGTAATTTATAAAGAGTAAGTAATTAATAGCTAGTAATTAATAAACTCAATAATGCTGTCCTCGCTCTCCCTGTGGTCACTAAAAGCATGACTCTGTTCGCCAAACGATATCGACCGTCGGTGTTGAGGGTATATTAGCGGGAACGTTGAGGATGGTCAACCAATAAATAAGCCAGTCTCACTCTACCTTGTATGGTTTAAGAGACGTTCCCTGATATGTGTTACATTTTTTATCACTGATCTGCACCTGCGAATCGTAGCGGGATGATAGTATATAATCTTCCTCAAAGTATAGACTTGACAACAAAAAATATTTTTTTTAATCGAACATGTATTTCCAAAGATTAGCGCGAACGAAGTAACAAACAAACAAAATTTCATATTATATTAACGTAGATATTATTTATATTTTCGCGAACTCTATCGAAACACGTGAGCGTTAGATTTAATATGCACGTGGCGCCATCTATTGACACGTTGTAATATAATATTTTTATTATTGAGTAAAAACCACCCAGTATCATCGTACATAAAATATATTATATCATGAATTAAAAATATGTGATTTAATTCATAAACTATTAAGAATGATTGAATAACAAATATCCAAACATTCAATCATTTATAATCTTAGTGGGATATGTCAGTAGATAGTACGGGTACATGAGCTAAAAAGCGTTTTACATCGGAGGTGTCAAACCACGAATATTTGGATATGAATATATACGTAAAACATAGGAATATAAATCCTGATGTTGATTGATACACTCATACGTATAGATTATACGTCATTTACAACACATTACATGCAACATAGGAATATAAAACCTAATATTGATAGACGTATACTTATAGATTACACGTCATGTACAGCACATTACATAAAACATAGGAATATAAACACTAATATTGATTGATACATAGGTATATATTATACGTCATTTACAACACATTACATACAACATAGGAATATAAAACCTAATATTGATAGACGTATACTTACAGATTACACGTCATGTACAGCACATTGCGTAAAACATAGGAATATGAACACTAATATTGATTGATACATACGTATCTATTATACGTCATTTACAACACATTACATACAATATAGGAATATAAAACCTAATATTGATACTCGCATACGTATACATTACACGTCATGTACAACACATTACGTAAAACATAGGAATATAAACCCAATATTGATTGATACACACATACGTATACATTATACGTCATTTACAACACATTACGTACAAGATAGGAATATAAAACCTAATACAGATACACACAAACGTATACATTAGATGTCGGTATATTTAAAAAAAATTTGTGAGTGGGCTCCAGACCCCATCGTAACTGGAGCAAGGTTCTTTTGAAACATCGCATTAATCTGCGTCACGGAGAAACTTATCGAACTCGTGAGGAATAGTTTTAGAGGTCAGTGTCGGTATCAATAACAAACAATATTAATTTTAGGAGTATGGTATTCAATACTTAGATTGATATCTATGTAGATATAGATAAACCTGTTCTGACATACATTCAAAGACAAGTTATATAAAGAGAAAAATTGTTTTACCTTTGAAAATTGTTTTAAATTCTTTTTTATGTTATTTTCATATTTTATTCGTTTTTGGCGCGTCTTCGTTCGAGTGGTTTCCATACTTTATATAAACAATTACTTTGGTTCAATAAAAGGATAAAAATAACAGATTATGAATAAATTTAAATATAAAACAAAAAACAACTTCTGTAGTTTGTTCTTCGTTCTTGTGAGTAATTTGTTAGACGAAAATTAATTGAAAACGAGAAAAATGGAATGGTTACATTTTATTTATTTTTTATGCATTGACTGAACCATAAAACTGAATATCATAAATGGAGATGATATTACAGACGGGGGAAGTAACGTGCAAAGCTATAAACGCCGCTTATAAAATTTGGTTGCAAATAATATTTGAAGTATTCAATCTACAAGAACTTAAACCAATTCAAACTTTATCCGGAGGCAGACATTTTTTTAGGGTTCCTTAGGTAAATGGCAAAAACAGAACCCTTATAATTTCATCCTGTCCGTCTGTCTGTCAGTCCGTATGTCTCAACCGTTTTACTCAGAGACTATTAGCACTATATTGATAAAATTTGGATGGTAGGTGTCTTCTATGAACCATTATACAATGAAATAGTTAAATTTAGAAAAAAGTATAAGCGGTGGCACTCAACTGACTTCACTAAAAAAATGAAGGTAGTAAAACTTAAAATAAACTTCAAAGAAAATTGGTTTAAACAAGATATGTTGTGTAGATTTTTTGATATAGGATATTCTCGATAACGACCACAGCAATAACTTTGTTTTTCACTGTGACTTGGAAAAATACAAACTTACAATTTTAACATTGTTTGCTACTATAGAACTATTCGTTCGCGAGTCCGACTCGCACTTGGTCGGTTTACTCTACGTATCAAATTCCTTAATTTTAAGCGACACAATAATGAGCAAAACAACAACCTCAATCGGACCAAGAGTTCTTACGTGATATGAATATTACATGATGTTAATATTACATGATATTATTATTTATGTGATGTGAATATAACACATCCATTAATTTGTAATTGATGTAAATATTACGATATTACATATGTGTATGTTATACAAGAAGTTAAAAAGACGGACGAAAATTTCAAATATTGTATTTCTATATAGTTTGCAAATTGTTTTTTCTCAAATATTTTTCTTTGGAAATAAATCTATAACTTTTTTTATTTCTACTCTTTCATTAGATAAATAACGGATATATAACAACTTACATATTTTTGGGATTTTGTCTAATTTCCTTTATTTTAATACAAACGCAAAATTCTTATACAGATGTTATTTGACTATCACGAGTAAAAGCACCAATTGGTGCAATTTTCACGAAACATTTTCTGCATATATTCTATATATTTCTCAAATTAAATCCTCGAATTTTTTTATTTTAATTTCGTATATCGTGTCATTTAAAATCAAATTCTTGAGATAATTACTACAAATGCATAAAAAATGGGCTAACAATAAGGGGCACAAATATATTCTTTTTATAACTTTAGATAATATATCTTTAGAGATTTACTGAAAAATATGCAAAAAAATGGTCCCCCCGTTTCCGAAACAACTGAACCAAATATTATAACATTTTTTGATTCAGTAGTTTATTAGATATTACTAAATGTTTATTGTACTAGAAAGTCTATATTAGTGATGAAAATGTGTGTATAAAGTAATTTTTCTTCCGGTTCATACTTGAAATTACTCAGACTTTACAATTTACAGACATAGAATTGGCAAGTTATTCTTTTTGCGTAGTTTTAATTTTGTTTAGATTAAATTAATATGCCCCATGAATGTTTTAGGAGTACATTTTACTCGATTTCCTTGCATTACCCTGGCGTATCTCTCTTTCTACGTTTCGTTTATTCCCTCTTCCCCTTTCCTCAAACGAATTAAAGAAAAGATATTTTAAAAAATCAATACCAGATTTTAAATTACATTTTTTGCTTTTATCTTGTAATATAATTTTTGTAGCTTAAACGGTCCAGGTTTAGAAGTATATAATAAAGCATCAGACGAACACCGTGAACACCATAATTGTTCCATCTTTACCGATTTCCACACAAAATACATATATCCTTGTTAATTAGACTTCGGTGCAGATGATTAGCTAGTAAAAGGCCAATGTATAAATACTAACAAACGTACTGAAGTTTAATTAAAGAATTTCTGGAAAGGTTATTAATAAAATATTAATAAAAAATTGTTTGAATTGAAAAAAAGAAATTAACTTGCAACACATGTGACAATCTAAAAACATGAACTTACCTAATATGATAATAAAAATCGTAATGAAATGGAAAATATTCGACATAGTAAATTTTTCCTAAACGTAAGTGAATATCTATTAAGAATAAAAAATGAACAAAAAGCTAAAAATGAACAAATATATAGAAAGTGAACTTCTTCCCTTCCTATATTTATTTCCTTAGAAGGAATATTGAATGAAGGTTATGTACAAACGTTGACACCACTTTTAATGAAGATATTTACTAACGAGGCAATATTTTGATCGTTTGTTCTCAAATTGCCGGCTCTGTGTCTGTAATATATCAATTTCGAACACCGTAAACATGCATTGCAAACGTCAACATGATCTATTTTCCATTAGCACTCGTATAATTCCTCCAATGCAGTCGGAATGCAGTTCGGCGCAGTTGAGCGCAGTGCGTGTCGCCGCATCGCGACGCGTCCAATTGAATCCAATTGATGCGTCGAAATCAATCAATACACCAGTTGTAGATGAGGGCGTGCGTTCACTGATCGCGGCATGACTCCTACTCGCTTAACCAACGAGATACTCTGATACGCCTGTTTCCAGACGGCAAACAGTGGCGTAAGGGCGCTACGTTATATTCGTATTACGAGCTGGTAGCAGACAGATCTTCCTAGCGTTTCTTCTTGGTAAATATACATATATATATATATATATATATATATATATTCTTTTTTATTTGGATACTGTTAAAAAAAGCAAACCTATTTAGAGTACATTCGTTTGATTCGCTATAGAAGCAATGCTAAAAACGAAATAAGTAATATAAATTACTCGGTTGTAATATAAAATTATAAAATAACAAATTAGAACGTAAATTTGTAATTCGTGGTATATTTGACTTTAATTTATATATTCCCTTATACTTGGTAGTAATTTATGTATTCCCTCTGTATTTGGTCGTAATTTATATATTCATTGTATATTCGGCTTCAAAAAATGTGACTCCATTCTTATTTTTAGTAATTTTTGTAATTTGAAACGTACAAACTTCATTCCTATATTAGGAATGAAGTTTATACGTTTTATCTAAAATTCCACATACAGGTACGTTTACTTTTAGCACGCGAACTTCAAATCATATATTGAAGTACGGAATTCGCTTAATAATAAAATATGTTTCAATTTCATAAATATGTGATGTATGTATGCTAATTGCTTATAAGGCATTGCGCGTCACTGTAGTCTATAGTGAAAATTTGGTCTTTATTCCTAAATATAGTACCATAACGTGTTCTCCACTGTCTCATTTTCATATCGTATCCTTTGGTAGTGCAAAGAGTATAAACGGTGCATTGTCACGCTAATCGGTCCTTTATATCAAGAATTGCTTCACTGCAAGTTTTACCGATGTTCCTCAGCTCGGCCAGTACAGTCCGCTCCCAGGTCTGC
Organism: Druceiella hillmani; assembly: GCA_039881145.1. Lineage (NCBI taxonomy): Eukaryota > Metazoa > Arthropoda > Insecta > Lepidoptera > Hepialidae > Druceiella > Druceiella hillmani. Next base: position 45,944,084 of record JAYKKI010000007.1, on the reverse strand, counting down.
TTCGGACGGCCCCGATTCTTCTTCCCCTATTAGTTCCAATCCAAAGCCTACTTGGGACACAGACTTGTTTTCTTCTGAGCTATGGCAAATCCAGTTCCATTTGCGTTCCTTTATTTGGTGCTCAATGAGAACATCGATGGGAATTTTCTAGCGAATATTCGTTACGTATTTTCTCAGGCCGAAGGATTCGGAGAATATATTTAAGGCAGCGGTTGAAGAAGACTTGGAATCATCTTATGAGGCATTTTGTTGATTTTAATGTCTCGCACTAATATGACAATACATTTTGGACGTTGGGCCGAAACATTTTGAAATTCACCCTTTGTGTTAGTCTGTGTGCTACACGAGGCAAAGTTACGCGAGGGTTGCCCTAGCTTTGATGATTATTTTTCAGTTTCTCCTGTCTCTGACACGGTTTTCCCGAGTACACTCCACTGTACATGGCGGCACCATCTGTGGAACAAATTTAATCCCCTATGTTGTTTCTCCACACTTCACTCACTTCCCCTTATTTATCCTTGTTTATATTTAATATTAACTGCCACACTGCTGCAGTTATCCATAATATTGAATTTATAAGAAGCGATATTTTTATTAACTGACAGTGATTGTTCATGTTGTGTGCATTGAGATAGGGATGTCGGATATGCCAAGTATCGATATATGTCGTATCGATATATTTAAAAAGTATCGATATCCTTCTCCATATATAGAAAAGAAAATATCGATATATCGGAAGGACTTTAAAGATAATATTAGCGTTCTCAAAAAATATAGTGTATTTTGTCTAGTTTAACTCAATACAATCTCAGATTACTAACTAAGCACCAATCAATGAACATTTCGTCTAATAAATTAAGTAATATAAAATCTGAAATAAAAAACATGGACAAGAATAATTTTCTTATTTATTAATCAAGTAGGTATTTAGTCTAGGTAAATAATATTTTTTATTCAATTAGTTTAGATAATAATTAATATTAATCAAACAATCACCCAAGCAAACGAATATTTTTCTGACAGAGACAAAATGAAAACTCTTATCTTGATGTGCCCTGCTGTAAGACGACTTCTGTTATTGGGTACTATTCCCGCCATTCCACCCGGGTAGTCTCAGGGCCCCTCCTGGGACCCGTAACGACCCACCTCATACAAAAAGGGGACCTTCGAAAGTCCCCTAATAGTGTCCCGTATCTACATTCACAGCGCTTCCACCCAACAGGGTTAGATTCTGCTCCTGCTCAATGCGTCATTTAGGACCTCCATTTTTTCAAGAACGCATTTGTGGGATTTACAGCAGTTGCCACTCTCTCAGATGAAACTGAGGACGCAATGGGTATCAAAAAATTCAGGGCTATTTCTGTAAGAAGCCAGGTAAAATGGCGACTATCAAACCAGAACTTTATTGGGTTCCCTTTCCCGGGTAGGTATTATGGGTTGGTCAAGACATTGTTTCAGTTCGCTATACATACACCACATCTAGTTGAGCTTGAAATTGAATTGTTGCTTGCTGCGAACAACAGAGTTTAGTGTCGCCATAAGAAAAAATATCGATTTTGATACGTTTCCGATACTTGATATTTTATATCGATATATCGAAATATTAAATATCGCGAAATAATATCAATATAAATAATAAAAATATCGATATATCGATACATCGATATTTTTCCTACAAGCCTACGTTGATACCTATAAATAAAGAAATATAATATATTACCACTTTATCTTATTTCATCTACGTAGTATTTTGAATATAAATTTTCACTTTAAATCCATAACACATTATATAAATAAAATGAAAACTTTAGGGCAGCGCGGTAAAACATTTCACAACAAATCTCTTAGATATATCATACAAAACTTTAGTTTTGAATATAAAGCTTAATAATTTCATGAATATTTCTCTAATTTTATGTTATCCGATATGGCGATACGTAGGTAAGTTCAAGCGAAGGCGCTTCTACTTGGGCGTATCGCCGTTGGTATGAATAGAAGACCTTAATAATAATGACTCTAAGTTTTATAAAGTTTAACGAAAAGTTGGCGCAGGACTTTGATTTTATACGAAGTACAGTGAGCTTTCATGTGAAATCGTCGAGTCGTTCAACCACAATGGGAGCTTGCGTTGAATGGGAAAAGCTTGTGTATAAGTATTACGTAGAGCGCCGCAGACAGTACAGTTGGATGAGCAAATAACGTCGTCCCGGCGGAGTTGGAACTTTGTATCGGTTCTGAGGTCAAGGTTTGCTTGAAGGAGTTTTACCTAGAATGGCGTATTAATATCGTATAATGCTACAATAAATTTTAAAGTATAAAGTTTTTTAAATGTTTTAAGGTTTTAGTATTAAACTGTAACTTAAAATGTTTTACTGTCATCTCTATATAAAAGGAATAATGGGTTGTAATTTAAAAAAAGTGTATCTCAGTATTGTAAATAGTTAAGTAGTTTGGTAAATACGCACATACACTTAGATTCTTACGTTAACGCTTCTGTCCTTAAAGGGGACATTTTTACTTTATCAAAAAAAAAAATTTTATACAACATATCCTACGTCCATTTCCATGATATAGACTACGATTTCACGGTAATAGGTTAAACAGTTGAGGTACAAACAAGTAAACAAGCAAACTCGTTTTCGCATTTATAAAGCAAACTCGTTTTTAATTTTTAGAGTTTGCTTAAATTAAATTAAAAATTGCTTAAAATTGCCGTTAAATTAATTTTCTCTGACTTATTTTAATTTTAATGTCTTATTTGGGTAAAACTTAATAATGTCATTCAGGTGAGGTCACGTATAATGATATCACATATAAACATTATGTAAAAGTTAATTGTTAGTTAGGTAAAAAGTTTTTACTTGATAGCCTTACATAAAAATTAATAAATAAAACTGTTTCCTTACGACGTTAGAATAGATTGTGCTATAAATACCAAACTAACACTCGCATATTAACGTGCCTATTACTTTTACCCTTCAGAACCTTGTCCCAATCTGTTCACCAAAGAGTATTGCTTTCCCTGTTAGTGATTTTTAATGTACCAATGTCCTTATGAACTTCCAATCCTGTTAATAATTTTCGACTGGCATGTCTTTCCTATAATGATTAATAATAATTTTATGCTGTGTTAAGAATCAAGTTATTTTTAAAAGTTACTTTTATGAGTAAATTAAAATTAAATGTTACCTATCAGATTCAAAACTTACGTTTAATAGTGTTGAACAAAGAACAGACAGTAAATGTTAATATTCAACGGTCGGGATTAAAAAATAAAATATAAAGGTGAAAAAATAAAATAAATAAAGAGAAATATACAAAAATTGCTTAAAAACAACTAATTTTAATACATTGAATAATTTTTTTTTTAAGGCGAATTTTTTCTATTTGGTTTTCCGTAAGGAGCGAGACAAAATTTTTCATTATACCATTTTTGTCTTATTTCTAATAATAATTTTTTTCTAATAAATACCACTGGCGCATTGCTTAATTTATGTATATTTCTTTGTTATAAACATCACTTAGTGTGCTAATTCAAAGTTATAACCTTGTACAGTACATAGTTATAGGTTATAACCTTGTATAGTACATTTTTTTAAATAGTCGAAATTTTGTATGAATTTTCATCAATTTACTTTACATCCATAATACAACAATTTTTGTCTAAAATAAAGCAACAAATTTTATAAATGTTGTATATTCTAAATTTTAGTTCAGGTATATCGACAATTTTAATTGAAATTTTATTGTATACTAGAGAGAAGGAATATATCTGTTAAAAAAATATATTATTGCCAAATTTATACTGTTTCGTACAATATACTTCTTAAATTACTTACTTGTAATAAATAGGTTTTAATTTTGTTGTTATAACTATTGTAACCAACATTTTGGAAGATTTTAAAATTACTAAACCAAAAGAATATTAAATACGATTCCAAAATAATAGTAAAAAATTTCTTTTCCGAACAAAAGCCATTAAAGGAAAGTTACAACGAGACATAAAATTCAATTTATTATTTATTAAAAACCAGTTAAATGAACGATAAACAAATACGTTTTTAAAATCGTTTGTACGATCATTTGAGTTACCGGGAAAGAGGAAGTCTTTCCCATTTCAGTGCCTTGCGTTTCCGGTGCAAGTTCTTGTTATCGAATCACAAGATCTTTCAATAGTTTTAAACCACTTTACCGCGTCATTAACCTATTTCCACAAAGAGCGCTTTTACTTTGTTTTTACCATTTGCATGTTGCTGTATGCGTCGCCGCATTGTTGAAGCTCGATTGAATTTCACTACTAAGTGAAAACGTTTTTCTCTCTAAATTTTAAATTAACAAAAACTTTGAAATCTGTTTATTAAGATATAAATTTGAATAGAATTTATTTAAATAAGGAATATATCATTGAAAGTATACCGTTATAGGGAAAATTATAAATATTATGTGGAATTTGTAGGGATTATAAGCTCTTCAGAGGAGATTTGAAGAAATATTAGCAATTTATTAATTTCTTTAAGCTCAGCCCAAGTTTTACGAAAACCTATTCAACGGACGGATATGTTATGAACCAGATGCTAAATAAAATATTTGTTTTGATATCAAATCAAAAGTCTAGTATAAATAATTAAAATGTTTCTTATATCAATTTCTTATTTTTTTTAATTTGTCAACTTTAATATAAAATACATATGACGGACTTATTGCCACAGGAGCAATCTCTTTGAGTGAACCATAAGAATAAATTTAGAAAAAGGTTTATTTGGTTGGTAGACCGTGAAAGATGTTATAATATAAAATAATAGCAATACATTTAAAAAGTAGAATAAAAAAATTATAATAAAATTATCGGCGTGTCAAGGTAGAATTCATTTGATTTAGTAAAAAACACTTTGGAAAACCTCGAAAACTTTCAGTTTGTCCATACATGTACGATACACACATGTCTTTGGACACACTAAACAGATAAGTAAATTTTAATTGACGACAGTAACACTTAACTTGATACAGAGGGAGGATATAGCAAGTGCAGCGTTACCTTATTTAGAAATGATATGATCACATTAAAAATAAATGGAATTTTAAAAATCATATCCAAAAGTTTCCAAGTGGTGTCGGACAAAGTTGAAAACGGAACTTGCTAAAATAAAATAAGACGCAACAACAATTTCATTATATTTAATACACCTAAAACAAAATTTATGATTCGTGAATGCGATAGCACATCAGAATGTCAAACAAAATCCATCTTTGCAAAAGTTTACTGACATTAAATACTGTAGTGTACAAATTGAGAAAACAACTATAAGATTACAAAAACTAATGTCCATTTTTAAAAATATACGCCATATTTTAGACCAACCGATTATAAGATCAATTTTCTACGCATTAGAACAATCGACTCTTAACTATGGACAAAAAACTAAACAAGTTTTTAAACTAAATTATTAATTATAAAATATGTAATTAAACCCTTAACTTTTGCTTACTGAGCCCTGCTTAGGGTAATTATGAATAGGTCAAGAATGTATAGACAGACTTACATTTTGAAGATTTTTTTCGGCAAGTGTATACTAAAACTATACTCATTGACTACTAATAACGAAGACAAACAACTACTGTACAATACTGGTCAACAAATAAATAATACCAGATACATCTAGGATACGCGACACTGCAGTTGGTGTTTTTAAAGGGATAGTTACAAATTGGCTACTTATCGAGGGTAGGTCTAGGCCGAATCTCCAATCAGAAACTGGTAAAAATATGATTAAAAAAGCTTGAATCAAAAATTTCAGCTTAAAACAAATACAGATGGAAATAGGACTATGTAAGTATATGTATATAAAAATGAATATTTTGATATAAGTATTTGCATGTATGTAGAGTAAATATTTATATAATTTGTTTACGAATTTATTTACATGTGCTATTTTAATTTTTATTTTCTTCTATTTTTATTATTTTCAATTTAAAAATATATATTTCGCGTTAATCGTTAAAAAATAGATATGAGAATTTATAAAATCATTTTCACTTGATTTGTTGGCTACTGAACAGACACGCACGAATACCAACGCACACCCAAGAATATGTCCAAGGGTGCAAGACAAGGGCATGTAATGTATACCTAACACATGAAAGTCTGAACATTAAGGATTTGTATTAAACTATTTAAAAATATATTGTGTGTATAAATTTCACTGGATAAAAATATAAAAATGAATCTCTACTGTCGCTTCTCGCCGAATTTCTCTAAAGTTATATTACCTAAGCTTATGGTTATAGTTTTCCGGAAAACTTTATGTAAGTCCCCTAATACTTTTATAGTTGTAGATTCTATAGTTTCAATGATACGTTTAGGTAGAATATAGAGTCTTTTTTTGTCATGACTTAAATGTTATTTATCTAGGTATATTCGGGGCAATATGCTTTACCACTACGCCGAATTTTAAGATTGAAAGTATTATATACAGATTTCTGAGAAAAACCTTTTTTTCCTTTTGTGCACAAAACTATAAAAATAATTAATAATCCAACATGTATTATATTTTTATAACGGTTCGCATTAGTTCCTCGTATATAGGTAAAAACGTCACACCTAGTATTTTTATGCATAGGTGAAAAAACAACATACCTACGCATGAACACTATTTTCTTTGTACGAACGCCGACTGTACGTGATAATGCGAACAGAGGCGGGATAATAAAGAAGACAAGGGCGCGGTTCCTTCCGATATATCACTCGATTCCTCCACTCTTCCCTCCGAATGAATTATTATGGACGAACTGTGTATCATGGAAATGCTTTTAATGGAATTAAACAATGTATCGCGGGAAGGCATTCCCTTTTGTGGTGCCCGCCGCTTCCGTATGCACAATCATATTGTGCCCGCCCCGTCTCTAATGTGGTACGGAGCTGTTTTCGAAAGCGTAATGCGATTAGAGATTGCTTTACCCGTATTTTTACCCGCATTGAAGAAAGCCAGTTTTATACCGTTTGGTTATGGTCTTATTTATACGTGTGATTCTTTGAAATATAACTTTAAAATGAAGACGGTAGTTTTGATATAATTTTCTATTAAAGTTAAACCCCAAAATTCATTTAATTAAAGAAATACAACAAATCGACTTTTCTGTAATTTCGAGTTTTAAAATTCTAATGTTAAAATATCTTTACTAGTTGCTTTGTGATTATACTCGCATTAATGAAAAAATGTTAAAAGAAAACAAACATTTTTTTGTTATTGTATTTGTTATGTAAATGAAGTACAGACTAATAAAAAAACGTATTATTTATACATTTAATTCTGTGCGTCAAACTGAGTATTTTTGTGAAAGGTATTTTTAAAAAACATTGTAATTTTTTCTTCCAAAAAGCAACTTTGACACTATTTTTTTAATAGTTTAATTTTCACATGTCCGTTCACATTTTCTACTCAGTTCGATGGACAGAAACACCTGTATGAATAATAGACTAGTTCTTCGTTACAGTCTGTAAAAATGACAAAATATTTTTTGCGTGAAAATTAAAAAATCATACCTTAAAGGGTTAATAATATTATATACAAACATTCTAAATGTTATCGCACGTGCATGTATATTTTAAATAGTTTGAACTACAGAAGGGAACTGCAGAATTAAAATTAATTTTACCCCTTCCTACCGACATATCATATTAAGTGTTTAGTTTTATTTACTCATAATCCTTCCAATCGACCACCTCCCCTATGTTTTGTAAATAATTATCTTTCTTCGGTCGAGATTGCTTTTGTAACAATAAGTTTGTCCTGTGTACGTTTCAACACGTACATTAAAATTAATTGAATTTTTTACCTCTACTTGTTTTTAACACGGAGAAACCAAATTTTTAATATTTGCGTTTTTTTTTATTTTTAATTACATTACGGAGTCTCTGTAATTCAGGAGATCTATTGCACAACAATAAAATAAATAATACGACCAGTTTTAACTATTAATGATGTATTAATAATGACGGACCGATATTAAAGTTTCTTTGTGTCGTCATAATCAAAGTTCAAAAATTCTTTGATAAAAATTTACGAAAAAATATTTTTTCATCATCCTTTTTAAAGATTAAAATTGAAAAATGTCAAAAAATCAAATATTGTCATTACCTCTTGACTTCTGGCTTCTATATTTGTAAAAAAGTAATTTCATACGGGAAAAGGGAAAATCGTGCTTTCCATTTCATAATGTTTGGTTTCATTTTAATATCAAAAAAGCTCCCTAAAAAGAGTTTCGCGACGTTTTATTAATAATGGCGGATTTTTTTATTATATATATAATAGAAAATTGTTATTAGTGTGTCAAAAATTTTCGAACAGAATTTTACGAAAAAATATTTTCCGTTCCTTTTTAAGATTAAAATTGAAAACTGTCAAAAAATTCAAATATTACCATTCTTCCTCGACTTCTGATTTCTATATTTGTAAAAAAGTAATTTTAATGGAAGAAAAGATAATTGTACTCTACATTTCATAATATTTCATTTCATTTTAACAGAGAAAAGCTCCCTAAAAAGGTTTTCGCTACATTTCCCTAGAACTCATTTTTACAGGGAATATTTTACTACATATGGCTAGAATACATTCTTACTCGTGCAGCACGGCTTAATAATATAAGAGAGAGTAGGTAAATTGCATTTTCTGAAAATCATTAATTTGAAGGTCATTTAGTTGTTGGTTGTGTCACCGTTAGATGGCGTTAGTATTACATGTGCGTCGCGATAACGCTATTGGCAAATGCGAGTATAGATACTGGGCGCGCGCTTCGTATTATTTCAATCCTTGTCTCGGGGAGCATAGCGGTCAATGAGCGTTAAGTGAGGCTGCTGCTGCTGACACCCAAATAAAATTGCCCGTGCCCGACATCCGTTAACGCGGAAGTCGAGTGCAATTTTTGTAACCCCTTTACTTTACAAGGGGCCTTTGATCTTAGAATTTACCGAAATTCGTATTTAATAAAAAAGTAAGCAATTTTACAAAATTAAACGACGGTTATCGGCAGCTTAGGGATGAACCGTTATATGAAGGATGTCAATATCGATGTTATTCCGTCGACTTATTTCATAAAAGAACGTAGAAAAAAGTACATGCAAGTAAATCAAAAGACCAAAAAGTGCGTGGTCCTCAATGGACAACACGACATTAATTTGTACTATAGTTATATTGAATGTTAGTAAAAATATTAGATTTAGGAAAAAAATGGATTAATTACTTTTTAAAAAAAGAAAAAATTGTTGAAAGAAAGCAAATAAAAATATAAAATCATATTAAAACAACTAATTTATTCATCTCTGCATATTTACATCGATATTAATTGGTTGATTAACTTCGACATTTGGAGTGCATCCAGAATTTACATGTCAAATCTTTAAAAATTCCCAAATATTTAATTCGTCTTCATCAAAAAATTGTTAATAAAGCGAGAGACACGTTTTTCGAATACCTATATCCGATTAAATGCAACTCTGAGAAATAAACATCGATGTTTTAATAAAAGATCGACCTTCGATAATATTGAATCTAAATTTAAGTCGTAACTTTTATTTAAACAGGAAACAATTTTAAGTTATGTAGATTTCTGTACCAGAGGGATCCGAATGGAACTATTGCTCTCATTCGGCGATCCATCCGTCTGTCTGTCAAAAAGACGACCTCTTGTTTCTAAACTGTAACTAAAAATACTATATGTCTAAAATAAGTACAGATTAGTCAATGCCAAAGTACATGAAACGAATGCCAAAGAGTAATTCAAATTTAGTGAAACCGTTTTCCTACGGCGGTATCCTTTACTTTAAAACATGCAAAAGTGGAAAAGAAAAAAATTGTATGCACGTGATATGCCACAGCACACTTATTTGAAACGTATATACTCATAAAGTTACTATTCGTAATAACAGTAGCGTAAGCATGTGAATAAAAACAAATTATACATTAAAGGGAATCTATTGCACTGCAAAATCGAAAAAATATTTTTTGTTTTTTTTTTATTTTATCAACGAAATAAAAAAATAAATCTACCCACAATTGTAGTGCAGTTTCTACCGTCATTCGGAATTGCCTTATAACAATAGATATCTTAAATTCAACAGAATAAAATAACACATAATTGCACGAAAATATTATACTCTAATTGTTCCCTACGTCCGTTATTATATTTATTTTAGATTCCTTTATTTCCATGTTTTTTATTTATACATTTTGTTAGCCAGGCGAGTAATTAAAATAAACAGCAATATAAAGCAGGATTCGCGCTATGGAATGAAGATTGTATTTTATACAAACGAATTATAAAAAAAAACCTTGAAAACTAAAATGGATACACTACTCATATATACTATCCCGTGGATAGGTGCCAAAATGCAAGTCTGTGATGTTTTATATTTCCACCATACACTAGTCTTATAAACATGTAATTTTTTTGTAACTGTATACATATTTATCTGCATCCATACTGTAACTATATTTTAAGTATTCTACGGTACTAATGAGCACCATTACAAAATAAGATTTATTCACCAACTTGTATCCAAAAACTAGCTGTATCCCGCGGTTTCAATCACGTGGAATTATCTTAATCATGCTGCTCATTACCCCTCCTCCCTACGCAATCACTACACGCATCCGCTCCGTTCGTCAAATGATATCGGTCGGTCAAGGTCGGGAATCGGCAAGAATACTCGGGACAAGCAATTATTAAATAATCCAATCTCTTTCTACATTACACCGTTTAAACCGCGTTCTCTAACTCGTGTTAGATTTGATATCACTACTTTTTTTCCTATGAACCCTGATTATATAAAGCTTATAATCTTCCTCAAAGTATCAGTTCATCGCGAACAAACAAACAAAAATTTTATTTTTGCTTTATATATTAGTATAGATTATTCGTTAGTAACAGCATTAAACTTATCATCTGCTAGACTAGACAGTTAGGCGCAATTGTAATCTGGTTAATATGTACTGTCTAACAATATCTTATAAATTTAGTGTACCTTACGTAGAAAATTAAATAAATATTAATACATCGATTTTCTCAAAAAAGTTTCAACTTTTTTCAAATTTTTCACATCGTTAGTAGTGAATATGCGATATAACTCATTTCCTCGTGAAAAATCGATTTAGAATTATCTCTATACAATTTGAATTTACTGTTTCCAGTTACGCGAGAAAATACGTGCGGCATCGTCGCACGGTGTATTTAATATGTCTTAAATCGGATACAATGATTTGGGAAGACTTTGTGTTACCGCTCTTATTTAAATAGTCTCCCGCTTTATGTAATTTGTATTAAATCCACCGAACGGATTTCCGCATTAATGCAGTGTCTAACTTCGTGTCGTATGCAATTATGAGAATACAGCATGTACATTTGACGTTGAATGCAATTGGATGCAAGTCTGCGGAAGAGGACGCACTAATTGAACGCATTAAATTAACTAAAAAGCTTCCGGCTAACTGCATTTCCGCTTAATGATAAAATTCCACGCAGCCTGCTTAATTCGGTGGGATAATTTGATACTGCTGCGCGTATGTTTCTTATATTTTAAGCTTTTCTGAATAAATATAGAGTATTATTGTCTTATTAACGTTTTGTTCAGCATCTTTTTCATTACAATACATACCTTCCTTTTCCGAATTGGATCTTACTTCATTGTTTAAAAATTTCGCATGATGCTTAAAAGAAACAAGTTTTAATGTTTTAAACCTATTTTATTCCTACATTCCATCCTAGTTGCTAAACTTATTAAGCTTTTATTTAGCTTTCTTAGCTATTTATGAGGCTTTCAAATAGTAAAAAAAATAACATATTTAATATATGGTATACTAACTATGACCTGCTCTATCTCTCGTGTAGAAAAGGTAGATGTAATGATGTAATTTAAAATTAAGTTTCTCGTGGAAATATTAAATCTTTGCATTGGAAATAGTTCAAGTACTTGAGATGCAGAGAAAATGGCGTAAAAAAGAAGTCTGGCAATGTATAGCCTTATGGCTGCTGCAATGTATAGTCTTAAGCCAATACATGGCGGTAATATGCTATTATATACTCATGTTTATGCTCTTATTTACTTTCACACTTTTATCCCTAATGGAAGAATTTTGTTCATTATCAAAGAAAATCTATTTCAGGATAAAAAGTATACTATATTCATTTCATGTATATATAGGTTATATACGTATTAAAACATTCACAGAAATTAGTTTGAGTAGTTCGGGCGCGAAAATGAGAGAAATCGACAAACTCATTTTCGTATTTACATTATAAATGTAGATTGTAATATTTTATAGAGGCAAATTGGTTTAAGTAACAAAAAAGTTACTATTGTCGTGTATCTGTGTAATTATTATCGTGTATAAAGGCAAATTGGTTTAACCGGCATTTTGCTAACTTTACAGGAGAACAACTTAAAAGTTAAAATATAAAAAAAAATAATTGTAATGACTTCTATTGGAGTTACTAAGCTATTTTTTCAGCATTAATTTTTTCGAAAGTTTGGATTATAAATCGCTCAAAATACCGGTTAAACTAGTTTGTTTTTGACAATTCAGTACTATTGCTTATGTTCACAGGTTCTACGAGCCTTATCACAAGTTCTCAACTGTCACTAGTTTGTCATAATACTTATGATGATAACACAAACATTCATTTATTTTTTGGTAATATTCTTTGGCGTAGCTGTAAACCTAAATATCACTCAATAGTCAGTATCTCAAAAAATTTGTCAAGCACGAAATACTCGCACTTTTAGGTACTTATAAACATTTACGGGTACATAATATTTGTAATCAAAACTTACAAACATTTGAGGGTACACAATATTTGTAATCAAAACTTACATACATTTGAGGGTACATAATATTTGTAATCAAAATTTACAAATATTTAAGGGTCCATAATATTTGTAATTACAACTTGCAAACATTTAAGGGTACATAATATTTGTAATCAAAACTGTGTATTAAGTCTTTCACGGGCATAGAAACAATCTAGTTATAAAAATGTATAATTCCAAATGGAATTAGAAATCATTGCTTTTTGGATTTTCCCCTTTACTTGTGTTATAAGGCCTTCTATTATGAATACATTCAAGATAGTAGGTCGAAGGAAGTCACCTATAGGTTTTGAAGTTCGATGAGTAAGACCATTGCTGCATGAATAAATAAAAGACGCTCTAAAGAGGCATTACTTTTTATTGCATAAATCAAAAAGCTATAAACTTTTACAGCAATTTAAGGCTATAGTCTTAATACAAGAAATAATTTCAACTTGATGAGTCAAGCCGTTTCTGAGAAAGAGGACTTTGACAGACCGACGGACGGACGGACAACCAAGTGATGGTGTTAGGGTTGCGATTTTTTTCATTTTGAGGGGCGGACCTAAAAACAAGAAAAATCATTATATATTTTATCCTCACCTGTATCTTATACTTGTTGGAAAATATGGTTTCTTTTACATGAGAAGTTATATTCGTAAGTAACTAAAGAAAACTCTTCCTACATATCTGATTACATAAATTTTACGTCAGAAAATTATAATTGAAGAGCTAAACTTATGTTTTTTTTGCTTTAGGATAATTTTGTTACATTTGACAATTGCTTAGATTTTTCTTGAAATTGTTTTTTTTTCATGAATTATAACGTTGTTAAACCAGATTGAGAGAAAAATTAGTAAATACTATAATTTTATAATATTTTCTCTTTTTATTATTTATACTAGTAGAATTTGAAAACGTACGAGTAAATTGTGTCATTTTTGGTCTTATGGTTTTACAATGTTAATTACTTTTTTATTTTAATTTGTTAATACATACGGATGTGAAACTGTCTAAACTCTTTGAACATAGACTAAAACGATCTAAGAATTTTTTTTTAATTTTAAAAAACAGATTGATTTTTAAAAATGTCAACACTGTATCCTACTATGTACCAGTTACCGTTATATATAAAAAAGGGTACATTAAAATTATATCTGCCTGTCGCTCGACTACCTTTATTTTGGTGAAACATAAGGCACGTTTAACAATATTTGCGTTATGTGTCCTATTGCTAACAAAGGCGCTCACCATACTATGTCTCACGAATTAGAGTAGGGACACATTGTAATTAGGGACACATGTAATTCAATGGTTTGCACATATACGTATTAGTATAAATTTATATTCTATTATGATTGCTTACCCTACTTTTCAGATATAAACAGTAAATTGAAGAGTAAAAAGAAGAGTATGCGGTAAACATGAAGGTAAATAATGTAGAATAGTAATAAAATAAACATAGTAGTATAATTAATGACAAAACGATAACGCTTGTTTTATCCTTTATTGTCGTAAGGACGTTGATGAAGGATCAAACTTTTGTTTTATTTACCTACCTAAAGGAATGATAATATTATCTTGTAATGTCGACCAATTTTAGGATAAAATATTTGCACGAATAGTTTAAAACATCAACGACCTAGTATAGAACATTAGAATAAAAGTAATATGGTAGAATAAATAATTAAAAACGATAACGGTTGGTTTATCCTTTATTGTCGTAAGGAACGTTGATGAAGGATCAAGCTTTTGTTTTATTTACCTACCTTGAGGAATGATAATATTATCGTGTAATGTCGACTAATTTTAGGATAAAATATTTGCACGAATAGTTTAAAAGATCCACGACCTAGTATAGAACATTAGAACAAAAGTAATATATAAAACATTAAAATAAAAGTAATATGGTAGGATAATTAATTAAAAACGATAACGGTTGTTTATCCTTTATTGTAGTAAAGAACGTTGATGAAGGATCAAGCTTTTGTTTTACTTCCCTGCCTTGAGGAATGATAATATTATCGTGTAATGTCGACCAATTTTATGATAAAATATTTGCACGAATAGTTTAAAAGATCCACGACCTAGTATAGAACATTAGAATAAAAGTAATAACGTAGTATATTTAATTAAAAACGACAACGGTTGCTTTATCCTTCAGTGTCGTGACGAACGTTGATGAAGAATCAAGCTTTTGTTTTATTTACCTATCTTGAGGAAGGATAATATTATCGTGTAATGTCGACCAATTTTAGGTATTTGCTAGGCCGTGGATCTTTTAAACTATTCGTGCAAATAAAATATTTGCACGAATAGTTTAAAAGATCCACGGGCTAGCAAAGAACATTCAAATTGATGAAAGGATTACGATAAATCGGATCCAGTGTCAATGCGAAAATGTATTAAACCAAGACGGCGTGAGGCTTTCCGCATTCCGACAGCTTTAAAGCTGTTTGGCAATAGCACAAGTGTGGGCAAGGGGACGCGCCCACGACCTCACGCCCGGTGGCCCCCGTCTCGAGGTCTCAGACAGGTACCCTCGGGAGGTCCTGTTTCGCGGTATCGCTTAATCGTTTCGATTTTGGAATGAAATATTTATGCTCGATATCGACACGCTCAATGTTAATGTCGTCCATTTAAATTTACACTCATGTTTGGTGGCTTACGAACGATTTGCTTTTGGTATCTCGTATCTTATTCGAGGTGATTATGTCGTCAATTTATTGATACAGACATGTGGTGGGATAGAACTGTCACAGTGGATATGGTCAGTGACATGTTGGAAAAAATCATTTGAAAAAAATCGATAAGGTTTTATTTCTATGTTTTTTTCTATGGATTTAATACGTGGAGATGCCTATTGACACGTGAAAATAAAAATTACTTCGAAAGAAGTGTGGTTTAAAAAGAAGTGATCATTTATTTAGTATTTGGACACCTAGAAGGAATGACCAATAATCGGACGATGAAAAGTATAAATAGAAAGGTAGCTAACGAATTCGCGACCGACTATTGTCGGTTAAATGTTAAGATAAAAACAGCATAAGATTTTCAAAAAGCTACAGCTGAATACCGCAATTATATGCTCTATATAAAATACTTATTGTTTTAAGTCGATAATAGAGTAAATATTTATATTTTAAAACAGAATTAATTGCCATATTGAATGAAAATATTTCTAAACTGCGGTGAAGTTCTGGAAAAAATTACTCTAAATGAGAAATTGGTATGCATACAAAAATCTGGAATTTTATTTACGCCATTCTATAAATCCATAAACTACTTGATAAGGATTTTACTTATAATAATTTATTTTGTCAAAAAAGTAAATGATCACTTTAATTTTATTTATTACTTATTTAATTTATTAAATTTATTAATTATATTTATCTATTTTATTTATTTTAATTTATTAATTATATTTATCTATTTTATTTATTTTAATTTATTAATTATATTTATCGATTATTCACGTATTTTTTAGAAAATCCGGAAATTATGTTTATCCTTCTGGTTTAATTTAAACGTATAAGCCATACAACTAACTGAAGGTGCAAATATGGTATTACGTAGTCCTACGTCACCGGTCGGGAATGTGTTAGAGATAGGTAGAATATAATTTATTTCAAATTAAAAATTCACTGAAAGAGTTTAGAATCAAAATCTAGGATTCATTTTATAAATAAATTCTAAAGAAAGTATGATGGCCATGTTTGGTATTTTATATATTTTGGCGGCCGCTCTAAACGACTGTGATCGTTGAGGAACGCTGATAAAGATAATTACCAATAGAAGCTTATTGTTACATACTACATTCGGCTACAAGAAGTTATAGAAGTGGCTGAAGGTACCTTTTAAATATTTCCTTTGTTTTTTAAAGACATATATATTCTCTTCATTGTCTTCGTATCAATCGATAGATTGTCGAGTCTGAAGACAGTTACAATCTTAATATTTAATTTTTCCAAAATGTTACCCAAGCTCATATAACTTAAACCTTATTATTCAAGGTTACCCAAAACGAGATTTACAAAAAAAAACATGGCCATGGACCTAATCTTCAAGGAATGTACGAGACACGTTTTTACGTTCACGACTGAATATTTACAGACAGCGGTATTCAGCGGTATAAAGGAATGAACGATGTATGCTATTACAGCCTACGATTAAATATTCACAGACAGCGATATTCAGCGGTATAAAATAATGAACGATATGTTTATTACAATCTACGATTAAATATTCACAGACAGGGGTATAAGGGAATGGACGATGTATTTTATTACAGTTTTCGATTGAATATTCACAGAGAATGGTATTCACTAGTTTACGAAGTTAATGGACAAGATAAATCCAAAAAATCTTGATTTTTTTCCAAGGACGCCATCAAAATAATACAATAGGTATTAAATAAAAAAAATTAGAACACGTTGCATGGTCATAAAGTATCCTAAACCTGAACTCCACTACTCGCGAAGTTGATCAAAGATAGGCGAAGAGAATAGTGTAGAGAGATACTTCGATTCGCTTTGTGCAACCTCGCCTCGCCTCGGGTGACTTCCGATCGCTACCGGTTTTTCGCACCTTAGTCAAAGGACTTCAAGAAGTTACACGAAGCGTCTTACTACATATTCAGCGTACTTCAGTTTGCAGACAGACGTCATACTGTTTACACGTGGGTTCGTGCGGGCGACTCACGCCTACTGAACTCCTCGCCAGGTTGCACAAGTGTGTAGTTACATACTTCGGACTACGATCAAGTTCGACGAGCACTTCGTCGAGATGACTTCGCGAGTTGTGTAGAGAGTGTATTAAAAGAAGTTATAAGAAACCTTACTCATTTATTGACAAAATTTCAATAACAGATTCGCAATTTCGTACTAAAGTAGACAGAAGTTTAAAAAAATTATTGTTTTTAAAATCGATAAAAAATCTGAAAAAAATTATTAAATTTATTGTTTTTTTTTTGCTTTTATTATTCCTGAATATTTATGTTGAAAGAATAAAAATGTACGATTCAGATTAAACATTAATAAAATGAGAAACGTGTAATAGCTTTAGGCATACGTCTTATTAATTCCATTGTTACAATTTAATTAAGGAATACTAAAGTTATTAAAATTTTCATAAAGATGAAATGTAATTACATTAAGAACAAATAAATCAAAGTGATTTGCGCTTTACTTATTTTATGCAAAATAAAACAATGAAAAGAAAGCGTAAAACAATAAGACAAACAAAAGAAATCTCATTATACTCATTGTCTTTCATCGCCATAATTGTTTTATTATTTTATGTTACAAGTGAGCCGACACAGGAAACGAAGGTTGAAATAATTTTAGTTGTAAAAAGTAAAACAACGAAGTTTTCGATTCAGAATACTTAAGTTTAATTGGTCTTTGGTCTTTGTACAATTGTTTGGAGTTTTATGAGATTTATGCTCCAAAAAGCTGGCCTCTTTACGAGAAATATTGACATAAAGAATAATAAATATTTGTTATAATGTGTTAAGTTTCTATCTTTTAAGTAATTAATAACATGTTTTTATGCGCAAAGTGTTTTACATCGTTGTAAAAGTGATGTTATCACTCAAACACGAATTTCTTATCTTTGAAACTAATACCTAGTTAAGTAATGCATCTTATATTATTTTTATAATAACTAGACTAACGCGCCACTTTTGTTAATTACATTATATTTTTAAATTATTAATTCAATTTGCTAATACTTCTTAACAAATAGCGAGAATTGTATATTTATTTTATACAAACTTAGCAAGCCGGAGTCTCATTGAGTATTGTGATAATATTACATACGTATGACGAAGTACATATATTTGAGTTAGTTGATTTTTTTCTTTTTGATACAATTTTGTTGTTTTTAAATTTTAATTTTATTCCAGTTAGTCGGCTAAAAAACTGATAAAAATTTGTCGCACTCTTTACACAGTTTTAGTTATCGCTTATGTTTAAAATTAATTACAGTGATATTTATGGTTGGCTGTAAGAGATTGCTCTCGTAGTAATAAGTCTGCCATATGTATCAATACGAGACATTGAAATAAATGAATAAAAGAAATAACTTCCTCTTCCAAACTATATTATTAGTTTGATAAAAATATATGAATATCGAATCTAAGTTTTTGTACTAAATAGCAAAAAAATATGTACATAAATACATTCATGAAATATAGTTTAAACAACACATTTTGAAATGTTTATGGGAAAATCAAGTAAAAATATGTTTGTGCAGGTAGGCATCTTCATGTAAATAATTATTGACGGATGCGTATCTTAGTTAACGCAATACAAATAAGGATACGAATGAGTTATATTCATGTAACTACAGGAATACTCTCGGAGAACAGTTGATACAGAAGAATGGCAACATAAATGTAGCATATTTGTCACTATAACTACTACTGACTGAGAAACATAACTGTGTATGATAGAAAATAAATTATAATCGTGAAGCCTGGAAGACATTTGGAAATGTTAAATAAAGAAAAAGAAGCATATGTAAGATGGTTTTATTCAATTTCAAAATTCCAAAAATGTTAAATGTAGAGGCAAACGTAAAAGATGGAGGAGAAGAAGATATTGCAGAATGATACTTTCATAATGATGTCATCGCTGCATTTAAATTAATTCGTAAAAATAGAATATACTTCGTTTTAAAAGGCTGTGCTTTTCCTCTGAAAATCGGACGCCCCATTAAAACGCTTTCAATTGTAACATAGAATTATTGGCAAGAATAGCCTAATTTTGGTGGAAACTGTTTTGTATACTTTTCTTAACTTAACGAACTAACTTGCTAAAAATTAGATATGTTGAAAAATAGGATAAGATGAAAAAATAGATTGTTGCTGTAAAACGTATCTGATAAGTAATCTGCAAAATATTTTATTTATGATCTACATATTTACTTGAAACTCCTACTCCTTTATTGCTTATTTTCCACTTTGCCCCTCATTTTCACTTCGTCTTTTTCTCTAAAATATCACTTGAAAAAAGTTACTTTTACGCTTCGTATGTTAATATTTCCACGTTGTCTCCATTCGTCCAATATTGAACATATCGTTCAGTCAATGTAATTGAATCCCAATTCAATCGTATTGAGTCGAACTGCATCCGGAAGTGCCTGAGCGTGCGAAAGTGAATGAAAATTTCATCATATTTTTTTTATGTTCAATGAGCCCACTCACTCCTATAGCATAGGAACATGTGTGTCATAAAATTGAGTGAGAGTGCTTGGAAAATAGCAAACGCTTTCCCTGTCGAAACAGTGTGTATAAGAATGAGTATCCTGACATATTTGAATTTTATATTTCATCTTAAATTATTGAACACATCGGTACTGATGAGATTTCTATAGCAGACTCCATTATACATTTAACTTCTGAAGCAATATTATTATACTGGGTTACAATGTTAATCCAATCAGAGGTGCACAAAATAAGAGAAAAGAGTGACATATATCATTTGAATGGAAAGAGATATACGACTCATTTATATCTCTAGCTCAGTATCTCAGTACTCAGAGTTATTAACGAAATTATTTATAACGCATACGTTGAACAATGGTCATACAATGTGGTGATAAAAAGTAATAACTTAATATTATGTACTATTGTTTGAAAATAAAAATAAATTCTACAAGAGTATCCACTTTGTTTAATACTTTGCAGGTTTAGAATTTAGGGAGGTCGACCTAAATTCAAATTATACATAAAATAACTTTAATGATAATTAAATTAGTACAGATTGGCGTATTTATACAATTATAAATTAGAATTTTGAAATGAAACAAAAAAGTGTTTGTTTACTCAAATATTTTGAGCGAACTAAAGTATACTTTATCACAGCGTTCACATTCACTCGCTAGTAGCTACTCGTACGTCGTCTACATAGATCCAGTTGTATATTTGACTAAACAGTTCGATCGTTTTCTTTCTCTTTCATGCAACGTCAAAACATATACTTTTATATATATCTTCATGACGCGACGAGAGAGTGAAATGATTTGGTGAAACTAAAAAGACGCCAATCACTCCTGATCTAGTGATATACTGATACATTTTGATTTCAAGTGAGCGAGTGATAGATATGATCGTAACATGTGAGCTTATATCTTTTATATCTCTCACTCATGAGTTATACATCTCTAAATCCAATACATATATTAAGATCTATTTAATTTTTTATAAGAGAAATTTAAATTTGCACTAATTTTATAAAAAAACGTGAATAATTTTTAGCATATTTTTTGTAAAATTTGTCGGTGGTTTTGTTTTAGAAACGTAAACCTAAAACAAGTTGGCCGCTTTGGGTTACAATTGCAATTTACCTATAACACAAATTTCGAGGAATATCCCACAGTTAGTTTCTATTAAAACTCGCGTTTGTTTGCGACTCGACATGCTTGTCGTACGATTTGCTAGGGTCAGGTACAGAGGTGGTGGAATGGGTAGTAGCAGCGCGGCCGGTATTATAATGAAATATTTTTGAACAAGCATTCCCAAAGTGTTATATGCCTACATAATTTACCCGTAATACCCAAACTAGAAGAGAAATAGGCGAGCAAAATTACGACCATGAACCTGTTATTTGTTTGTCAAAAAAACAAAAAAAAATTATGAAAATCTTTGAAAATTTGTAAATTTACTGCATCGTTTTTTCCCAATAGTCTTTAAAATCTAGACACTCTGATGAAAGTATTTTATAAAGTAGACCTAGTGTCATCCATTTTTATATCTAGCAGCAAGTAGTTTGTGTATGTAATTGAATAAATCAAATTAAAATGCTAAAGCGTGCTGCAGTATTGCAAAGTGCATAATGTCGATTTGATGTGGAAGCGAACGGCGCGAGGGAAGTGACGAAGCCCATGGAGCCGCCGGCGTAGCTATTGAATATTAACGAACTTTGACAATTTCATTAACCAAAGCTTTCCATTACACGACTGAGACCTCGGCGCGTACGATGTTTGAGAATGCAAGGAAATTGTCGTACATGCTGGATTGACAATTCGATGTCCAGAAACGGCTATCTGAAGGGGGGGGGGGGGGAAGGAAATAGCTCTGTTCAAAAATAAAACAGCTCACGAGTCAAGTAGCCATTGTCACTTAAATTTTATTATTTGTTATGTCTTAATATTTATGTAGTGAAAATTACATAATGATCGATGCCATTACATACCTATATACCGTGCATAATAAGGAAATAGGTGAAATGTTCCTATAATTACAGTCAGTTATTAGTTTGAAAAGTTCACTATTATTTTTTACAACTCCTATTTATGATGAGAAGATTTTTTATTAAATACATGTAAAAATACGTATTCACGTAGGTGCACCGAGTTAGATACTATTTTTTTCATTTTTAGAGAACCTTCTCGCGGTGGATCTACTGTAAAAGAAGTATCATGAAGGTAAAAGGTTGATTAGAACTATATTTAACTATAACAATAAAATAATAACAAAACATTTTTATTAAATATGCGGTCATGCTAACGTGTTATTTTTTATTCACGTTTCAAATAGGCAAATGAAAATATTTCTTTCTTTTCAATGTTCTAGCTTTTTGTTTGTTTTAGACATAACAATTTTTACACATACAGTATGTATAACAAAATTTGTACAGAATTCTGCACTTTAAGGCTTCTTCTGCGGTGAGTCATTCTATCTTCACAATTTTTCAAACATTAGTTTGAAAAGCGAAAGTTTGGTATATTTTTGTTTAAATGTTCTTTTTCCCTCTATATAATTGATATAACTGATTTATTTTTCATATTTATTTTTTAATTAAGTGAAACGATTGACAATAAATAGTAAAATCATTTTAATATTGAATTTAAAATAGTCAGTAAAAGGAAAGATCTGCAACAAGAGCTATAAAGTAGATAAAGTAATATTTCACACTACTTTTGACTTGCAGCGTGGAAAAAAAAGAAAAAATGGTGGTGACATTTTAGAAAATGTTCTTGTTAAAAAATTGGATCTTAATGTTGGAAATGGCTAAGTAATTTACAGAATGGAAGAAATGATGTGAGAAGAAAAACCTGGAGGACTCAGATCAGTAGGTAGACGTAGGCTGACATGTTGCCGTTATATATGTTATATACTCGTTTTCACGTTTTTATCCATAGTGGCATGATGTGATTAATTACGAAAAAAATAATTTTTTAAGAAATATTTTCTCCAATATTTAACTCCACCACACGGGCTATGTGTACGCAAAGGAGAGTGAAAAAAATTCATGTAGTATTGGGTCCAAGTGTCAAGAATATAAATCAAAATTTTATATAGAGAATATATAAAATATAAACTCATTAAAAGTTTTATTTAAATCGTCAATGAAGCGAACAAAAAATCGTGTAATTTTTCATGAACAGTCAGGTTATTTTCCATAATAGTTTATAAATGATACGTCTACTGAAATCTGAATTAACACAATAAATCAAAGTGCAGATTGGGTCCTGTTATATTCTCTATACATAGGGCGTAAGACACTAATCTACAAAATTTGCAAGCCCGATAGGATCGTGCTTAAAGCTCACGTAGAATTAAAAAAAAGCGAAAAATGCATGCATTCTGATAACAATAGAATAACTGAATATCAGTTAACAGTTTAGTTTTAATTACTTTAGGCAATGGCTACGAATTTAAAAAGCGATCGATATTTATTATTTTTTGCGATCATTTCTAAAATTTGTTTATGTACTTCGTTATATTTGTTTATTATTTTTATTTCTAATTTTCTTAATAAATTGAAAATATAACTACGCGCCTTTATGAGTATAGCTTTTCTTTCTTTTGGATTATGATCACAAATTATACCCCTTTCTTAATGTTGATCGCTATGTTGTTTGGTTTTTTACATACTAAAAATATTTGTTTAATTATATACTATTTTTGTAATGGGCCTAAAGAAATTTTCTATTTCTGTATTCAGGCCCATATTGGCTAGTGACCCTTCATTGAAATTCATTGAAATATGAATAAAATAACTTTCCCGTTAGTTTAATTATTGGGCAAGTGGCCCTATTAAAAAATAGTAATCATTTGGGGACGTAAATGCAGTCCGTGGACTGAAAGTAGCGTGATCATAAGTAAAAGGATAGAGAAATTACAAAGAGTGTTATACAAAACGAGTGAAAGTAAGTATCGCAGCGCGACGAATTTAAAAAGCGATCGATATTACGGCAGCAAAAATCGGAATCCGCCCCGGCTTCTCACGGGTGCAATATAGATATTAATGTGGTGTAATTGTGGAGCGATTAATAATATTGCTGTCATTCACGCGCCGCCGCCGCCGTCCGTACACGGCATCGGCATCGCGAATACTGATTTTTGGTAATTTTATATGTGGTAAATTCTAAAACATTAATGATAATGATTTGCTGTGAAGAGCAAATTTTATCTACATTAAATTCCCAACTAAACCAATTAAACTTATTTAATTAAATAAAGATTAATATAATATTGATCAAAATAACTTCAAAAATATAACCCACAAAAAATTAATATAAATGGTCACTGCGGGTTATCCATAGGATGGAGATATATGCCATCACGGACTTTTTTATAGATATTTTTAAAATGCACAATTCCATAGTACAACATTTTGATATATGTCGTAAAGTTTAGTCAGCGTTAGAAATGAAAGCTCCCAAAATTCTACTTTTTCACGATATATTGACTTTTTCTATTTCCTGTAAATATAATATGCATGTATTATACCTATAAACGTTTCGGAAAAAATTATCTGAATGATAATAAAAACCGTATCAGAATTTGTTGCGTAGTTTAAAAGATCTAAGCTTACAGAAGGACAGACAGACGCGGGAAGCGACTTTGTTTTGTCCTATCTAAGAAAGTTTCAGAAGTCGATATTTACTGATCTGTACGCGCAGGTTTTATAGATATTGTGTCTTAAAGAGACTACATTTTACATTAGCATACGTCTTCGCAGCTCGAATAGATTTATATATAAAGACATTTGTAATTTATAACATGTTGTGGAGAATTTATACCACTATATAATGTACAGTTTAGTTCGCAATGTCAAGCTACTAGATGAACCGGAAGTATGAGGCTGTAAAGAGTCAACTGTTAAAATTAAACTTATGACGTCTGTCAATAACGCGGAATACACGTTTTAACTTATTATTAAGAATAATATCAGGACTATTTTTCAAATAACTTCTATATATTATTCAACTATATCCTTTTTATAACGTATCTTCTACTAGTTTTTGATACAAAAACCCTTATGCCAGTCATTGAATACATTTTTATACCTTTCTTTAGTCTTCGTTGTTTGTTTTTCTTTCATACACAATTAAATGAAACTACATGACGTAGTATTATTTCTACTTCTTTAATTTCCTTATCACCACCTAGGTTTCGTTGTATTACATCCTCAGGTATTATAGAAGGTAGGCTATTAACGGAATATGTTGTAATACAACGAAACCTAGGTCGTGGTAAAGAACTTCAAGAAATAGAAATAATACTACATCACATAGTTTCATTTAATTGTGTATAATGAATCTCTACAAAATTAACGCCAAATATATTCAATCAAGTTTCTTTCATAGTTTCATTTTTCATAAATATTTTTCTTTAATTAATGTCCAATTCCAATTTGAAGTTTATATTAATATAATATTCCAAAATACCTTAAAGTAATTCTGAATAATCTTATTAAGTTCTCGTCTAAAACAACTTGGAAATAATTCCGTTTCAGGTCAATGTTAACGAACTCGTCAACCCTTAAAGATGAGAAAACCATTTCGTTAGACGAAGACGTTTTAACTTAAAAGGTATCCTCACGTTCCTCGATAATGGAATATTATTAAATTGAAAGTTTAATGTCTTTAAATTAAGGAATATCGGTGAATTCATGAGGGTGAGAGTAATAGAACTAACCTATTAAGTTCGTATCAAGGACTTTCCGCTAACTAGAATATTCATTGTCCTTAATAAGGATAGATATTCAATTTGAAGTTCAAGTTAAATATTTGGAATTCAAATTTGGAAGGCGGTCTAGACGAAAGCTTATAAGGAAAGTGGTTTGAGTAGGAGTTGTTTTAAACATTAATTTTGATAGTTTAGAGTTAGTTTAAACGTATTTCGAGAACAGAGTTTTTCGTCTTCTTGCTTTTTTTATAAGGAGAATGAAACGTTTACGTTATGAGCAAAGTACAAGTCTTTCGTTTTATGATAGCGTGAGTTATTGACGATCAGTATAAATAAACTATGACGTAGATTATAGTTTTGTGGTAGCCCAAGTACTGAAATTATATTCCATTGAAAACTAAAATAGAATATATATAAAATAGGTGAAAATATTGTCTCATGAATAATCTTTTTCATCCGCTTTTTATATAGAAGGCTAATACTTGTAATTCAATTCTTATATAAAATAAATAAACTTGATATCTGTTATGTAAATATTCATTATCTAAGAAAATGTTTGGGGAGGATTCTAAGTAAACGGTATAATATATTTGTCAAAGAATTTTTATGTCTCAAGCTCAAAATATAGGTAATCGGGTACAATGACGGTCTGTTAAGTGAAAATTTTGTAATATGAAGTTTTTGCACAAAGAAAGTGAATTAGGAGACTCATCCAGAAAGGTTAATGAACGTTTTAAGGTTAATGATCTCAGTGATAACAATTCAATAACTATGCTTAGTAATTCTAAATCTATTAACAACTTTAAATTCGTATACGGAATATATTTCCTTTACGACATATTTTCACAATACTTATCGTTCTGAACGTAATTATTGGTGGATTTGAAAAAAAAACCGACCGTTTCTGAGATAATCATCTTCAAATTCCGAAATCAAGAAAAATATAATGTTTTGTAATTTTTTATCGTATCCAATATATTTATAATTTCAAGTACCATAGTACCAGGAAAATAAAATTTTAAAGCCTCAGCAAACCCTTCAAAATTAAATATACTGTTAATATGACGTTTCATTCCCATAATTTTCATCGTAGGTGATTAGGAAATAACATTATTATGATTAGGAAATATTAAAAGATGAGTTTGTTTAAAAAAGAATTTATTTTTTCTTTTTTTCCAATATTTAGATTAATGGTCTGAATCACAGGTGAAAATACATCATACGGGATACTACAACCCTATACATGTAAGAATAGAATTTCTATATTTTATCGCAGTATCGTAAAGGTTTCTATTAAAGCATTTATGTAAAATATATTTATTAAACCTTTTAGAATGGTTGTATCACTGTATTTCCACAGATTAAGCAGTAAATTATTTTCTTGAATACAATTTTCTCCTTGTTAAACCACTTAATTAAAACTTTATTAAGCTTCCTGGTTCCTTCATATTTTAATTATCTTGAGCAGATAATTAAAATGTTAAGAAGGCAGGTAGGAAGATATCTGTCTACGACAAATGGTTAATTTGGAGGAAATACTTTTTTCTCCAGTAATTTTAATTCATAATTCGAAGGGTAAATTTAAGAGAAAAAGGCTTCCGCAGTTTTCTCCACGAAAACTTATAAATTTTAAAATTGAGCACCGAGTTTAAGTCTAATCTATTTATGTTTGTTAGAAAAATATTTTACGGTACTCTTCAAACTTTCTATAAAGTTTCTTTACCCTTCAATCTTTCTATACTTATACATTTAAAAAAATAACAATTGTATGCTTTGTGTTAAGAAATAACTAATTAGAATTTGAACTGATTTTATATTTTTTTTAGGGTTCCATACCTAGAAAAAAAACAGAACCGTTAGAAGTTTACTTGCCATTTTCTCAGAAAACGAAAACTTGTTTTAAGAAGCTGCTTAACATAGAATCTTGAATCTCAAAAATATTTATATAATAAAGGAGGAAATTTTTAAATATGGAATTTTATTTATTTGTGTAATGTGGAATATCGTTTAAAAGAGCTAGTTATAAAGACGTCAACATGTTTTTCTATGATTTTAAGTGAATTGAAAGTTATATTGAATAATATACAAAAGGTAACATACTTTTTGGCGTAATGACTGAACCTAAATTTATGAAAAAACAAGATTTTTAAAAACCAGGTTGGTGGAAAACTATTACGATAATTCTTGATGTTACAGTTTAGAGATATCCACAATAATATATATGTTCCCTATTTAATTGTATTGGGTATTATTAAATACTGTTCACATTAGCGACTACTTACGGGAAATAGAGTAATTGCACTTGAAACGAGGTACGGAAATATCGATGTGCAAACGAGCCAAACTCGCACTTGGCCGTTTTATTATCCTGTTAATTTATTCTTCTAGAAGGTTTTAAGAGTTTATAAATAATCACAAAGTGAATTTAATAAGTAAATTCTGTTAGAATTAGATACTCTACGAAATTTTATTGGATATTTATTGTTAATTTTTCATACAGGTAAGAATCTAAAGAGTGGATATACACTCATACTTCGTGTGTAGAGATAGTAAATTTTTGACGTAATTTTTGTAAACGGACACGCGTCGCATTTATACACTCATACTTCGTGTGTAGAGACAGTCAATTTGTGACAAAACTTTGTAAACGAACACGCGTCTCATCTATACCCTCGTACTTCATGTGTAGAGACAGTCAATTTTTGACATAATTTTTGTAAGCGAACACGCGTCGCATCTATATCCTCATACTTCGTGGGTAGAGATTGTCAATTTTTCACATATTTTTTGTAAGCGAAGACGCGTCGCATCTATATACCCATAATTCGTGTGTAGAGATTGTCAATTTTTCACATATTGTTTGTATGTGAACATGAGTCGCATTTATACACTCGTATTTCGTCTGCAGAGATTGTCAATTTTTCACATAGTTTTGTAAGCGAAGACGCGTCGCATCTATATACCCATAATTCGTGTGTACAGATTGTCAATTTTTCACATATTTTTGTAAACGAAGACGCGTCGCATCTATATACCCATAATTCGTGTGTAGAGATTGTCAATTTTTCACATATTGTTTGTATGTGAACATGAGTCGCATTTATACACTCGTACTTCGTCTGCAGAGATTGTAAATTTTTCACATAGTTTTGTAAGCGAAGACGCGTCGCATCTATATACCCATAATTCGTGTGTACAGATTGTCAATTTTTCACATATTTTTGTAAACGAAGACGCGTCGCATCTATATACCCATAATTCGTGTGTAGAGATTGTCAATTTTTCACATATTTTTGTAAGTGAAGACGCGTCGCATCTATACACTCATACTTCGTGTGTAGAGACAGTCAATTTTTGACAAAATTTTTGAAAGCAAACACCCATCGCATCTATACACTCATACTTCGTGTGTAGAGACAGTCAATTTTGGACATAATTGTCAATGTCAGACAGCAGTATGTAGAGACAGTCAATTTTCCCCTATTTTTTAGCGAACACGCTTCGCATCTATACACCCATAATTCGTGTGTAGAGATTGTCAATTTTTGATATAATTTTTGTACGCAAATACGCGACACATCTAATCATATTTTAACTTCAGTCCAATCGATACGAAACACTTCTCCTTTGTGACATATATTTATTTTTATTGGAAAACGGGTTAGTGCTCCATCAAAAATTGCTAAAATTTAAAAAAAAACTTGTTAACTTGACAAGACATGTAAACTTAAAAACTATATCCCTCATTATAAGTAAATATACATTTATTTAATTTTTACGAAATATATTATTCTTGAATAATTCACCGCCATGTGAAGTTAATAAATTGTTACGTGAATAAATAAATAGGTTTGCACTAAAGTTTACAACGCCGATGTCGTATAATGTCGTCAAGGTAGTTTGATATTCTGTATTTAATATTTCGATATTCTTAATTCTTTTTTACATTAATTTCAAAATAATAATTTTATCGATATATACAATTATATGGTCCTTGTAAACCTTAATGTTGTGGTTTATTCAATGTACTGAATATTTTTAATGGAATTAATTAAATTGATGAAAACTATTCAATTCAACGCCGATATGATATTTCGAAAGATATAAGATTCGTATAGAATCATAACTCTTATATACAAGTGGATTAAATTTTCAATGGAAATATATATGAAAGACTATAAGCAAAACATTAATTGAACATCTATAAAATATCTCCAAGTTGTAGCACGTTATCAATATTTTTATCTTTTTAGGATCGTGAATTTTTAAATTTCTTTTTTCATTGCAAGTATGTTAAATATTTTTTTCTTATATCGATTACGTTGCTATTTCTCCATTTTCCAAGTAACTTTATAATATTAAATTTTCTTGCACTTTTCATTATTACAATCCTTATAGTTATTAGCATTTTTACGACTTATTCATTTTTATTTAAAGATTTTCGAGGACAGGGCACTTAGAGAAAAATATATAATGTTGGAAAATGAGTAAACGGTACTCTTGCTCGCAACATCACGTCAGTTGTGAACTGACTGTCTGTTTTGTGATAAGTGGAAAATGATACAAGGGAATTTTTATGTATTTCATTCCTTGGTTAAAATTTAAACTGTAAGGTACGGGAAAAATGATGTACTGTAAAATACACACTATTAATACTATGAAACACAACATCGGCATGTAAATTCGTATCTGTATCTATGGTATTGTATATGTGTTGTGTGTGTGTGCGTGTGTGTATGTATGCGTATATATATATATATATATATATATATATATATATATGTATATATATATATACACACACAGATACACAGCTACTTTAATTAGTATCATTATTTTTTTTACATTGTAAACAAACGTATATTGAAAACGGCTTTTGACCAAATAGACCATATAATTTAGGAACGCTTTTGTCATAAAACTTAGGAAATGTGGATCACTTTATAAAAGCTACTTTTTATCTGAAATACACTTTTCATAATCTTACAAAATTGACACTTCTGTGCTATTACATTTCCGGTTCGATCTCTCCTCTCACGCTGGCTGATTTATCATAGCCTGTGAGAGAAATGTCTTCCTTGGTCCACATTAAGATAACAATGTGAGTGCCGATGTAGTATAATGTCGTCGAGGTGGTTCGTGAGAGAGATCGAGGAAACTTTCACGTCGGATCCCGCTACAATGTGTCATAACGGAGTGCAGCATCGACGTGGGTGTCAAGTGCAGTAGGCGTGACGTTGCCTTGTTGCCGCGTCTCACTCTGATAGCATCGGGACGGAAAGAGTATTAAGAAGATGAGCGGGGATTGCGTAGGTTATCTTTAGGTCATATCTTGTCGACTAATTAAACTTCTATTTTCTAAAAGCAAACAGTGATATGTATTTGTAATTAAATGTCTGTTATTTTCTAATGGATTGAATTCGTTTTTATGAGAAAAGACAATGATTTAATAAGTAACTTACACTTATTTCCAAACACAATTTAGTTACAATACTTATTCAATTTATTAAGGATTTTTAAAAGAATTAACAGGGATTATAAAAATTTCTCGAACATCTCTCGTAGGGCATATAAAAGCGTGGCGTTCGACCTTTTATTCAGTTAGCAACTGTATTTCAACGAACAAAAAACATACGAAATATGGAAAATTCACCAAGGGAAATATGGAAAATTCGCCAAAGAAATATATTAACTATTTGCATTACTTGGTTTTTTGCAGATTATTTACTTTATTTTTGCAGATTATTAATTTATGCAGATTATTTACATAAATGAGCAATGAACATATACAATCCATCCCTGGTATATATCGAGGTGAAACATAATTTACTTGTTACCCTTCGTGGTAGACCATCTATTGTTTATTTACTCTTCAACGTTAAAAAAATACTTTTGACAAACTTATTACAAAATGAGCAATTTCTTAACTTTGTATATTTGGGAATAAGTATGCTTTGTTATATTTAGGAATAAGGAGAACAGAGTGGGATTCAAAAAGTTATTCAAGCCAACAAGCCCCATGTGGTTTTTAATCTAGAATTGAGATAAAACGGGCTGCAAGGATTCTTTAATATACTGAAGAGAAGACATAGAATGGGTAAAATGCGCCGGTCGCGTATTTTCATCCAATGGAGACGTGACCTAAACTCGGAAATACGATCATATTTTTGCAGGCCAAAGCGAAGCGAATACATATTTTGGAGATGTTTTAATTTATTTAATAGATCTTCAATGAGGTCAACGTAGCACAAATTTCCATAATCGAACAAGGATAATAAAAGCATTTGACAAGGATTGATTTTAATTTTGATTGGAATAAATTGTTTTTGACGTTTTAGAGAGTGTACTTTGCTGAAAATACGGCGACTAACATTGTTTACTTTATTATACAGATCAAGTGAACATTTGAACAGTTATAGACCTTCCATCAAAAAATCACAGAGATTCGTTGCGCTGAGAGTTTATTAAGTAACTAACGAATTCGTTAGATTAATAGAAAATAAGCTGTGACTTTTACAACAATTTATTGAATGTTATAAACATTTCTCGAACATCTCTCATAGGGCATATAAGAGCGTGGCGTTGGACCTTTTATTCAGTTAGCAACTGTGTTTCAGCTAACAAAAAACATACGAAATATGGAAAATTCACCAAGGGAAATATGGAAAATTCACCAAGGGAAATATGGAAAATTCATCAAAGAAATATATTGACTATTTGTATTGCGACTGATCATCGAAAAACTTTCGTTTTATTGCGCAAGAAATTAAGCGAAACTGAGTTTATAATTTACAACCGAACACTTTTGGGGCGATCTTTCTTATCGGATAAAATCGTTCAAAATTATTTATAACGTGCGAATATCGTCAGCTGCCACTGTAAGCAATATTTAAGCAAGCCTTGTTAATTAAATTCGTTGAAGTTTTTGACAGCTCTGTTTATTTATTAAATGATCTACTTAAATTTATTTGAAACTTTTACTATAAGTATAATACGGATATACATAAATTGAACTGTGGAAACAGGTTATGGTTTTTTAAAACATTTTCGCTCAAAATGCGCCACATAAATTCTGAATTAAAAACGTTACATATTGTGACATAAAATTGTATTTTGAAATTATGTTTTGCCCAGGGACTTACTTGCGTGGGCGAGACATTAATAATCTTGTATGTTATAACATTAACAATAATTAACAGTAAATTATTTAGGCTACGTTTCTTGACTTCATTAATCGTTTATGTGTGTGTATGTCATTTGCTTTTAAGGTTTTAATCTACAAGATAATACTGACTATTTTATCTTAAGTAACATAACGTTTAGTTGGACATTAATTAACCAATAACAAGTTTGTTTGGAGACTAATACACTGATCTCCTCGTGAGCATTATGTAATGATATGTTCTCTGTATATTACTTTGATGCAAAGCTAACGATCAACGAACATTTTATTAAAATTCAATAATAGTTTCTATTCTAAATTATGAAAATGAGACCAATTTGTCCAACAGATTAGCCATAAAAATTTACAACGTCTTATACTGTAAAAAGGTCTACATATTACAGTAAGTATTTTTTACACTGTCCGATAAAATGTTTCTCAGAATTTATAAAATATTTAATTTAAAATATATTATTTCAGGCGATTATGTCTCTAGTCTTGTAAAAGGTCGCGTGCAGAAGTCCGAAACAACTAAAATATTTTTAATCGAATTTTACAAACACGAAGAATATTCTTTCAGACAATGTAAAAATACTTGCTGTAGAGAGCGCTATAACGAATCATACAAGATATTATACTTTTTTTACAGCTAAATAATTACGAAACTTGACTATGTTTTTAAAAGAAAAGTTTTATCTTTTCATTTCTTTTTGTGGTTTCATTTCTTTTCGTATGATAATATTTTCTTTTAAATTATTAAAAGCCATATGGTGTTTTATCTTGATAAAGCGCGATGATATATGTCCCGTATCCTAAGATCAAAAGTAAATGGAAATTCTGTTGGAATACATTTAGTAACTCACGCACCTCGTGACAATGTAACGCACAAAGTCAAATATAAATATACGAGCAAGCTTTTTGTTTAAAAAAGGATTTAATTATTTTTTATCTGTATTTATTTTTAAAATGATTTTTGGATCCCATGTCTCTTCTCTTTTCTATCCATCGAATATTTGCATTTATGGTCAATGGACAAATTATATCCAAATAAAATCTACCAAGTAGTTTTTGTATAAAACTATTTCCAAATACCAAGTTTTCACTATATAAACATATAGCCTACTGTGTCCTTCATAAGCGTTAATACATGGTGTTTATAAAATCCAGGGTAATGGCTATAGTTTTCCTACAAGTGTTTGCGTTGATATTTAAAAACTCTACTTTGTAATAATTTTAGGTTGAGTAGCTTCGAAGATAAGAGAGGAAACATATTTATTGCATATTTTTCAACATATCTATGAATATAACTAACCCTTTCAAACGATATCCCACAATATACAGGGAAATACAAAAAAATCGAATACGTGAATAGCTCCCATCTCATCTTCCCTAAAATTTCCATATTTTTTGTGCAGTTATATTGCAGTGCATTTTTTTATGCAGTTATATTGCAGTGCATTTTTTGTGCAGTTATATTACAGTGTTGTTGTGCAATTGAACTGTTGAGCTGTTTGCGGGTTAATATGGTCTATTACTATACAGTTTCCATGGAAAACAGTAGTGACAGCCAGGCAATAACATGAATGTCATTTTAAGTGCTTTTGTTAAGGTACGAGGTAAGGTGGTGGTGAGGTACGGTACTTTAATATTTCAACCATCCAGTTTAATCAGTAAAAAGGTTGATAAATGTATTCCAAAATTAAAGAATTATCCAAACTGGGTAGTCCTCAAACTTTAAGCAATTTTATTATTAATTTATAACAATATGGTCACATGTAGCACCGTACGTGAATTATGATGAATGTTATAAAGTCAAAGAACTTAGAAGAGATAGTCGTAATAAAGGCGAGTCAATTAAGGACAACTTTTATTACGCAAATGACATGTCTGTATAATATAGCGTCATTGTATTAATATATGTGTTCGTGCTTATACATTTTAAATAGATTCAACTATCTTCTCTTAGTTCAAGCAATTGTTTGCAATTGACATATCACTCATATCATCCATTTTAATTAACTATTAGTAATAACAAATAATTACAATAATAACAATTCAATATACAATCACGGTATTATCAGTTTTATTACATCGCTTTACGCGATCGCAAATATATTCTGTGACTTTTCTCAAGAAATCATGGAACGACTTTGACTTTTCTCAAGAAATCATCGAACGACTTTGACTTTTCTCAAGAAATCAATAAACTTTTCATACTTTACATACGTTTGATTTATTTGGAAGAATTTTATTGTACGCAACGTACGTATATGTGAAATTTCAAATTTAGCAATTATCGTTTACACATTTAGTGACAACGGAGTCATGGTTAACAGCGATATACTAAGGAAGAAAGATGAAAATCTTTTTGAATTGCAATTAAGGCAAAGCTTTATGGAAATGAAAATAGATGTAATTAGCTTATTACAATAGAATTAATGTAAAAAAATGAGAAATAAAAAACGCAGCAAATGGCTAAAGAAATGGTCGAGTTACATTAAAATTACTTTAACTGTCTCTAATTCCAAATTTAATTTAAATGTGACAAAATTTTCTTTATGTTTCATGTATATAGGTACTTTTTAAACTTGGCATATTTATAGGTTGAGGATAAAGTGTCGTTTTTCCCAATAGATGACTTTAGAGTTACATAATTTTCGTAACACTAACCCCATCAAACCATACGCGTTTGAAAGGTTGTTCCATAGTTCATAAAACAATGTTTTTTGTACATTTGTTAATTCAGTTGCAAGTAATACGTTTTGAAAACGAAACATACTTCTGAAAAAATTCGCTATATTTTACAATATTACTTCGACCAAGGCGATAAACGCTCCGCAGGCTTATAAACAAATTCGTGGTGTTTTTGCTGAAGATGCTTCAACACAATCAGCAGCATGCCAACGGTTTGCTTGTTTCCGCACTGGAAATTTTGGGGTTAAAGACGCACCACGATCTGGTCGATCCATCAGTGAGAAAATAATAATAACATCGCAGAAAAAAAAGAAATAATAAATTTCTTCGTAGCCTAACCATGAATGAAATCCCATTACTGATGGAATCAAGTAAGGATTTTCTGGAAAGAAGGCCTCCACATATTTGTACTCTACAGGAAAAATGAAAATTAATCGAATAATCAAATCCCAACTATGGTCTTATATAAATTGCGAATGTTATCATACATTTTCGTATTATTTGAGAAGGCTTTAAGACACAATTTATGAAAAGAAAAGTCGCGATGCAGCAAGTGAGGTCAGCAAGGCAACGCCGACCGGTTCGGCGGGTTGCCAGGCGGTGCGGGTTATAACCCACACTGGCCTCGCTCATGGCGAATTAGAGATTATCTGTTAGGTTTCGCAAACAGTACAACTCTAATCGTGATTCGCGAAGGGCGGAGATATAGACGGGGACGATGCTATTAGTTATAATGTTGCCCGGGACGTGTAATTATCAGATACTGAGATAGAGGGGGTACATTATTCACGACAAAGCTGATTATACTCTTACGTTTGAAGTAATTATTCTCTTATGCTAAGCAGTTCTCGAAGTATAAGCTGACGTTTATTTGATTATGCTAAAGGCGCAAGTTGGTCATTATCGCGCCTTTTATGTCGGTGGTCAGTACTGGGTTTATTTTATGGTCTTATAAGTTGACCACCCACATTACACTAATTGTAATTTATTTTCGATTTTGTTTATGATTAGGCGTATTGTGCACACATATATCATACTATTATCTGATTGACATTGTCAGAATTGGTGTTTAAATTAAACCAGTTAAATAATCTACCATTATACGTTAATATTTTTAAAAATGTTTAGGGGCCATTATTGCATGAAACTTAAATGACTCTATTTAAAGTACAAAATAAATTTTTAAAAAAAACCCATAATTTGACCTTACATTCCTTATAACATATTAAATTACATAACATTTTAACATATAGAAGCTATTGTAGTTCAACATAACGTTAGTATTTGTGGTTCAAATATAGGATATTAGTAAAATTGACTAGAGTTCCGGGTGTATCATGCCTTTGTTTAATTAAATGTTTCAAGAATTCTTCGGATTACAAATTTATATAAAGACACGATACACATATTCAAGCTATTGCATTCTCACGCTGGAGAAAATGTTTTAAAACTTTAGCACATTTTAGTACCGCAAAGTGTGCAGCAGTCCTTTATTCCGTTCAGACTGTAAAACGGGCGTGCGACTGGAACTGCTTTTTACCATGCATTTTTTTGCTTTACTACCTCTACCCCTTATGGACACATAAGAGTTTCGTAGAAAAGACTAAGTCACAGTATATTTCACCTATCTAGGCTACACGATTATCATATAAAGTACACCTGTTTGTCTGTCTGTTGCTTAATAGTTTATGATGAAACATTTGTTTCATCATAAACATAAAGTTTCATAAAGTTTCCTTCGTTCATTTCACCATACTTTAACACAATTTGTCTTTATGATACTGGGACATGTTCAAATGAGTTTGTTCACGATTGAGTCAATCAGTAAATTAGACATAGAGTTTTCAGGAAAGTAATCTGGGTGCACGGTAAAGTACCACCAAGTTTCGGGCCGCGCTACCGAACACTGCACCCTGTACCGGCAGCATTTCGCAGCTAGTTTGACATTCCATAATTCAGCTCCTGCAAATGCTGGCTAGACATTAACAACATTTAGTACATCAAGAAAGGAATATGTTACAACGTATACTATTAATACATCACATCATAATGTATTCCAAATTTCAAATTTTTATTTATAGTTGTTTCTGAGATATTTGATATCAAAGTCTTCAAATTCTTAGCTCCCATACTCATTAACAGCTTATCAAACACTGTGGATCACATCCAGAAGAACTATAAACTTGAAATTTAGCCCGTATGTAGTATTTACGAAACCCAAAATGAATAATTCGTAAATCTGAAAATCCTTGGCTAGAAATAAAGATAACGTTTATATATCAAGTTTCATATATACTCACTATAAAAACATATTTGTGGCGAAAGCTGTGGTTTAAGAAATTATTAAATGGTTTATTAATACCATATATTTAAATATTTAGGACTACAAAATCACTTAGTACTTCTATGATCATGTAAACTCGCTATGATTTTGTTTTATATTACTTCACATTTTATAACAGTGGTAACGGTTTGATTAAAAATACTAGATAAATGAGTTTAGAGCCTTATGTCTAGATTTGTTGAATATGTCTATCGCAATATCGGACTAGCTGCAATAAACTCTTATCTATCTATCGTTTAGCCTGTGATAAGTTCTATAAAACCATTAAAATTTTCTCTTTACGTAATATCTGGCAGCTATTCACCATTGAAACTATTCACTCTTTGAAACTCTTTCATCTACACTCACCTCTAGTAAAGCTCTGTGAGAAATTTATTGCTTTAATCTCACCACTTTTTACGGCTAAATTTTACTTACTCCTTTTTAGAGTTATGTTTTGATAGAATAAATAAGGATCTAAGTATAGATAAATCTATATAAATTCTCTACATAAATGTGCAACATTTTTTTCTATATTTTTGAAATTACTCGTTTGGAAAATTATCCATAGTAGGAATTTTTCGCTATTTATTCTTAATTACCTAATATGTGTTCTATGATTATAATAATAATGTAAGCATTTTTACTTCTACTAACGGTCACACTTTATAACCGGATAATTAATAACTTAATCAAACACTTATCAGCGCATTAGCATAAGATCTTTCGGATGGTGTGACGATAGCGAACGGTGGACGACTCGCGGGATGCTGCGCACGTGTCAGATAAATCAGCTGAGGTCCTCATCTTGATTCAACGGGAGCTTCATTATGAGTGACCCCGGCACTTTGTCGGCATTGAAGGTACGCTCCAACAGTCACCGTTATGAAATTTTCGCGCTGAAGTTGTGTCCTTACATGGTGGACGAGGTTTATGCGCTGGCGGGATTTTGCGTATAGTAGAAAGTGGTTTTATCTTATCTCGAATAGACGGGGTTGACGACACTTTTTCGGTTTTGTATTCAACCTGCATTTTCATCTTCTGCCGTGTTGCAAACAGCGACACGGCTGAAGTCGGAGTAATAAGAGTATAAATTTCAAAGGCATATTTTGGAATAAAGTTATTATTAAAAGATACTCCATTGCCTCTAATATCATTATGCACATTATATATGTATATAGGCTTAATCTCATTAGCAAATGCAAATTATTCCCATCGACTGATTCTATAGTTAACTTTTTAAAATTGTAGGCTAATTATAATAAATTTTATTTTGTTATCATATATAATTATCACAACTTGAGTACACTCGTAATTAGAGTTTTATACGTAAAAACTTAATTTGAATTTTCTCCGGGCAATCGGTGAAAAATTATTTCATTGCTTTTTACCTTCTACCCATAATGACTTTCCCGAAAATATGATTATCACGGTAAAGGAATACCGCATATCGATAATTTTGTCGAAGTGATTACAGGTATAAGTGTAAATCCGTATATAAATGTTAGTTGGGAAAAACTCGTTCAAATTTGCACTGCAGAGCTATTGCTCTCGTGAGAGAGTGTAAGCATGGTGAGCTTTTTGAATTATGTTAGTGATGGATAAAGTTTGTGCCGAGTGAAATCTTTAGCCGAGCCAGTTACTTTTCGTCATTGGAAACAAATAGCGATCGCTTGATTTCGATTCGATATAGACATATTTGTATAATGGGCACTGTTCACATGTGCAAAGTTCATCACAATTGCACAAAATAACTACTACATAAAATAAAAAGGCTGTCCACTACATTTATTTAATTACTTTTTTAGACAATATTAAATGACGTAGAAAGTAGTAATAATTGAATTTTGCATTCTAGTCTTTAAAGTAATCTGAAGAAACATATAGACCAGCCAACTTTTGAAACGAGGCAACTTATAGCAGAACTCGTATTTTGTATATTTGGTTGGCTGGTGACTAAATATTGGCGAATTGAACGGACAAAAATTTTGATGGCGATGGTTTTGAAAATAGATGTACATCAATATTTAGAATTCGATCCTCTTTTTATGAAATTCATCATAATGATAATAACAATAACAGAGAGTGTTTTTGTTATATACAATTTTATGTGGAGATTTTGAGAAACAGATATCCATAAACGAATACCTTAATATGTTGTCAAAAATTGCAGAAAAATGGTGTTAAGGTAAAATTACGATATTCATTTCCGGTCACGTACTCGATGGCATCATTAAAGGAAAATATAAAAAAAGGTTTAATTTGCTTATGAAAACATTCCCGCTGAAGATAAATGTCACCATCGTATATTAGGGTAAATATTTCATTAATATAACAAACATAAATAATGTTATTTTACACGTTTCCGCACATTGCTCAAATATTGACACTGTGACCTAATTTGACCCTAAATAAACTGTGCACGTTTATTTATAGAAGATCGATTGATGTGCAGAGTGTGCATAGAAAAGCCGAACGTAGATTAACGGAAAGTTTATGGTCAGTGGACGACAGCTTTTGACCTCCACTCGATCACGCTTGGGGGAGCTTTTACCGGCGCACTTGCCTCGCTGCCTCTACCGTGCAACTTTTTGTAGCCTCACAGGCCCGCTTTGTTGTTTATAGGTTGCGTTCAAGGTTATCCAGTGAGTAAGATAAAATGTAGCGCTATTAATGAACGTCGAAGTTCTGATTCAGTTTTCGTGATTGCGGTAGTGCAAAATACTTTCATTTGAGTCAGAAAATACTTAAAAAGTTGCAATTATTACAATATAAAGACAGCATATTATAAGAGGATGAAGTAATACATATATAGTCTGCTTATGCATAAAAATTTAAAAATGAGAGGAACCTCAGAAACTTTACAATATACCATATAAAAATATACAAGAGCAGGCTTTGCTTATTTAATATTTTGCTTATTTAGTATTGTGTAACTCTGTAAATTCTCTGAAAATCTAAAAATTGTACATTTAAGTAACGTTACGTTATTTGCACAAAATAATAACGTACATCTCATGTAATATATCCAAGAGGAGATATTTTCCTGCTTTGGCGCCGAAGGTTTTTATTGAAAATTTCGTTGGGTGACTGTTTCAGCGAATGAGTCCTGAATAACTGCAGCAGCAGCGCAAGTACAGTAGATGATGGTTGTCGCGTTGTCATTGTTGTTGATTCTACGATGATTTTATGTTTTGGGAGCTCATGTCGTATGTTTATTGTACCTCGATAATTACATTATGTGTTACATTGATTCTAAAAATGCCATTTAATTTAATATCCAGAAAGTGTAATGGTATTGTAATTGACAATATGGCATTTAGAAGGATGTGAGTAAACGTAAAATAACTCATATAGAACATAACAGTACATTACTTGAAACAATGAAATGTCAGTAAGAATATTATAACCTTATACTTTAAGTTCTCTTTGTGAATATGTTAAATAACATTTTATATTAGTTTCAGCAAGTGTAACGAAATCGCCCGCGCCGTATCGTAAAATAACTCATATAGAATATAACAGTACATTACTTGAAACAATGAAATGCCAGTAAGAATATTATAACCTTATACTTTAAGTTCTCTTTGTGAATATGTTAAATAACATTTTATATTAGTTTCAGCAAGTGTAACGAAATCGCCCGCGCCGTATCGTAAAATAACTCATATAGAATATAACAGTACATTACTTGAAACAATGAAATGCCAGTAAGAATATTATAACCTTATACTTTAAGTTCTCTTTGTGAATATGTTAAATAACATTTTATATTAGTTTCAGCAAGTGTAACGAAATCGCCCGCGCCGTATCGTAAAATAACTCATATAGAATATAACAGTACATTACTTGAAACAATGAAATGCCGGTAAGAATATTATAACCTTATACTTTAAGTTCTCTTTGTAAATATGTTAAATAACATTTTATATTAGTTTCAGCAAGTGTAACGAAATCGTGTGTTTTTCAAAAATTAGATATATATTCTTTTTTAACTATATGAAAATAATATGAATTCACATATAATAACTTCAGTTTGAAGCAACCAGTAAAATATATTAATTTCACTTCCATTTACACAGCTTATCTAAAGCTCAATGCAAACATTAGATAAACAGACGCTAAGTCAACTTATTAATAAAAGGATAATACGCATAATATAATCATAGGTGATAATACCTTTCTATTCTGATAAGCTTTGTGCTAGTGGGCGAATACTATTTGATGAATTTTTCATTCAACGGACTGAATATCTCATTTAAGTCAATGAAATAATGTCATTGTTAAATGTTGTCAAAACACTTTAAAACTACGGGGGTGGGGCGGGAGGAAAGGGTTGTTCTTATTTCAGTATAAATGAAAATAGGTTTCATGGTTGATTTTATTAACTGTACTGTCCTCATTGGAGGACAATGAAATACAGTTGTACTTTATTTTTATTTCGAAGAATTTATTTTTTTTAATAACAATGAGAAATGTTAAGCAATTACTTCTGTAGTGACTGTTTACTCTTGAAGGTGAAAATTTTATCCGTTTTACTGCATTTAGGAATAATGTAGTATATTTCAATCTCCATTGTGATTATAATACAGTTGGAATCGAATTCAATATTTCAAAAGATTTTAAATGATAATTAATGGTTTCTGTTACCATATTTAATTAAACTAAAATTATACAGAAAACGTATATCGTTTATATACTTATAAATCCTTATTCAAAAATATTTTATATGAATTTAAGACTTGCCTATTACAGTATCCTGCTATTTACTTAGAAATTACAATGAATTCACGAAAGCTTCCTTTAATAATTAGTAATTTTTAAAAACTCTATATTGAATAAAAATTCTTCCTTTAGTTTGAAAATCTCTTGTATGTGTTATATACAATGAGTTAAATATTGAAATTTTGATGGTTTTTTTGTTTATTGCGCTTTTGTTTTTTTAATTACTTTTTCCGTCGTTTTTCGCATGATTCAGGTCACATAACCTTGAAGTGTTATAAGTTTATATTTTTTTTAATTACGCCAATCTGGGTATAGCCTATATTTTTATGCAACGTCAGCACCGTTAAACATATTCTTAGACATTTTTTTTGTTTCGCAATTATTTTTATTTCATTCGCAAATATTTTTATTTAAGAAATAAAAATAATGAATAAGAAATTTTAATTCTCTTGCTTTTGAAAAAATTCTGTTGAATAAAAAATAAATTATCTCACTTGTCACAAAGAGATTTTAATACACTGTGAAAAAATAGCTCTTCGTGATAATTTTAATATATTTTGATATATCTGTACAATATTCGAATATTCTCGTTTCTAAAGCACTATATTGTTCAAAGCAAACGTATGCGCATATAAATCAGACGAACACTGTGAGAGATCCAAAGGTGAACAAAGTAGACATATAACCTCGTGTATCGGTCAAAAAGCATCAAAAATATGATATTTTGTATTAATGAAAATGTTTCACAACTTGTTTGTATTTATGAAAACTTTGTAAAGAACCATATTTGTAAAGAGACCAAATATACAATATACAAGTTCTACTTATGCATAAAGTCATCAATATGTTAATAGAATTACTACAGGTTTATCTTGTTATCCAAACATGAAAAAAAAA
Organism: Druceiella hillmani; assembly: GCA_039881145.1. NCBI lineage: Eukaryota > Metazoa > Arthropoda > Insecta > Lepidoptera > Hepialidae > Druceiella > Druceiella hillmani. The sequence continues at coordinate 45,900,523 of JAYKKI010000007.1, read as the reverse complement.
AACAAAGTAGACATATGTCAATATAACCTCATGTATCGATCAAAAAGCATCAAAAAGATTACATTTTGTATTAATGAAAATGTTTCCCAACTATTTTATTCATACACATAACAATTACTAACTGTATTTATAAAAACTTTATAAAGAACCATATTTGTAAAGAGACCAAATATACAATATAGATTTCTACTATTGTATATGGTCATCAATACGTTAGTTGAATTACTACGGGTTTATCATAGAATCAAAAGTTTCCGGAAAGTAAATTTAGATTTAAACAAATCACTAAAAGGTTTTATCTTAAATGAAATTGACTGCACGTGCAGTAGAAATCTTTAAGATCCTTAGTGTAGAAACTTATAATAAAGACATGTCAGTTAACTCGTTAAATCTTAAAAGTGTTATCCAGTTAATATCCTATGAATGAGTATGATCAGTATTTCCAAATAATTTTTCTATTAAAGCTTGCATCGTGCATTTCCGTTTATATAAAAGCATAAGGGCATTAACCCAAATCAAACCGACCGCACATATAGCGGAGAGCTTTAAGCTCCACAGCCTCTTCTTACATCAGCGGCCCATTTTTATCTCATTGTTTAATTGCGAGCTTTTACTTGCCTCGTATTTTGATTGGGTCAACGGAGTAAAACTCGCATAAATTCAAGGCGGCGCGCGCTTACTCCGTGTATTCTTTACGTTTATGCTCCCTCGTTTTGATTGTCGCCATAAAACGGTGATGTGTCTAATAAAATTAAATGTTGCGCCGGGGTCATAACGCGGCGCTCGGCAACTCCGGACGCATATTAATCAGAATATAAATGTGGCTAAGTTCTGTGGCCCGCTTTTCGTCGGCGGTCTCTTGCGCCCAACGGAATATGTTATATCGATTGTTGTCAAGAAGAATGACATAAACAGTTGCGGCGTGACATTCACGGTTTTATTGAAGTCAAACTAATTTATTTCAATTTGGTGGAATTTATGTACGTACGTATGTGCGATGACATGAATGGGAGTCGAGGCCGCTTTTTTATAAGTTTTGACTCGATGCGACCTTGTGTGATTGGTGATTTAGTGCGGTTTCGAGAAAGCTGTGTTTGCGGTGTCAAAAAAATATTTAGAGAAAAGGTTTAGAAACTTTCGATAACTGGAGAAAAAAACATTTATTTCGTTTGTTTATTTCAACGTTACCTAAACGAATGTGTAGGAGTTATTGTCATAGTTCAGTGATAATATATGTTTATTTCGTAATTTATTTTAATCAAGGAGTCACAGTAGACTGATTTAAACCAATGTTGTTTAATTAATTTTATAAATAATAACACACTTTATTAATTTATCACATGGACCGCCCACTATTAGTAAATCGTAGCAATATATTACTCGAATCTCAATGTCGCTTGCTAACAAATGAAACGCCGACGTTTCGAATTGATTAAAGCAATAGAAATAAGAAATTTATGGGATTGCAATTTTTTTCAATGTGGGGAGAACTACTTTTTTTCTTAAAAGAGACGTAGATACATTAAAAGATAACTTTATTATTTTTAGTTTTTTTCGTTCTTAGGCAATTAAGAACTAATAATATTAGTAATGTTTCTAAGTTTTATTTAAATAAATTTTACGAATCTATGTGTGTTTCGCCGATTTCATTGATTAAGACTCTTAAATATTAAATATTCACGCATATTTTAAATCGAATTAGACCGGCTTCTGGACTCGAAATCGATTGAGGAAAGAATAGTTTTACCTCCATTTCAACATTTTGCTTATAGTTAAAAATTAGTTGAAAATAAATTTAATAGAATTTTATTTTCGCTAGAGGCTGCAGTTAAGGATATTGGACTAACCATAAACGAGGGAAAGACAAAATTCATGGTGGTAACAGGTAGGTCTTATACTTCCCTCCCACTCCAGACAAATTCTTATGTCTTCGAATGTGTTGACCGTTTTACATATCTTGGTACTATCATTACTAATAGAAACCATATTAAGCCTGAAATTGACAATATATTATATATGGCTAATAGGTATTACTTCAGCCAAAGGAATTTTCTGAAGTCTATAGTTCTAAAACCGGAAAAAAAAATTAATATTCATACTACTCTTATTAGACCAATAATTCTGTATGACAGTGAATGTTGCCTTATGCAGGTGAAGATAGACTTCTTATTTTTGAAAGAAAAATACTTCGGAAAAATATTTGGCCCTGTCAGAGAAAATAACAAATGGAGAATTTTGTTTAATCATGAAATTTATAGAAAATTTAAACAACCTAATATTGACCGAGTTATTAAATAATTTCGTGTCAGGTGGCTCGGGAAAAGTGACCTTTGCCAATGTGAAGGGCACTAGAAAAAGAGGAAGACCTCGCACAAGATGGATCGATTGTGTCGAGAATGATTTTAAACTTTTAAAAATGCAGCGCTGGCGGGCGGATGCCGCTGACCGGATCCGCTGGAGAAAGCAAACAGACAATCAAGCATATTAATAAAAACTTTAATTTGTGTTTTAATACTGATTTTACCAAAGGAGTTAAATACTACATTTTTTAATTGTAAAAAGGAGGTAAAAGATGCTTTTCGAAATAAATATTATTTTTTAATTCTCCTATAACGTTTATATAATAAATTTAAGGTATATCTATGTGTGTCTCGACCTCCCAAATCCAAAACATACGTATAACGCCTTCTACAGTACTCGCGACGTTACCTCGACGAAGTGCTCATCGAAGTTGATCGTAGTCTGAAGTACGTCTGCAGTACAGTCTGAAGTACACACTAAAGGGAATCGAAATACCGCTCTACACTATTCTCTTCGCTAAACTTCAATCAACTTTGCGAGAAGTGTAGTGCAGGTATATAGTATTCCTACTTCTATCACTAGGTATCACTTAAACCATGACATTATCTATCGTAGATTAAATGACGTTTTAGTTCTAAATCACATTAGGAATTGTATAAATAAATAAAGAATTCCTCTCTTTAACCTGGCTATTCGATTGTTAGACACATTTTATTCCAATTTGCAATTTAGTCTAGATCGTCACAGTGGTAACTATAAAAAATAATAACCTATTTGCTAGTTAACTTTTTCTAATTCAGATATTACTATTTTGCAGTTAGTTCAATTTAAATGCAAAGTCATGCAGATTTTTAGGTAAGAAAATTGACAATATTCTAGTGTCATAATATTCCGTGATTTATTTATCTATACTAATACATAAAGCAGGAAAATTTTATTTGTGCTAATTTCCTTTCGCTCCCTCCTACATTTTCAGAAAATCGTTTTGTTTTAGAAATCCTATATTTTGAGGAATATTTTAGACTGTCGCACTACAGTTCATAGGGGCAGAGCAGTGATAAAAAATGTAACAGAAGTCGAGGTATACTGCTTAAACGATGTAAAGCAGGGATAAACCTTATTTATTGACTATCCTGAGTATTCCTGTCGATATATTTCGACGACCGAGGTCTTTTGGTGAACGGACCAGAGGCTTGTGTGGAAAAGGGAGGAAAAGCATACTAAAAATCATTTTACGTGAATGAAACCGCGTATTACAGCTGTTTCTTATATTCTTCTAATTATAAGAATGTCCAAATTTCTGAGAAATACCAAGAAGGTATTAGAGGAAATAAAATACACAGCTGAAGAACGCCCCGAGATTGAAGAGAGGCGACAATTTGAAATCGACGATAAGTTAGATGAATTATTCGAAAATATATATATAAATGATAAAATCAAACAGCGAACATGATAATTACACATCGAATACTATTGGTGCCGAGGAGAATATTTTAAAAATAAATAAAACATAAAAAATAATTCTGAAGACGATAGTAAAGAAAGCCAACGGAAAATATTAAAATCGCTAATGAAGGGATAGTTTGACAAAATAAATCCAAGAAAATTCGTTACCTGGTACTAATTCTCTTAATGCTCGTATTTTCAAGTATGTGTCAAGTCCAACCGGACATGTTAAACTGGACGTTATAAAGATTAGAACAATTATCGTATTTTAATTGCTAATTAAAAGTTAATACGGAACAGATAATATCATATAGAGAATAGGATAAAACGAATTTTCCCTTTAGATAAGTATATATTTATGGCTCATACGAATAAAATAGAGTGTACATAAATTTGTTTTTCAATACTCTAATTATGTCTAAAAGTAAAGTTGTAATACGACGCATTTTTTTTAAAAACACATACATACAAAAAATTGTGAAAATGGTGACAATTTTTATCCATTGACAGTATATTTAATAAAACAAATCAATAAGCTTGAATTTAACTGAAATATTTCAAAAGTCACTAGAATGATTCGCACAAGCTAACGCATTAAAATCACTGACAATTTTAGAAAGTTATGTAGACATTTTAAGGCACTTTTGTTTCTCGGTATGTTGACTTTCCTGCTTTGAACAATTATTTGTTTTTCAGTTATAAAGTCAAAGTTTTTTTAAATAATTAAAAAAATGATTTAATTATCTTAAAGACATGAGGATTACACGTCACTAGACAAAATCTAACAAGTCACCTCTCAACGCTTAGAACGCCCATTGTGTTCAGTTAATAATTAAAATATAATAATCAGAACAACTCACGAGAAGGTAATTATTTAGAAATTAAATTCAATATCCATTAAGAGCACAATCGATTAGTTCTTTCAACGATTATTGAAAATGTCATATAAGATTGGAAACTTTTTAAAAATGTCATTTTCTTTTTTTTCTTATCGATTTTCTTCTAAGAATCCTGAGCAAATTCGGGAAAACGTCAGTTTTATAATATTTATTTCAAACTCAGCAACACCGGCAAACGTAGCCATCGTATTTGTGCAAAACCATTATCTAGAAAATGACTACAACAGCATTACCGATTTTCCCATGCTATTTCCACTGTATTTCCAAACGCGCATTTCCATTCACGGTATTTTCACTCTTCAGCTAATATGTTGGTATAAGTGAAACATAATTTTGAATGGTTGATTATTTTCCACAGTATATTATATTATTCATTTTACTTCATTTATTGTTTGTCCAACTTAGTTAAATAGAGCGCCTTACATAGATAACTTGTAATCCATAATTGCAGCTTTATTTAATTGATAAGTTAATAACAAGTGATTTCCGTATTAATTTTGTGTCTTATTCTAAAAAAATATTGTTTCACTTACATCAATTAACATTGTCACATTTATGTATTATTGTATTTAATTGGATATATTATAAATGTAAATATTTTTCTTTGTTCTTTGTGAAAATGTTAGAACACAAAATTATTTCGTATTTAGTGTTCATAGAATATTTCAAATAGTTTTTGTTTGTTTTTTTCCTTTACATAAAATAAAAATAAAAATAAAAAATATTATTGACAATGTATATATACAAGGTACTAATTATAAATAAACACTTTGGTATTGCCAGCAAAATTTGTTCAATGGCAGTCGCATTGGAAGCAAAATTTGTCGAAATTAAATTCAGTTGACATGATCATTCCACTTTAAACACTCACGTGATAAACTATTTAGCTTATATATATATATATATATATATATATATATATATATATATATATATATATATATATATATATATATATATATATATATATAAATCCACATTTAATTTTATTATGTTCTTTCGGCAAACGAACAGCTGTCGCTAATGTAAGAGGAGTTAAAGTGAGTTTGAGCTTTTGAGCCTCGCAGGTAAAATGCTTTTGCAACGTTAAGTTTTTTTAAAGATATTTAAATTTTAGCTTTATATTTTCCATTAAAGACTTTATTAAAAATGGTCCACAACTTTGTTCTAAGCATAATGTTTGAAGCGACTTTAAGGGATGAATATTTTTTAAGTTTCCTGTCTTAATTTTTTAGTTGAAGCGAAAATTCAAAATTCAATGTCTCGGTTATATTATACACATTATCTTGTAATGCCGTTAAATTAAATAAAATATCAGTTTATTGTAAGGCGTCCTTATCTATTTTCTTTTGTGTAATAATGTACTAAAACACGTGAGGTGCCAGTCTGAAAATTTATCAACTCTGGGAACTCTTTTCTTATTGGTGTATTTAAATTTGATTCATACATTTTTTAAAGATGTAAAAAATAACACACGTAGTTAAAATACCGATTTATTGTATCTTTCATGTAGTTGTCTGTACATATTTTCTTTGGTGTAATGTTTTATTAAAAGTCTGAAAATTTGTCAACTCTGGAAACTCTTTCCTTATTGTTGTATTTAAATTAGATTTATACATTTCTTTAAAGATGTAAAAAGTAACACACATAGTTAAAATACCGATTTATTGTATCTTTCATGTAGTTGTCTGTACGTGTTTTCTGAGGTGTAATGTTTTATTAAAAGTCTGAAAATTTATCAACTCTTGGAATTCTTCCCTTATTGGTGTATTTAAATTAGATTTATACATTGTATTAAAGATGTAAAAAATAACACACGTAGTTAAAATACCGATTTATTGTATCTTTCATGTAGTTGTCTGTACATGTTTTCTGAGGTGTAATGTTTTATTAAAAGTCTGAAAATTTATCAACTCTTGGAAATCTTCCCTTATTGGTGTATTTAAATTAGATTTATACATTGTATTAAAGATGTAAAAAATAACACACGTAGTTAAAATACCGATTTATTGTATCTTTCATGTAGTTGTCTGTACATGTTTTCTGAGGTGTAATGTTTTATTAAAAGTCTGAAAATTTATCAACTCTTGGAATTCTTCCCTTATTGGTGTATTTAAATTAGATTTATACATTGTATTAAAGATTGAAAAAATAACACACGTAGTTAAAATACCGATTTATTGTATCTTTCATGTAGTTGTCTGTACATGTTTTCTGAGGTGTAATGTTTTATTAAAAGTCTGAAAATTTATCAACTCTGGGAATTCTTCCCTTATTGGTGTATTTAAATTAGATTTATACATTGTATTAAAGATGTAAAAAATAACACACGTAGTTAAAATACCGATTTATTGTATCTTTCATGTAGTTGTCTGTACATGTTTTCTGAGGTGTAATGTTTTATTAAAAGTCTGAAAATTTATCAACTCTTGGAATTCTTCCCTTATTGGTGTATTTAAATTAGATTTATACATTGTATTAAAGATTGAAAAAATAACACACGTAGTTAAAATACCGATTTATTGTATCTTTCATGTAGTTGTCTGTACATGTTTTCTGAGGTGTAATGTTTTATTAAAAGTCTGAAAATTTATCAGCTCTGGGAACTCTTCTCTTATTGGTGTATTTAAATTAGATTTATACATTGTATTAAAGATGTAAAAAGTAACACACGTAGTTAAAATACCGATTTATTGTATCTTTCATGTAGTTGTCTGTACATGTTTTCTGAGGTGTAATGTTTTATTAAAAGTCTGAAAATTTATCAACTCTTGGAATTCTTCCCTTATTGGTGTATTTAAATTAGATTTATACATTGTATTAAAGATGTAAAAAATAACACACGTAGTTAAAATACCGATTTATTGTATCTTTCATGTAGTTGTCTGTACATGTTTTCTGAGGTGTAATGTTTTATTAAAAGTCTGAAAATTTATCAACTCTGGGAATTCTTCCCTTATTGGTGTATTTAAATTAGATTTATACATTGTATTAAAGATGTAAAAAATAACACACGTAGTTAAAATACCGATTTATTGTATCTTTCATGTAGTTGTCTGTACATATTTTCTTTGGTGTAATGATTTATTAAAAGTCTGAAAATTTATCAGCTCTGGGAACTCTTCTCTTATTGGTGTATTTAAATTAGATTTATACATTTTTTTAAAGATGTAAAAAATAGAAATAGAATAAAATATTGCACTAAACAAAATATGCACAAACAAATACATGTAAGACACAATAAATCGGTATTTTAACTATGTTAAAATACCGATTTATTGTGTCTTACATGTAGTTGTTTGTGCATACTTTGTTTAGTGCAATCTTTTATTAAAAGTAATTTTGGTAAGTAGGATCAAATCTGAAAACTAAACCAATGCTGGCAACTCATTTATATGTGGAAAAAAGATAATGTCCCACCAAGGCGAACCAAGTAAAATCACAAGCGTATGGTTGTTTAATCTTTTTTCAAAGTACTTCGACTTATTTTTCAGTCCTTCTATCTTCTTCTAATATCACTACTTTACCTATAATGTTACCAAGACATATTAGTAACCTTAAATAAAGCACCAAGATTCATTTTCATACCCCCATCACTTTAAGGATTATTCATATACAAATTTTATTATATATGACTTATATATGTATATATATATATATATATATATATATATATATGTATATATATTTATTTATTTATATACATATATATGATTTTTCTTTTTCTTATATGATGTAAGTATATATAATATTTCTCTTTCTTAGATATATGATATTTGCAATTCTAACCGACCGAAATAATGGTTGACTCGTATAAGTGAAAAAAAGTAATATTTTAATATTATATTATCTAATAATTTGAAAAGAAAGATAATAATTACGGGAACAAAAAATAATTTAAATAAATGGGTAAATAATGAGGTTCGGACTAGGGTTGATTGCATTTGCATTAAGTTTCTCTAATTTGTGCTACAAGCTATATTTTTGTAGTGACAAAATTAAGAAACATTCCCAACTTGTGAGAAAACGCGCATTTTGGATTCTAGTTTATATCGCGGGCATAATAGTCAAGTTACCTGATGTATTTTTAGGTTTCTATATCACAAAAAGGGAAAGCGCAACCCCCACAGGATCGCTCACGTGTCGGTCTGTCACAAGCATTTTTATCAGAAATCGCTTGATATAGAAACTTCATATCTATAGCAATAAATCATATTAACCCGCACATATCTCATTAACTAACACTCAAACATATTTATATGAAAATTTTTACAGAAGCAAATTAACTGCCCAATATTTTTTTAATTCTCAAAAATATTTTTCTCTGTTTTTAGATAATAATTATATAATATAATATTTTTTCGTCATAAATACACTAGAAAAGGTGAATAAAAAAATACGCTCCTCCCATGATCCATATCATCTTATATATCTCCCATATCATATCCATCCCATATATATATTCTCTCAAAAATAAATAAACCTAAAATTATGAAAAAGACATGATTTTTAAAACCATAATTATAGACGATACAGTTTTTGAGCCATTCACTATAATTTTTATATCCCCTACTTAATTATATTAGATATAAAACATTTATTGCGCTGGAAAGGCCACATTAGCTGTGCCCGCCATTTCGTCCGCGATTATTTAAAAATAAAATCACTATGGTAACCATTATTTTAGACCACACAAAGATAAATCGATCAGCCGGTGGGAAATGAACCCACGTCTTCAGAGTGGTTCGTACCATCGCGCTAACCATTATACCACAGCTGATCTAACTAAACTATTAAAACTGTTACTAATACTATTTTTGTTATGATATTATTATTCTGTTCTTTTTTAATTTTTTAATTTATTTTTACAATATCTATGAACATAAAGTTTACTATAAACGGTAATAAGTGGCTTCGGCAGTACCATATCGTAATATATCAATGAACAAAATGTTTGTATATACATTAATAAACGGCGTTGAAGTACCAATATCATAGTATTTATAAAGTCAGGATTGTTTTTCTAAAAATCTATAATATCCAGATAGCAATAATATATGTTGTTCAAGGGTATAAACTATTACGATATCAAATTTTACCAAAACCCGTCTAGTAGATTTCGCGTGATTGAAGAACAAATTAACAGTCAGACAGACAAACAAAAATTCAAAAACAACATCTATATTATATTTTGCCATCTACATTCTATGCGCTAAATCAATCACTATTTTTAAAATATTCACGATGTTATAGTTTTATTATATGTATAGATGACGTATGAAAAATAAAGTAATTAAATTCTTTTCAATTTGGCCGGTTTCTTTACGTAATTTTTCATCCAGGGCTTGATAGACTTATATTCTTTAAAATATAGATAAAAGGTTTCCGCCGTCAAATCACACTCAGTGTACCCTCAAAAACTCTAGCAATTGTGCAGCCATCATCTTTTTCTATTGTTACCAAATACCAAAATTGCCTGAAGTATCACCAATCACTATAGAACTCTGTCAATAAATAAATATAAAGTATTCTGTACCAAAATTTTTCTCAGTATAATCATTACGATAAGTTCTTCTACAATCAAGTCGAAGAATATCGCCAAGATGGTGTCGTCAGCCGCTCGAGGGTCATTAACGTCCGTATCAGCACTGTCTCGATGGAATTTCTTTAATAATAAAATTCAGTTTTGTAATTTTCTACCCATTTTCTAAATTAAAATGTCATTTTTTTATATTCCAATAAAGGAACGCAGATAAGACACTCATTGAATATATTTCTTCTGGTAGTTAGCACTTATGTTTCAAATGTAAAAGTTTTAATTAAATTTTTTTTTATTTTCTAAGTTTTATGTAACAATATATGTTAATTAGTGAGGGTTCAGTTCTTGAAAAGTAACATAAATGATGTGGAACGTAAGTATCCTTTATGACTATCAATATATTATAACAGGTGTGGTCACATGGCTTAATTCAAACGTTAGCGGCAAATTGCAATGATAATCCAGTTATATGTTACTGGAAACAGCTTTAGCTTACTGGAAACAGCTTAAGTTTTGCTGATTATGATTTATTTTCGTTATTCTTTAAACTATCATCAATAATATTCTGTTATTCACTGTTTTGTTATTAACGTCCGAACTGAAATCTAGTTTATAATGAGATTTCGTTTGATGCCTTGATTTAAATATGAAATATATTTGGCGTTCATTTTGGAGAAATTCATTATTCATAATTAAATGAAATTACGTGAAGTAGTATTATTTCTACTTTCTTTAAGTTCTTTATCACGACCTTGGTTTCGTTGTATTAGAATCTTTGCTAATAGCCCACCTGAAGATGTTGTAATACAATGAAACCTAGGTGGTGGTATGCCTTCATTTAATATATAAACAGAAGAGTTTTGTTTACATGTTTGTTTTATTAGGATTTAGTACAAAAACGACTTATTAGATTGGCATGAATCTAATTACTATAATATAATCTGTATTATAGTAGTAAGATTAATAAGTATGTAAGTAGACCTAGGGTACTATTATAATATAGCTTTTTTTAGTATTCTAGATAGACATTAGGTGTACTATATATTATCATTTTAAAACATGTGGGTAACAAGCAATAATGATTCGAGTTAAACAAAAACTAAGTATACCAGGTCATTTTTAAATTAAACTTATAAACGCTTATAGATTTAAAGCAGCAAAGCCAGGACGGAAATCTGATAGCTTATGTACTGTGAAACTGATAAGTAACATTATTTGTGAGTTTTTTTTATCATGATATAGTATTTTAACTTAGGGTTGCGGTAGTGGTTTAGGCTGGGAATTTTCACAAAGATCTGTAGCTCGGTGAAAAAAGTAAGATAATTTCTAATGATTTTTCCAGGTGGAACGTCTCCATTGCTGTTTAGATGTTACATAGTGGTAAGATACGGACTAAATGACTTATAGTAACTACGAATATAAAATTGTCAATAAATTTTATGTAATAAAATACCTTTCAATTGAAGTAATATTATTCCCTATACATAAAGTTTATCGATATTCAAACATCACAAGGTTTTATGTGAAAATATTTACCAACTTTTATTTATTTCTTTACTGCGGTCACTAGCTTCACGATTTGTATGACTCTCTCCACATTTATCATATTTTTTCTTTCGAAACTTACGGACTCTCATATGTTGCTCTTCTCCTTAAAAGACTGCCTCTTTCTAAATGGCTACATAAATAATAATAAAACAATAATTTATGTCACAAACTTCTTGCGAATACGAATTTACTGCCGACAAATCCTTAAATTCGTACAGAACTTAACAGTTCTTTGGCAGGCCAAGTAACGTGATGTACAATGTCGTGACCGTAAATCTCATACTCTTCCGATTTTAAATCATTCGAAGTTTCGTAAAAATCTGTCGTCCAATTTTTAAGCCCGTTATTCAACGATAAAACCGACAGGCGATAACGTCAAACTTGTGTCGTGTACCCGTCTCGTTACATATGGTTGATAGATTTTTTTTTAATGCACAGTGTTCAACGAGGCATCGAAAGATAATACGATTCATCGCTAAGATTTAAAATTAAAAAACAGTTACAAACAGACTTAGAGTAATCGTTTTATTGATAATGAGTACATTTGTATCTACCGCTTAAATGATTGCTTTTTTATAATGTTAAATATAACATTTAGAAGTCATTATGTATGCATATTACATTTAATTTACTGGTGTTCGAAGTTTTGGTATTATTATGGTTGTAAATTTTATTGTTCAACGGTATTTCCATATCATTTAATTTTAATTTCCTAGCACATTCTATATTCATCGTGACCGTATTATATTATTACTTTAATTTTTTATTGAATACAAATTTGAAATAACCGAACAGGTCTTGTAAATGAAAGAATCGCATGTTATTATACCTGATTTATAATTATACGATACACGTTTGTAACAATAAAATAATAGTTTTTAGTATACAATATCGCATTTTAATAGACGAGAAACAATTTAAAAATATATAAATACTAGCGTGACCCGTGCGAAGTCTTCGCATTATTTATTCCATTATGAAGCTCAGATGACAGATCAAACAAATATTTTACTAAAATTGACATATAGAGGCGCAAGTATCAAAAGCATTGAGCTAAAGTGCCACTTTATTTATACGTGAGTGGATTTGAAAATAAACAAAAATTTTACCGACCGTCAATCATATTGACGTTGAGCCGTTAGATGGTAGCATTGCTGTTTTGTGTATATAATTTTAATAATTAATTAATTTGCAAAAACAATAGCAATAATAAATTTTTTAGTTGTGGATGCCGGTAGAGCAAGCAATTATCTATAAAATGATATATAATTTATGTGGATTAGTTGCGAGGTTTTTTCTAAAAAGGGAGTGTAACATTTTAACCTTAGCGTATTAATATATATGATGATGATGATGATGATGATGATAGGAAAAAGTTTGAGAATTTCGTGTAACAGAACCGGAGAGTATCGTAATTAATTACTGCGGATTTGTGCTGATGTATAAAGGCGTAAGTTTGTATGTAAATAAACGGTATTAACGAATACTCGGTTAATTTTAATGGAATAATAACGGTTGTCGCTTTTGGTTTCGTAATAATATTATAGAAAATAAATTATTATTATATCTCAAAATAGTAGTTCGACGTAAGTGTTGACTTAAAGAAACATGGCCAATTGACTACGTGACCAGTTGAGTACACAGTACTTATAAATAAATATACTTTATATTTTTCGTAAAAAACTTCCATTATTCTTAATTTACAAACTATTATAACTGTACGCAATCTTCGATTGAAATAGTTTTAAATGAAAAAAATAAAAATTAATTTTCACTTAACTCAAAGAATTGTTTACAGTGACACTCCACAAGCCTAGACAGAAAAAATGTTTTCTCGATTTCCATTTTAAATGTATATGGGTCCCACCAGTCAAATTAATTAACACTAAAATTAGAATGTTTAATCTTGAATCAAAGCTTTATAAAATAGGGATTAATTTGAGATATGTACCTTTTTAGGGTTCCGTATCTCAAACTGAAAAATGGAACTGTTATAAGATCACTCACGTGCCGGTCATTACATCTGTCACAGCCGATTTTCTGAGAAACTATGCGACGTAGAAACATGAAATTTGACAAAGTAATAATTCTTATTAACCCATATATTTTACACCAGCTAACTTTTTTAAAATTATACAATTAAAGTGGGGGTAAATAAAGACTTAAATTTTTTTTCATAATTTACCCCCTCGAATGCCCCTCCATGAAACCCTCGTAGTATGATTTATATTCGTACTTTACAGGTTTTTTTAATTGAGAAATAGATACACATGACAGTAAGCAATAAAGGCTTCCGTTCGGACAATTTGAGTACTGGTACCCTAATAAAACTTATCAACAAAAAACTACTAAACTTAAAATAACTACCAAAAAAGGAGTATATTGAAAATTGTATTACTGCACCCTTCACTAGTTCTTGAAGCGTTACTACTAAAGGAAGAGCGACTGATACCTTAATGTTGTATAAGATTAAACCTTCCTTTAAAAATGAAGATACTACGGGTAAAACAACCACCAGAATCAGTTCAGTAGTTTTTGAGAAAATCGCGAACTTACCCACATACAGACATCCATACATACATACATACAAAAATACATTCATACATATATATATACATACATCCATACATAAATACAAAGATACATATATACGTGTAAAACACTGAACCTGTTTCTTTGAAGTCGGTGAAAAATGGACAAACCTTTTATCGGTCACTGATGAAGCCGAGTCAAGATTGCTAGTCAATACATATATAAGTTTATGGTGTGTAAACATGCCGTGATTTCGGATATATGTATATGCGCTAGATTGACGTTATTGTAGTAATAGGATGTTATGTCATGTATTTCATAAGAGTTACGTATCACGGGGATGGCTATGGGATTGGTCAGTCTCCATATACCGTATGCCACATAAAGAGGAGACCCTATTCAGGGGGAGATTCTAGCTCTTTGTCATCTATGCCTTCCTCATCACATTGATGAGAAATGCCATGTGCCAAGAAGTATAGAAACAAAGAAACAAGTATCTTGTCATCATTTTTAATAAAACGATTTCTTGAAAGTTTAACAAACCAGAAGTATAAAGACTCAGCACATCGCTGCCCGAGAATAATATGAAAGCAATAGCTAATAAGTCTATTGCAGAAGTTCATTATCGTTTCCAGAACGTATTACGGGTGGGCATATTCCAGGATATTTTCGGAGCGTCTCTGCGCCGGGGACCTGAGCGACACGTGCTTCCTTCGTACTTCAGCAGGAAAGGGAAGTGGCGGGCTAAATATAGGCTCGCGTCTCGCCGTACGTACTCTCTCTTCATTGTTGTGTGTTGTTTTTAAATGCTCACGCTCGAGTTATGGAGCATAATTCAAATTTGTGCCTCGAAATGGACAGGGCGGGCGGGATGTGTAAATGACAGGAGTAGGGCGGTAGACGAGTTATATTACGATGGGTCTGGTGGTAAATTGATATTTCGGACTCGAAAAATAAACAATATGTAATTTCATTAACGGAAAGGTAAATTGGAATAACGAATGCGCACGACGTATTTGGTTTGGCGTTATTTTTTTTTGATACGGCTGTGATCTAACAGACGTATAAATCAACCATTTTAATAATAATGTTTGATAATACTATATTATATACAGTACTGACATACCTTAAATTCCAAAAAGTTGTATGTTTTTTATTCCACAATTTTAGCTTCTTTATCTAAGGTTATATAATCCTTGTGTGATCTTAGTGTAAATACTGAATATAGACTTGCATTCATTCCTTCAAAAAGATAAAAAGGATATTTAAATTTGATCTTTTCGTAGTGTTAGCGACACTATTTACAGAAAAAAATCCATTATTTGCATTTTTTAGTATATTCGATGTAAACCTTTTTGTATTAACTCCAAACTTTTCTGATATAAGACTCTAGCTGCCCGTCCCGGCTTTGACCGGTTAAAAAGGGACCATGTATTCATATTTTTTTTATTTATTAATTATTTAAAGTTAACGAATTTCCAAAAATACTGGGATAGGCCTTACCTTTTTCTATCTAATAGTCTAAATCTAAAAAAATGTATATCTAACTTTATTTATTTCGAAAATCCCATGCAAACTTTCACTCCATTTTTATTATTTAGGCGTCAAATTTCGAAAAATCCGTTCTTAGCAATCGCTTCAAAGCCAAGAGAAATATATGCACGTACCAAATATTTACCGAGTTTGTGGGCTGGAAATTCTAAATGAGCCAGTCAATGATTTGTATTTTGTTTTTATATTTAAATTTAAAGAAAAAGATTAAAGTTTTTGTGTCTCAAAACTTAAATTTTAGTAAGTAACTTATAAACGCATGTTTATCAAATTATCAAGATTAAATGTAATGTATTTGATGATCTCATCAACTTAAATTTAAATTATGTTGTAATGAAGTAATTTTAAAAACGTAAAAAATGTGTGTTAGGCATATTTTTCCTAATTTAATTTATCGTAAAATGTTTTATAAAAAAATAAGCTTACAATGGCAAAGATGGTGTTCGAGAAATATGAATTTAGCAAGATGAACTAGTTATATATACATATATATATATATATATATATATATATATATATATATATATATATATATATATATATATATATATATAAAAAAAAAAAAAAAATATATATATATATATATATATATATATATATATATATATATATATGTCCATCTGTTCTTAGTCAACAATATAATAAACTAATGTGTATAATTCTTTAATCTTTAACAGCCAAAACTAACTAGATATAAAAAATATCACCGAAGACTTAACATACAAACTCAAGAAGTAGTATATTATATAAAAAAGTAGAGGCTAAAAAGTCTATCCGTTATAAGAAAATTTCAAAACCTACATTTGGCTTGTAAGAATAGATTATTTTGAGACTTTTTTTACATCTGTCTATCTTATTTCAGTTGTTATTAGGTACAATAGTTGTTATATGAATACATTTCTTGTAAAACCACTGGGCAGATTTAGTAATTTGCTATCGTTAAAGGCTTCACGAAAGGATGTGAGATATTAAGCGTTAGTGAAAATTTGGACTGTCGATCTGCCTGTCTATATTTTAGGTAATCACGTAAAAATTACTATGAAAATTTAGATGAAGTATTTATTACTTTAAAATTTAAACTGAAATATCTATATATGACATCAGAATGTTAAGAAATAAAGTGTCGTCATTCCAATTATCACGACACGATTACCCATTAACTATAAATCTCTCACTATTCACTAATTATAATTGCTTAAAACAAGTAACCTACGAAACCAAACCAATCCCAAACCAATCATCTCATAGTAAATAGTTGATATTAAATTTTATCAAATTATAGCCAAACGAAATCCGATATAGACAAATTGGAATAAAACAAAGAAAATAAAATGTTCAAATACAAAAACGACATTGACATATCACCATTTGAAAGATTAATGTTATCAACAACAGTTCAACACTAGAATAAGAAATGACGTGCAACAATAAATACTATGTGGTAAGGAATATCTCCATTAAGTTAAGGCCCCTATTTTGTTACTGTCTAGTTAGTATTACATTGTTCCGACCCCGGTTTAAGATTCAACCGCCCATCATAATATCGAACACGCGGGATCCCTTGTAAACAAATTAACAACCCTGAAATAGCTGCGCCACAAATGTTTTGCTTCACCACCGTCTCGCACAAGCGGCGCACGAGATGTTTATTGACGATCGGTCGCGAGCGCGCGTTTGTTTACAGGAGCGGGGCAGCGCGGTGGGAAATGTAAACTCGCCGGACCTTCGGCTAGGTCGCAGCGGAGTTAAGGTCGAACTGGTCAATCACCTCTGTTAATGTATAACGTGGAGTTTGTGACGAACTGTTGGTTTAGGGCTGGACGTGCGAGTTAATTACACTTTGAATGTTGTATCGATACTAATTTATTTATTCGGTTTGGGATATTAAGAAGCTCCTTTGTTTTTTCTGACCTGATCCTCTCTCGAATATATGAATTTTCTTTCTATGACGGCAAAATATTATAAATTTTTGCTATCATCTAATTATATACATAATTGTGTATGTGTGTGTGTTACTCGTATTGGAATATGAAGAAGCTTATTTGTTTTTTCTGATCTGATCCTCTCTCGAATATATGGATTTTCTTTCTATTACGACAAAATATTATAAATTTTTACTACCATCTAATTATATACATAATTGTGTGTGAGTATGTGTGTTACTCGTATTGGAATATGCAGAAGCTTATTTGTTTTTTCTGACCTGATCCTCTCTCGAATATATGAAGTTTCTTTCCATGACGGCATACATTTTTGCTACCATCTAATTACATACATAATTGTGTGTGTGTACGTGGGGGTGTGTTAAGTATTGCACAATTAAAAAAGAAAATTACAGCCGCACCTTATAAATTTCGCAAGTGGAGAATGCAAAATTAAAATATATGGAATTGAAAAAGATTTCGAAAAATTTGTATCATTTTCCATTTAAAAAAATTAAGGACAACCTTAATATTATAACCCAGTTATTTAATATATCAAAAAGACCCTAGCGGCCTATGTATATATGCATAAATATATTTGTTGTTTTTCTACAGTGCAGTAGACTCAATCGATCGCGATATCTGAGGTGTTAAAAAAAATTAATTTCAGTGTCGAACTATTGTGGACCTTTTATTTCATTTGTAATTTACATTTATTACAGACTAGTAGTATGATAAGTAGAATACATATGACTCTAAACTAATTCGCGTACCTATTGCAAATGTTAAATGGTACAAAATTATGAGTCCATTTTGCGCATTCGCAGTTCGCAACGCTCGGACACCAGGAATGTAGGAGCAGTAGAAATATACATACTTCCTCCTTAAAACGAGCAAAAATGGCAGCGCTATTATTATTTTTAATTGAGTTATTAAAGTTTCAAGTTACATCGACAGAAATTGTTGCTTATTTGGGCGCAGTTACCTCCCCACAACGGCATCGATTTTAAAAACATTTTCACGTCAAAATGTATCCCAACTATATCTAGTTGGGATACATTTTGATCATTGTTGAAAAATAAATATGCAGCCCGTCAATGAATATTAGTAAAATAAGCATTTTTTAATGAAAGTTATTTAGTGTGATGTCGAATTAGAGATTCAAAAATATATAACTTACCCTGTGTAAAACGCACGTTGATATAAATTGAATAATGGTAAAGACATTCTTAAGTTATAAGCATTTCTAACAATTTGAATAATTTTCGAATATATATTTTTTTTTCTTACCAGTAAATAATGGGCCTTTTTCTAATAAAACGATGCCCGTTTTAAACATTTCATTTTCGATAGATCCAATGTTTATAATATTACATTCGGATTCAGAAAAATATACAAATTCTATTTCCTAAGTTTCCAACACTTGCAATAATGAATAACGAAGAAAATGGCGACAATCCTACGATATATCGCTTCGTCCGTCCCTTCACGACATTTAGAAAAATATATTATAACTAAGTCGCTCAACTCGCTTTTCCCACGAAGCTCATGATTTTAAATTTTACCAGGGGATTTCACAGGAAGGGACGGTAGTAAGTCAGAGATAGTTACTCGGTGACTTCGCAGCGAGAAACGAGTGTGAGTCGAGACCGGCCGCGTCCGTCCGACTGTCGCGATTTTCCCGGACCAACTCTTTCAATTTCCTGCGGGTGACAGTTTCGTAATCCAGCGCAGACTTTTCTCCGCTTGCAGTTTTCCTACGGTCGCCTCTGTTAGTATTAAGACAGAATTCAATTGTAGACGATGTTGACCGTCTGAGATTGGAAATGGCTTTGATTAAAATAACTTTTTTTCACTTTAACTTATTTCGGCCTCAAAGCGGTTAAAGTGGCAAGGATAGATTTGGATATGAAAATAAGCAAGTTGTGTTCCAAGCTCATTTTTAGAATTCATATTATCTCCAAAGTAGGTTTATTACATACTTAAACAATTTATTGAGCATTACGCTAAGTAAATATCGTTGTCGCTAAGTAAGTAACGTTATTAATGTAATTTATTAATATGTTGAAATTTACACACATCGATCTGTGAAAATTAATCATTTTAATCGATCTGTGAAAATTAATCATTTTAATCGATCTGTGAAAATTAATAAAGTCTCAGTCGTTCGTGAAGTTATTGGATGCCATGAAATTAGCAAATCTTCACAAGATACTTGTAATGTGTTGGATAAAATTTAAATAAAAGATATAATACATCTCATTAACTTTTTCACGTAAGTTTTATGTATCGACCGCGCATCGAGAATGATAGTTGAATTTGAACATGTACAGATCAATTACATAAAAATCTCTGGAGAATTCGTTGGGAGATTATTATTTAACTAATAATTAATAATAAGGTTACATTTTAGTATTAAATCGTTAAACGCTGTTTTACTTAGACCTCTGTATCTTATTTGTTTGATATGGTGGTATTATTAAACGTATTGTAATCTGTCTCTTTCACGGCAATATTTTCTTCAATTCTCTGATCGTTTGAATACAAATCTATAAATGTACGGTGAGTATCCTTATCGCCTCCCTAGTGAATCGCTTATATAGAGCACGACCAATTAGACCTCTGTATCTTATTTGTTTGATATGGTGGTATTATTAAACGTATTGTAATCTGTCTCTTTCACGGCAATATTTTCTTCAATTCTCTGATCGTTTGAATACAAATCTATAAATGTACGATGAGTATCCTTATCGCCTCCCTAGTGAATCGCTTATATAGAGCACGACCAATTAGACCTCTGTATCTTATTTGTTTGATATGGTGGTATTATTAAACGTATTATAATCTGTCTCTTTCACGGCAATATTTTCTTCAATTCTCTGATCGTTTGAATACAAATCTATAAATGTACGGTGAGTATCCTTATCGTCTCCCTAATGAATCGCTTATATAGAGCACGATCAATTAGACCTCTGTATCTTATTTGTTTGATATGGTGGTATTATTAAACGTATTATAATCTGTCTCTTTCACGGCAATATTTTCTTCAATTCTCTGATCGTTTGAATACAAATCTATAAATGTACGGTGAGTATCCTTATCGTCTCCCTAATGAATCGCTTATATAGAGCACGACCAATTAGACCTCTGTATCTTATTTGTTTGATATGGTGGTATTATTAAACGTATTATAATCTGTCTCTTTCACGGCAATATTTTCTTCAATTCTCTGATCGTTTGAATACAAATCTATAAATGTACGGTGAGTATCCTTATCGTCTCCCTAATGAATCGCTTATATAGAGCACGATCAATTAGACCTCTGTATCTTATTTGTTTGATATGGTGGTATTATTAAACGTATTATAATCTGTCTCTTTCACGGCAATATTTTCTTCAATTCTCTGATCGTTTGAATACAAATCTATAAATGTACGGTGAGTATCCTTACCGTCTCCCTAATGAATCGCTTATATAGAACACGACCAATTAGACCTCTGTATCTTATTTGTTTGATATGGTGGTATTATTAAACGTATTATAATCTGTCTCTTTCACGGCAATATTTTTTTCAATTCTCTCTTCTTTTTTTTTTTTTGAATATTCGAGATGATTAGATTATATTAGATCTCCGGTTGCCTTCAATGTGAGAATTATCAGAAAAGTGCTTTCACAAGTGGTTTTATTAATATTATCCTTTATTTCTCTAACTATCCTATTTTGTAAATATTTTAAAGAGGCCTCACTTCGAAAATCTACGATCTATCAGACGAAGTCAGATCTTGCATGATTGCATTAAAATGCAACTGCGCAACGACTATCAGCGTAAGATCGGAGACCGCTATGTGCACTCGCGGCTTATCTCCGTGACATAGCTGCTGCTGGCGTATTCTGTGGCTTTTATTATATGGCTGCTGAGAGTGGACAAAATTATGGGTTGCATACTTAACTATTGATTAAGTCGTGATTTCAGAGCGTGGATGATATTTGGTTTTAATATACAAATTGATGTTAAGATTGCGGTACCCTAGTTTGCGTGGTACAATGTCAGTGATTGATATTGAGTATGTCTTCCTTATTTAAAAGACAGATGCCACATCAGCTTACTTAAACATAATTGAGTTGCGTCACATTTTTTACCAAGACAGGTATATGAGACATGATGCAGCTTCTATTAGCTGATGCACTTGATGTTTGGGGAATTGGTTGGAACTGTCTATTGGTTAATAATTATAATTATGACCAGGATTACTTGCAACTTACATGGCTTAAAATCGTAATGAATGAATCTTTGGTAGTTGGTTACATTTTCAATCAATGTGTTTCAGTGTTTATACCGCTAACGATAAATTTTTATAACGACATATTTACATCAAGTACTTTGTGTTTAAATCGTCATCTTTTTTCTTTTTTTTCCTCTTATAAACATCACAATAAATGAAATAGAATTTTATCAAAGTTATTTATCCCAGCAAAGTAAACATTGGTTTTGTATTTACTTACTTTATTATACTTAAGCGAGAACTCTGCCATCAACTGTAAGGTTTAAGATTTTCCACATAGCTATGCACAAAAAAACTGTACATATTCTTGACTAATAATTTTACCCATTTTTCTCTTGGAAAACTTGTCCTGTACCACAAATTTGTTATCTTCTAACTTTGTTCTTCTGGTGTGTAATAAGGAGGTTGCCCTAAAGTCTAATAGATAGGTAATAGAGTTACTAAAATTTTAATATAAATACGCTATTAAATTAATACATTTATTAGAAATTAAATAAATACCGCCATCTAACGAGGAATCCTAAAATTATACAAATGTAGATGATAATGGAGTTACTAAAATTTTAATATAAAGACGTTATTAAATTTATACAAACTAAAATAAATCCCGCCATCTAACGGAGAATTATAAAACTACACATTTATAAAAGATATAGATGTCGCTATAAATTGATGAAATGTTAATATATAACAGTAATAGTTGTAGAGTTGTCTAATAATCTTAATGATCTTGATAATTATAGATGATGGCTCTAAGCTATAAAAATACAGTTTCTTTAAAATTTGTAAGGTAATTTTTGGGTAGTACACGCATAGACACGGTCTTGATACATTTTTGTTATATGTAAACATTAGGCGAACGTCAGTGACAATTCTAAAGAGATGTTTTCGAAGTGCTTTCGATTTAACGAGTAACGAGATAGAGAATTTTATAGGTTGTAAACTTGTCGCTGAATAGTATAATTAAGACGTAGTGTGTTACGAAACAATGAGACGATTATGGCTTATTCAAATACCTATCTTTCTGATAAATTCTATATACACTTTCATAATTAAATTACGTCTATTTTCCTTTCTTCAGCATCCCTCTCAATATTTAATGACAAAAGTGAAATGAGGCTATCGGCTATTCGCATCGAGAAGCGTACAATCACCGTATAATGTAATGTTCCTATTTAAGCTAACAAAGCTTATCTTAGAATAAACTATTTAACTTCAGTTACATCCGCGTTGCGATCGTCGTATAAGCGGAAAAAAATTAAGCGTGACTTCAAAAGTGAATAAATGCCGCACGCAGTACCATAAAACGACGCCCCCTTCCAATTGATCAGGAAACTAAAACAGGGTATTGTTAATAAAGAACCTTATTTAGAAGAGTCGAGTAGTAAAAGCTAAAAGCGACTCCGCACATGGCCGTCGGCGCGTAATTATATTTTTATTTTTCGCCTCATAAATGCGGAAGTCGAATCAGGAATCGACGGCTGAGGTCAATGACGTGTTTGTTACACGTTACGTCATTATTTTTGTTGACAGCTTTCTAATAAAGCGGAAAGGGGGAGAGATGTCGTGGAATAGAGGCAATTGTGTTCATTTTAGGTTCGATTACGCGAATACGATAATTGGAGTATGTGTGAATATAACGAATCTAAATAGGGTGTTTCGTAATAATGTTACACTTGAACGTTATAAGCTCGTATAAGGAAATAGTTTACTAGGACTGTGCTATATCTATAGCGTTATATTATATCCCTGTAAAGTGTAATAAACAACTATTTAAGATGATAACATATTAAAACACTTCACTTTCTCCATTAATGTATAATTTCCTACTAATTCGTTTATTATGAGACTCTTTTAACGTTATTATTTTATTGTTAAATCCTATATTTAATGTCAACGATATAAATACACTTTAATAATAGTTAAAGATCCAACTTTTATAATTTTATGTGTGTTCGCTGATAGCTTGAGTTCTAATGGATTGGTTTTGAGGTAGTATTCGTAGTCATATAAGTGATTTATTCTGGAAGGTTTTGATGTATAAAATATTAGTGTTGAGGTTACGGAGAGCGTGTCAATATTCATGAGGCGTGTCTCCGAATACAGGCTACCAGTAGAAAACGTTACAAATGGTAAAGATAGCAGCGGTGGTGGATCTTGGAAGTTCAACATCACAATTTCCACGCTGGCGAAAATGCTAACCAAAGCTAGTGAAAGAATATATGTAAAAACAACGTATTTAAAAAAATTACCACATACAATAATTTCAATTAAAAAAAATCCATTCATAATTGGTTTCACGTTTGACAACTGATGGCTAATGCAAGTTGGTATTTATCTCACTTTTTTAAGTTTTCTGTTTTTTTTATATTTAATGTTTATCTATTGTTGTTTGTATTTGAATACTAAGAGATTAATGACACAATAAGCCGCAATTAAGTCGAAAAAATTATGGCAAATACTTCGCAGTGAAAATGAAACCGTCTGGAAAATATTTAATTCAATGAACTTTTTCATAAAATAAAAAGTGAGCGACAAATATCTGAAACAATATTTAGTTCAAAGTTTGTTTCAATGGAATAAAAGTAAATAGTGAGAACCTCGCTTTCGTTAAAGTGCCCTTGTTTCCTGTTATTCACGAACATAAGGCTTTATGTCTATATCATTAATAAAAAAAATTTCAACTAAATTAAGAGTCGTTCAGTAATTTTGAAGCCAAATTTTATGTAAACCACAACTTGTTCAATACACGTTTAATGTAAATCACATCTTGTTCAACATAAATTTTAAGTAAACCACAGCTTATTCAATACAAATTTTATGTAAATCACAGTTAATTAATAAACTTTATGGGTATATGCCTTATTATCGACTAGCGTGCCAGTTCTGAAGCCAGAAGTAAATTATAACTCGAATTACTTTGAAAGTAATCAACTTTTTAATTTAACTTTCTTGAATTATATAGCTATAATATAGTTTAATTTTTGATATAACTTGTAAAGATCTTCACCGAAAAAAACTGAAAGTTCTTGATGTGATTCTTCTTTCTACCGATTATTTAGCTATCAATATAGAAGCCTGTTTGTTTTTACAATGATTCGTAAAATAGTTTATTTTTCTTAAACATTTTCAACGAAAACTTCCTTCCTTCATGCTTGGTGACAGTTGTCAGCCTCGGTTTTATGTGAATTTCCGTGGTCTTTCTCTCTATTCGCTCCCGTTTTAAGCTTTTATTTTTGTTCTGACATTTTCTAACAACAGTTTATTTAATACTAATTAATAAAAATGCGGTTTGCATTTTGATTTGCATGCGGTTTGTATTTTGGTTTTACCATCGATCTTTTATATACAAAATACGTTAACCTAATTGCCATAAATCAGTTACGTTAACATTGCGAAGGCGTCATCTTTTTCCCCAAAGTAATTGGAATGACCGGACTCGTCCAATATGTGACAAAACAATAACAAACACAGCGTAAACCGGGGGCCGTCGTAATTGCGCTTCTGTTTACGTCAGCTGCGTTATAAAATGCTCGAAAGCTCGTTGGATAGCGCTGTGGGCTTACGGAAAGCTCTGTTTAGAGCGGGGAACTTAATTACAAAATTTTTCATTTGCACGTATTAAGACAAAGTATTGTAATTTTTTTAAAAGATAAATTTTGTTACATAATGAAGTATATTTAAAATATTATTGGAATTTCAAACTTTCATGTTTCGCATAATATGAAATGTAAAAAGGTTTTCGTGCGCTCTAAATACCTAAATGCGAAGGACATAAATATCATTTGTATTAATCACCTCACCCCATCATATATATATATATATATATATATATATATATATATATATGTATATGTGTGATCAACATGACATTAAAAGTTAGCTTTAACAATTATATTACTGAAATTTCATTTTGATATAAATAATTTAATTAGTTAAGAATTACAAGCTAAATATTAATGGAAAGGAAAAACAATTATTAATATTACAAAAACTCAGTTTATTATAAAAACTCAGTTTTGTCAAAATACATCTATATCTCATGTAAATGTCCGCAATTGAATTAGTTGAGCGTGTTAATTAAATTTTTCAAAATAAGGTCAGATTTGACAAACCTTTGGAAAATATTATATACGCTTTTAGTCAAGAAACATATATATTTAAATACAAAGTATAAAATTCAAAGCAAAAGCTATAAAAATGATGATTATCGAAAATACATATGCTAACGTCACTGAAATTGCAATTTGTACCGAAAAAGTTCGAATGATTGAAAAGTAACAAACTTAATGAATAAGGAAAGGAACTACCGTAAAGAAAATTACCTTAAGGAAAACATGTTTTTTGATCCTGAAACAATTGTAGGTAAATTTTTAATAATTATAAGTACAAATATTATACTTGTGAATTAAAAATTGTCAAAAATTAATCTTAGAACAAAAGTACACAAATGATACATCATTAAAAAGAATATGCTACAACTTTTACACAGATTGTTTTTTCCATCACTTATAAAAGCAAAAAGAAAAACTTAGCAAAAAGAAAACTCCGTTAAATGTTAATTTTTCTCGGTACACATAAATAATGTTATATATTAATCATAATTACTATCTATCTAGACAATCGTGTAATTACTTATTATATTATCACATGAAATCCAAATAATGAAAATATTTCATAGGAAAATTTCGAAAATTGCAGTTTTAAATCATCAGTAATTTAATTGTTAAAGCTAACTTTGACCTGAAAAACAATTGATGAGAAAGAAAAAAGTGAAAGATTTTAAAAAGGAAAAACGGAACCCTTATAAGACCATTTACATATATGTCCGTATATCCATCACAGCCGTTTTCCCCAGAAAACTTTTAACGTAGAAACTTGGAATATTGTCATAATCTTAGGTAAAATTTAAAAATATTCGTTTGAAAATTTTAGGGAGCTTAAATTTGTATAATTTGTTTTTAATCGTTTGAAAGGATTAGCTATTAGGGTCTCAAAAATATTGTTTTCTATAATTTAGGTACTTATATTCAAAGATATATTGATAAATATGAAAAGAAAATATATTCTCCCCACCTCTCTTATTTTTTAAACTATTCAACCTAAAATTATGAAAAAAATGTGGGTTTTAGACGCCAAGGTTGTAGGAAAGCTACACCAATGATTCTAGATTTCATGATTTTTTTAAATATTTGTTTTTACCCTTACGAAAGAAATAGCAGGCAATGCACTTACATTTCTCTAGTTTCAAAGCTGATTTTCTCAGAAACCACGCCACCTAGGAACTTGAAAGTTGGCATCTAAATAATCCTATATGGGTTTTGCACCTATTTTACGTCTTATTATTAAAGAGTAGGTAAATAAAAGTCTTCATTTTTTTCACTACCATAATACAAGAACACAAAATACAGAAATATTTCGGGAGTAACAAAAATATTTTTTTCACAATTTTAAATTGAATATTTAAGCAGACTTTCTAAAATAAATGCAAAAATAATAGCATACCCACCCCTAATTTTTTAAAGTACCTAGCCAAAAATCACGAAAAAAACAGTATTGATAAAATCTGACTACGTGATTACAAGAAAACTACAGTGATTATCCTAGATCTCATATTTTTTTAAATATGCTCTATATTTTTAAACCTGTGAAAAATAGAGGGTGTAATATGTTCCATTATATTTACGTTGAAAAAAAATAATATCTGTAACTAGTTTTATAGAGTATTAGTTTACACTTAAATTGTTATAAGTGCCGAAATGTGAACGGAACCATCGTAGAGCGAGTTCTACTCGTGCGTAATGAATTTTTTTTATGTACCTGTAATGTATAAAACTCAAGTAGTTTTGATAGAAAATACTTGTTATGTTATAACCAAAGGCCTAAAACAGAAATACTTCAATCCTAAATCACTGCCTACCGTTTCTTCTGCCATCAAGCTGGTGGTACAAAAACCCTTTCTTGTCACTTCTGTATTGGTTTTGAAATACTCAGCCGCTCTGGATTTAAGAATCCTGAGAAATTAGTTAATTTGATTTTAATATATATCCATAATTTTAAGCTGATAAATAGTATAGGCACTATTTAAGATCGGTAATTTTTAGCAATATTATCACATGTCGATTCTCTAACTCACTGTACTGTCGCTAAACGTGTTAGAAAATATGTTTATTACGGGCTTTATACATATTTTGTTTACTTCCTTACGATCTAATTTCAGAGTATCGACAACATTCGGATGCACCACGTCATACTAAAGAGGCGAGCGTTCCGACGGAATGTTGAGTGGGACGTAACGTGCGCAACAGTCTGACGCGCTGAATGCATTTTACGGTTCAATGGACCTGTATAATATAGTTGTCGTTTGGATTGAGTCGTGGAAATGGATATCGCTGTACAATACTGCGGTGGGACAATCCAAAGTGTGCTGTGCTAGTCTCCATGACTAGTAGTGATCGGTTCAGGCCTACTTCTCTCAAATTACTAACAGCTATTTTTTACTTTACTTCAAACCGTGTTCAAGAAAAGAGTGTAGTTCTCAATTTGATGCTTGTGTATCTTTATTTACGTTCATTTATACAGTAAGTACTTCGGTAAAACTCATTTAAACTAAAAATGTTCACAATTATATGAAACTACGTGATGTAGTATTATTTATACTATCTTTAATTTCTTTACCACGACCTAGGTTTCGTTGTATTACAACATCTTCAGGTGGGCTATTAGCAAAGATTCTAATACAACGAAACCTAGGTCGTGGTAAAGAAATTAAAGATAGTAGAAATAATACTACATCACGTAGTTTCATTTAATTGTGAATAATGAATTTCTACAAAATTAACGCCAAATATATTCAATACTAAAAATGTTGCCAAGAAAATAAAACAGCATTTCCGT
Source organism: Druceiella hillmani (assembly GCA_039881145.1). Taxonomy (NCBI): domain Eukaryota; kingdom Metazoa; phylum Arthropoda; class Insecta; order Lepidoptera; family Hepialidae; genus Druceiella; species Druceiella hillmani. The sequence goes on along the minus strand of JAYKKI010000007.1, from coordinate 45,871,605 downwards.
AATATTTTTGACGAAAAAATCTTTTATAGCGTTTGATTTTTATTATTTAAACTGATTTGTCTGAGGCGGTTAAGGTTGATAGAAACAATATTTGAAGTAGGAGAATATATTTTAAAAATACTGTCAAACAAATAGAAGTTAATTATAATACTAAAGACGGACGGATTTTTTTTTTGTAGTGAATTATACTGATTTTTTGCCTTAACATATACTTTTGTTTTTTTTTACCCACCTATACTCTTGTAGACCTTATTTTTATACCTTTTTGAGACTTTTTCGATATAATTCTTTCATACATTAATTTTATGTATTTTTAACATTTTATCTTTAGCAAGCCTGAGTACTAGTTCTTTACCAGAATTTATTACGCTTTGCTGTCCCTGATTCAGCTTTTGATACTGGGTGACAAATTCGTGTCCCATATTGTGTGGAAAAACATTTGCGTCACATAAATAATATCTCACATTCATAAGATTTTTTTTAATTGCAACGGAAGACAAGCAAACATACTGAATACTTCAATTTATAATATACGCTTAGAAATTCAGCGAAAATTAATTTTTTTCAATAACTAAATAATAAATGTCAAATAATTAGAAATAAATTGTAATGAAACAAGAAATATCTTTTTACAGCTCTATACCTGAAAAAGAAAAAAAATCGAACACTTCTAGGATCACTCTCGTATCCGTTCGCGTGTCACGGTCGTTTTTCTCAAAAACCGTTTGATGAAGAAAATTGAAATTTAACACCGTGATAAAGAGACATGTTTCAATAGTAAAACTTATACATATTTTTTTCCATATAATGTGTGGGATATCTATAGAAGAAACAAGTCATAAGAATTCGAAAACTATTTTTTTTTTGGAATTTTATGTAGAAAAGTTTTGAAGATATTGATGAAAATGTCCACAAAAATATGTCTTTCACTTTACCCTCTCTGAAATTTCTGAAATCATACTTATTTTAAAAAACTGCATCACTAGAAATTTACCTAGACTTTATCGAAAAACTTTAAAAACGATTAAAAACTCATAATTTTTTAAGGAATTCACAATATTTTGGCCTGTGAAAAATATTCTAGGTAATTTAATCTACATAGTGAAAAATCCCCACTAATATTATGAATACTAAAGTGAGTTTATCTTTCTGTTTGTTTGTTATATATTCACGGATAAACTAGATAACGACGGGAAATAGATTGACATCCAGAAAAGGATATAGGATATATGAGGTTATCATAAACTTAATATAGCGAATGATCCAAGATGGCGGGTCACTGTTTTATTCAGAACCGTCCTTGACATGTGATTGGTAAGTCGAATACACCTGACTTCAAGCAAAAATAAAGCTTCTTAATGTGTAGTTTTTACCAAGTATCGCACTACTCAATACGAATCTCAATACAATACAAAACTCAATACAATCAATACAAAGTATGCCACTACTAGACTCTTCAACAGCGCACTCACTGCACAGTGATCTATACAAAGTTCAAAATGGCGCGATCGCAAGCCAAAATCCGTTCGTGAATGTTAATATCGTCTACAACTTTAGCGAACTGACGTGATGCGATCGATTTCTACTTGTAAATAGTTTGAAACCGCTAGTAACGAACAGACTGACGTTCCAAACGGCGTGGTTCGCAAGCCAAAATCTCAAAAACACCTCTAATTTCTGTCGAATATGTGCCACGAGAACGTAGTAACTTCATAAACATTTTTGTTTCATATTTTAAGTTATTTTTTATTAAAAAGTAAATGAAACTGCATTATGTAGTATTATATGTACTTTATTTAACTTCTTTACCACGACCTAGATTTCGTTCTATTACAACATCTTCACGAGGATAATTTGAAGAGATCTCTCCTCTACCTCTGTCTCTTCAAATCGCCTACTATAAAGATGTTGTCATACGATGAAACCTAGGTCATGGTTAAGAAGTTAAATATAGTAGATATAATACTGCATCACGTAGTTTCATTTACTTGTTAATAAAAATTAAGTGATAATGAATTCCTACAAACTTAACGCCAAATACATTCAATATTTCAGTTTATAAAAATGGATATAAATACAAGCAGGTGATCGGATGGCAAGAGGTATGGTGCTGTGGAGCGATCTTGATAATGTCCACACATCCATTTGGAGCCGCGCCGAATGGATGTGCTCCGAATGGCGTGCCTGTCAGAGACAAACTATGACACGCGTACAGTCACACACTGGTACCATAGCTTTCGCATACGGTGCCATGTAGTGAGAGGGGGTGCGCACATAGCGATCTACGCGATCCAAGCGGGCATATACGTGACGGCACACATCGTTGATGGACGTCTGCATTTACTGTGTTTTCCAACGCAACGAATTTCCAGGTCATTAAAATTGTCATAGTAACTTCAAATCTTTATATTCTCAATATAACAATATAATAATTGATTTTAAAATAACGTCTGTGGAATATTACATTCTATAATAAATATATTGTTACGCGGACGAAGTCGCGGGTAACAGCTAGTAATATTAACAGCTAGTAATATTAACAGCTAGTTTAAAAGTTTAAAAGAAATCATATAATATCCTCAAATGTTTATATATGCCTAAATGTGCCCAGTGCCTTCGTAGTGTGAGGTCTACTTATAACTGACAGGTTTTAATTTTACGCTAAAGAAAATCTCCCCATTGATATGATTGTTTTGAAATTGTGCGAAATCTTGGCTATAAATATTGTATATAATTCTTCAATATTTTATTAAAGTGTTAGCAACTTTATTTTACGAGTCACTTATGAGTTCACATTCACCATCTTGCTCAATTTACGGACAACTTCGCAATTCCTAACGGAACATACGAGTATAGGTGTACACTATTTCGACGCTTATTGTTGAAAAAGCACCAGACTAAGCCGTTAGAAAACAATTAAGTTCTTACGTTAAATCCGTAGGAAACAATAGCGTATCGCTAACTCTACTCCGACTTAAAGATGTTAACTGCTCGTTAAATATTAACAATCATTAAGTTAAGTTAGTTTTAAGGTACGGCCGCTATCCGGGGAAGTGCGTCACCGCTCGAGCCGCGCTTTCGTCGCGTTATTGCGTCGGTTCTTGTAAAACGTATTATTCTTACTTGAAGCGTGAAATTAACTCGGGGTCTTAATAAAAATGCTGTTAAAAGCTCACGCAGCCCCGGGCTGGTTGTTTACTCTTGTATTATGACTGGTGAATTTTGTGTTAATTCAAGATTATTTGTGTGAGGTTCTTTTTTGTTTTTGAATTAAAAAGTTGGAGGCCGTCCCGGATTTGTGACGGTTAATTGTAAAAGTCTGCGTAATAATGATAAAAGCTGTGTCTCTTAGAGAAGGGCGGTTTTTGAATGTTATAAATTTACAAAAGTTTGTTAAGTGTCGTAGTCATTGAATACAAGGAAAATTATTTCAGCGCATTTTATATCAAGATTATTGTGAATTTTTCATATATGATTTACTGTATTAATTTATATATAATTCTGGAAATAGTATAACATAATTTAATACTCAATGCAGTGCTTGAGAAAAAGTTTAATCTGTAAATCTCGTTTAGAATAGAAGCGAACTGTTTTCAATATTTAGACTAATACAGGTATTTAAATAAATGTTTATTTACACCATTATCTTCTGTCACTAGTAAGCAAATCTTAAAATAGACTTTTTGAAGAGTATTGTTTTAATATATCGATAACTACTTTAAAAATTAATTGCGTGCTTATAATAAAGTAGAAATAAAAAAAAAACAAATAAATGAACAAAATTTTGTCACTTAGTCTGCACCTCGATAACTATTTGTCGAGAGTAGATATGTGGAGACAATTATAAATTTTTGGGCAAAAAATATGAGCCCAAAGAAGGGCATATAAATATAAAGCACAGAAGATAGAGAAGTGAAATGAAAAAGAAGTTAACAGGACAAAATAAGCCAGTAAGGTCTTCTCGGGTGCTACTCCTAAAACCGCTTTGACTAGGAGACAATGAGAAATGTTTCTATTCTGGAGATCACTAAGGAAACACTTTAAGTAGACAGAAGATGGAAATTTGCGTGTTTTACGTTCAAAATTGAATCTCAAAACTACTTTAACTTTTTATGCAACAGTCTCGTTAGCAAAGCTATAGAAAATATGTAAAAATTATAAATGAGTCCAAACGGTTCATTATAATACATCAACAACATTTTCTATATTTTCCACTGCTTTCGCTTGCGCCGTTATATATTTTTTACTATATAATTTTCTATAAAAGCTAGTTCCTAACATTGATAACATTTATTACAACATTTAATACATTAAATTTTAGTTCAAACGGCATGCCGAAAATCTGCAAAAGAGGACATGGGTTGTTGACTTTTCCTAAATTTGCTACTTTTCGTAAAATATCATGAAAAAATAACTAAAACTATTATTGAAAAAATTATAAAAATTTATTAAAAGTAAGCAAATTATGAGCTTCTATATTTATTGGTAGGAATAGAGTTGGCTATATCTTTGTTTCATTCGCTCTCGTAGAATAAAATGACCATTACTAAAAATGTCGTCACCATTCAATATTGCTATCCTTGTCGAAACGTTATATTTGAACATTTTTAATCTTGAAATAAAGATTTAAGAAATAAAAAAGTACAGCATAATCAAGTACCCAAATATTCTAAAACAAGGAACTTTGTGACTTATATTTTCTAAAGTTTAATTGAAACTTATCTCACAAGTATTATTATGAATTAATTTTACTTTGAAAGTTGAAGTTTCTTTAAGGAAAACAAGACGAATTATTGAAATTTGTTGAATACCTGCTATTATCAACGACATCGACCGCTTAAAAATTTATTCAAGACTGTGTAGTAAGAATATAAAGATTATATAAATTGATAATTTTATGAAGAAGTTCTCTAAGAAAACCTTTGTCATTAAGGTTCCTTACCTCGAAAAGAAAACAAAGAACCTTTGCAAAATCACTCGCGTCCTTTCTTCGTGTATATTTTAACACAGCCGTTTTTTTTTGTTTGACATACAAATTTTGAATTTGGTAGTTTTGAAGCTTATTGACAGCCTAGTTAGCAATAGTTAAAAATGTAAAAAATATTTGTTTGAGAATCTTGGATTTGGGAAGTTCGGTATCACAAAAAAATGTATTTCTGTTCTTGGTGGTATACCCTAGCCTTTCATTGAAAATGTTCAAAAAAGATCTATCCCCGAAAATACTAAAGTCAAAATTGTAAAAAATAGGTTTACTGGTAAGGCTTTTATGTACTTTTTTTTTGCCACGACCTAGGTTTCGTTATATTACAGCTAATAACCCACCTGAAGATGTTATAATACAACGAAATCTAGGTCGTGGTAAAGAACTTAAAGAAAGTAGAAATAATACTACGTCACGTAGTTTCATTTAATTGTGAATAATGATATCAATCAAGGTGTCATTCAATAGCTGCAACTTCTTTAGTCTCTGTAATGAAGGAACGAAGAAATTGTTTTAATGTAATGTTATAAATTTATTAACCGACATGAACCATTAAAGAAGTTTCACTTCATCTGTGAGCTTATTTTAGTCTCTGACCTTCTTTTGCTATACACGGGTAAATGAAAATAAGAAAATTAAATGTGAACTCAGAACATATTTAGGTAAAATACGCCTTTCGTTTTTTTGCCTTCTTTCTCATAAAGGTCCCTACTATTGGTTGAGCGCAAAAAAATCTACAAAACACAAGAGGGGCCGATAAAGCGGCGCATTATATCAAAAGTTATGACCGAACAAACATAAAAAATTGTGAGCTACCCCATTTTTTGACGTCGGTTTATAATAAAACCTATTAAACCCAAGTGGCATCTGCCAAAACATGGTGACATCCTGGAGTGTGTTAGCCATTCTCCTGACATTGACCCAGATAGGGCCCTAAAGCTCTGTCGTGTCGCGGCTTAAAATTACTCAATGACGAAAAAAAATATTTATACGTACATCCGTATACGCCTGCAGGGCTGGCACTTCGTTGAATTTAAATAAATACGTTTATTTTAATTTAGTAAGTACACTTCAAAGATAGATTCGCTCATTATTAATAGTGTCAACGTTCTTTTGGAATATAATTATAGCATATTTAGTTATGTGTAAATGTATCTTATAATTTGCTTGTTTACTTTTTCTTTTCAAATAATATATTGTCATCAAAGTTAAATAATAAAGAAGTTATGGTAAAAATACCAATATTGGTATATGTGAATAATATTACCTATGTATACATGTATATATTTAACACGCTCAAGTTATTTAGTACACAATGGTAATGTAATAAAGAACATAACAATTAATTTCTCTAGTATTTCTCAGTTTTTTCCTCTTTTTCAAATACAATAATAATGAGTTTATGTTACTAAAGCACCATAGGTGCCAATGCGATCTTTTGTAAAATGGCAAAATTTCATTTATACATTGTAAAAGCATACGTCAAAAATATCAAAGTTTTTTATGCACCGTAATTCCTTAAGTTTTTTAAAATAAACATCGTATTGTAACAATGTTATACTAGCTGACCCGTGCGAAGTCTTCGCACTATATCGCCATCTAGCGTGTTCCAAGTATACAATTTGGCTAAGATATTTGATGTGTCGCCCACAGATGGCGCTCATGCCAATTGTTATAAAAATTAATTTTTTTATTAACAAAAAGATTTTTTTCGAATTTTTTTAGATTTTTCGCCCAAAGTAGAAAACATAAGCTTTAAGTGGGTATTTTTTTTATTTTTTTTGGTGCAGTAGTTAAAGAGATCGAGCCGCTCGACCAAAAAACACCTTTTAGAAATAATATATTTAGATTGTACAATTATGATAATAATAATATAAATTAATTTTCTTTTATTTAAGTATTCTATGTCCCGCCGACTTCGATGCTTTATTTTTCTAATATTTTATTCTAACTGTTGCTCGCCGCTTCACCCGAAGAAGCAAAAACTTTTTTTTTCAGAACTAGTACTATAGTATGTAATTGCGATGTAAATATTATTTTGAACATAGGTTGCAAGACTTTACTTTTAAGTTTTAACATTCATTGTGTTATAACGTATAGGCGAGATCTTTAAATCTAGTTATTACTAGATCTAAATACTGCTTACGACAAGTGAGTCGCACCAATTCGTGATTATATCATTTAAACGAATTTAAGTCATATTTGATGGTGACAGGATACATTTTACAAATGATTTTAGCATACAGAAAAACTTTGCTCTCTTAGATTCTAAATTTGTATTGATTACAATTTTGCTATATGCATCGTAGTGGGGTGGTCATCTGGCTAACACGTGAATCGTGTCGTGCTACGGGATACTTTTAGTTGTTTAATTGCACCTAATAAAGAGGCGCAGACCCTTTTGTCGGCTTACCACCTTTTATTCACAATTATGTCTACACGTTATATTTGTAAAACTTAATTTTAAAAGAATATTATGAAGAGCTGTAAAAATTCTGTCTTCAAAATCCAGCAAATTGGGACAATACGTGTTATAAATAGTATTCTACAGACGTTTAGACTATTAGGGAAAGACGTGTCATAATAGTTTTAAAATCTTTGCTAATATCCTACCTGAAGATGTTGTAATACAACGAAACCTAGAGTAGAAATAATAGTATAGTAGAAATAATACTACATCACGTAGTTTCATTTAATTGTGAGTTTTAAATTTGTTTAACTAATACGAAATTAGTGCAACAAATGATACTGCAAAATGCAAATTATTTGAATATAATATGAAGTTGAATGTTTAGATAGCAATTTCTATATACGTGTGGTTATTTCGTAACACATTGTGCTGCTGTGCGGTACGTGGGGCAAATTTTGCGATGACTAAAATACCATTCAATGATTAACCCATGAATTTTGCATATTAAGTAAAATATGTTTCACTTCTTTTAAAAATTATATAAATAGCCACGATTATTACATTATTATTTAATGTTTTTTTAGTAGCATGTAAATGATAGTGTAATTATATAAAACCTATCTTATAAGCATATAAATGTCTTATATATAAGATTTATCCCATCTATATGCAAAATTTAATTGAAATTCATTACGTCATTTAAGCGTTAAAAACAAATCAGTAATTAAATAAATTTTCATTTTTATGATATTCGATACATGCCTTGAGTGAAAAATTAATTTCCTCCAAGATTACAATTTTTCTGAACAACTCTGTGGATTAAGATATGTAATTGTCATTCATTATAGTAAGAAACAGATATCAATTTAAAAATTATATTTATGTTTCAGATTTTATATATATTTAAGGAACTTTTAAACTTCTGTAAATATTTTTCTCTCATATAATTCCAAATTCCTAAAATTACGCTAATTATTTTAGGGCTATGTTGCTAAAAATGTTCTCCATATATATTCTCTGTCATGCGACAGCCCTGTTCCTTCGGCGACCAGTTCACACGCTCCGAAGTGTGGTGACGCTACTGTACCCTGACTTGAGCCCCTGATGCTTAGTAGCGCCCTCATTCAACGCTTTTATCGAGGTATTATTAGTATCGGAAACACGTGGTTTTCTGCGAACCGGTATATGTTCTAAATTATCTGCTTATTTTATTCGATTTCATTGTTTTCGCAAGTTTCATTTAATTTAATTGAAGGATAAGTATTTAAATGGATAAAAATAGGGAGGATAAGTTTTATTTTAAATGCTCACTTCTGCTTATTTTATTCAATTTCATTGTTTTCGCAATTGGAGGATAAGTGTTTAAATGGATAAAAAAGAGAGGAGAAGTTTTATTTTAAAGGCTCACCTCCGCTTATTTTATTCAATTTCATTGTTTTCGCAAGTTTCATTTAATTTCATTGAAGGATAAGTATTTAAATGGATAAAAATAGGGAGGAGAAGTTTTATTTTAAAGGCTCACCTCTGCTTATTTTATTCAATTTCATTGTTTTCGCAATTGGAGGATTAGTGTTTAAATGGATAAAAATAGGGAGGAGAAGTTTTATTTTAAAGGCTCACCTCCGCTTATTTTATTAAATTTCATTGTTTTCGCAAGTTTCATTTAATTTAATTGAAGGATAAGTATTTAAATGGATAAATTATATTACTAAATATATACTATTACTAATTATATACTATATTTTATTTTAAAGGCTCGATTCGATCTATATTTATTCTTTGCATTTCTTTTTTGTAATGCAAAATATTCGAAAAGGTTGAGGTCGATAAAGAACGAAAGTAATTATTATAAAATACTTCGACGCATCATTCATTGCAGTAGTTTTGTTTATGAATATCACAATCAAAGTCGTTTGCGGTCGATCATACAGTCGATCTCCCTCATCCAATTGTTGTTGAGACGATGTTTAAAAAGTGTTTTCGCGTAGGTTCGTTTGCATATTTATTAAAATTTTAAAAAAATCACAATATAATTAACTAACAAAATAATTAAAAACGTTATAAAGACGTAACAAAAATAATTAATATCAGTTATAAATAAATAACAGATTAATTAAAATATACTAAAATTTCGAATAGAGTAAAATTTTCAAATAGAGGACACCATAATATGAAATAATACAAATAAACTAGTCGTGTAATAATTTTCCTAAATATACGGTTTATTTTTGAGATTTAAATCAAACGAACAAATGAATGGATAAATATTAAATAGGTAAAAATAAATTTGACATAAAATGAGGAGAATTTACTAACCGTATTAACGATAACCTCATTAAAACAATTTGTATCATATATTGAATCAATGACGTCTATATTTACCACAAAGTAATATCTATTTATCTTTATTGTTTATTTTATCTAAGAAGTTACCTACACTTTTACGCACTTTACCGGTATGCAACAAAGCATTACGCACAACACAGACAACTGACAATAATTGGAGAAAGTTATACATCATCATATATATTAATACGCTAAGGTTTTAAGATGTTACTCTCCCTTTTTAGAAAAAACCTCACAACTAATCCATATAAATTATATATCATTTTATAGATAATTGCTTGCTCTACCGGCATCCACAACTAAAAAATTTATTATTGCTATTGTTTTTGCAAATTAATTAATTATTAAAATTATATACATAAAACAGCAATGCTGCCATCTAACGGCTCAACGTCAATATGATTGATTTTTGTTTAATTTCAAATCCACTCACGTATAAATAAAGTGGCGCTTTAGCTCAATGCTTTTGATACTTGCGCCTCTATATGTCAATTTTAGTAAAATATTTGTTTGATCTGTCATCTGAGCTTCATAATGGAATAAATAATAATGCGAAGACTTCGCACGGGTCACGCTAGTGTTATATATAATACTTTAACGCAGGCGTACTTCAAAAATGGCCTTGGAATATAACCGACTCTCACCGATCCGAATGTTACGATTAAACAAGAACTAATAGAGAAAAGGATAGAACATACGATGGAAATAAATCGGCTGCATGCACAGCAATAAATCGGTTGCATGCATCTCTTGAAATAAAAAACAACAGCACAAAAGCCGGTAGTTGTCGGCCGCCGGCTCACCATACAAAAAAAGTCTTTCGCCTAAATTACACGTTACCAGAACTCAGCCCGTATATAACTCAGCGCGGAAGATATTTAATAATTTATTAAAAAATAATCAATAAATAGTTTATTAAATTAAGGATTATAAAATAATCAATAAATTGTTTATTAAATTTTAAACAATAATAAAAATAATGATATCAGTAATATATAAAGAGTTTCGGTTACAACAGATTTAATTAAAATGTATCTACAACTCGAATATAATAAAACCTTAAAACAAAACAGGTACCGTATGCCAATATTAAATATCCTCTCAAATAAGATAATATATTTTGATATGGAATAACTTTAGTATTTCCGGCTTAAAAATTTTCTCTTAACCCTCTCAATACTGCAATAAAATCACTGGGAAAACAAGTATACACTAGCAAAAGTGAATTTTCACATTTTCCTTTATTTAATTGAAAGGAAACTTTCTTCTGGATAATTACGAGAATACAAATTGTTAATATTAAACAGAAAAGAACTAAGAAGAAAAATACGTAAAAGACATTCGATATTTTATTCATGAAACCGTTTTCAGTAATCTAAACACTTTAAATTGTTTTTTTTTATTATATTAATCGTGAGTGACATTTACAGATGTTAAAGATGAAGTTTGTTTTTTATACGATCGTCCTTGGATTTAAGAAGAAAGATAAAGAAAACAAAGAAGCAAATAAGCTGATGCCATCATATGATGACATGGACAAGAAATGAGTTAATGAATTTCAACTCGGAGGTCCTTTTAAACACTAGGTACAAAATAGCAACACTCTCCATGGGCTTATCCGTCAACGAATTAAACTCAATCAACTTTCGCCCCGCGCCTTTCATAAATGCATATTGGTAATATTCATCCGAGCTTATAAACCTGCCGGAATGGAAGAAGGGACTGAATTTACGACATTTGAAACCAACTGGTTTGTCTCGCCAATACAACTTGAGTTACGTTTTCTCATTACCGACTTTGCACTGTGATATAGAAAGTCACGAAACTGATTGCTTGCTGTGTCTGTAAAGCATAAATGTTTATGTCAAAAAAATTACAATTTGTGGAGAAGAGTTCACTTTCAGCTGATTCAATATCTGTTACATGTTCCTGACGATATTTCTTCTGGACCTCGTCGGATATAACATTTTATGCTTGGGAACAAAATATTATTTGATATCACATATCTTCAAAATTGACTAGGGCATAGACATATATTTCATATACAGCGTGCACGAACGGCTTCGAATATGAATGTCCACACTATTTTTTCAGTATTTTCAGTTCATGCCTCATTAATTATGAATCCTTAATTATGGTACATGAATATATTATAGTATATAGTAAATCATGTTCACTTTATTTACCGTATGTTATAAACCCTACTAATGTAATAAAAACGAAATGTTGCAAGTTTATTTGTTTGTGTTTCGTTCTTTAATGGAAAAAGGGACTTCAATAAAATCTCGCATATAATAATATACAAGCTATATTGAAATATACTATATACTAGCTGTTTCCCGCGGTTTCGCTAGCGTGGAATTATCATTACTTAAAGTAAAAGGTATTTTATATATTCTCTATGTAACATCTCATTTTAACCCAAATATCATGAAATCGATTGAACAGTTGAGCCATAAATGTGGAATAAAGAAACTTATTTAAATATTTATTATATTAGTTGGGATAAGTTAGAAAGAAGTTACATTTCAAAACACGCACAAGGGTCATTTACCTGTCATTGGGGAATTTTCCTTTCCTAAAAGATTTTTTCCTTAAATAGAATGTGGGAAAAGGAGCGTTAATTCATTCATACTTAAGAGTTTAAATATGCCATCACTCTTACTAACAAAATACTTTATAGTATGATAAATAGTTAAACAGGTACTTTAAGTATGTAACTTATACTCAAATAAAATCTTTTAATAATAAATAATAAAAAATAAGTTAATTATATCACCTTGCATACAAACTTTCAGCCCCCATTTTAAGGACTGATTTTTTAAAGTAGCCTACGTCTTATTCCAGGTCATTGTCTATCTGTATGCGATTTCCTACAGTTCCATGCAGTATTTAAAGTATTTATTGCTTGATTGACGATCAAACATACAAACAAATAAATAAACAAACATATATACAAACTTTCACATTTATAATATTAGTATGATATTATTACGCTATCATTTAAAGCAGCAGAGCAGAGAAAATAAACTTTTAAAAATATATTACCCCCGCGTGAAAAACTAATTGCTCAGCCCATTAATTTCATTTTTAAAAGTAGTGGAAGATGTTCCGTTCATCACGCCAAATTTACTGCACGCCATTTTAGTTCAGACTACCATCCTATAATTCACTCGGCGCGCCACACTGACCAAAGAGTCACATCTGGCAAATTATGATCAAAATAGCAATTATCTCGTGAGTACATAACTAGGATGTGTATATATATATGTACATATTTCTTTGAAAAAAAAAGTTTTAAAGAAAATTTTTTTTATTTCCTAATCCACACAAATGTTTAACCTTTTACTGACGGTATTTTGATTCGTTTTTAATTTATTTTTCTTACATTCTCTTTGTATTAAATCACTAGTTTGCATTGTGATAGTTTGAAAATAATAATATCCTCGGCTGTTTGATCCGCCTTGTCGGGAATTTACGAGTAACATTTATACTTAACAATGTGTTTTTATACTCTTTCTGGAATTTCATTTATTTTGTCATTGTAAATAGGCAGCACAATGTAAACAAGAATACTGTTTTATTTTGTTATTTTCATTGCTCTTTGTTCTATACTGTTTTATTCTGTTTCGTTTCTATACTGTTTTAGTTTTTTATTTTCTCTGGCTGCATTTTCGCAGTGATTAATTAATGAAAACATCTGGTAAAATGTATTGCAGATTCTGTAACACATGGTTTGAATTTGTTTGAAAAGATACGTGTCAATAATAATGGATCTCTTACAAATCCCCGAGAGATATTTTACTCGAACATTGCTTTTTATTCAACTCGGATTTAAATAATATTTATAGTAAATTATTTTCTGCTTTTCCACTATTTGCGTTAAAAACAATCACACGATCGGCGACGACATGTTATACTTATTTAAAACATCAGCTATACGTACGTCAATGTACTTTAATTGTACGTTTTCAATTGGTCCACTTAATTAAATTACCACATGTCGATGGCTGACCGATATAAAAAATTGCAATAAACTCTGTACGTACAGCAACAAAATAACACAGTATGACAATTTATCTATGGCCTACTAATTACATACTGATTTAATTACTGTATTAAAATTAAATTACTGTATTTAATAAATTACCAAATAAGAGAGGAATGAGATAAGATGGGAAATTTGTATACAAATAAGTAATTAGTGTACCAATAGTTTTTTCCCACAAATTTTAATTGTGTGGTTAGAAAATGCGTTTCAAATGGTTGAGTGCGATTTATTCTACAGTTTAGCACGCGAATAAATTTGCATACAAAATAAAGATTTATTTATTATTTAAAAATTTGACAATAAGTGTGGGTAGAGACTTTAAGTCGGATCGCAGGAATTTTAAAAATATTGAAAAGAATACTCAAAATAAACAAAACGTGATTGAGAGATTCGGTTAAAATGTCACGTGAACTCAGACGGTCGTTTTCTGAAGCCAAAGAGATTGCGAAGACATGCATTTTTTCGTCCAGTCTCAACATCAGGTGTAATTTTCGTCTGCAGAGTAAAACGCATCTAAATATACATAGTACTTATTATAGAAAGTATAGGTTTGTTCGACTAAAAGTTGTTTCTCATATTCGTTTTCAGCGAGCAACCATTTTTTTTATTTTTTCAAGTGAGTGTTAACCGCCTTCCACAGTGAGTGGAGTAGAACCCCATTACACATTATTTTGCATTTTTTTCTTTTTACGGTGTACACACAAACAACACCTGGAGCTCGTCAAAGTTAAGTATGGGATCTGTGGCATTGATTATATGTTATGCCATCATGTTAGAGAGTAAAAAAATAATTTTATATTGGCGGTTCGCTGCCCCGTTCGCGTAATAGTCGGTTTCAGTAGCCAGTCCTACGCTAATTATCTTGAATATAATATATATATATATATATATATATATATATATATATATATATATATATATATATATATATATATATATCTGTCCAAAGTTACAATATACAGAAGGCCAGGCCAGAAAATATTTTTTTTATTATTTAATTTAAAACATTATCAAGCCGTCCGGAAGTGCCATTTTATTTGTCTATTTTAGGAAATACTTTATTAAAATAACGATGAGGTTTATGATGCATAGATGCGTGGGCATAGAGGCTTCGTTTTAGTAACGATGAAAATAACGTAATTATCAGTAAACACTTGTCAAATCGCCCAAAATAGTTGTATTATCAAAAGGGGGAGAATTAAAAAGAAATATTAGAAACCTCCGGTACGTTAATAGTGCCAAAGACATTTGGTGGGCTTTTCATGGTAAAAGTCTACGAGAAAATTCATTATATTTTTTTACGTTATTTTATTCATACTATATACGTAAGGATGTATGGTTTAAATTAAAAAAGGGCGGACAAGATGAAAAGTAAGCAAGAATACCTCATACATAACAAAGATACCATCTTTATTGCGTCGACTGAAGCTCTCGCGGTTTCATTATCTCACTGTTCACTCTCCTGAATTATTTTGATTAAAGGTAAGAGTATATTTGGTTTTTCCACTGTGCGCAAAAAAATGATGAAATATAATCTAATATAGACGCATTCTTATGGGAAATCTTGGGAAAAATCTTGCAGTTAGGAATATTTAAACTTATGAATAATTTAACCGTGTCAATTTCAAGATTCTTCTGCGCCTATCTGATTCGACAATTCTTGAAACCGACGTGGTATAATTTTTCATGTAAAATAAGAATAAGTTGTATATTTTATTCATTTTACATACAGCTGGAAATGTAGAAAGCTTTGATATGGTAGATGCTACTCATATTTGGTGGTTCGTTTTAAATGCCTTTATATATTGCATTCGTTGGCGAATACTTAAACATTTTCACGCTTAAACATTCCTTTGAACTTTCAAAAAATACAAAGAAACATTATATTATTATAAATTATCAACATGATCACAAACATGATCACATTACAATTATATGTAATTATGCAAGCCAATCAATTTTAATTTTACCTTTAGGAACAGATTTAAAAATTGTTTGTTCATAAACATTTCAATAATAATTTATTCCATCGGCTTCAGAATGACCACTTTCTTACAAAACTTTATTTTCTGACGAATTATAAAGGTACCAAACATTTAAAAGGTAATAAGGTAGCACTGTCGTAAAACCGACCAAGTGAATGTCGTAACACGTACAAAGTAAGGTTCCTTAGCTGTCTAGATCTCTTAAATTTATTGATGAAAGTAAGACGAAATAATTTAATTAGAAAATTATAATCAAATACCTAGTACACTGAGTTTTTTCAGAATTTTCAAATTCATGAAATGAAAATGGTTGTAATGGTTGAAAAATTAGGGGGACTGCCCATCCCCTATCTCCCTTCCCCATTGCATGTCATTTTGGGGTTTAACATTTACCGAACCATGCTTAAAATGTAAATAGGTATAACTTCAATATTATTAAAAAATAGCTCCCATTTCGTCGGTTTACGTATGTCATATTTTAATTAATTTTATTGCAAATAATTGAAACCAATATATGAAGAATTTACTTGCACGCAAAGATTTAAAATTGTAGAAGCTTCAAGGATGTGGCAGACAAGGACAGACAGGCGGAAAGACGTAACGTCCGTTTTTACCATTTGACTGCGGAACTGTAATAAAAACATGATCCAAAATTAATGGCTTCGAGCTTAGAACTTGGAAGGATATTTTAATAATCAACTTTTGCCCGTAATTGGGAAAAGGCCTTGTATCATTTAAGACAAAATAAATAATTACTTCCAATTCATTATAATGAAAAAAGCATTAAAAGAACCGCAATACCATAATATCTTCATTTTCGTTAGTATAAATTTTGTTGAATCATTGAAACTTGAAATTTTATACTAGGGATCGCTAGAATAAACTTTTAGATATTAATTAGTTTAAATGATTGGAGATTTATCTTGAGCAATCGCCAGAATAATTTAACATTTAAAGCTCTGTTCAAAAGCTCTCGTCTATTGTAAATTGGGAATAAATTCATTCATTTTATATCTATGTTAGGTAATTTACATTCCTACTTTGGAGATACTTCCAAAAAAATTTGTTCAATTTCTTTATTCTATAACTTATGAATACCTTCATTACATATTTCCTCGCTTTTCATTTTGGTCATGGCTAGATATAATTGTGAGAAGAGTATTGCATCTGACCCTGCATTTACCCAATATTTTTTGTTTGTAACTATCGATGTTAATTTTTTTTCCTTTTTTGTCACCACCACTATTTTATAAACTGCATGCTCGTACTATATATAGGAATACGATTGAGTACTTAATTAAGTACTGGAGCATTTCACTAGCTTCACTTGTCCACTTATTCAAATTCCGACTTTAGAAACCAGATCGTAGAATGTTAGAGTGGTAACATTGTTGCAAATGACAAGAAAAACGGGAAAACACCACTATTTAATAACAAGAAGTCTGTTACAGGACCAGCCAAGGCATAATCACCCTCAATAACCAATTATTAAAAGTGTAGATGCTTGTAGATGTCCCGAAAGTGACCTATTCGGTGTGGTCGGTACGAAAAGGCGCTGAATTTATTAGAACGCTGATCTCCCTTCACGGTACGAACAGCAGCCGTTATTCAGCACGATCAATCACTGCCCGCGACTGCCGCGTCGTTGGTCTACTGCATCGATTAGGGTCACTGTGGTGAATTGAGCACATATTTGGGTAGATTAATACGCAGAGCTCTGATGATCGTATTAATTAACACGCTTAATGAGAAAAGCGTCAATATATATGCCCGGTGTCCCTATAAGCGCACTTTAGTAAAATTGAATTTTTCACTGTTTTTTCTTTTTTAAATCAAAAATATAACTGTAAATGTTTTAAATATCGTTCACGATTAGTAGTAAAAAAACTTATTATTACTTAAAAAATACTTTATTACTTACAAATTTTAAAAAAATCTGGCGTGTGCTTATAACCAACATAATAGAAATGAAAAGTTCTAATTTTAAAATATATATATATAATAATAAAATATTAGCCAAAAAGTACGCATGGTGTGCATAAAAAAGTACTTCACTTTATATCTAAAAAAAGTGCGCATGAAAAATATTTCATTTGGCCGATGCCGAAGGGAGCCGAATTTACCCGATTCAGCGTCACAGACCCGAGCGTGACAGCTCACTTTTGTTCACTGCTCGGAAAAAGTGCACAGGTGAAAAATGGTAAAATTTTAAACTTCTTTTTATGACATTTTCAACTAATTTAATTTTTTACGATTATAATTTTGAAATAATTTCTTTAAAAGAAAAAAATTAAATTTCTTATCTAAAGAGTTCTTGAGAATTTTAAACTCGCTTCTTGGTTTCGGTTTCATTGTTTATGCAGTAGGAAGTAATTCCTTGTATACAGACTTATTGTTTCTTACGACTTATTTTCACAGCGGTGATTCGATTCATTATGTGAGTTATAAAAAGAAAGAAAAAATTAATTTCGTACAAATTTTTTTCTCCTTTTTTAGTTTCTTCTATTCAAAATACTGTGACCAATGACACATATAAAGAAAATTATAAAAAAAGCATCACTTCAACACATCGGTCAACACTTTGCGAACCGTCAGCTTGTCTTGTTAGTGATATTTAATGTTGAGAAAATTTTTTCTGAAAATCTTTACAGTTTTGTTTTTTGGTAGTAATAGGTTGTGGTGTAATAAATATATCAATTTTATAATAAAAAGTTGGAATGATTTTGTTCAATTTTGAACTTTGAAGACGGAAATGATTGAATTTCTTCACATGTCAAAATATTTGTAAACAAATTTGTGGGGAAGGGCAAATTAAGTATTCAAAATAAAAATTTAAAATTTCGTATATAGTGTGAGGTATCGTTGGTATATAAGGGTCTCAATGTATTTTTTTTCATAATTTTAGGCAATATATCTTCAGAGATATACTGAAAAATATACAAAAAATGTCTACCCCCTCCTTATTTCTGAAACTACTGAATCGAAAATTATGAAAAAGAACATAATTTTTGAACCTGCGCAAAGTTTGTAGGAAAACTATAATAATGATTGCAGATGTTATAGTTTTTCAGATATTCACTATAATTTAAATGTCCGCCCTGCTTTATTATGTTAGATATTACTAAATGTTTATTGCACTAAGAAATCCGTATTATTGATGATTTATTTAAAACAAAGTAATTTAACTTCAAAAGGGATACGGAATCCTCGATGCGCGAGCTAGACTCGCACTTTTACTAGTTCTCGTACCCCAACTACCCAAATACAATGTATCCTTCGTGACGCACACGGCAGAAATTAAACTTCCATAATAACTTCATATTGCTTTGATTACACGTAATTAAAAATATTAGATGTAATAATTGGCACATACAGTCATAATACGTCATAAGACGTTTTTATGTGATAGTTATCATCTTTAGAACTGCGTCGTTGAGTATATTAACTTAAATAAAAATGATATTGTAATAAGAATAGACTGTAATTTTATTAAAGGCATATAGGTATTTATATACTACTGTTTATTAATTGTACATATTGCACATATTTTTGTATATGGCTCTTCACAATTAAATGAAACTACGTGATGTAGTATTATTTCTATTTTCTTTAAGTTCTTTACCACGACCTAGATTTCATTGTATTATAACATCTTCAGGACCAAAGATTCTTCTATAGCAAAGATCTTTGCTAATAGCCCACCTGAAGATGTTGTAATACAACGAAACCTAGGTCGTGGTAAAGAACTTAAAGAAAGTAGAAATAATACTACATCACGTAGTTTCATTTAATTGTGAATAATGAATTTCCACAAAATTAACGCCAAATATATTCAATATATGGCTCTTAATATTACCATGTTCCTGGAATGTTTTGATTCTTTGTAACCTGTATTTTTTAAGAATACGGGATACAAAGAATAGAAACTTTGGTAACAGGAACATGGTAATATTAAGCGTCATCTACCCAAATATGTGGAATATGCACAATTAATCAATTTTATGTATTTATACTGATCACTCTGGGTGAATAATCTGAGTGAATCATAGGAAGTGAAAGAAAAAGAGGATACGTCTCTAATTTCTTCATCCATCATCCTGGATGATCGCTTTGGATGATTCGCTGTTTAATTAATTCACTTGCTATTAATTTCGAATGAATCCGTGATGATCGCCAAAAGTAAACTGGCACAATGTTAAAAGAAACGCTACAATTTTCGTTGTCATTTAAGGTGGTTATAAAGGCAAGTTGATATCCAAAATTGTTCATGCGCTATAAAGCTGTCAATACTTGCATAAATTCACCGATACGGGGCGTTAGGAGAGTGTTATATCGCGGTAACGCACACAGTGTTACTCTCAACGTTTCATGATACAAATACTTCAATTCATGATACAATACTTTCAATTCATTATACAATAAGTTCAAAATAGAAATATAATAAAAATAAGTCACGTGATTCATTAGGTTTTTCCCGTGTCACGTTTGTTATCTATTAAGCCTTCTCAATTCATGTCTTCTCCATGACATGTACGGTGTAACGGTTTAAGTTCTTTCATTAAACCAGTTCCAGTTCTGAATAGGGATCTGAAATAGAAACGATGACATATCACAACATTGTAAGACACCTTAGTAACATTAAATTAGTATTGTAAATGTATTGTGTTTATGATTGTGTAAATACATTTTATAATATTTTGAATCAAAGATAGTTATGTTCGCTATGGCTTCCATAAAAATAGCGACGTAAAAAAACAAAAAACGCAAAGTTGCCGCACAGCCCACTTACGGGTTATTTACGTCCTGCCATTAAATATAATATGCTTTAACATAGATAAATGCTGATGCATTTTATTTTCTCGTTCGCAGGTAAGCTAACAAGTGTTGCGCTGGAGGTGCGGTCCGCCCGCGATTGGCGAGTTATGCAAAAATGGTGTCCGACCGCTGCTGTGGTGAGTCGCGATTATTGGAAATGCTTATTGCGATCGGATCGCAGCCCGCGGCCCCGCGTCGGAGGCTGTTTGCAGTGTTTATTAATAAAGAGTACGCGGGATGAAAATTGGATTTTTGATACAATGATTTTTTGTAGTTCATTTGATTTTATTTTTATTGTTTAAACAACTCGTTGTTTTGGATTCCCGAATATTATAGACGATCTACATCAAGTACTCCTTTGCCTTTCATGCTGACAGAGTATTTTACAAACTGGGCTATGCTATTTGCAACAAATGATCATATTTACATACTGAACAAATTTAAATTATTTCCTATATGATATTCCATGTTAAACTAGTTTATTGTTTTTAGGGTTTGACACAAAAATGGTTTATCTTATTATGTATGTTCACCATCGTATAGATTATGATATTCACATTTATATAGAGCATAAAATATATTTTTGGAACGTGTGGTTAATGAACCATAATGGTTTAAGTGAAGTGAGTCAAGTGTGCCGTTTAAGTGAAAGAAGTCGTATATGCTATTTAAATGAAGGAGTTGAGTGTGCTGTTTAAGTAAAACAATTGAAATGTACTGTTTAAGTAAAAGTGCCGTTTAAGACAAAAGGGGATGAATGCGCTGTTTGAGTTAAAGGAGTTGAATATGCTGGTTAAGTGCAAGGAGTCGAATATACTATTTAAGGAAAGGTAGTCAAATGTGCCGTTTAAGTGAAAGAAGCCGAATATGTATACTATTTAAGGGAAGGGAGTCAAATGTGAATTTTAAATTAAACTTTTAATTTTAAATTTAAAAAAAAATTAATTAAATAAAATAATTTTAAACTACAGCTTCATTAAAATAATATATAAGATTAATGTAGACAACATTAAAATCTAAAGAAAAGTTCCTGGATATATATAGCTAATTATTATAGATTATGTCTTATAAGGGTTTTTATGTCAGAAGTTTGAATCGTGCAGATCTGTATTCTACTAAAGGGCAAAATAAATGGTTGAGGATGCCGTTATTAAATTAACAGTAAATAATTATGATATAAAGAAGAGAATAAAACACAATGGATACTTTTTACCCCGGCAAAACAAAAAAGAGCAACTAGTTTAAATGTAATATGGTATATTGAAATTAGAAAATAAAAAATGTATTTCCTTTTTCAGTTCTCATTCTACCCCTCTCTCCTTTCTATGTATAAGTATCTAATTTATTAATAGCTCATTAATATTGATAACTTATTACTATTTTTATATGTACCTTTGACCAGCGGCTTCACTCCCCTCGAAAAGGGAAAATATGATGATGTAATATAACAATTTTTTGAAAGATTATAACGATATTATCCACTTATTATGTAACCAGAAATACAAACTTGTGATCACGGTCTTACCATTAAAAGAGGTATTTTTAACTACCAAAAAATAAATTCTATTGCGTGATAAAAATATTGTATATTAATCTCCATGATAAAAATGAATGTAGAGTAGTTTTATTAAAAATTAACTAGCGTGACCCGTGCGACGTCTTCGCATTATTTATTCCGTTATGAAGCTCAGATGACAGATCAAACAAATATTTTACTAAAATTGACATATAGAGGCGCAAGTATCAAAAGCATTGAGCTAAAGCGCCACTTTATTTATACGTGAGTGGATTTGAAATTAAACAAAAATTTTACCGACCGTCAATCATATTGACGTTGAGCCGTTAGATGGCAGCATTGCTGTTTTGTGTATATAATTTTAATAATTAATTAATTTGCAAAAACAATAGCAATAATAACTTTTTAGTTGAGGATGCCGGTAGAGCAAGCAATTATCTATAAAATGATATATAATTTATATGGATTAGTTGTGAGGTTTTTTCTAAAAAGGGAGTGTAACATCTTAACCTTAGCGTATTAATATATATAATGTTTCTTAAAAAATAAAAGCGAAACAAACAAATAAAGATTTTTGAATTCATAAAATTACTAATTAGAATTACCATAGTACAGTCGCTTAGCTTTCGGTATACAGCATTTCGGTTAACTGAAAGAGATTATTTATTATAAAATATTAGGCGCACAACAATAAGAGATACAATTGAAATAAGATTATTTTAATATAATTTTACCAATGCTGGAACTAATAGTTAGTGAGAACAACATAACCATTGGTGATATCGTAGTTAACATAAAATTAAACCAAAATAATGAATCAAAAATATATTAAATAAACTGAAATCAATTTCAAACAAACTAAATGAAATTAATTAAATTAAAATAAAATTAATAAAATGTTTTTAAACCATATTTAATTAACTAAAATAAAACAAAGTTATGATAAATTAAAATAAGGTAAGAGACATTAATTAATAACTAAGATAGTATTCAAACTAGTAGGAACAATCAGCTCTAATTAATCCCATTAAATAATTTTACTTTTAATAAGTCAAGTTTTTATTTTTATAAGTCAGTTTTTATTTTTAATAAGTCAAAAATATTAATGCGATAAAATAAATTAAATAGTTTATAAATAAATTAATTGTAGGTTAAGAAATATTATTTAATGAGTGACATTTTTTATTAAATAAATTTTAAACAAGTATTAAACGGTTTTTTCAGTTTTAAACGAGAGTATTGCGCAAACAAGACCATCAACCGAAGAATAAAGCAAATTTACAGTAAGAACGATTCTAATCCTAATAGGGTTTAGACGATACCGTATTATCTTAATTCTAATAGCGGTTGAATAATACCGTGTTATCTTAATTCTAATAGAGTTGAATAATACCGGGTTATCTTAATTCTAACAAAGGTTGAACATACCGTATTATCTTAATTCTAATAGGGTTTGAATAATGCCATGTTATCTTAATTCTAATAGGGGTTGAATAATATCGTATTATCTTAATTCTAATAGAGTTTGAATAATACCGTGTTATCTTACTTCTAATAGGGTTGAATATTACAGTGTTATCTTAATTCTAATCATCATCATCATCAGTTCCTGTCGCTCCGGTCGGAGCAGGATACTTCCGAGGTAGTAAAAGCTCTCCACCTTCTCGACATTCTTGTCACCCAGCTTCAGGAGTGTATCAAAGGTGGTATTGAGGCGCATCTCTTTCGTCTTGCCGACGTTGATTTTGAGGCCCTCTCTCTCTGCTTCGGCCTGCACTCTCTTCAGCTTGTCGTCAATGTAGAGACA
This sequence comes from Druceiella hillmani, assembly GCA_039881145.1. Classification (NCBI taxonomy): domain Eukaryota; kingdom Metazoa; phylum Arthropoda; class Insecta; order Lepidoptera; family Hepialidae; genus Druceiella; species Druceiella hillmani. Next base: position 45,847,694 of record JAYKKI010000007.1, on the reverse strand, counting down.
TTGACGACAAGCTGAAGAGGCTTCAGAGGAAGCGCCCCGCCAGAAGAAAAATGTCATCCGCGAAGTCGAGGTCCTCCAGCCTGTCCGTCATTCCTCACTGGATTCCTTGTCTTCTGCCATTTATAACTTTCCGCATCACCCTGTCAAGGACAAGCAGGAATAGTGTTGGGGAGAGGATGCACCCCTGTCTTATGCCTGCATTGACGCTGATGGACTGCGTCAGGGTTCCCTCGTGCAAGACTTGACACTAGTAGTCCGTATACATCTCCTTGATGATGTGGAGGATTTTCATGGGGATGCCATACTCTGCCAGGGTGTTCCACACGACTTTTCTGTTGACCGAGTCAAATGCCTTCTCTAAGTCAATGAAGGTGAGGTACAGGGTGTTCTGCCATTCCGACCACTCTAATAGGGCTTGAATAATACCATGTTATCTTAATTCTAATAGGTGTTGAATAATGCCGTGTTATCTTAATTCTAATAGGGATTGTGAATAACGCCGTGTTATCTTAATTCGGATAGGGTTTGAATAATATCGTCTTATATTAATTCTAATAGAGTTTGAATAATACCGTGTTATATTCATTCTAATAGGGGTTGAATAATACCGTGTTATCTTAGTTCTAACGAGGGTTGAATAATACCGTGTTAGTGCGACATAAACAGGACGGAAAATATAGCTTCGGCTGCCTTTACGTGTCGCACTATCGATTGCATTATTTATCAGTTTATATGCAATCTAATTTTTTTTTGCGATAAGCTAAAGAGAGCGTTTTAACGTAAAATAGACGTTCAATATAACTTAGTGTCTTTGATACCCGTACTTTGTAAGGAAATGCTGAAAGATAAATTTAAACACATACGAATAAGATAGCGTAATGTATTGATACAAAGTCTTAAATAAAAAAAAAGTAATATATAAATAAAGTAAAGACATTTGTACCATTTTTGGAATATACAATTAATATCAATAACTATTTCCAATTTTGAAAATAAAAATAAAGCAAACTTTGAAAACGTGGTTACATTAGATGAATAAATTTTAAAAGTTTACATTTTAACGCGCAACAATAGATTGATTTTGAAGTCGAGACGTGGCCGGTGGCCGACTTTGCATCGACTCAAAGTATACATAACTCATCGAAAGGCGCACACACCGACTACATATCTCCCGTCTCTGTCTTCGCATATGCAATCGTATGTTCTGTCCTTTTCTCTATTAGCGTATATTAACTAGTAACTTTCGGACCGATGTGAGTCGGCCAGAGTCTCTTCGACACGCGGACCATAAATTACAATCATTATACCAACACGACTAGCCATCTATCTATTTAATTTTTCACGCCATCATCCACCAAGAATTCCGCCTAAATGAAGTGCTTCAACTTACTATCGCTACTAATGGAAGAATATTCCACATTCAAACCATATGAAAAGTGACTGAATAACGATTTGAATGTTATTTTTATCATATAGAATTACCAAACGTGACTGAAAAACTACTTGCTGTAGAAAAATCTGAATACCTGCCCGCGTTATTTATGTGTTTCGAGGAAAATTGACATTTAAGGCGTTTTTCTTTTTTCCAATAAGTGAATGAAAAAGACTAACTGTGCTAAAGTTGTAGCATATTTTTTAAATGATATGTCATATGTGCCATTTTGTTGCAAAATGAATTTTTGGAAAAATTTTAATGTCACATATTAGACAATACATAGTTTTGTGTAAACTAACACAAAAGTAGAATTTCCTGGATGGCTAAAACAATGCCAAATGCATATTGGAAGAAATGCTTATTTTATTGCTTGAATTGCATTTTGAAAGAAATTATTGTTTCTTCAATGCCTGGTTTATTCAAAATAATTTTAATTCAAACTTGGTTACATCTCAAGGAATTCGAGTTTTACGGTCAAAATTTAATGTCCCGTAACTTGTAAAGTTTACAAGATAATCATGTATGACAGATAAATCGACTCATATGTGAACGGTCTTTACTGAGATCGTTGATCCATGAAACCATAAAAGTTGCATTAAAATCCATATTTACATAAAGAATTCATGTTTGCACTCCATCGTCTTCTAATAGTGTAATAATACATTCTTGGTACACCGCAAATTTTCTCTGAGGTATAATACAAAATTACTCCAGTTTCGTAACTATTCTCTCAATTTACAATTCAACCAGGTTCTTTCGATCGGTCTTCGAATTAATTTCTGTTTAATTCAGCTCTGTCACGTCCACTAATGCGATCGTTGAGTGTTGAAGTTGTTCGCCGTCTGTCCTGAATACAAAATAGTATTCTCCTTAATGTTTTTCTTTATTTGTAGTACTGAATACTCTGGAAACCATTGAGTTAATTTGGTTTATACAATTTTCATTCACAAACTGTAAGGAGTTTAATTTATAAGCTTTTCATTGCGACTACTTCATAAATATTTTCAATTATCTCCCTGTGGTTAATAGAGCTAAACTTTCATTAAAACACTTGCATTGATGCGTGATCTAATCCAGTTTTGAGTATTGTATGCATACAATCGGTTCAACTGTAATTCAATCGAAATGATTCAATCCACTGAAATGGATAACATACAATAATAGCTTGTCATTGAATTGCAACAGAAGAGAAGTAGGACGTGGGAGAACTGATTAGTATTATTGGATTTAATTCAAGATTGCAGCGGATGCACTGGATGACAAGGAGATTTAAATTTACATGAAATTGTGTAATTAATATACGTAATTGCTATTGCTATATCCGTTACAGAGTTATTTTGTACCTTAAAATTTTATTAGTTTTCTGAGGGCAATTTTAGTTTAGCGCTAGGAATAACTACGAACGTCGAGTTTCTCGAAGTGTTGAGTTTCGTCTTTCGTTAGTTCGTTGTCTGCTTTTATGGCTCCGTTGGAAACGGAAACTCTATTAGAAAAGTAACTTAGTCACTCTGTCTTCCTTTCCGCGTCGTGTATATGTTCCACTTTTAATATTATCAGTGCATTGTTTTGTTTTTTATGTAGTTACTACCCTAAAGCTACGTAAAATAATAGTTATTATTAATTTTATTAAATTTAAATTTTTTACATAAAATAAATAGAAAAAAAATAATATTATTTCAGGATATCAATTTAAAAAAGATAATAATAATAATAAATAGCGCTTTCCCTCTGATCTGTAACTCAAATTTTAATATTAGTTTTAATTAATACCAAAGCAGTATTGAAATTGTCAAATAAATTACCAAGTTATTTTGGGATATAAATAAAAAAATATTTGAAGTGAAAGTTCTTTTTTAATTTCATAGCGTTTCACTGATAAATAATGCTATTCGAACGCCATCTATCAGTTAATTTACTATAATAATATTTATATTATTACGAGGTAATGTGGTATTGAACTGTCAGATAATGACAAAATGCAACATGGCCACCGCTAATGTAATGAAGTAGATTAAAGTATTTTGTGGTGTCCATATCTCAAAAGTAAAAACCATTGTAGCATCGCTCACGTATCCATCTGTCAGTCTGTTATAAGTGTTTCTTTCAGAAACCACTTGACAAAGGAATTTATTATTTGGCATTGTAATAAAGCACACACATGCAAAAAATATGCAAAAAAATTACACCCCATCCCCTTACTTTCAAAGCTACTAAACATAAAATTATGAAGGGAAAACATAGTTATTAAAACTTACACAAGATTATAGAAAAACTATAACATTGATTCTGTATGTCGTAATTTTTTAGATATTTACTATAATATATGTGTTAAGTTATATGTCTTAATTTAATTAGATATTATTAAATATTTATTCCACTAGGAAGTCCATACTAATGATGAGTTTTCGTAAAGTAATTTGACTTCAAACGAGATACGGTACCCTAGATGCGCTAGCAATACTAGCACGTGATCGTTTTTTTTTGTTTTTGATGTTATGAAGATACAATATTAAACAAGATTTTCATACCGTTTTTAGATGATACTTTAGATAATGTGCTATTTAAAAATATATAAAACACCATAGATGTATAGAAAATTATATTAATTAAATTAAATGAGACGTTAGTAATTAGGATTTTAAGAATATTACTTTTATAAGCAAAGTGAAATAAATATTATCATTTAATTTATCCCATGATCTATGAATATGAAAAATTATTAATTAAAATTTCAAGAATGTAAGTTTTATAAACAAACCGAAATAAATGTTTTCGTTTAATTTAGCCTTTTAGTTACGAATATGAGAAATTATTTATTAGAGTTTCAAGAATATTACTTTTATAAACAAAGCAAAATAAATGTTTTTGTTTAATTAAGCCCTTGAGCTACAAATATGAGAAGTTATTAATTAGAATTTCAAGAATATTACATTTATAAACAAAGCGAAATAAATGTTTTCATTTAATATAGCCCTTGAGCTAAGAATATGACAAGTTATTAATTAGAATTTCAAAACTATTCCTTTTATAAACAAAACGAAATAAATGTGTTCACTTAATTTAGCCCTTGAACTACGAATATTATAAACTATAATTAATTAGAATTTCAAAGTATTACGTTCATAAATAAAGCAAAATAAATGTTTTCATTAAAATTAGCCCTTAAGCTACAAGTATGAGAAGTTAGTAATTAGAAGTTCAAGAATATTAATTTTAAGTATAAACAAAGCGAAAAAAATATTTTCGTTTAATTTAGGCCTTGAGCAATGATAGGTAATTAATTAGAATTTCAAGAATATTAGAAGTAATTAATTAGAATTTCAAGAATAATAATTTTAAGTATAAACAAAGCGAAAAAAATGTTTTCATTTAATTTAGCCCTTGAGCTATGAATCTAATATGCAGATACTTAAGAATACCTCGTAAATTAATTTTACTTTCAAATCCATTGTGCCATTCATAAAATGAACGCTAATAAAAGACGGCATCCAGAAACATAAATTAATTTTTGCGACAATTGGGAAACTCGCTGTACAAAACATTAAAAAAACTCATTTAAAGCAGTCCTACAAGATACGGGTCTACCGTATCCAGTAAAAGAACAGCAAGAAAAAGCTAAGAAAAGACCCAAGAGACACTTATCATACGAGATTGAATCGCACGAAGTTGATTAAAAAACTTGATGCTATGAAGTTGCAAAAGTTTTCAAAGTTTTGCTGATAACCTCAATCTAAAGCAACGTTTCTCTTTATGTCTGTACGTTTGTTCGCGTTAATCAGAAACTACTGAATCTATTATATCCAATCTTTTCTTTGTCTATTTTTATTTATTTCTTGAAAATCCGATGTCCAGTTTACAGATTTGCTCAAAACGTTGAGCATGTGGAAGAATATAAGAACAAGTATTTATAAAATGTAAAACAACAAATAAGAGAGATACACACAGAAATTGGAATAAACATAACTCTAACTAGTGCTCAGTCGTGCTTCGTGGTAACCAAGCACTATCACCGATACAGAAGCGGTCAATGGAGTAAAAAAATATCTAGACTGGGTGCATCTCGTAATATATTGTGTTAAACCATCTAAGGGCCTATAGGATATTCATGCGCACTCTAGGCATATGAAATAAACTATGACTTGATCCCCTCATGTAACAACCAAGAGCACAAAGCGCTATCAAAATCAAGATCGTGGTTCAACATAATAATTTAATAATTTCAAAATGCAATGATCAAAAGCAATTCCCGCAATTGGTGAAGGGAATTACACACGTCCATATAAAGTCTGAAAGGAATAAATGAGGATAAGGATGAAATTACTATAAAGAAGATTATAAAATAAAGTTAAAGATGAAATTACTATAAGGATGATTAATAAATAAGGTTAAGGATGAAATTACTATAAGGATGATTAATAAATAAGGTTAAGGATGAAATTACTATAAGGATGATTAATAAATAAGGTTAAGGATGAAATTACTATAAGGATGATTAATAAATAAGGTTAAGGATGAAATTACTATAAGATGATTAATAAATAAAGGTAAGGACGAAGTTACTATAAGGTTGATTAATAAATAATGTTAAGGATGATTAATAAATAAGGTTAAGAATGAAGTTACTATAAGGATGATTAATAAATAAAGTTAAGGATGAAGTTACTATAAGGTGATTAATAAATAAGGTTTAGGATGAAATTACTATAAAGATTATTAATAAATAAAGTTTAGCATAAAGTTACTATAAGGATGATTAATAAACAAGGTTAAGGATGAAATTACTATAAGGATTATTAATAAATAAAGTTAAGAATGAAGTTACTATAAGGAGTAACTTCATTCTTAACTTTATTTATTAATAACTATAAGGATGATTAATAAATAAGGTTAATGATGAAATTACTATAAGGATAATTAATAAATATTGTTAAGGGTGAAGTTACTATATGGATGATTAATAAATAAAATTCAGGATGAAAGTACTATAAGGATTATTAATAAATAAAGTTAAGAATGAAGTTACTATAAGGATGATTAATAAATAAGGTTAATGATGAAATTACTATAAGGATGATTAATAAATAAAGTTAAGGGTGAAGTTACTATAAGGATGATTAATAAATAAAGTTAAGAATAGCGTTACTATAATGACGATTAATAAATAAAGTTAAGGATGAAGTTACTATAATTAATAAATAATGTTATGGATGGAACTACTTACTATAGAGATAATCGTAATGATTGTGTTTTGTTGAAATCTATTTAACATTTTTAAAGTTGTGCTCAGTTACCAAGTGCTAGACGGATCAAAAGTGCTTCTCGTGACAGCCATAGTGTGTGTATTAAAATAAACGCAATCTGCATTTTAATTGCAATTTTTAATTAAATATTATTAAATACAAGCTCTTTAATTCGCCAATTCTATTAGCATAATCTAGTATTGCTCTTAATTTGATTATAGTATTGAGTTAATAATAGCCTAAGACGTATGCAGTCTTATTGCATATTGGCTATTTGATAGAATCCAGTACATATATTACGAGTATAATTCGACCTAAGAGGCATAACTTTGAATTCATATAGATCAAACTCGTCTAGTTGCTTCGACCTAGATAAGAGACGTGGCCCGAATGCTCAGTAAACATCCATCGTATACTTACGTGTTCAGCTTGTGTTTATCTATTTATCTATGTATGTTTGTACGTATGTACGTAGGCGTATTTAGAGTAACGGAGTCGATATTGATAAGAAGATTGTGCGTGCGCGACGCTTGATTGACAGTTGAGATAACGTCACGTCGCCTCCTCCGCAAACAAGGCCCGCGTTCTCCCTCTCGCCCGAGGGCGGAAGTATATCCCGCCTCGTGGAGGTGAGTGTTTAGTGGCATATGGCCTTCCGATTCGGAGAATTTCTGTACTTGCGTGATTAACACTTGTAAAAAGCCAACTGTGAGTCGAGACATGCATATAATAGGTTTCCGTAATTGTCCGTAAGTTAATGAGAATAATTTTAATTGTAGGTTATATCCAAACCCTAACGCCTAGATTTTAATACTTCTCAAATCTTTTTCTTATTTGGGATTTTTCATATCCATGGTCGAAAAATTAGAGGTAGGTGGAACATTATACATCATATGAAGCTTATGAGGCTTGAAAATGGAAAATGATCAATGGATCCCTTCCATGTCCAATGATCTGTTCACCTCCGTTTTACGTTTACCCGAGGTACCTAAATTCATATTTCTTTTAATATTTTGGATACTATATGTCTAATCCTAATCCTCTTTAATCTTAATCCTATAGAAATTGTGAGCTTGTTCCAGATGGACCAGCGGACGAAGTTTGAGCGGTTCGTTTATCAGTACATGGAAGTAGTATGGAACTCTAAAAATAAATAAAATTAGGAATGGAAATTGTGTTTATTTCAGCAATGAACCATTTTAGGACGTGAAGACGAATAGAATTATTTCAAGCTTCATTTTGGAAACGGTTAGGCAAAATTAATTGACTTAGTTACTAGACTCCCGTCCTAATTTTACCTGGGCAAAATGTGGTCCACGGATGAACTTCAATTGAAATGTTTTTAAAAGTGATCGTAATGGTTCACTTTATTATACATGGCGTTTCAAATATGTACTTTTTTGCACTTTATTCGAGTGTAGAATTGCATGAGCCAATTTTATAGCATAAAAATATTTGTAATAAAGATTCTAAAATAATTTTTTAGTTAACATTTAATTAACAGTTTTTGTAAACTTTTACGTACTTCGACGGGTTTAACTTTATAACTCAAAAATTTATTCTTCCTTCATCAAGTCATTATCCGCACAACCTAGAGATAAATTGTATATTATACCCTATCGAGACACTGTACCAACTGTGTGTAACGAAATTTTATATCAACTGAATTAGACGTTTTTGCGTCAAAACTAAAATCAATAAAGAAACAAAACTTTCTTCTTTGTAAAATAAATTTCCGTAAGATAAAATATAGATAGTTAATTAAGTATTTAAGAAATAAGGAATAAACATACTAACTGCTAACATAACAAAACTTACTCTAGCTCAGGAGTTCCCAACCAGGGGGTGCGCCTCCCAAGGGGGGCATAGAGAGATGTCAAGGGGGGCGGAAAGCGTTTGGATTTTAGAAAGAAAAAACAAAAAAATATACAAACAACATTAACAAATAACATTACAATGTAATGTTTAATTTACATGCATAAAATTAATGAAATTTAATATCATATTCACTATTATTACCACAACCTTGCGAAAAATTTGACGTTTTGGTGTACATTTTTGTTGAGAAATCAGTTTGAGTGTGTATAATTATTGTGTCTCACTGTTAAAAGATAACTTTGTGTATTTACAAATTTCAGTTACCATTTTTATTTAATTTACTAAATCAAAGGAGGGTGCATGAAAAAGTAAAGGGGGGCCATGAAAATATAATTTATAGTCCGGGGAGCCTCAACAAAAAAAAAAGATTGGGAAACCCTGCTCTAGCTAAACATACTCGAAGTTCTAGTCCAATACGTACGAATACGAATTGGACTAGCTCTTCGAGGTTTCTGTACACACTAGATAAATATAAAATTTAAGGCCACATATTATTTTTATCAAACTATTTAAAAATATTAATATTTTTAATCGCTATGTAAATATATTGCCTCATATATCTTTCCCGGGGCATAAATATATCACGAATCCCATAAATACTGTATTTTGATACTTCATAATTTTATTTACTTGATACTTCATCATATATCTAGCACTTTTAGTATTTACTTTTTAAATACTGGTTATGAAAAATAATAGAGTCGAATTATCTGCTTACTTATGGCGTTTTTAAGATAGACCTCATTACAAAATGGGTCTAAATGCAAATTCAATGATCCACCAAAAGCGTGGGTGAAAAAAGAAATAAAAAGACAGATTTATTTTCTATTAAAAGATCTCTTTTCAATAACAGACAGACAACTAACAGAAAACTATTAACAAACAATAGACAACTTTTCCACCAGGGTTTTGCTCAGATCCTTAAAATGATAATTAGGAAAAATTTAATGTAATTTTTTTCTGGAACAATAATTTTTCAGAAACGGTTGGGAGTCTAGTTCTATGCACATAATCATCTAAGTTAATAATAGATATGCTCTTTGCTACACCCTGTACATGTAACAAATTATTGTGATCTACAATGAACGATAACGATATTTCCCATTACAGTTGAAATCGTCAAACTGAGCTTGTTATTTCTAATGTAATTGATTATAATATATTGGAATTGCCAACGACGTCCTGTCTTGACGTTTTTCTGCTCCGCTGACTGCTTCAAAGATGCGGTCGCGGAATTGGATCGCCCCGCCGACCGTTTACGATCGATCATTGTTTAGTTGACGTCAGTTGTAATTGTTATGTTGTGTTTTTCTACGTATTTTATAGTTCCTTGTCTGGTTGGGCTTTTAGTTTAATAAACAACATAAAAGAACTCAAACATATAAACTTGTTCGTTTTTTTGCTAGTTTAAATCTTGAATTGAAGTCTATAAAAATTGAGGGTATTTTATTCTATGTTATATTTCAAAGTACGAAATAGAATTTAAAATTTAACGTTCAAAATAAATATTATAGAAATACAACTTATTCATAAGGAATTAAACGGATATTTCTATATCTTGCGCGTCACCTTTACCGTTACATGCGGTAAGAGTGACGAATGAAAGATTAGGTAAAGAGAAGAGAGAACGTTTAAAGCCAAGCAAAGAGAAGAGAAAGCCTTTATGAATTGAGCAACTCTACGGATAACGCTTGTAACTCATCAGTAATACTCAGAATTACTCCACGAGTCTTTAAGTTTTTTACAAAATTCGACTTTTATAATAATATAAGTAGGTTTGAGAGCTAAATTAAAATTACAGGTAATTAAAATTACAGGTAATTAAACTTACAGGTAATAATTTGACCCTGTAATTTTAATTTAGCTAAAGGAATGTCTTTACGTAATAACTTGTGAATAATTCCAGAAAGTCAAAAAAACAGTCTATTACGATCGATGATGTTTTTCAAACTCAATTTTAATTACCATAGAACCTTTCCATTTTAGTCCACTGACCTTCATTCGTTGGTCTTTAGAGCAACAGATATATATTTAGCATAATAAAGGACGTACTATATATCACGACTCTTATATTTGTCAAGGATGTTGACAGAAAATAATGTACAATTTTCCTCATGACATATTTTCATAGCGCCGATTCGCCTCACGATTCTGAAAGTGTAATGATATTGGTGAATGTGAAAAAAGTTTTTCTAGATAATTACCTTAAAAATTTTAAAAATTCCTATATTTTATCATAAAATCTATTCAATATATTTATCATATAAAATCTTCCTCCGAAAATAAAACTTTTACAACTATAAAAGAAACGCTTTTTCAAAATTACATCTATAATAAGATCATCTGTAGTAGATATTATCTATAATAAGATCAACTCAAGATCAGTAAAACTATTGATGAAACTATTGCCTTAATTGTTATTATATGTATAATACTCTGAACAGGAAAAAGAAAAAAATTAGTTTGTTAAAAAACTATTGGTTATAATTGTCTATTGCTTGAAAATTGCGCAATAATTTTATTCAATAAATTAATTATTAGAAAGAGTATTCGTTACTTTTAAAAATCCGACAAGGCGTTGGACCTATGTAATATTAAATTTACATAATTTTAGACTTAAATCACGTTTACCATAAGCAGCCATATTAATACTTTATAGTTAGCAAGTCGCTTCAAAATTCCACTTTTAAATTTAAAAATCTAAAAATAATTGTGTTAATTAATTGTAACGACTAACCAATGACTGATTACAAATATAAATAAATTTGAAGTGGCTCGTCAAAGTATTCCATTCTTTGATTAAATTTTGCATTTAAGCCAACTTGCGTCCCAAATTTCTTGCTTTTCAATTAGACTAATTGATTTTGTCAACTTGCGTCCCAAATTTCTTCCTTTTCAATTAGACTAATTGATTTTGTCAACTTGCGTCCCAAATTTCTTGCTTTTCAATTAGACTAATTGATTTTGTCAACTTGCGTCCAAAATTTCTTGCTTTTCAATTAGACTAATTGATTTTGTCAACTTGCGTCCCAAATTTCTTGCTTTTCAATTAGACTAATTGATTTTGTCAACTTGCGTCCCAAATTTCTTGCTTTTCAATTAGACTAATTGATTTTGTCAACTTGCGTCCCAAATTTCTTGCTTTTCAATTAGACTAATTGATTTTGTCAACTTGCGTCCCAAATTTCTTGCTTTTCAATTAGACTAATTGATTTTGTCAACTTGCGTCCCAAATTTCTTGCTTTTCAATTAGACTAATTGATTTTGTCAACTTGCGTCCCAAATTTCTTGCTTTTCAATTAGACTAATTGATTTTGTCAACTTGCGTCCCAAATTTCTTGCTTTTCAATTAGACTAATTGATTTTGTCAACTTGCGTCCCAAATTTCTTGCTTTTCAATTAGACTAATTGATTTTGTCAACTTGCGTCCCAAATTTCTTGCTTTTCAATTAGACTAATTGATTTTGTTAACTTGCGTCCCAAATTTCTTGCTTTTCAATTAGACTAATTGATTTTGTCAACTTGCTTCCCAAATTTCTTGCTTTTCAATTGGACTAATTGATTTTGTCAACTTGCGTCCCAAATTTCTTGCTTTTCAATTAGACTAATTGATTTTGTCAACTTGCGTCCCAAATTTCTTGCTTTTCAATTAGACTAATTGATTTTGTCAACTTGCGTTCCAAATTTCTTGCTTTTCAATTAGACTAATTGATTTTGTCAACTTGCGTCCAAAATTTCTTGCTTTTCAATTAGACTAATTGATTTTGTCAACTTGTGTCCAAAATTTCTTGCTTTTCAGTTAGACTAATTGATTTTAATTATAATTTGGAGTCAAGAGACATGTAACTAGACATGTTCTTATGGAAGCTCTTGAATAAAAATTTAATATAAAATATATTGTTTCCTAGTGGGTAACAAACTCGCGAGTCATAAATGAAGCAGTTATTTGCCGCACAGACTTTACGAGGAATGTTGTGAAATGTGAACCCCGGCCGCGAACAAAGACATACGCACCGCAATCACGAAACTTGCATAAGCGCAATCGACGTAACATAACGAACCATAACGAACTCGCATAAGCCATTAACGGCGATATGTTAACGAAATAAAGCTCCAGAGCGGAGGTCAGAGACCCGAACGCCAGCTTAATGGAACAAAAAAGCTCGGCCGTCCGCCTCGTTGGGATTCCGCGCCGCGCCGCCCTTCTAAACATGGAAACTTGGCGCGCGCCATCTTTGTCTCAAGTTCCATTGGAAGTCGCAATCGTATGGGGGATCTTGGCAGCGCATTTAAATGTGGGTAAGGGTCCGGCAAGTTGATCATGTTAGGTCCTGGTGGGGTATTGAAGACAATGATGGGTTTTAACATGAAGAAAATATTTATTCGTCAAGTAATAATTTGAATAAAACTATTGTATTCTCAACTCTGCGATGGTCCTTTTAATTTCTGTATAGAAAACTTTTTTCGTCCATTTTTATCATCACTGATTCATTGGTATCACTTCAGTCACTGGATTTATGTGTGATTAATGTACACATGTGCAAGTATGTTAAAGTATTATGGGGTTTTGTACCTGGTTACAAAGCCTCACAAGATAAAAATCCTACAAAAAACCTAATTAAATAAGAAGTTATTAAAAACTGTCAGAAACAGAATTTCCCTAATTAATATTAGGGAAATTCTTAACATCTTTAAACGAAATTATACGTTTTCAATGAATGATTTATTTGCAGGTGTACTAAATTTTAGGAACAGATTTAGAATTTTACATATCTTTTTAATTTCCGCATCAAGATTGATCGAGATGGTTGTTAGTTCCAAGAGAAGTACCGTTCACCCATTATTCCGGTTGAAGTGTTATCGGTAAAATTCATTCCATTCCTTTTATGATAATTTGTTTGTATTATATATATTCCATCATTTATTAGTCTACTAACAAAATATATATTTACGTTTATCAGATTTAATTGAATCAAAGAAGTTTGCATTGCACACTATGCACAAGAAATTTGCCCACACAAGCCAGAAAGAGACAAAAGTTCAAAATATGGCTCATTTGTTAAAAGCATTGATCCCTGCAGCTAGTCTACTAAATTTACAAATGTGCCCATTCTCTGGATTCAGGTTAAAAGACCAATTTTGTTTGATATAGCATCAACACTTCTCTTCATATCTTACATCCCCTTGGTGGGACAATGCGCATATACGGTGCTTCGCCACACTGATCGGCCCTGTGCATCAAGAATTGCATCATTCCACATTCGATGCTCTTTAGTTTCATCGGCACATTCACCTACCAAGCCTGCTTCGGACGACTAGGTTCCAATCCGAAGCCTGTTTTGGGAATATGGACAGATTCCCTTTGAGCGATCCAGCCCCAACTTCCTTGCTTCGTTCTAGCAAGTATTTGTTAGACATTTTCTCGGGTCAAGATATTCGAGTCAAGATATCTAAGGCAGCGATTGACAAAGATTTGGTGTTGTCTTGTGTGGTCTTTTGTTGTTTTCCATATCTTGCAATACAGTTTTGACGTGAACCGAATTATTTTGTGATTCACTCTCCATATCACTTTCCCGACTGTCATATGGAGTGGAGTTGCGCAAAGCTTTCTCTAGCATTGATGATCGCTATTTATGATCAGAGCATTGGCATCTAATAACTTAATTTGACATATAATAACACGTGACAACGGGGTCAAAAAACGGAGGACAATAACTTCGAGTCGATGATGTGGTTTAGGTGGTCATCTGCAGAAGATAATAAAATGCTTCATTGGTTTCCAAATTATTGATTGATGATCGCAATCTTCAGATATGAAGGATCTTTTTTTTTTATTTTAGTTTAAGTTAGTTAAGGTATGTTAAAATTATCTACTTATTTATGAAGCTTGCGTGTCCAACATTTCGAAATTCGTAATTGTACGATTTATGTACAATTGTCAAATAAATATTTTCGCACTATTAATGCCACATGTTGTATCAAATGTGCTATCAGTTATACATTGAGCGTCGTTACAATATATAACATGAGGGTCTTTACAATATATTTTTATGTGTCATAATTTAATTGTCATAAAAATTTTATGTACATAAAATAGCCATCGCCAAATTTACTGAATATATCAATGAAATCCTCTTTCTTGAGACGTAAATACTGTTATGTAGACAAGCGTACATTTTTTCAAGAATTAGTTGTTTCTCAATTTCAGGTTTACAGTTTTGTTATATGCATAGCTATATAGTACATAATCAGTGTAAATAGATGTGAGAGTATAGAATGTAAATAGATGGAGACTCCCCCTAAATTGTTAGAAAAGAAATGAAAAAAAAATTGCCAAAAAATTGTTTTGCTATTTTCCTCAACCTACGTTTGAAAATATGTATTCATATTTTAAATCGTACGGTTACAGTTGTAGGCAAAATAAGTCGCTTACAGCATTGTTCTTTTTGATAATACCAAGAAATTTACTAAGAAAGAGATTAAGCGTTTAACCCAAAAAAATGCGCAATATTTGGTTACTTGACTTTCGTTTCTTAATTCTCTTAAAATCTAAAAATATAAAATATCAACCAATGCCACTCTGGTGCTGATATTTCGGTTCCAGATCCTCTTAAAGTCAAGAAAACTTAAATAAATATGTTGAAACATAAAAAATTAAAATGTCTCTAAAACTTCACTAACCACATTCTCTAGGATTCAATACGAATAATCTAATGTTAAAAGAATACCGCCTTATGTTAAAATTAAATATATCAACACTTACATCTTATGCATTTCACAAGATAGTATCAATTCATTACTTTATTAAGAAACTGTATTTCTAACTTACCATTAACCGTTCCTGTAAATGCAATGTAACATAAAATCACATTTCAAATGAATTAAATTATCAACTCTTGCGCGTAACATTCGACTCATCGCGGCGTCGCAACATCGTCAGTTAATTCAGGGCGACTAATGTTTCAATAAATGTCAGTTTTTCTCTTATAATATTAATAAAGTCTGTACATTTCGCCCCTCTTTCCCGCTAAGCCCTCTCCGCTTCCGAGCTAAGTCGTCCTTTTGTCACTGTCATACCGCCATCAAACGGCATCGTTCCCTTCCATTGTCATTTTAATAAAACACTCCTTTATCGCGCGCTCTACCGAATCTCTTAAATTGTAATGACGCATTAATTTATTAAGCAAAAGCATAGGGTTTTAGTGTAGAGCGGCACTGTGTTATTATTATTTTGCTAAGTCCCGGACAGCGCAGCTTCTCAAGCTGTGAGTTGTGACCTAAATACATACATAAGTACACGTGTGAAGGTTAAGTTATCGGTTAATAGATACAAATATGATTAGAACTGAGCAAGGAGAATGGACTGTAGTCGAACAACTTGTTTTAACCATTATATTTAGGGTACCGTACCAAAATGTCTCCTGCGAATAAAAATGGGAAATCTTAGAAATGTATTTTCTTTCAGAGCATGTATAACGTCAAAACGTTTGATTCAATCATTATCCAGAGCTTCATCGTAAAATTATATTTTTACACTATTTAATAGTTTAAAAATCAATGAAAATTGTAGACGCATAGGAAATGCCCGAAAATTATGTAAATATTTTCGAAAAATTGAAAAAACTTAACAAATTTTACTATTCTGTACCACGGAAAAATAAAACAAAACTAAGAATCCTTCGTTTATCCTTCATTTATCAAAATTTCTGTCATGTATCCTTCGTTTACCGGTACTTACTGTCACATACTGATAATTATTTTTGAACCTACAGACGTAAATTCGTTAAATTTAGAATACACATAGATAGTTATATCTAATATCAGCTACCTGAATAACTTAAAAAGAATGGGAAACATAAATAAAGATTATGGGGCAAAACATTTTTCTTAATGTTTATAATACATTAGACACATCAGACAGGTATCAAATTAACTTATATAATTATAAAAATATGTTAAAAATATCTCTTGAAAATTGGGAAAAAAATTGCCCAAAATCAATCCATGTCCTTCGCCATGTTCTTACTCTTTATTATATAATCAGATGGATAAGAAATTTTTTGAAATATTGTTGGAATATTAACAACTCTTTTTGTTTGCGATGTATTAGTAAATTTGACATAAATATCTCTTCAAGTGAAATCATAATTGCACTGACCGTGTATTAAATAATTTTTAAATGAAGCTTTTAAGCAAGTATTCATAACAAGGAAAGCCTAGCGATTATTGAACATTAAGCAACGAACTCTGTACAAAAGTTTAATGGTTCGATGTATAACAACCCCATTTATTATTTATTCTGTTATTCTCTATTAGTCGTTTTTCAGAGATTAAAACTATATAACAAATTTAGCAGTTACATAACTAATCGTTACCATATTTACACACTAAACGGACTAAATGTGAAGTGCGTATACTTTGATAACGATTGATAGTTACTGAGCTATTAACAAACAAAAACACTCGCGTTTGAATTGCTATAATGGGAAAAATTCTATTTTACATCTTTATATATATATATATATATATATATATATATATATATATATATATATGTATATATATATATATATATATATATATATATATATATATATATACGCGTGCTTGTGTGTATATTAATTTTTTACATTGAGATAAAACATATATATATTTAAGACTACCCTTCCTTGAAATTCATTGTATTATCTTTAAACGATTGCAGACAGATTTAATAGTTTTAAAGAAATTGAATCTCTTGAAAGGACTCGTTAAACTTTGAAAGTTTAAGTTGATTTTATCAAGCCTTATCGTTATCTTTTATATTCAGTGTATCTCCTTATGGTTCATATCTAGGGTTGTATTTCGCAGCTGGTTAATAACATGTGTGACCTTAAAAGGCCAAGGTTACGAGATATTTATTAGGGTATGAATAATGAGGGTCGAAAGTTATATAATTTTGCAAATAAAGTTCACTGTGAAGTCTTTTATATTAGAACAGTTTTTTGTTCTAAGTCAGGTTTATTTTATTTACAGTGAATTTGTGGAGATACAATTTTACAATAATGTACGATATGTAATGTTACGTTAACTTGAATTGCCTTTGTATAATCGTTATCTATTTTATTAGAGGCTAGTTTTTCCGTGGATTAACATTAAAATTTTATGTATTTAATTGTAATTGTATAAAATATACAACTGAAATAATGCGTTTAGCCACCAGTTTTAATATTGACGGAGGATCTATGTACTTGCATGACACACAAGAGTTGCTTTCACCAGGCGATATTGGAAAGCGAATTGGTAAACAAGTATATGACAATGTTGGAGAGAACGATCATTTAAATTTTTTCTTGAAAACAAATTATATTAATCAGCTTTGTTAATTTTAGGGTGGCATATATTAAAAGAAAAAATACTACTTGTCCGTCACTCTGTCGGTCACGAACGTTTTTCGGAGTAACTATTCGAATACAAACTTGATTTTTTTAAAGCTTTTTGATAAATATATTATACAAAAATAACAATCAAAAAAATTTATCTGAAAGTTTTAGGGGGCGACAAATTTGATCTATTTTTTCAGAATTTTAAGTGAGATAAAGTAAGATAGGTTTAAAAATATTGTCGAAAATATTTATAAGAATATGGCGCTCACCGCAGAAGTAGCTAAAGTTAAAATTATGAAAAGATATGGCTACTAGAATATAACTTAAATTTATCAGAAAACTGCAGCACCAATTCCACTTAGGTTTTACCACGATGCAACAAATACCTATGAAATTTATATTAGGCAAGTGGTATAAAATCATATTAATATTTATAAATTATTATTCGTATTAATATATAAATTATTTTAAATACTTAAACGATTATATGTACACAGGTTGTACGTACACACACTTTATATGTACACACAACCCTTGTAGAGCAAATTCTCCTCGCACGTAACAGGTTTTTTATGTTGCATTCAATTTTATGACAATAGCTTACTGCAAATTGCGTTGCAATTATCTATTGTATATTATATGTTATTAGGTGAATAGGCGATGAATTACATTTATGCCATTTTACTTTTTTTTATATTTTTAAATAAATAAAAACTTCATGTGAATAACGACAACTCTGTATTTATTTAACAACTTTGTATTTTCGGTTTCTCCGTATGATGTATTTTTATATAGTGTATCTATATATTTTATAGATACACTATATAAAAATACACCATACGGAGAAACCTAGAATATTATATATAGTGAATATATATAAAATATTGGTTTGACGCACTTAATATCATTGGGCTAAATGAAAATAAATTAAAAAAAGACTCACCAGTGAGCCTCACCCACGTAAGTTTACGTTTAAGTGGAACTTCTTTAACAGTTCAGGTTAGTTAAATATTTATAATAATCAGTAGTTATCTTTCTACTATGTCCTTCTTTTGTCAGTCTAGTTAAAATGATATTGGTATTTTAACTATTTTATAGTCAAATTCTTATTAAATTTTCACGTGAAGCTATTGAATAAATGGTATTATCACCCTCACTTCTATTTTTTTCATTATACCGTACACAAAATTAAATGCCCGGCGGAAGGTGCAAACGTCGGTGGCGACGTACAGACTCATCGACGGCTTAGCGCTGAATAAACTTTTTGACATTCGCGACCGCCATATTGTTAGCGTTCGGCCTGTTCCGCCGCCGACCGGATTTATTCGGCATTTGTTTTTTCAAGCGTTATACAATTTTAACGTGACAGAATATCTTAAACGTAGCTGAAGAAGTATTATGAAGAAGTATAGTTCATAAATAAAAGTGAAATGAATTGCCACATGAGTTTAATGAACTAAATACAATTTTTCCCGGTTTTATAATTAACATTTTGTTAGGTAACAATACACGTCAAAATAATACCGTGAAATATCTGTGCAACATCAAAACGTGACATGAAATGTAACTCCATTAGGATAGAGGAGAATAGGTTTGGAAGGCTCTGCTCTACATTAGGGCCACGAACGACAGTCGTATCGGCCTGAGGAAGTCTACAGCGAGTCCTCGCCAGTATCTAAAAGCTTCGCCTTATTAAAGTAGATAAGTGAAGATCGTACGGCTGATAATGTGCCTTCACCTTGAGGCGGGCGCGGATGCATAAAATTACGCCGGTTCACCTAGCGCCGGCGGCTGTTACACCGAATTTGAGGCTTTATTATTTGCTTAGTACATATGGAAAAATATTCTTCAATTGCAGAATACAAATGACAATTAAAAATATTCTTTAAAATGCCAAATTAATATTTATGTAAAGGTTTATAGTTTTTCGATGTAAAAATTATACGTAAAGCGATAGATTATAATACATTATAAAATTGTAAACAATAATTTAAAAAAAAGAAACTATCAAATTTAATAAAACTCTATACCATAAATTATTTTTTATAAAAGAAAAGACAAACAACAGGATGAAAAGATATACGAGAATTAAATGTAAACGAAATATGTTTCATATTTTGACTTTCTAACATGTGTATCAGTGCGAATACTGTCATGCGTATGATATATTCTTGTTTGCAACATTCGAGGATGAAAACTTACCGAAATGTTCCCATAGAAAAAAATCTTATCACATTTTCACAGTCCGTATGTTTCTCCACCGATATGTACTTTCAGTTTAAAAAACGTACCATCGCCTCTGGTTACTAAAATGATATAAAAACAGTGTTTAAAGTACATTTACATCTTTATTCTATAAATCACTGGAACTTGGTGTGATACTGGCCTTGTTTGCTTACTTTACGTTCTTACATAATAACCGCGCTTCGCGCCGTTCATACTACATAATACTTAGTAGGCAAACATGTACCAGTACACGGATACCTACATGGGACCATTGTTTGTTTAGTGATCTACATGCGCGTACGAGGCGTGTGACATTACGCTGTGTACTTAGAGAATTATTGTCGCCAAGACTCCGCTCGCTTGGCCGCGCGCCGGGCGTCCCTCTGCTTCGTCGGACTCCTCGGCGGCAGTTCCAATCTAAGTTCCCGAGGAGACGGACGTGTCTCGGCGGAACCGAGGGCCGCTATTTTCCGTTTGTTGAATGGAAATTAAATTGGTAACACGTGTTCACTGGTACGCGAGTTAACGCCCGATTTGACAATTTGTACACTTACATGCGAGTGTGCCTCGTAGCTTTTGTCTACTAAGTGCGTCGCTCCGCGCGTTACAAACTTTAAAATTAAGCTAATATACTGTTAAATGCCGACGACAAAACTGGGCAGTGAAAAGTTCTATGAAAAATATATTTGAAGTATTCCGTTCCTTGTCTTCGAGGTGTCTTATCCGATTTCTTATTAAATTAAATTTGTTACCTAGAAAAACTTTACGTCGAGTGGGAGAATATCGCTATCTAAAATTTTTAACTCGCTTTGAATCTGTGAATACCTTGAATTTTATTAAAGTTTCTCGTAAGTGATCATTTTTAAGACCGAGTGCTAAAGCTTATCTGAGCCTTCGACAAAAAACTTCTGACTAATGGAATAATAATTGTGCTTTACGTTTTGTAAGTGAAGTGTTTGGACGTTTTGTATATCAGTGTCGTGATTGTATGACATTGGTTTGTTACGATAAAGTAGGAGATTCACTAATTTCTTGACGACCGAGTAATGGGTATTAGGGCCGCGATTTAGTTCGATAACGAAAACGACCGAGGATGTTTGTATGTAAGTTTGTTGTTGCTTATGTTTGTTATTCTCGGTGGTGGGTCGCTGGCTTGATTCTGTTCGGCATAGACCGAACCCTATAGTTATTGTAATGATTGTTATTGAGTAAAACATTACTCGGGTCCCCTGTTTCGGGATGCGGGCTTAGCTTTACTAACGTTGTCGTTTGTTTAGTTTGTGTGCGTGTGTTTTTCTTTGTAATATCTAACCTAAATATTGATCTTAATGTTTACAACTAACCAATTTAAATAGATGTTTTCCTATAGAGTAAAGACGAATATATCTCTGCAATTAATGTTTTTTTTATTTATGAGATTGTACATTTTATTACTCCCCTTCAATATGATTTTTTTTTGGTATTGTCATAGATATACCTGTTACATAATTATGGTCGTACAGTTTCAAAACCCGCTAAAACTCTCTCGTAATTCTTTTAGGAACCAAGAAAACAATGGTAGATATTAATTTTTATTTTGTTGAGTTAAGTTTTTGTTTTTTTTGTCATTTGTGTTTTTAAATTCAAAGATTGGATTAATTATTGGTCATAGAGTGAGCGATTTTTTAAATAAACCACCTTTGTCCAAGTGATTTTTTTCATTTCTCTAAGTCTTTCTATAAAAAGCCGTCAAAACATAAATTTTATTAAAAAATGTAGTTAGAAGGTTTTGAAACTGTATGTATATATTTATTGCGGTTGTGTGTATGTGTATGTGTGAGTGTGTATGTATATATATATATATATATATATATATATATATATATATATATATAGTTAAACATTTTACGCAACAGTAACCGTATAATTGATTATTATTACATAAACTGTTTAAGAAGCCTAATTATGTTATTATTATAATATTTCATTAAAGGCAAAATATCAAAGTTCAAAACCGGTGTCCATAATTCAAAGTTTGGGATGATGCGGCGTTCGAGAAATATAAAGAGCATTATTGCTGTCGTTGCGAAAATGTTACCTAAAGCGAGAACTGAACTAAAAAAAAAATTTTAATTTTTTTTTAAGTTTTAATTTATGTTATCTTTTTTAGTATAAAACAGAGCAGAGCCTTACTTATACAACACTTTATAATATTGCAATTTGTCTGAATGAAAAAAGAGAAGTACAAAAGGAAATCGCGCCAAGTTGATTCAGCATTATCGTTAACATGACAGTTCTAGCGTTTCTAGCTTCACTAGATATTATGATTTTACTGAATTTAATATAATTTTTTTTTTGGTTTTCAGGATTCCCTAATGAAACAGGGCAACTTTATAAATTTAAACATATCCTTCTCTCAATCCCTCAATCTGTCGTGCATCGTTATAGTTTCTACAGTTTAAGATCGACATACATAAACAATTATATCAATTATTTTGAAACGAAATATTCCAGAAACAAAATAATGTATCTCCCCAAACATGTAAAGCGAAGAAAATTTTCTTCGTGCGTTAGACAGATATGTCAGATATGTCATTTACCGTTAGACAGATATGTCATTAGACAGGCTTTTCAAAATGTAATCGAGTTTCCGTTTATGTGATTTTCAAGCTTTCTTTTTAACCGCGGACATAAAAAATTGAAGACGCGAAAAATGAGGAAAAATTACAGATGATTATGTCTTTCACGTATTATCAGAAATGTTGACAACTAAATATATCTCAACTATAAACCTACTTCAAACGTGTTACGAAACTGTAAGTTTTCCGTGTTTGGTCAAACATGAAACCCTTACAGTTTCGTCATAACAGTTTTTCGGTGGATGAAAAATCCATCTGTCACACTCTCGTAATTACACTACAGTTTTAAACCAATATTCATGAAATTTTACAAATATATGCTGCAGATAAAAGTTTCAATCAATGCCAAGAAATAAACATTTTTTAAAGTACTATGCTTTTTAAGATGGGATGAATTGTTTTTTGGTGTACGCCATTGTGTGAAGTATCGCTGGAAAGGTCTTCAGTGTACCACTTCTTATATCTAACCCTATTTACGAAATATTAAGCTTTAAAATAGTAAATTTGTCTCAATTTCCTCTTCCATCTCCAAATAAGACTATGTAAAAATCGTAAAAATCCCGAAAATGGATTTCGATGAGTATCTTCAAATGAAAGTATTTCGAGTAATCCAACTTCATTAGTATCGGAACTATGAAATAAATAAAACTCTTAAATGCACAAAAATAACGCAATGGAAGTTACTGAACGATTGAGCTTGCTAGTGTACTAAATATAAATTAACTGATATTGGGAAAATATGTTTTGAGATATTTAATTACAAAAAAAAATTGTGAGCCTTCATGGGACACCTGGAAGATGTGAAAAATCTATTTTTTTAAATTTTTTATGTTGAAATATTTTTCATTTGAATGAATTGAAAACTAAAAAACAAATATTCAGATAGTTATTAATAATAAAATATTAATTTTACTTGATTATTTTATTGTTATGAAGTAATTTGTCACAGAAGTATTTCTTAACAATCTATTGACAATTTGTTTTTAGTTTTATAATACTGTTAGCCGACAGGACGCGAAACTGGCCGAATTAAATCAGAAAGAGCCAACAAGACTCGAAACTGGCCAAATCATGTCAGAAAAACCGACAAGACGCGAAGGTTGCCGAATTAAGTCGTAAAGAGCCGACAAAACGCGAAGCTCGCCGAATTAAGTCAAAAAAGCCGAGAAGACGGGAAGCTGGCCGAATTAAGCCGAAAAAAGGCGAGCAGACGCGAAGCTGGCCGAATGGCACATCATGACGTCCCATTAGAACATTTTAACTCCCATCCAAACGCGCTATTAGATGTTTCACATAAAAAATTTTAGAAGACGATTCGCATTAGCTATTCTCCCGCTCGGGGTGTTAGATCCTTGTTCAGCTATCATATACCTTTACGGGCACGTATGAGCACAACATTTTGATATTTTGAAGTAAACATTATAATTTTGCCTCCACAATTGATACCAGCATGTATAGATAATGACATCCTCAAATAAAGTGCATGTTTATTAAAATACCCTGGTACAAAGTTGCATATAGGATTTCACATTGCATTATCCGTAGATCAAACAGAGTTTCGTCTACAAACAATGCAATATGAAATCCCATATGTAATTTTATACCAAGCTTAAGCATAAATACAATATTTATTGTTAACGATTTTATTCTAGATAGCGACCGTCCTCTAAGCTATGATCTCATATTATAATATTCTTGCGAGATCAGACTCGCTGGAGTATAAGGTCTTACATCACCTTCGGCTGCTCGGCCCAATCATGTTTCCTTTCTCATTTCCTTCTCCCAAGTAAGTGTAATGCTATTTCACCATTTTTCAAAAGCTCTTTGCTCTGCTTCGCCTACGCGCAGACGCTTTGAATATGTAAAATCTATTCAGATGTTTCTGATCAGTAGGCTGCTATAATCATATCGGTGAGACGTATTTTATTCATTTTTCACGACGATTTTTTTACGATTTTCTGTATATTTTTATCGAATATTTACAAATTGAAAACATGTCATTAGAATATAACACAAGCACCTTATTCGTCTTTAAAATTAAATAATTCGAATGGAATTTATATGTTTTTCTAGAAATAAATAAAAAAATTAAATTCAATGGAATTAATGTGAGAAGTCAAATATAAAACTGATCTGTCTTCATTTTAAATAAAACAATTAGGTGATAACTTAGTTACTTAGCGCGAAATATAACTGAAGCCAAGCTAGCGAATTTAAAGCGCAACGAAGGTCCACAATTTGCATTTACCTTGAGCCTAAATCTTCACCATTATCCATCTTCATACTGCTAGTCCCGTTCCATTCGCCAAAATGTTTCTCCCTCGAACAGCTTTGTCTTCTGTGTCTTGCATTTTGTCGTACTTGAGCATTCAATTTTTAATTCTGTGTCGAGGTATAGTCGGGATATTTTCTTGGTTATTGACGTAACCCAGCCATTTTGGATTCTTTTGGGGCTTTGTCATCTTTATCATGTATAGCTCTTCCTGCTTGCCTGCACTCTAGGACACGTCTCCGTAACGTCAATGCACTAATGACAGCAACTCCATGAATTAGAAGAACACTAGAGTGATCGCAATTTGTTGACACTTGTAGTAATTTATTTCAGTTTCTAAATAATTGTAAGCAATAGATAGAATTGTTTTTATTTTCTTGCTGAAACTTAAAACAAATTATGTTTATTTAGTTATGTATGTTAACTTAATTACACTATAGTTAAACTATCTTGGAAAAGAAGGAAATAAATATAAAAAGTAACCAAGTGTATACGCACGCGTTTTACAAGTTACAAGCTACGTTTATTATTTAGAGCTTTCACAAGACAATACAGTCAGATTATAATTGAACGTGTCTAAATGATAAATTTTGTTATATGGCAAATTTTGCTATACATATATAAATTTTGGTGTATTTTAGTATATTATCTCTATATATATTATTTCTGAAAGGTGTTTTTTGCCAGTACACCATATCCTTAATATTCCATCAAAACCAATGAATGAGCTATCATTTTGAAAATTACCTTCACGGCTAATGATAAAAAACAAGAATTCGGAATTAATTTTTCAATTAAATTTTTTAGTCTTTTAATTCTCTATACATCTTTGCTCAAGGGTGTTTATATTGTAAACAGCGCCATCTATTGACAATCTGTTTAACTAAATATGAAATATTTTTCCGTTCACTAGTTTAGATATTATTAAATATTATTGCCCTAGAAAGTTTCTAATAGTAATAAGTTATGAAAAATAAAACAATTTTACTTGAAGCAAGGCACGAAACCCTCGATACACGAGCTACTGTACATAAACTGTTTAACTGAATAAAATAACTTTCACTTGCTAATTTTCACATTGTATTTCAATCCAAGTGACTTGGGAATTATTCGCAGGGGCCAACTACTATATATAAATTTCGGTATAATAGGCTGCTTTTGAAATGTATTTATCGGTTATCGAACAAAACTTAATACTTTAACTCATGAACACTAAAATTATCGGAGTAAAAAATCACAAAACTTATTTTATTTTCAAAGTCAGTTATACCATAAAAGTTATACCATAATCGAATCACTGTTTCAAATATGATTCTATCTAGATATACAGTAAAAATATTCAATTTAATATTCATAATTTAATAAAATTCTGTCATCGCTTCATTGTCGAAAAGATTGACCAAAGTGCTTTTGATGGCTAAATACAATTTTCACCCAAAGGCGAGGCACTATATTAAGCCTTTGATAATCAGAAAGAAGCGAGTGATAACAAATCTTTTATAAGTTTATAAAAACGTACAGGAAAGTCTAACAAAATTGAATGGCCAATAAAGGTCGACTTTTGAGTCTCGCCATAGACGCCTTCGGGGCGGCCGTCGATTATTTTAAATGAGTTTTTCGCTAATTTTCCCCGCGGGCGTTGCGGATTAATCATGCGCGGACGGTGCGAATGACGAAAGTTAAATTGCGACATCAATTTCGGAATTTTTTCGCGCGTCGCCAGGCGGCACCGCGCCGCCCTGAAGGGTTGATGAACCGGGCCCGGCGCTGCGGACGACGCTTGGGTGCTTTTTGATGTTATTGCGAAGTTTAATTTGGATAAGTGACGGCGGATGGCGAAGGAGGGTTTGAGTGGCGTTCCGTTGTATGATGGGAGTGATTGACAAGAGATATAGAAACAGATAAAGTTTTTTTTTGTTATTTTATTCTAGTAAATTTGAATTTTTTCATTCTTCACTTATAAATGTAGTGCTATTTAACAGATTTCTAGATCTCCAAATTTTCTACCTCTTGGATTCACCCAAAAGTGCCCCGTAGAGACGATAGATAGTGCCATTAGAGTTATTGAAAATATTTATTAAAAATAGAATTAATATCGCCATCTAATGGAGAATTACAACGTTACATGAATATGAAGGTTGCATACAAAAGAAACAGATGGCGCTGTCAATAAAGAAAACAGTAATAAGTTTATTAAATAAATAATAGTAATCATGTTAATAATATGTATTGTGGATATTAATAAAGCCTCTGAAATATAAGACTGCGAAGTTGAACTACGATATTTGCACACAAATAATACATGTTTTCGTCACTATATTAAGCACAGCTTGTGACTTAACGAATTGGAGGACAACAGACATTTTACTGGCCGTTGGATATGCCACATGTTAAACCTTGAATAGCATTCATTACTCAAAGTATTTACAGCATATAGTGTTTTTTACTATTTTTTTTAAATATCCTACTTTCCTATTCCAGGTGATTGACCTGGTAAATATTAATTATACAAGAAAAAATCGATCATGGGACGTCTGGGGAATCATCATGAGACGTCTGGCAGATGAGAAACATCCAACTTTTTTCACTATCGCTGTAACTCATATTTTAAATTAATAAACACTTAACGTTTTAAGGCAATTTAATGGAATACATCGTCATAAACGAATAAAGTTCTGAACGTTTTTAAATAAGAAACAATGCTGCTACACTAACGTAGTGTGTGTGTAATGTAGTAGGAGGGGAAGCGTTAAGTCGGAAAAAACCGACAAGTCACGAAGCTGACCGAATTGAATCTGAAAGAGCCGACAAAATGCGAAACTAGCCGAATGGCATACAAGACCCGAAGTGAAGAATATGGCCCATATTAAGCCGGAAAGAACCGATAAGACACGAAGCTGGCCGAATGGCAAGATGCGACCTGCCATCTGAACACTTTAGCACCTATCAAAACGCGCCGTTACATATTTCGCATCAAAATTTCTTTAAAATGTTACTCTGTCTCCAATAAAACGTGTACTGTGAAACATGTTGTCATCGTGTTATAGATGAAAAAATAACACGATGAGGTTATCAGCAATGATTAATATTGATAAATTTTACAACATTGTATAACGTAGGCTTGTCTCAAGATCAATTACTGAAATGTCTCCATGACGTTGTTCAATTCCATTCTTAAATTATGTACGTACATATATACAATGGTAATTATATCAAACGTGAATAAATTAATATAAAAAAATTATCCAAATTAAAATAATGCCAGTCGTTTTTCCCGGTGTGTATAAGATATTTTAGTAATTCAATCTGCGAGCTTTCTACTATATCCGCTATCTAAATGTCTCAAAAATGAATGTTTCAATATTATTGATTATTACGGCAATATTTAAAATAATTTATTCGAATAATATTGATTTAAAATTAAAAATTAGCTAAATAAAAATCAAAATTTTTATTTTATAACAAAGTCGTAATACGAACTTGCGAGACCCATTATCACATACACCTCGAAGCATTGCAAAAGTATGAACGTAAGCACTACTCGGTGGACAAGCGAACGAATCTAGTAATGGTTAATATAATTGGACGTCGCCGGCACCGGAAGTAGGCTCCGCTACTCGTCCGCGATGAATGGTTCCATGCACCTTTATAACCATTTGTTACTGGCCATCAGAGCTTTCGGACCCCCTTGTAAGGTGTCGTGGAGCCTTTCGAGCCACCCCCTGACAGGCGTAGGAGCTTTTTAGGCCGCAGTTGGATGGGTAAAAAATGAGGACGCATTTTGGGTGAAGTTATGGCCTCGGCGTGGGACGGTCGTAATGGTGGTGGGAAACTTATGGAACGAGATATTATTGTGGTAGAGAAACTGATGGACATAATGAGAATGGTGCTGTTACTAGTTATTTATTGGGACTATGCCAGAACGGGATGGTCGTGAAATGGTTTTCCGCTTCTTTTGTTCTGCGCCGTTACAATGTTAGTTCTTGTTGATTTATTATATTATTCAAACACGTTTCAGATATATTAATGGAAACTTGTGATATATTTCAGTTTTAATTAAAGCCTATAAATAAAATATGTTTATTCTGCTAACTTGTCCAAGATACTCCAAATAACGAATATCAATCATTTAACTGTATTTCTTCCTTATGCTAAAATAAAACCGGTCAAGTGCTGTCAGGCTCGCGCTACACGAATTCCCTATCAATATTGTTTAAAGTCACATACATTTCAACTAAAAAACTTATTTTTGTATTAAATTTGTGTACCCAATTTACGAATTGTTATAGTGAACACATTCTTAATAATACTGAAATTTTTTATCTTCTACACCAGGAAATTCAGGTCCTTGGATATCTAGAAAAAAAATTAAAAACCGCTGTTTTTATTACGTGAACTAACAAGTTAGAAACAAGCCTAACTCTAAAGTTATTAACACAACCTGCGTTAGAACTGGCTTTTCCAAACTTCACTACTTATCAACAGTATTGATACATAAAGTTGCGACTGCATCAACGCTGTTGATGAGTTTCCTGGCCGATATTTGAAGCTGTCATATTAAGACATTTCATTTGACACCCATATCAATCGATTTTGAACGAATAAAAATTATCTAATACAAAATGGCTGCATATTAACTGTTTTGCGATAAATCGATAATCTCCTCATTTTCCTCAAATTCATACATACAGACAGGTCCTCTTTTGGAGCTCTACCGGAGTCGGGTAAAGCAGGAAAAATATTAAGCATTACCTTGAAATAGTTATCTAATCGATTTATATTATTTTTTGGACATTTTAAATAGGTTTATAATTTACATTTATTTAAAGTTTCATTCAAAATGGAATCCATACTAGCAAAATAGACTACGTATTTGCTGCAGTACAGAAATCTGACAAAAGCAAGCTAAATTATGCTTCCTTTTGTATATCTATTTTCTACCCCACTATCTACCCCAAAAAATGCTATTCTCCTAATTCAAGTGGGGTTAAGTATAGTGATACTGATACCAAACCTATATGCCTTAAATATTATTACACACAACACAATAATAAAGTCCTGAAATTATCCTTTGCAATGCACATTGTAATTCCAATAGCGTATTTTGAGATGGATGAATGGAACAAAACTAATACTATCGGTAGTATGAGTTGTGATAGCACAACACCGTCTCCCTTCAAATATTGACACAATGGGAACATTAATATGACTTAGCATTAAACGAGAAGATGGCGTGGAGATCTGAAAAAAAAACAATAGTTGTTAGGATTTCTTTACGTGTAGGAGTTAATATTTTCCTGGATCAAATACTTTCTACGTATCAGGTCTTTTTATCGTCGTTCAACCATACCTACTTAAAACACATATAGTGTTATTAAATTAGTATAGCGAGTCGGTTTTATAGGTACAAATACTCAAGAAGAGTACAAATTAAGACCACTATGATGAACAATTTTTTTACGTACCACATCCCGTTTTCAGAATTCATTATTTCAATATTAACGCAAAAGGTCAAATGTGATGCACACCGAATACCGAGTACCGCACACCGAACGCTCGCAGCACCATCAAAACTATACGACGCGACTGGGCGAACCTTTTACTGGGGTTTGAATTTTCAGCGATATGAATATCAACATGCTTCACACAAAAAAAATAATCTTATTGATAACTCACTGCTTTCCTTAGCTTTTTCTTCATGGAAATTCTATTCAAGGTAGTGAAATATTTATACGACAGAAAATTTTGAAAAAAACTAATTTTTTTTAAAAACAGATTATTTCTTCTTTATAAAAGATTAATTGAAAAAATATTTTCGTTTAACAATTTCGACCGGAAAATAATTCTTGTTACATTAATTAATCAACAGCCGAGACATACTATCGTAATATGAAGTTAAGGATAGTCTACCGTACATACCGGCAATGGCTATCGAACTAGCTGCGTCGCCCGCCACGCGCTGGTTGTAAATCTCGTACCGGACACTCCCCGTCGTGGGCGCACAGGCTGCGACGATAAGGTCAACTACCCCATGCTTGCGTGGGGATAGGGGATTCAATATGTTTATTTCTGTTATCGATATAGTAGTATGTCCATTTTATGTCGATTATTGTCAATGTGTTCGATCCAAAAATAAGTTCGTTTTAACTCTGCCAGCAAGGCTTTATTGCCTGCGAGTGAATTCTAGATATCAGACTTATTATATACACTGAATAGTTCATCTAGCTATCTCTTAGTGAGTCCCTGAATCATGACTCTACGTTCGGTCTAAACATAATAAGAAAAAAATATTTTTAAACCCTTTTAACCAGCTCTTCACGTCCTTCAAAAGATAGTCTATATTATATATGGAGTTAATAAACAAATTATGAAAAAAATATTTTTAAACCCTTGTAACCTAGCTCTTTACGCCCCTCAAACGATAGTCCATATCATATATGGAATTATAAACAAATTATGAAAAAAATATTTTTAAACTCTTGTAACTAGCTTTTTACGCCCCCTCAAACGATAGTCCATATCATATATAGAATTAATAAACAAATTTTCGAATACTCAGCTTGGCATTGAAATTTCCATTGAATATTTTTAATTGTTATTTATTGAGATATATGCATAATAATATGTTTCAAGTTTATATCTCAAATGGTTCCTCAAAAAAAATGTATGTGACCGGCAGACAGACAGACACGTGAATGGTCTTACGTGGAGCCTGTTTCTTCCTTTTGAGATAAAACCCTAGATAGAACCCTAAAAACCTATGATTACTGTACTTTGGCACAATACTCATTGGTCATTGACCTTTTTTTTTCTTTCATTAAGATTAATATACGTACAGGAATTTCGTGTATATCAACATGTTACAGATGAAGCTCTACGTAATATTTTATTAGTATTTTTGTTCTCTTTCAAAAATACTAATAAAATATAGTCTGAATATCGGGTGGAAATATGTTGCACTTTTACCCCGAGAGAAAAACTGCCACTCAGCGAGAATAGTTATTTATACGGCGAAACTTGTTAAAAGCTTCTTTATATTCATGCCTGCATCTTAATCATAATAACGAGATGCCGCCCGGGCCGTGCGGCCGAATTTCACCACCGCCTAATAACAAAACCATTAAGAAAGACGGTTTTCTGCCAAAAAAATGTGCTTTTACTAACCGTACAACAAATTTCAACAAGACATTGTCGCGGTAACGTTACAGCGAAGCACCGAGGAGCAAAATGACTAAACTTTTCTCTTACAAGCAGGTAGATGAGTACACGCGTAGAAGAGTGGAGAAGTGGCGCACGCCAGTTCGACCAAGTGCTGACGTATTTCATCGCGGCGTCGCACTCGGATTACGTGCAATAAAGCTTATTATTTTGGAGCTTGGGAAAGTTTTAGCGCGAGCTTCGGTCTCGTGAGCGATCTTCGTCGGTACCCGTTTATTCTTGTTGTTTTGTAAAAACAACCAGTAGTTGCGTAAAGGCGATAGGCGGAGTTAGGTGCGCTTGATGTATGTATTGTCTTGTTAAGGGTCTTATAAAGGTGAGGTTGTACTGGAAGCTGTAGCTTTGTTGTCGGATATTTAAACATTATGTTATTTCCGCTGCTAATAATGTCTTTGGATAAAATCATATATTTTGGATTTGTAATTTCGAGATACATTTTAAGATCGCGTAGTCAAATAAGGGACGCTTTTAATTTCGTAACATCTATCCATCCGTCCGTTTATTTATTACAGCCGCACAGTTTCTGAGTTTCAGACCTATGTACATAAAGTAAATATGTAAGTATACTATGTATATTGTAAGTAGATGATTAAAATGAAAAGCTCAACTAATATGTAGCATAAAATATGCATATTCGAAAAGGATTTTTTTTAAATGTTTTATGTAAAATGGTCAATGAGGTATTGTGGAAAATGTCCACAAAAATATTACTCCCATCTCTGAAACTTCTAAATCTCATTTTTTCGTGTTGCAATGCGCATTTAAACACCTTTTTCTTAATTTATTTATAATTGTATGGCTGAACTAACCATGTTAAAATATTTTGCGTCAAATCAGTTAAGACTTAGCAAGCACAAGTACAAGTTGATCTATAGTGCAAACAATATTTTCGCCTTTTGAAATCATGTATAATTGACTAATAAGAAATGTCAAGAAATTAATGTACTAATTTCTCTGTTAAAATAAATATAATTGCAATTTGTTTCAGTCATATGAACACTAACACCCCCTCGTTGTTTATAATGTTGATTCATATTTACATATTTTTCTTTATCGAAGAACATTTATGGAGGAAATGAAGAAATCTATAATTGGAAGATCAAATCTGAAAACAAGTATAAAAATGTTTGGAATACGTCAGAAAGAAAAAATATTAAACTATAAACAGGTGGATTTTGAGTTTGCTTATAAATGTTATCTCGATAAATGTTATAAATATTATTTCAATTATTTCATTCTGTCTTTCGTAATCAACCATGTATATCCACAGACATTTTTATCTGTCTTTCGTAGTCAACAATACTTATTAACATGATGGAACATATCAACAGTCGCCTTCGCTTCCTTCCTGATATGAAATAACTCGGTACATGAATGAGTATTATTTTTTTAACATTCCTTTAATTAAATTTTACGCTATGTTCCGCAATTTTTCTTTTAATTTTGGATTCTGCCCTGCATGCCTTTTCTTGTGTTTTAACCCTTTTTAACCATTCCGTTAAAAACGTAATCTGCGAGCGCGGCTAACCTCAGTTTCATCATTAGTCAGTCATGTTTCAAAAATCACTGTACTATTTAAGCTAAATTTGATTTTGTAAAATAAGTATTTGTTTATTGAAGTGTTTCAATGATCGTAATTTTGAAATTATTTTTTATTACTAATGAAAATTATAGCATAAACGTGAAAACGTGTAAAAATATGAATAAAAAATCTGACAAAACGTTGTAAGAACGATCGATGCCATACTGAGTCCAAAAAAAAATTACCACGAAATAGCTTTCCGTAAAAAGCAAAATTTTAATTGTAACCTACGAGCTTGAACAATCGGCTCATCTAAAATCGACTGACGTCATAAGGCGGGAAATTTTCATGATCAGCCAGTAGCAAGTTGAATCCACCCGCGTTGCTACATATTATTCTCATAAATAGTAAGAAAAGTATCGTTTAAACACCGTCGCATAATTTCCATGAAAGATTTCTTTATAACAACGATTTAGTAAAGGGTATAGTGATAATTATATATATATATATATATATATATATATATATATATATGTGTGTGTGTGTGTGTGTGTACATATATATATATATATATATATATATATATATATATATATATATATATATATATGGTGCACCTAACAAAGTTTTCACTTTTAAAAGATATGGTTCTTACAGAGTTACTCACTGTTCAAATTAATATTTTAATTGTAAACGGTTCTTAACACTGTTTAACTCACTGAAGAAGAAAGTAAAAAAATTGCGTAACTCAATCTACAATAAAAGATACCGTATTTTGTGTTTAGTAATTGTATAAGTTTCTTTTTAAAGTAATTATGTTTTCAGGTACATGACAAAATAACAGTGTTTTTGTGTTCGATTTTGCATCCTATTGGATGTAGAATCGTTAAAAAAATATAAGCAGTCATAGGAACTGCCCAAAAGTGAAAACTTAATCCTATGAAATAACAGTGATTTTTTTTAAATTTTCAAAATAAATTGTAGTATCAAAAATTAAAATTTCATAACTTGTAAATTAAAATTATATATAAAAAATATTAACATATGTAATACTCACTATGGTACTGCACAGTAATCCACACAACATACAATAAAACAATTAAAATAATAATCAAACTAAAAAACAATTTAAACAATACACAGTGTAAAGACATTGAAGTTTCCACGTGGTCAATTTAACTTTACATGTATAGATATAACACTAATGTTGCTCAACACGTCACCCTTATAGTTACAGATATACTGCTGTTACAGCATGTCGGTGACGCGAACTCACAAGATTCCATTCCAAAAAGTGTCCAACGCGCACATTATACGGTCGAGTATATACAATGTGTTGGTGTATATACACCAACCATGGTGTATATACACACATATATATGTAACTAATGTGAACTAAAGTGAAATATAGGATACATCAGTTAAGATACGGTCAACATTTAGATTTAAGGGCATCGAGTTTATATAAACTCTCAGTGTTTCGTTAGAGTTAATTGCTTACATCATTTTTATTTTTAATGTCACCAAATTCTGATTTCAGTTCTTAATTCTTCTTTCTTAGTTATTCTTTCTTTAAACGGTTCTTCACTGCGCTCATTTCTCTCATCATTCTAAAAATAAAATGTTTTCGGTTAATGTGAAAAATCCGAGATGATCACCTTCAAAGTACGAAATTTAAAAAACTCAATTTTTTTATCATAAAATCATATCAATACATTAATTACATCAAATCCTATTACTCTCATAAAAAGAATACTTTAAAAATTATCAGAAAATGCTTTTCTCAAAATTGAATATCACTCATGAGATTAGCTGACAATTCGCTGTTTTGGCATGGCGCTTTTTCTACAATTGTCATTATAGGTGTAAACAGAAAATGAGCTAGTTAAAAAAATATTTCAAATTTTTTTAAATATTTAATTGTTTCTTTCTTTAGGAAATTCCATTATTCCATTATATGGAATAATGTGCCGAATCACCCCTGCGAAGGGATGTCGTAAGGAAAGGTATTCCCTGTAATTATTCTAATAATATGAATTCACTTTAAAGCCCAAGATTAACCATTTCCGTCGCAGCGCCTAGTACGTAATAACCTAATATATCCGTCGGAAGACACAGGCGTCTCCGGTAAAACGAATGAATAAGTGAATAAAAGCCCGCGCCCCTATTAATAACCCGATCTCAAAAGCTTGATGTATTATAATAATTCAAGTTCGTTTAATTCGTAAAGTTCGCGAGCTTTTGTGGGGTCTTGGCTTTTGTGGGCGGCGACTTTGATACCGTACCTCTCTCATTGTGTCGCGCATAGCTTTTGTTGGAGTCGCTCGTCTGATCCGTCTATAGACACCTTTGTGTGCGGCGATTGCCATGATTATGGTACTTGGGTGTGTATGCTTCTTTATGCAAAGTTTTGAGTGTCTTTGCATATTACATATCCTTTACTTAGACTTGAAAAATATATAGTATGCGTTGATGACGACTTATAATAAGGATTAAGGCATTTCCCTACCCGTGTACTCTGCTTATTAGGTACCTATAAACCTGATACTCCTGATATACGATGTTTATATTTTTGAGAAGAAACATCTACTCATAGAAAGTAGATTGTTCTTAAAATTGCATTAATTCTTCTCCTTGTAGCGATCAGATTTTGTTACTAATTCATAATATTATGTAAAGTTCATCATCAGAGAAGTAAACATCGAACTTCTTCAGTATTGAGTACCAGCGCTGAACTCTGGCTTTCTTTTATGGCTTTGGTGCTACAGTGAAATTAATATATTTATAAAAAATGGAAGGTTTTTAAACCCATCTCATTTTCGATAATAATTCATAACTCAGAAGTAAAATTGTGGAAAATGAAAAAAGTTATGAAATACAGTTTGTATTTTTCAATGACAACTGACATTTAATAATTTCAATGTCAGTTGTCATTTCATAATCATGAGATAAAGGATGGAGTACTTAATTTTATTTCATATTCAAACAATTTACGAAAGCTTGTGAAGAACGTTGGTATCAGGTGATGTACGTCAAATACTCTTATAAGTAATACCAATTGCAATTACTTCATTTTGATATAGTTACTTCATTTATTATTTCATTTCAAATAATTATTTCAAACATTTACTTCATTTTCAAACAATTTAAGAAAGCTAGTGAAGAACGTTGGTATCAGGTGATGTATGTCATATAATCTTATAAATAATACCAATTGCAATTACTTCTTTTTGATATAGTTACTTCATTTATTATTTCATTTCAAATAATTATTTCAAACATTTACTTCATTTTCAAACAATTTAAGAAAGCTAGTGAAGAACGTTGGAATCAGGTGGTGTACATCATATACTCTTATAAGTAATACCAATTGCAATTACTTCATTTTTATATAGTTACTTCATTTATTATTTCATTTCAAATAATTATTTCAAACATTTACTTCATTTTCAAACAATTTAAGAAAGCTAGTGAAGAACGTTGGTATCAGGTGATGTATGTCATATAATCTTATAAATAATACCAATTGCAATTACTTCATTTTGATATAGTTACTTCATTTATTATTTCATTTCAAATAATTATTTCAAACATTTACTTCATTTTCAAACAATTTAAGAAAGCTAGTGAAGAACGTTGGAATCAGGTGGTGTACGTCATATACTCTTATAAGTAATACCAATTGCAATTACTTCATTTTGATATAGTTACTTCATTTATTATTTCATTTCAAATAATTATTTCAAACATTTACTTCATTTTCAAACAATTTAAGAAAGCTAGTGAAGAACGTTGGTATCAGGTGATGTATGTCATATAATCTTATAAATAATACCAATTGCAATTACTTCTTTTTGATATAGTTACTTCATTTATTATTTCATTTCAAATAGTTATTTCAAACATTTACTTCATTTTCAAACAATTTAAGAAAGCTAGTGAAGAACGTTGGAATCAGGTGATGTACGTCATATACTCTTATAAGTAATACCAATTGCAATTACTTCATTTTGATATAGTTACTTCATTTATTATTTCATTTCAAATAATTATTTCAAACATTTACTTCATTTTCAAACAATTTAAGAAAGCTAGTGAAGAACGTTGGTATCAGGTGATGTACGTCATATACTCTTATAAGTAATACCAATTGCAATTACTTCATTTTGATATAGTTACTTCATTTATTATTTCATTTCAAACGATTATTTCAAACATTTACTTGATTTTCAAACAAGTTACGAAGCGGGCATCTAAAGAAGAGTGATAATATAGTGATCCGAGTATTTCCTACGCTCTTATATCAATTACAATTTATCGATTTTTTCAGAAATGCAATTAGAACCATCCCTGTTTTAGGCTATCTAAATTGAATTGATTTAACTTTTTAAACCCATTTTTTATCAAATTCGTCTCATTTAAGATCGAGCAATATTTCATACTTACCTATACCGTCTATACTATTATAAAAATAACAGTTACTTTCAAAATAGTTTTTCACTAGTATTGTTACCCAACTAAATGGATAGGCTAGTGATCTATTAATCTGTTATGTAGATAAATAATATTATGTCAGATATGTTCGAAAGCATATAAATTTACATAATATTAACTTTTTGCAATATTAAAATTGTTTAAATTGACTGAAAATCAGTAAAATGAACGAAATAATTAATTTTATTTTGAGCCTAAATTAAACTAATTATAAATCCACTAAAATTTATTAAATTAGCAAAAAATTAAAAGAAAAATATTCATTGTGTCTATTATCCTAAATATATGCAGGGTACATGAAGAATTCAACGAAAAATAAAGGACAAATTTAGGTACATGTAGCAAAAAAGGCAAAAAAGCAGAGTACAAAAAAGTTTTTTTTTCTTTATCATTGCCTTATGAAAATCGCATAGATTGAAATAATAATATTAATACTTGAACCGGCCAACTGACCCCTCGATACGTTCGCCAACAAAACAGACGACGAATGCATCTCATAATAATAACATCGCGATCGTTAACTTGGCCTTTTATATAGCGCCCAGCGAAGCGCACCGCCGCCGCCCACATCCTCTTCACAATCCGCCTACGCTTCGCAGCCGCTCTTCGAATAAATCATTGTTTAAATTTTATGATTTAAGCCGTCAACCCTGTTTTTACAACAAAAAGAAAGAAATTTAAAAAAGGCCTAAATCTTAATTGGTATTTAAAATATGTGTACACGAAGTAAAACTAAAAAGTTCACTTTGTCCAAAAAATACTTTAAGAAACTTGATCAAGTCACTAAATTGTTGATGTCAACCAAATTTCAAAAAAATATATTCTATAACCATTCCAGGTATATTTACATTCATACATAAAGAAACGAATTTGTGTCGATATTATTTTAATGTTGTAGAAAACGACTTGGAAATGACAAATGTCTTTTCCATAACGATCTCTTGTCCCATCTTCATTAACAATAATAAATACATATTATTTTTTTAATTTTATGATTTAAGCCGTTAACTCTGTTTTTATAACAAAAAATACGGAATTTTTAGAAAAGGCCTATATTTTAATTGATATATAAAATATGTGTACACGAAGTGAAACTAAAGGATTTACTTTGTCCAAAAAATACTTTAAGAATCTTAATCAAGTCACTAATTTATTGATGTCAACCGAATTTCTAAAAAATATATTCTATAACCATTCCAGGTATATTTATATTCATACAAAAAAAAAGAATTTGTGTCGATATTATTTTAATTTTTGTAGAAAACGACTTGGAAATGACAAATGTCTTCCATAACGATATCTTGTCCCATCTTTATTAACAATAATATATACACATTATTTTTATAATTTTATGAATTAAATTTGGCTGTACTGTTTGATTTCAATTTGGCTGTTTGCTGTCAGTTTTACTGTCAGTTTTTATTTATACAAGGAAACCGGTAAAGTCCAAATCATAATTGCACAATAATTCGGTGAGAAATATCTCCACGATTAGTTGTTTTTGACCATAGCATCCTAGAAAAATGTATCTGTTAGACCGAAAACCTTTTTGATTAGAAAACCTATATTATCATCTAGTAACACTACTGATTCCGGAAAGGGACAGAGATATTTAAATAAAGACAGCGATAGTAATATTTGTCGAATGTTTTGTTAGTTAATAAAATTGCTATTTTTTAATATAAATTCCATAATGTTTGCAACGTTAAGTATTGGCAACAAGCTGTATTTGTATGTTCTTCGTGGCGTCGATTACTAACAAAAAAAAACCTTTCAAATTGGACCAAATTTTATTAATTAGTTATTTCTTATTATAACTGATTGATAAACACATTTTTTTTAAGGCTTGATACAATTTTTAATGAAAACCGTATCAAACAGAAAGTTTGCCACCAAACTTGCTTTTTAAATGGAACGGAAATGTCAGAGGTAATACCAATATCATAAGTTTCATTCAATCTGTAATTTATCTCCAATACCCCTTTATTTCCTCAGATTTTTTTGAGCGATGCTTTCAGGGTAATGTGTGCAGACAACGATTTTTAGCGTTTTTTTTCGGAATAAATGTTAAAAAGTTACAAATAACAAATTATACAGTTTTGAATTTGTGCTTTGACAAACTTTCATTTAATGGTCTGAAAAAATTGATTTAACTTCCAATTTGGTCGTCCTTAATAAACCTCCAAAAATGTTTTAATTTCTTATTTTACAACCTTTAATCAAAACTTCAAATGTTTTCACTTCATATATTTAATTGGGTTACCATTTCCTATAGCTAGGCCAAATTTTAATTTTCTACGTCAAGTGGCCTTTGAGAAAATGCTTAGACATCAAAGTGATTATATAAAATTCGCCAAATTAAATATTTTACCAATTTTGGTGGGGAAAACTT
The DNA here is from genome assembly GCA_039881145.1 of Druceiella hillmani. Lineage (NCBI taxonomy): Eukaryota > Metazoa > Arthropoda > Insecta > Lepidoptera > Hepialidae > Druceiella > Druceiella hillmani. The sequence goes on along the minus strand of JAYKKI010000007.1, from coordinate 45,807,034 downwards.
TTTCCATCTTAAGTGCCGAATGCTAAAAATTAATATGGGAATCAAATTCGAAAACCAATATTATCTTTTATTGCTTAAAAAATTACATGTACCAATTTTTTTTGCTTTATGGAATATCCATTTCAATTTACTACAAATTAAAAAGTATCGTTATTATATATTCAGTAAATACAAAAGTAAATAAAAAAATACAAAAATAATAAAAACTTTATCTACTTTGATAAATTGATGGGTAACTTAGAAAACTCTCCAAATACCTGCCTTCTGTGATTTTTTAATATTTCGCTTTGAGAGCATTTTCGAAGTTAATCACAGTACACCAGGCATTAAACAGTAGGTTTAATATTATGAGATATTTGGCATAAAAACCATTTTAGTCCATATTTTTTAACATTGCATGTGAGGAAAAACTCTCTAAATATACATATTTGAAGCAACTTATTTATTAAACAAAGTTATTAAAACATTTTTATCCTAACATTTTTTCATTGTTTTGTAACAAAAAATTAACAACACTCACAACAGTCAACTGTCAAAGCCTGGATGTATATAGTTTTGATATGTAACTAGGTTTTGTATAACCATCGAGGTTGCTTTATTTACTGTAATATAAAATAGCCATAAAACATTCATAAAATGTGGAATTATTAAGCAAGTTGTAGAATGGATTGAGCTGGTTTTGTGACTAAATTCATCGTAATAGCTATTACAGATATAATTAATAAGTCAGTTATTTCACGCCGCACATTTGTGTCGAATATCTTATATTGAATATCTCAATAAATATTATGTTTAATATTATTACATTAGTTAAAGAGTTAATTTCACATTTATACAAAAAATATTTATTAACTATGAATACCATATTTGTGAAGCAAAAACTTAATATATAGGCAGAATAATTTTACATAAATTTTGTTAAGATCTGATAATATAATTATATCTGATGTCATATCTCTATCAATTATCTATATTGAGTATCTCAATAAATATTCTGGTTAATATGACAGAGTTAATTCAATATTAATACAGAGTTAATTTAAAATTAATACAAAAATTATTTTCTAATTAGAAACCAGACTAGAGATCTTATTTATGAAGTCAAATACTTAATGTACAGATAGTATAATGGTACATAAATGTTGTTAAAGACATGATTAATAAAAATATTACTTCTAATATATATAGAATTCTTAATAAACATTATGTTAATCATTTTGTTAGTGAAGAAGTATGTTTCATTTTGATTCAAAATTATTTATTAACTAAAGAGACCATATTTAATCGATGCCCATATATTAGAATAAATGGTAATAGCACAAACTTATCTTGCCTGATTTTTGACTAATAGATTAAACTGGTGGTCACTCAGCGGTCGAAATTCGACCGTAATCCATGAAATTTTTAAGTTTGAACTTTATTCGTTTACGTGAAAGTCTGACGTTTTATAATTCTTTAGCGACAATTTCTACTCTGTGCGACTGTTTGACCATAGACTATTATGTGTTTGATATTCACGGTATGAACAGAAACCATGAATCTTTTATTATTGATCGTAAACAAAGAATATTTTTATGTATTTGTAATATATAATTTAACACGTATTATATATAAATTTTAGCTTTCTGCACTCCTCTGTATAAATTTAAACTATGCCAAATCTCACACTCCTCCGTGCGCGCAATATGGTTAAAAATGTGTACAAATTTTATATAAATATAGTACAAATTCTGATTATGTATTGTATAAATTTCCTTTATGTTACCTGCCATCCGTTCTTACCTCTGGACCTTCGCTTACATATTATATGTTTGCATTGATCGTTCTGGTGCGGACACAGTCGCTGTCACGATGCGGCTTATTGCAATTCAGAGAATTGCATCGTCTGCAATAAAATATGCAAGTTACAGCGACAGATATCGGTCCGCGCCAGCGCACGGCTATGACGGGAAAATATCGTATTACCTGTGTTATGTATAAATGTGTGTGCTATCCACTTAATCAAAATGCTATTAATTTAATTCCATTTCTCGCCACAGCTACTCGTTCTAAATGACGCAACTTATGAACGTGCATAGGTGTAAAGTATAAAGGTTGTTGACATATAAATTGTAATTATTTGCAACCTGTTCGAAAAACTATGATAATACTGCAATCATATAATTCGAATCCAGAGAACAAATTTCTTAAATACTGGTTTATGCAGTTACTCATGTTTACTCATATATATTACGATGGCGTGGGATGTATTTAGTGTTTATTGCTGTGTACAATTTTCGCAAATATTATTCGCAAATGTACAGCTACGTCATCTGTAATAGTTTAGTTTATTCAGCTCATAAATATTCCTCTGTATCATGGCAGACAATCTTTAGTAAACAGCTATTTATACAGTTTAACTTCTGTTCACATATAAATTGTAATTATTTGCATCTTGTTCGAAAAGCTATGATAGTACTGCAAACGTATGATTCGAATCCAGAGAACAAATTTCTTAAATACTGGTTTATGCAGTTACTCATATACAGCGTGGGATGTATTTAGTGTTTATTGCTGTGTACAATTTTCGCAAATATTATTCGCAAATGTACAGCTACGTCATCTGTAATGGTTTAGTTTATTCAACTCATAAATATCCCTATGATCCCAAATTTTGCAAGAGAAACAGTATCATGGCAGACACTCTTTAGTAAACAGCTATTTATACAGTTTAACTTTTCTGTGGATAAGAATCTGCAATATTTTCATATATAATTTTAATCTAGCTCTAATGGTCTACAAGTCTAACTCAAAAAGACATTCGTCACACTACGTCTTCCTTTAATTAAATCATCATTATGGAATATTTTTTAAACCATATGATTAACCTCAAATTCTAAAAAAATATAATATGGCCTTTGTTCATTTGCTATAAGCTACAGGATATAAACGTTTTAATCGAATAAACCGTTTTTGTATAAAACGCTAGAAACAAACAAACAAAAAAACTTTTTTCATAAAATTAATATGAAGAGTAAAATTTGGCCAAAGCAGATCATTGAAATACGCTACGGTTTATTTTCGTTTTTTATCTCAAAAATCACATCGATTTGTGGAGTCTTTGACTACCCCTCAATGTGCAACAAATCTGCTTCCAAGAAATTATTAAAAAATCGTAATAATAAAAATTCAACCACCATTCCAAAATAGCATCGAAATCTCAATAAATATTCTGGTTAATATAGCGTCAGTTAAGAAATTCATTTCACGTTAATAAAAATATTTTTTTAGTTACGAATACCATATTTCATTACATATTAGCAACAATCCATCTTAATAACATAAACTTATTTTTAAATCTTGCCTGATTTTTGACTCTTAGATTAAATTTAGTATATTTTGTATAAATTATATATTCTAGTTACATTTTGTATAAAGTTTTGGTATGTTAACTTCCTTCTGTTCTGTCTTCTTGTCGTTAGTTCGCTTATATACACGCTTGCATTAACTGCTCTCCAGAAAATTCTAACTCTGTGATTACTGCAATAGTAACATACTGCAATAGTAATTTGCGCAAACTTGAGAAATTTTCCGCCAAGTAAATAATAAAGATATATTTTAGAATAATACAACCGACTTAGTAAATCGCTAATATCGTACATTATCGCCCTCACCACAATCAAGCTTCGTATGGTTTGTATTGTCAACCGCCAATCGACGCTTTGCAACTCTCGCACGCACATCAGCGTCGCTAATGAGCTTTTGCCTCGTCGTCCCACGCGCTGTCCTTCGCAGCTTAATTTCGCTCCCTTTGCTTTTATTTCGACCGATGTCCTGTAGGGAAAAGCTTCGAGTTCAAAGGGCGTCCACGCGCGAAAGCTTTGGCTCGATCGAAACGTCCGGCCATTGTAATTAAGCTCCGTCGCAGATTTTTAGTGTGTTTTTGTGAGCTTTCTGGGGGAGCGGCTTGTATCGGCGACGTGCTTAAATACCTCCTCGAGTGCGGGACGTGATTGCGGATATCAAATTGGGCTTCTTTATGAATTTCAAGTAGTACCCTCATTTCGCATTGATGACATTGAGTGAATTTAACGTTAACGTTAAATAATTATTAGGATTTTCTTAAAATACAGCTAATTAATCATTTATGTGGCAACATGAGAGTACTTATGGACTCAAGTGTAGAGGAAAAGTTTAGCCGAGTGTATTTGGGAATTGAATGAAGGAATTTTGGCATTAATTAAACAATGCTCTATAATCTGTACTCTTCAATACTGTCTTGTATTTAAACCAGAGTGAGATATAGCGAATGAGACAGTAATAGCTATATCTATAACAGACTGTAGTATTCTTATGATATATTACTATATTACCATAATAGACCTCTGTCGATATGCTGCTGTGTTTTTGTCTTAAGTGGTGATGAAATTAAATAATGACCGACTGTGGCACTACTTATTAGTTCTACAACATTTTGTTTTCTTTCCAATTTATATTAAGTAACAGTCAAATAAACAAACAATCTGTGGTGTAATTTGTATTCTCTATTACTTTTTTGTAGTTAAAAGGGAGTCAGATAAGTAGATTAGATGGAGATAGTTTACTACTATGTTTTATCATTAGTGGTGTTGAAGCTAAACCACTACCGACTCAGGCACTACTCATTAGGTCTACTAACCTTTTTCTCTTTACAATATTCTTAAAAGGCAAACAAACAAAGAATCTGTTACTTTCTTTATTACTTTCTGTAAATGCTTGTAGCCTGTTTTTTCACATTTTTCAGAATAAAAGCTTAAAAAATAAAGTTGGAGGAATATTAAACCTAGCATATTAAGGATTCAACCTTAAGATTCAAGCAAGGATAAAATAATTCAATTTTTTTAAAGACCTTCTAGGCTTCTATGTACGAAGAATAATGTTCACCCCCTCTTTACATGGAACCTCAACATATCACTCCCAATTTACGTATATCTTCATACCGCTCCCACTTTACATGCATTAAACATTTTTATTCAAACATTTTGCTGTATAAAGTTTCATGAATATTCTTAAACTATAGACACTGAGGTGGATGACATGAGCATAACGAAGTTATAAGGATTTTATGTTTTTCTACTGAAACATAAAGAATGTCTATGGAAACCCTGGGATTTGATATAAATATGTTTTTAGTTGAAACAAACTCAAAATAAATAGTTATTATCTTGCATCAAAAATATATTTTTCTGACTTTAAGACTCAGAAAAATATATTTTATATTTATAACAATTTCTTCAGTGTTCGATAATATTGTTTGATTCAACTAGCTAACATTGTGCTGATGTTTAAGTATAAATATGGCGTTTCACTACCCCACACTGGTCGCATTGTTTTCGTTACACGTTTTCGTGACGCTTTCTAAAACAATTATAGTGTCAGAATTTAAATAGAAGATTTTTCAAAGAAAAATTACTTAAAAATCCTATCTAAAGTGTCCTGTAGCATCTGATGACGAGCCAATGTTCTCCTGTAGGAATAAGAGAAGTAAACATTTTTCCAACTTTAAGGTTTTGAGAGGTGAAATCTGTTGCCGCTAAAGTTTTCTCATTATTTGATTGTTTTATCAGTGATAGCTAACATCCTAAAAACACAGATCGTTTTTTACAACTTTACATTTTGAGCCGTTATTTATAGTTTTTAAAAGTCCGTTTTTACAATTTTTAGAAGTCCGTTTTTACAATTTTTGAAAGTCCGTTTTACAGTTTTTAAAAGTCCGTTTTTACAGTTGTTAAAAGTCCGTTTTTACAGGTTTTACGAAAGTCGATTTTGAGCCGCGTACACTTGGCCACTCGGCTAATCTTAACATAAATATAGAGAGCGCTGGAATATTCCGATGGTCACATTGAAATGCGCTTCAATATGAATATTGAACGCCATAACCGCAATTGAGTCCACTGAGACGATCGTAAATGCGCTTAAGTTATTTTATGAAAACATGGATAAACATAAAAATGCTGATACGCGAATTTTACTACGTCAGACGCTGTTCAATATATCTGTCTGACATCTAATTTATATAATTGGCTGCATGCACCAGAAGATGCCATCGACAGGACGCAGTGGGCGATCCTTACAGGGACACCGCTCTTATATTTATACCCCTTGCCCGTTTTTTATGAGCTCATTCTGAATTGAATTAGCATAAAGCCCACAATAAAAGATGACTGGTGTTATTGACAAAGCTTCTATTTATGAGCATCTGGAAAGAAATACGTTTTGGACCAGTGATGCGGTTCTGAAGAATGGTTCAAAATCGGTTTTAAAGTCACTGCCAGTTTTTATATAGTTAAGTCGAATATATTTAGTGTGGAAGTGACATGTTGAAAGAGAAGTCCATCGAAAAATAATGTAATAAAAACGAGTTAAAAGAATTTGTCTTATTTTCTTAAGGATGTGTCTATCTCTCTAAAAACTTGTATACAATATCACTGTACTGTATTCATATTTACGTACATACATATTACATACACACACAACAATCTCGTATGTAATGTTTTATACACCCTTGCACAACATGGATAATTTTTTTAGTTGATTTTTTATGATCTGGACTTTATAACCAATTTTTCTCATTAAATTTAATATTCTTCTTAGAATTACTCGCCTAATTCATGTGACACCAAGTCTACGTAAATATTTCGCGTTTATAAGGTACTAATTCCATTATTTTTGTCTTCATTACTTTACTGAAATTGTCAGTAAGTTTATTTTTTCTACATTATTAGAAAAAAAATGGGTAAAATAGTATCATTCCATACGTCATTTCATATTACTCCTCGTCATTGTTCTTCGCATCTACCCGATTTATTTGAAGGATAATAATCAAATGCTTATTATAAAGACAACGTGCCCACTGCAATTTACAGTAAACATCAGTCGATTTTCGAGATTCCCGAAGAATCTCTTTAGTTACGTTACTTACTAGATAGTTACGTTCAGTATCATATTATTTCCATAGCATTGAGGCTGATACTATTCTTATGTTCGAAAGTCCATAGCAACACTACGCTGATATATTTTAATGAGATTCGATTGGAAGATACCTTTACTTTTTTACAATTTTATCTTATACTTGCTTCTATCCCCAATGAAAATCACCCAGCTTTGGAAAAGTCAGTCCGGAGTTTGTTGAAAGTTTTCACGGAGAGGCAAGTTCATATGTATAGAAAGTACGTCTGGTATTGTTTAAAACTCTGTGATTCAAAATATTAAATACATTGTTTCATTAGTAATATCTGTTATTATTGTATTAACCTATCACCGAAATTAAGCTTGTCGAACGCATTTTATAATGGAAACAACGTCTAACATTGAGTTGTTTTACTTCTAATAACGTGACCTTCATAGGTAATTTTTGTTATGGATTCTTGGTATGTTTGCCTTATAAGATATTTGAAAATTATGGACGAATCATTAGTAAAAAATAAATTTGAAATTAATAAATATTTTTGAAATTAAGACTTAAAAAATTAAAAATATGCAAAGTAAATTAGGCTGTTACAATAATTTAACTGATGGTGACAACAGCAATAGTCAAACTCGGTGAATGTAGGTGGAAATGCATATTCATTAACTGCTTTGAAACTGGGTGTTTCGTGAAGACATTTATAAATATGTTACTATAGGTAAAAATTAATTGAAGGTTTTATAAACCATATTTATGCAAATATGGCATCTTTATACTTATAAGTAGAATCATTCTCGACCTAGAATTATTGAAACCCAGAAAAGTGATATTAAATGTTGAGGTATGAGAATTTTTTTTAATTATCAGCACTATTTTTTTCTATAAGGTATCACATGTATTCATTAAAACCTGAACTTCCTTACTGTAAATTTTGAAGGATATATTTACACAGTTATATTCCGTTTAATTTTGTCTTCATAATTTCAAATCTATAAACTCGTTTCTTTAGAAATATGCCAGAATGTTTAGTATGAAAATCGATTTGACCCCAGCTCAGAAGTAACTCGTACCGTAAAGGTTATGGGGATAGATGCATCCTTTTATGACTTTAACTCTTAAAAAAACTAACTTCAAAACCTATCAGCTTCATTTAGACGTAAATTTACTTAATAAGAGTGGTCTGTATTAAAATTTCCGATGCGATGCGGTTCGAAACAAAATACGTAGCGGACGCGGGCCACGCGCTCGCAGTCAAGCCGTCACTCGGCATGACATTGTTTACTCAGCGACCGCTGGCGGCCGATTAAATACATTTCAACGGCGTTGACTTTAAATAATAACCGTGTCTATGCCCAGCAAAGCGGAATAAAGGAATATAAACAGACCGAAGACAAGATTTTGCGAGAATTAAGAAATTGACAGTAGTCTGATATTAGTTGTAAGTAGGACGGCATCGACGTAGCTACGATTGTAATATTTAGGGCAGTGGAAGTAAATATTGCTCTGTTCTTCAATATTTTACCAAGCGTTTAAAAGTATCACCTGTATTAGTGAACACTAAATGTTAGATTTAGATAAGACATATTCAAATTCGCTGATAAAAGGAAGTGACTTTATTTGGTAAATGAATGCGTAACAATGTATGAATTTAAATTTATTTTAAATCAAAAATGTTTTAGTTATTAGATAATTTGCAGCTGACTTACATTATTCTAAAAATTATTTTAATCACTAGGCACAAAACGGCGGGTCGCTGTTACAAAAATACTTTCGGTTTAACAATTTGAAAATGATAGTGACGGGAGCGTTACAAAAAAATATAAATATTTAAATTCTTGTACATGCTTAAGTATGTGCTCAACATTTACTTTTACTCTTACTTGACAAGTTTGTTTGTCTTGTAACAAATAAATAAATTCGAATCAAACGTCAGGAACGTTTCTAAAGAAATTTCATAGTAGAAAAAAATAAAACTTTGGTCTCCTAATCCCAAAGATTGAAATAAAATAAACGTGAAAATTATGATGAAAAAGAGCGCAGTGTTTGATTTCGAAACACAAATATATAAAAACAATTCTACTATACTGGCCGATGCATTATCGAATGCCACGGCGAGACGGAGCGAAAAAGAAAACAAGCCAAAGACAAGCGAACCCGGGAAATGCGACACCGCGGCATTTTGAAACGACTTTGAATTCATTCGTCGCTAATTCGAACGAATTTTAGAATTCAAAACTGCTACATTTAATAATTGGCGGGCGGGAAGTTCAGACGGCTGCAATTGTAAGACGATATATTTTTATGTTGCCTGTTTCTCCCAATGTGTTGATTTTTTACATCCCGTCGATTCTGTTTGGTTATAATGCAACTGATTATTTCAAGTCAATCGTTTGCTTATGTACAGCTAAGTTATTAACAATTTAATATCGATGTTTACGTATATCCAAGTGAAAGCATGTAAAAATGAGTATATGCGTCGAAAACTGACATCTTGCCTAACATATGTGTATTAAAACATTAAAATATGAACAAAAAATATAAAGTTACTTTTTCAAACACATTATATGGTTTTGCAGCAAACATAAGGTATATGTCGCAGTTAAAGCAACGGAGGGGTTATTCCTTATTTAATTAAACATTTTTATTAATATTATTTATTTACAAAGACAGAAAGCCAGTTCGTATTTTTCGATACGCTGTTTAAAAATATTCTAAATTATAGACAAAAACAAGTCCGGTTGACGTGTTGTTAAATTAACTTATTAAGATTGTTTTAACAAGTCGAGACTTAAATCAAAATAGAACTCAACGGAGTCATATAATTAACTTTTGGAAAAAAACAGAAACAAATGCAGTTTAGCTCCAATGAAAATGCCATTGTTTATTGATGATAATAATTAATAGATGAAAAAATAGGGGGAAAATTAATAATTAATAATAATTTTCCAGAAATTTCGAGTTTTCGCATAATTATTTTGTTTACACTTTGATTATTTTATGTATTAACTAAACCTGCTGATTGCGTGCGACATAACACTAACAATTTTTTTCGGTTCAATTTCTCTAACTGTACATAATTAATGTTATGATAATTGCAGTATAATGGCGAGATGTCTCCAGACCCTTAGAACTTAGTTTTAAATTCCTCCTTTCCATTATTGTGCAATGCAGAAAATATTTCATAAAGAAAAGAGCGGGACCACCAGGCCGCACGATACGTGCGTACGTGCCCCCGACGCCATCGGCATTCCGGGAACGGACAACCTGTTTCCTTTCAGCGCAGACGCGAGTTTTGTGCGCGCACGAGGAATTCATTGGCGGCTTTATATTGTTTAACAAGTTATTGATGACCGTCTTTTAGTTGGATAATGGAAGTGAAGTATAGGTGCACTTTGGTCTTTATTAGTCGTCGCTAAATGTGGTTATATGTATTTGGGTTGACGCGCTCTGCGTGCTCGGGAGCTTTAAGTAGAAGAGGTCTGCTTGGGCGATAAATCAGATTTGAAATTATGGTCAGGTTTCTCGCTTTGTATTGGTAGTAGCGCGGCGGTCTAAAGTTTTATTTTATCCTAATACTACCGTAAATACTGAGGTTTAAAGATTTCATACGATTGGTTAAAAACGAATAAACAGAGGTTCGTGTAGAAAATGAAACAGCGCATTGAAATAAAAATATTTTCCTACAGTCTTCACATTACTAAGAAAAAATAATAATTTTAAGTTACAGTGTTACGCTACTCTCTGAAGGTATAATTTTATGATAACTTGGTGATGATAACTTAAAGCTTAATTTTCCCCTTAGTGTTCCCCCATTACATATTTACTAATACATTATTATAGAACAATTACTACACTCAGGGTTCTTAATGACACAACTTTATACCGCTGGGTAATTTATTTACTAAAAACCCCATGGGCAAACTTAAAGCGTTGGATAAGTACAAGTACAGGAAGTGCAATGACATGAAGTATAAACATTATAATATAAACAATAATTAATCAAAAATAAAAATCACACATTAATTCAAAATTAAATATAAAACTAACTATCAATCGTGAACTACCAAACAGCTCGGTAATCGCACCCCTGAAGCGGTTATTGGAGCAGAAAAAGCATCAACACAGGCAGTCTCTTGCAATACCGTGTTGATCAAAGTAAGTGCGTGGAATTCAGGTGAGCGCTATGTGCGGTGGATATAAGTGCGCACTCTAGACATGAAATAAACTATGACTCCGTTCCTTCACATAACACTCAGGAGGATAAAACGTTATCAAACTCTAGACCGAGATCAAATTTTTGTCACAACTAATATTTGGCTCGGGAGATATTTCTTGTTTTTTATCCCTGAAGCGTGAACAAATTCCCTAGAAGTTTCTTCTTGTCATAGACGGTCTAGTGTCTTTAAATTTTCTCCCCCTAATTTGATAAAACGTTATCAAATTCTAGACCAAGATCAAATTTTTGTCACAACTAATATTGGCTCCGGAAATATTTCTTGTTTTATATCCCTGAAGCGTGAACAAATTCCATAGAAGTTTCTTCTTGTCATAGACGGTCTAGTGTCTTAAAATTTTCTCCCCCTAATTTGATAAGACGTTATCAAATTCTAGACCAAGATCAAATTTTTGTCACAACTAATATTTGGCTCCGGAAATATTTCTTGTTTTATATCCCTGAAGCGTGAACAAATTCCCTAGAAGGTTCTTGTTGTCATAGACGGTCTACTGTCTTTAAATTTTCTCCCCCTAATTTGATAAGACGTTATCAAATTCTAGACCAAGTTCAAATTTTTGTCACAACTAATATTTGGCTCCGGAAATATTTCTTGTTTTATATCCCTGAAGCGTGAACAAATTCCCTAGAAGGTTCTTGTTGTCATAGACGGTCTAGTGTCTTCCAATTTTCTCCCCATAATTTCATTAACCGTTATCAAACTCTAGACCGAGATCAAATTTTTGTCACAACTAATATTTGGCTAGGGAGATATTTCTTGTTTTATATCCCTGAAGGGTGAACAAATTCCCTAGAAGGTTCTTCCTGTCATAGCCGGTCTAGTGTCTTTAAATTTTCTCCCCCAAATTTGACATTTTCATTTACTCTAATGACTATCTTAATATAATCGATATGACATTTTTAGATGGCGCACGCTCTGTTACAATGTCTCAATATAATTATTGTTTTTATTCTGTGATTAAAAGCGCCGTCGTCTTGCTTCAACTTTGTGATGTTAACTTTTTGAATATTAAGATTCAATTCGTGCTTTTACTAAGGCTTTTAGCTAAGTATCCTCTCGTTCACATTTTGCCATGACTGAGTCAGAGCCACTTGAGCTTAAACGCTGACCGTTTTCAGCACTGTGCGTTCAATTAACTCGTTGTTACTCGCATTTGCGCCGCGACGTCGCGAATTGCGCGCTGTCACAAGCTGGCAGTCATGTGTCCGCGTTGCGTCCCGTGACCAGGCAGATTGCGGTAATTGGACGACGCTCTATGATTTGAAGGCGTGAATTTAAATCTTCTAGTGATGTGAAAAAGTTCTTCGAATTCTTTTCGATGTTTTTGATGTTTTAAATTGACTGATTTACAGGTTGTAAATTGAGTGTTTTACAGTCTGTAGATTAATTTCGATGTTGTAGATTGAGTGATTTACAGTTTGTAGACTAATTTCGATGTTGTAAATTGAAATATTTACAAGTTGTAGATTAATTTCGACGTTGTAGATTGAATGGTTTATAAATTGTAGATTAATTTTGATGTTGTATATGGAATGATTTATAGATTGTAAATTAATTTCGATGTAGTAGATTAAGTGATTTACGGTTTACTATACGATCATTACTTTTTGTCTTGTAATGAATAACAATTCTTTTGGATCTGTAAATAATATTAATTTTATATAATTTGTCTATAAGTCGAGATTAAAAATTTTGGGACAAAGTGTTAGTTAGAAAATAATTTGAGGAATTATTTGTAACGTTAACCAGAATGCTTGATCATTTCCACAGAATGCTTGAGCATTCAGCAATCGGGCGTATCATGCCGACCGTTTCTGCCAGTTTTCTTACTTCCTTCTCTAAACGCTGCTCGAAACGAGCTCTTATATCTTCCTTCCTTTATCTTCCTTCTCTAAACGAGCTCTTATAATGATAGCATACATTATAAGAGCTCATTTAGTTCTGGAACTTCTAATATTTACACTTTTTGGAGTTCCGTACCTCAAAAATAAAAAATCTTATAAGGGTTCCGCCTTATAAGATTACGTGTCATTTTCTGAGAAAATTCGGAGAGGCAGCTCTCCGACGGTCATAGCCAATTTTCTCAGAACTTATGCGGCCTAAAAACTTACAATTTGCCATGGTAATACATCATATTAACCAACATATTTTGCATTAATTATATAATAAAAAAGAAAAGATCGAAATTGATAACTTTTTATCGTTTTCCTTTTTTTGTATCTGATATCATCTGAGAGGGCTTGTTACAAGAAATACTAAAATTTTTTTTTACAAAAATTTCATACGTATTTACTTTACCATGTCTCCGTCATCCTCATAAGTAATTTCTAATTAACTCCCACGCATTGCAATGGCTATCATATAGTATTGAAAGTTCCTCCATATTACACTTCGTTAAGTGCCTTTCAATTTTCCCACTGCAAATATCTTCTGTCTTATATCCTAATCCACTTTCCCATCTTTAGTGTACAAACAATCTATTTATACTAACTTATTTTTTATACTATGGATATATTTCGCAATTTCTTTTTAATAAAGTTAAAGTTGTAAAAAACACAAAATAGGCTTTATTTTCAATATCAACTTACTTACACTGACAAAACAAATCGTAATCTAAAAAATGTATTTTCCAGGAAAAATAAAAAAGTGGGTTAACAACTACAACTACATATGTTCTAATGACCTAATACAGTTTCATTTTATAGTTTTTTATTATAAATTATATTTAACGTTTCTTGGCAGAAAAATTGCAATTTTTATAATATATGTACATAACAATTTTTTTCCTAAATTTCTCTTATCGACAACCGTTAGGGCGAATACATTTATCCCAATTTCCAATTTATGATGGAATACTGTAATACACAATGACATATTGAATAATTAATAAAGTTTATACTTTTTTCCCACGAATAAAAATAGTAGCATGTACAATTTAGCCAATTATTAAAATAAAGATCTGAAAAGGTAGGGACGTATATTTTGAATTAAAAATAATGGGTACATTACGCAAAAACATTAAAACAGTTCATAGCCCTTTATGATTTTACTCTGTAAAGCGACGATATATAGACGCAAATCTTAAATATTACGGAAGAGAATGTCTTTTAGAGGCAAGGTTAATCATTAAGCTGAGAGAATGTGAATGTCTATAGTCAGAAGAATGAATAAATATGGGATCAGAAGATCAGGTAGCATTGATGATTACAAATATCAAATTCGAAAGGATAACATCGGGTTTCATAACAACTATGGAGTAGAAATTCGTATGACTTGATGCTAAGATTGCTTAATCTGCTTTGGTGAAATATGAAATAAGCTGATATGTAGATCTTAGATAAATACGTAAATCAATCTGATATGGGATACGGACAGTGCGCACGCTAACTGTAAATTAGTTTAAACGGGACTCGTGTTTACTGAACGCTCTAATGTCAGCTAATTATGAGCTTCGTTGTGGACACAGCTGAATACTGTCGTTATAGGTCTCCGTTTACATGTTGAGCAGAGTACATGGGGCCGTGAAAATCTACAGTAATAGTGAATTAATGATGGGCAAACTAATTATTAACGTGTCTGTGTTTGATTCTGTAGACCTATTCTACGTATAAATTTGTGTTGTTGTCATTGTTATAAGGATGCGCGAAATAAACATTAAATATAGTCAATATCTCAGAATATTCGAACGGTAAAGCAACAAGAGCTACTGCCCATTAGAGCGCCATACGACACTTAATTCATCTGGAAAATGCTTTTATAAATTTTCAAGGCAATACGCATTCATCGACAATTAGCTATAACCTCACATTTTTTAACCAGTTTTGGCCTTTGAACGAGATGGAGGTAACGAGAAATGCGTTTAATATAATCTTCCAAGCTTTTTTCAGATTTCATGGAAATTGAAATTTTCGCAACTTTTTACATATAGAAATAAATAATGTGATTTAAGATACTATGTTTCAAATACTGTATAAAAATTAAGATTGAAAATTATACAACGAATGGTGAAAATTGGGTTGTCAATCAGTGGTGAAAATTATATTTATCAATTTTATTGCTACTCAGTTGACAGAGATTTTCAGTTTTTTAGAATTAAATGAAAAGATCAATAATTATTTCGTATTAAAGTCAAATTACTCTTACATTTTAAAAATTGTTTTTCCTCTGCAAACAAAATATTACATGTTCTTATTTCTGCAAACAATATATTACATGCTCTTTAAACAAAATATTACATGTTCTTATTAAGGAAACGAATCAACGCAGAAGAAATATTGAGAGGGACGAATAATATTAACATAACCCAGTCAATCGTTGGCTTTCATTTGCGTACAAAGTAGCATAATGTAAACGGGCGGGCGACGGAATGCTTTCCCTGTAATCAAAGCTCGGTAATAATTTAACGTGCGATAGTTAAAGCGAGTCGCTGCAGCGCAGTGGCTCGGTATGGCTCGCCGTCATCGCATATTGTAATAAAGAGGTGAAAGTGTTGTAAATAAGCAGCGCTCAGGGCACCGTGCGCAGCAAGTATGTGATTGTTACTTTCATTACATTCAAAATTTTCACATCCATATTTTAGCCTTAAAATTGTTTAATTTTTAAAAATTTTCAAACTTTAGCAATAGCCAGTTCTGAGAAACAAGTGGTAGATTTAGCTTTTCAGCTAATAAACCTAATAACTGTTATTTTGTTTTTAAGCCAGATCCTTACATTTGATTTCTAGAGTTTTAGGTCCTAAACTTGAAATATCTTACAATCAAATAGTGAGAGAGCTAATTGATGGGAATAGTTCTTGAATTCCATTACTTTGTTATTTGGCATCATTTTTCATTTTAGCAATAATGTTTTACTTTGTTTGTTTATGCTAACAAAAATCGGTGAAATACAAGATCTTCCTGTGAAAAACGTCGACTAATTTACTTTGTAAAAATCATTTTTTTTATATTTCAATGTATTTTATTGCATTTCTTTCTTAAATAAAACGTTCTTTTTATTCTGTTTTCCATTTTAGCGCACACGAAATAAGAAAATTGTAATTTTTCAGGTACTAAAAACAATTTTGATATGATCAATATTTTTTGTTTGTTTTTTTTTTCAAATATTTAAATAATTTTCCGAAAGCATTTTATGATTGAAATTACAATGTTATCGTATACGAAATAAGTTGTTTCTTGCGATTTTACCATAAAACACATAGAGATTAATTTAAGTTACACTTTTTAAACGATTAAAGGCTTCCAGCTATAAATAAAATGTTCAATCAGATCGTTTTTTGCAATCATTTGAAATTGTTAACATATTGTGTCGATTTTTATAATCAATGTATTAAGATATGTCGATTTTAATGAAAACTGTTTTATGACTCGGACGATCTCCGCGCATAGTTAATTACTTTTATAATCTATACTAGCACATTTTTTACTAGCACATTTTTTAAATTTCTATACTAGCACATTTTTTAAATTTTTGGAATGGTGTATAATTGTCGTAAGGCAAAGAGACAATAAGACTGACAAAAAAAACAAGTGGACAGAGATTGCACTTACTGTAAAGAGGAATCTCACTAAAAGCTGTACGCTGTTGGCCTTTTGTTAAGCCCGATATCTAATAAAGAACCGGGCAATGTGATGCTTATTTATTGCTATCCAGTCCTCTAATAGAAGACAGGCTTAATGATATCAATATGCATAGACCAATTTTACACAAGCTTGATCACGCATTGGAAAATGGAAACATCTATTTCAAAAAGACTGGGAACAATTCAGTGGAAAAAATCTCGGAAGTAACCAGGGCAACAGTTTTGGCCCCATCGATGCCAAAACTGTTGCCTAAAATCGTTCAATTTAGAAAAATATCATGAAATGCGGCCAAAATTCACCGGCACATACAACCACAACTTGGCTCTGAGGATGTCACCTATGAGAGATTCGTTTGATTTGTTAAAACAATTGTAGCAGTAAAATATATCTAGAGAGGACTATTTGGTGTTCCATAATTTGTAACTAATCCACTTCGATAGTAGATACCTATACGTTGTAAATAAAGATAAATGGAACTTCGGTTTTCAAACCCGGACTTGACCCAACTCTCACCGATTGAGTGTTCGCTTCGTCACGGCTTACATCCAAAGCGGATGCTGTGAAAATATCTCCGGCATGTTAATCTCCAGCAATGCAGATCTCGTGTCGCCGCTCGGAAACAACTGATCTCAAGCTGTTGTGGTGTCGCGCTCACAATTACCGCCGGGCACGCCTCTCGAGAGCTTCGTTAATGCAAAACTATGCCGTAAAATGTCGAAGGAATATTTCGATTCAGCGCAGCCATTCGTTTAAGGCTCTCCCACGAGGTGGGTGAAGTTGCCGCTGAATGTTTGAATTGGTGGGACTGGTTCTTAAACATTGTGTTTTCCTTGAAATTAATAGGTTAACGACTGAGATTTGTATTTGTTTTCAGATGAAAAACGAGATTAACAATATATCGAATAGAATAAACGTATGAAATCGATTATAATTAAGAACTCAATATAATTTTTAGAAGTCGTTGTAACCGGTTGCTATTTGTTGTAGAGTGTTTACCGGATATCAACAAAAGTAACCGATTGAGTTGTTTTACATAGCTTTAATCCATTTAATACCAGAATAACCACTTAAAAATGTCGTAAATAACAAGCTCTATAAGGAAGTTAATCCGGTCATTACAGATTTCTTTACTCAGCAAGGGAATAAGAAATAAAAGATAAATTTTGCAACGTTTCGTTTATCGAAATTGGTCGACCAGTTAAGGTTGTCGAAAGTAAGATATATACAATATGTACAGGAGTTTTATATCTGACGAATATATAGTCGTAATATAAAGGAAAATCGACCTTCGATATCGAGATACGTACGATCTTCGATACTTAATGAATTTAGGCACATTCGCTTGCGAATTAAAGTAATCGGAAAACTCTCTTGGTTACATTAATAACACGCCTACTTACATTAATAACAAGAGGCTTATCCCAAGCTAAGCCGACCCGATAAACAATACGTCATCGCGGTAGGATATCGAGCGTCCGACAAATGAGTGCCAATCCCTTCTTAGAAGCGCCGCGTGGCCCAAGGCTTCGTGTGTAATCCCGATAAGTTATAAAATGCTGGCCGTGCTTGTATCCGTATTTCTCACTACCGACGTGGCCAACTCATCTTAGCATTAATCGTGTGTCTTAAGGCTGGAATTGGATAGGTCTTTCGCGAGTTGGTATAGCAACGAAGTTTGTTATATAAATTCGTTACGTCAATCTTAACACGCTAGACAAAATCTTGATCTTTTGTTGAAACATAACTATTTAGATTTATCTACGCTCAGGAGTTGGTGCAAGTTCAAATGTAAACCAACTCCTTTGGTGATGCTAAGTTGTATACTATATAAGGAATCGATCTCAATAGGCAATGTTCTCAAAATGATTAACGAACCGTTGCGTGAATTTATGGAATATTTTGTTTATCAATATTTAACACTATTTTTTATAAACTAGTTTTTGCTCCCAGTTTCGCTCCTGTGAAAATTGTAATGTTGAACTGTGTAATGGCCGATAGAACGTTGAACTTGAACTTGCCCCTCCCCCCCCCCCCACACACCTCAGAACAAAACACTACAGCTGTCTTCGCCATTTGTAGTGCTTCCCACTTATCTATACAATACGCCTCATAAATATTAACTCGATACTAGAACCTTCCAAAATAAATAACTAACACAGCGGTGAAATCAGTCTCAAAATCAAACCGGTAGAACTGAAGTTATAGGCGAATATGCATATATATGGGCAGACAAATGTTGCGGTTTATATATAGATAAATTACACTGAGATATATAAATAATCTACAATTATGTTAGAGTTGACCGTACTGTTACATTTTTACAGAGGAGCTTTCAATCGAATTTCATTAATTTTTAAAGATATTTATTGTAATTTTATCGAAGTCAGAAAATATGTAAAACTTAATTTTTTTAGTTATTTTCTCTCGTGTTTCAAACTTTAAATATACGAAAATGTACTAAAGGTTTTGCTGATCATTCAATGATTCTCAGTGTTAGTCTTTCAAATTCGACAACTGTGGTGTCGTTCATATTAATGGCTTCTAACAAGGGTAACTCAGCCATCTAATATTCTACAGTATTCAGGGATAAGTGAGACAAAATTAACACTAAGTTAGATAGTCTAAATGGTATATCGTCTAGAAATATTGTAAAAAAAACATGACTGTGCGCATATCGTCAACTCAGTTTACAAAATAATATTCTTATTAGCGTGAGCTCACCGTTCGAATATTTCTTATGTAACAACGTGACTAATATGTTCTTTTGACCATTGGTTCACTTTATTTTGGCTTACTGAACACTTTTAAATAAATTTTATAAAAGTGTACACACAAAATTTCACTATCATAATCCTAACTAATATTATAAATACGAAAGTCTGAATGGATATTTTTTACTCTGTAACTTCGTATTTTCTGAACAGAAGAACTTCACTAAATTTGGCATAAGAATAAATTATAATCTGTGTAGCCGACGGATGACTGGGCTTAAGACTGCGATCTGACTACACCTAACGGAGGGCGCCAGCCTTCTATCGCTCACGGGTTACGCGGTCTGCAGCGCACCGGTTCGCCTTGCGCCAACACGCCTCGCGGGACGATGAGACGGGGCGTGCGCCCTCGGAGATCGTTCATGAGCAACGCTCTGAGGCGACCGGGGTGTTCCACATCTCAGGGCTTTGGCGAAAATGAAACTCGAAAATTCCGCTTCCGAGACGGTGCCGCGGCGTACGTTCCACCACCCGGTTTTTAATTGCCGGAGAGATGCATAGAGTTAGGGCTGATCCCACGATTTTACCAGAGCATAGACGACTTCTAGGTCGATTCAGCTTGGCTGCTGTAATATATAGACTTCTTTTATTTTACTCTCGTATATAGACTTTTATTCTGAAACCTAAACTAGTTCCTGAAGTAATAGAATTAATCTTGTATAAACACATACAGTGTATCCCAAATTCCCAAAACCGATCGTTGTTTCTGCGAGATAGCGTATTGAAAGGATTTCCTTTTTATAGCTTGATCACGATGTTACTGCTAAACACGGATATGGAAATGGAAAAGATGGGAGCAGAAATAAATAGCATCCTATATCGTCACATAGGCAACCTCACTGTACTCTATGCGAACAAAGTACAGTTGCTCATAACAAAAACAAACCGTATTTTTTATATGCCGCTGGAGACGTCACTTGACATGTTACGCTTGACTGTAAGTAACATAACACAACACTTAACACAATACCTCCATTCTTGCTGATTACATCATTTAAAGTATGTAAAAACGAGTACATGATTAACTTCTGAACAAAATCTATGATTTTGTGGTTTTCGATTAAAGTCGTCTTACAATTTATTTTTTATTTGATTATATTCCAAAATCGCTACTAAAATAATAGAACTAAAACGTTATCTATTTATTAGTTTGTCTTTCTTTCACGCTTAAATACCACAACACAATTGAAAACTTCCTAGATTTAGAGATAAGCTTTATAATTATAATTACACTATCATTGTAAAACGGTGAACATAAACTTAAAAAAACTTAAAAAAAATCCATCAAATACAAAACCATCGCATAACCCGCGCGACGCGGCGCACCGACCACAAAAAATGTTAAATCATGTCTGACAAATTATGTTCAAAATAGTACTTACCAGTAACTACATAATCTACTTATTACTTTCAAAAAAAGTATTTTAGATGTTCATAATACCACGCGGCCAAAACCGCGGGCAAAAGTCAATTGGAAAACAATTTAGCGATATAAATATCTATTAAATTTATTCTTTTGCCCTTTAAATGAAAAAAATCGTGTATTTATGTTCTGTGTGTTTAACATTAAAACTTGTTTCATATTCTGTGTGTTAAACGTTACCAATTTTTGATAAAAAATTGTTAATACACCATGCTCTTATCATGGGCGGGTCGCTAGTAACAAAGTCAAAATTAAATTGAATTTCCAATTATAAAAAAAAGTTCTAAATTTACATTCTCACAGTGGGCGCCCGCCTCACCGCCGGCCGGCATGTTTATATGCAGACTCACCGCATCTTCTCGGAACCAAGAACAAGAAAGGCAGCGGGCGAAGGCAGAGCCTCTCTTTCCTTTTTCCTGCTCTTAGATTTATAGCGGTGCCTTTCCGCGGGTCTCTTTGTTTAATTGTTACGAACCTCTCAGAGGTTATCGTCGGGTAGTTGAAAGTGTTGTGAGGGATTTAGTACGTTCCTTGATACCCTATATATTTGTTTATTTAACATATAGTCACCTATCTAGCTTTGCTCGATTTTGTTTCAGTTTCTCTGTAACAAGTCCGAAGGGCTTCTTTATAAGCAACATCTCGATATAAGATCTTTATATAAATCAGTGAATACAGTGATATCATGTTTAACGCGGCAGATGAGTTCCCGGAGCGATCGCGCTGTGTGACAATCCCTTATAAGGGGGTTTATAAGTACGAATTATACCAATAATAGATCTCGCACTACAACAATTTCATACACATTTAGGTACTTATAAACATTCAAAGGTATATAATGTTTCTATGGTTCTATGAGTACGAAATATACCAATGATAGAGGTCGCACTACAACGATTCCATACACATTAAGACACTTATAAACACTCAAAGGTATATAATGTTTCTATGAGTCTATAAGTACGAAATATACCAATTATAGATCTCGCACTACACGATTTCATACACATTTATGCACTTATAAACACTCAAAGGTATATAATGTTTCTATGAGTCTATAAGTACGAAATACACCAATGATAGATGTCCCACTACAACGATTCCATACACATTTAGGCACTAATAAACATTCAAAGATATATAATGTTTCTATGGATCTATAAATACGAAATATACCAATGATAGATCTCGCACTACAACGATTCCATACACATTTAGGTACTTATAAACATTCAAAGGTATATAATGTTTCTATGGGTCTATAAGTACCAAATATACCAATGATAGATCTCGCACTACAACGATTCCATACACATTTAGGCACTTATGAACATTCAAAGGTATATAATGTTTCTATTAAACCATTTCAAATATTAACTTTTTACAACATAAATACATTGCCTAGTATATCTTTCACATGCGCAAAAACACGTTATGTATTTGAATATTATTTCTTAACATGTACCTATATAAATAAATAAAATTCACTCCCACCCGTAAAGAACTTTTTTAAAATATTTCATTCCGTAACTTTGTAAGCATTGTAAATATGTACAACCATGCCGGCTTTATGGTATTAATAGTCTGCGAGTAAAACAGCTGTGATATACACTTGAACAGAATATGGTCGTGGCGAAACTATAGATCGTGGCGAAACTATAGTCATGGCGAACTATAGTCATGGCGTTATAGGTCATGGCGAAACTATAGATCGTATACAAAATGTTGTTACGAAAATAAAATTTTGAAACATAAATACGTATACTTTCTTGAAAGTTGTATATGTATTATTGAATCAAAAACCAAAGAAAATTATATGAAATATAAACATATCCTCTTAAATCTGTTTTTATCTGTAATAGTTATTAATCTGTAATTTTAATTAATATTATAAAGGCAAAAGTGAGTTTATTTTTCTATTTTGCTTCGTGTACTTAACTGATGGAAATGAGCATAATATAAATTTATCCAAGAATAGTTTTTTTTTTATTTTGGTAATTAAAAAAATACCTCGTTAAAGATAAGAACACGAACATAAACACATATAATTAAATGGTAGGTAGACAATATTCTGCAATTAATTTTTAACAGATGAATTAATCACAGATTATGAAAATAAAACCATAACTACAATTTCGAACTTATATATCTGTATTTCTAAAGCATTCTCCAAAGTCTGCTGATTGGCTTTTATATTTACGTTCGTCGAAACCGCGTTAAGCGGGGTCGCATAAAGCAGGATATTACAGCAAACTCTTTCATAATTCGCAATATACTGACATATAAATATTCTCGAATTAAACATTTCTTTCAGCAAACAAGCCAACGTATTACATAATTATAAAAATTTTAAAAGAAAGATAAAAATAGAATGAAAAATATTTCGTACGCACTCATATTCAGTAGATATGTACTAATTATGTTTAACACCACAAGAAAGCAATTTATAAATGCCGTTATGCATTAAATTTGCCATTAGGTGTTACTCCAAATGCACAAGTAAGTACACCTATAGAAACATTCGTAAATGATTCACAATCGCATTAAAAAAAACAACTGAGGAAAATAAAATAATCGAACAACATCGATAATCTAGGATGCGAGGAATTGGAACAGGATAAAGATTATATACGGATGTAAAGGAGATGTTTATCTTGCAATTAGATTTACTCATGAGGAAGTTTCCTCATGAGTTATTGAATTGTTAAAATTAGTAATGATTAAATAAATATAATGATCTAATTCTATATAATAATGATCTCGAAAGTAATTTAATTAATTATAAATTTGAAACAAAATGTGTTATATGTATTAAATCCATCTAGTTCGATTGTTAACATTACATTCAGCTCCGGTGAAAAAGAAATATAAGAGGCTTAAAAGAAGTAGGTTAAAAGCCAAATTAATATTTTCGTCTTGATTAGCTTGCATACAATAGTAAATCAAATATACTTAAATAAAATATAATTGTATAAAACTTAAAAACTTTGCTTAAAAAACATTTTCAGAATGTTCATAATATAGCTATATCATAGATTATAAAAAAAAACCAACATTCAACTGTTACACCGAAGGCAACAAACAATAAAAACCTCATTAGAATTCAGTTATCAAACAATTTATAAATATCGATATTTACTATAATTTTTCTAATATTTATCAGTGCGATTGTTTATGTATAACAACCAGAATATGACATTTTCAAAAATTATAAAAATTTAGCAATTTATGTGCACTAACGAGATGAATGATTGAAACTAATTTCATGTCTGTGTCAAATAGTTCAAGTATTCTGAAACTGCTAGATGGACTGAAAGCAAAATGGTTCCAGATTTAATTTTTGGAACACGATATATCAAGGATGAAGTCAAGCACATTGACAAATAAATTTCAGAGCTTCGCAATCAATTTACATATATAACTTTATCACGGTGATAAAGGTTTTTGTTTGAATTCCAAAAGCTTTGACCATCATAAATTTCTCTCAAATATAAGGCAGTTCATTTTTATGTCTTCAACGGTACCGAATCAACAAAGCAGATCAAAGTGATAACAGCTTCTACTGAAATTATGAGGGCTGTGTACAATATAAATTCCCCCTAAAAGAAAAGGCAACCAATTCTTCATATTTTTAACCTCGACGAGTCAACGACCTGCATCGCCATGGCTAATTGACTCGTTCGTAACAAGTTTGCTGAGTAGTAGGTAGTGACATGCAGCTCAACACAAGAGGAAGCGCGCTCTAGGAATTCGTTTGAACTCCCACGCGTAAGTTTGCTGTGTTTGGGTTATCTGTCTGCGACGACCTACTAAGGTAGGAGAGGCTGGTTTCACTATTTTTACCCGCTTAGTCTTGCCGCGGCAGATCTAATTTAGACGCAAGGACTAAAAGTAGGAAACAGTAGGATTAAATGGATACAAAGTGGCTGCCGTCGTAAAGTGTGGGGAACCTTGAAAAAATATGTTTTATTTAAAGCAGTTATGAGTAATTAATTTAAACGTTAACTTAATAATTTAACTCCATATATCATTGGACATCAAGTTTTAGAAGCCTCGGCCTTTTTTGTAATAAATTTAGAAATATTGGGTGCACGTTGCAGAGGAATTCTAATGTAGTTAAATTTTTATATGCAAAATGTAACCGAAAACGTATATATTATTCTATGCACGACATTAAAAATATATTGAAAGTGCTTTTCTTTAACAGGGGTTTTTGCAGAAATTGTTGAGAATTTTCTTATAGTTCTATAACATTTTCTATTCCGTTTGGTACATAGAATCGTCTGCATGAATATTAGAATCGTTCTTTGTGTCAATATTTATAGTCTGGTTAATAGTAATAACAAATCAATTGACGGTAGTTCTTTAGTGGATTCGACAAGTATATTATTTATTTTTCACCGTTTCAGTGAAACTTAGAATTTTAGTTACAAAAGTGAATGGAGACA
This sequence comes from Druceiella hillmani, assembly GCA_039881145.1. Taxonomy (NCBI): domain Eukaryota; kingdom Metazoa; phylum Arthropoda; class Insecta; order Lepidoptera; family Hepialidae; genus Druceiella; species Druceiella hillmani. The sequence continues at coordinate 45,781,653 of JAYKKI010000007.1, read as the reverse complement.
CAGTTAAACCAAACATTAACAGAAGCATAACTTGGAAAAGTTTAAGAAATTCATTCTTATTTTCTGAAAGATGCAGAAATTTATGAATTATTACATTTTTTCTGACTTGTTTTATGAAAATAATGAATTTTACCGATGGCCATGATTACTTAACCTTTACGACTAAACATGATAATTATCCTATGTAATATTTTAAATGAAATTGATTATAAATTAAATTAATTTACTGTTCTTCACAGCATCTATTGATTCTCTTAAAATTCGAAACGTAATTTATACAATAAATCAGGTCTTAACAAAATCTACATCTTTTAAAAAATATAAATTTCTGATCTAGGTAGAACAGGATATTTCTTAAAAATAATATTATATTAAAGGCGGCAGGTTGAAGCATGTTTATAACCTGTAAACATTCTAATCATAATATAGTTACTGGAAGTCGTAAATTAACGCGGTCAGTAACGTGTGACCGCTCGTTCAAAGCATGCATTTCCTCGAATCGGGGAGAAAAAACCGGAAGATTGCTCATTCTTGAGCCAAGATTACGTCATGGGTTTCTCGTGGCGCTAAATTGGCATATCGAATAGCAATAAATGCTGGTAAGAGCTTAGCTTAATAGGTAATACATTTTTTGTATTTGTTAACGGCATTCTCTTTTTCGCAAGAATATTATTTTAAAAAATTGGATTCGCTTTTAGCATTACGATTTTTAATTGAGTGTATTGTTAGTCGCTACACTATCGACTTAAAAAATTGTCGATTCTTTGATTTTTATAAAATTTATTACATTATTCAATCGAGAGTCAATTTATTCGATAAACAAATAGTAATTGCGACAACTTTCGTTTCTGGTATCTATAGCTTTCTTCTATAATTGAACTTTCGGCCATTTTTATTTCTTACTAACTTCTATCCGAGACTTTTTCTGCACAAAAATGTATTCATGATTGAATTTGATAATCCATATGTGGAATTTTGCAGTTATTAGAATCGTGCAGTGAGAATACAAAGATTAAATGTTAACATCTTCTGCTCGAGACTTAGTTCGCGTGGATTACAATGACGTAGCCTATGTATTAATCCAGGATATTGTCTACTCGTACGCCAAATATTGTGCAAACGCGTTCAAAAATTATGGATTTATATAATAAGTGCACCCATCCATACATTTATCCATCTAAATTTTTACTTGAATAATATTAGGATCATAACGATATGAATAATTGGAAATTACGATATCAATAATTGGAATCCATTCATCACGATATCAATACTTGGAATTGATATCGTGATGAATGGATCCACCTAAATTTTTACTCTAATAATATTAGGATCATCACGATATCAATAATTGGAATCCATCAATCTAAATTTTTACTTTAATAATATTAGGATCATCACGATATCAATAATTGAAAATTCGGCGCTACAGTAATTTTCAATAAGCGCAGATGTCCGCCAATGATATGTGCACATAGGCGTAGCTTCAGATGCGCACTCTGCCGCTTCACTGCCCGCCTTTGAAACAACCTGCTTGACCCCGTAAGTGTGAACCTACTGTTCAAGTCACAGTTCACTTAACACATTGTTGAAGTCTGGAACTTCCTAGAATGCAGCTAATTAATATATAGTACGTCTTTATTTCGTTATTTGTTTGTCGGAATGATATTTTGTACAGACACTTCGTAAAAATTAATAACTTTTATTAGCAAGTTTATTTTTATCTTTATTCGAGCCAGCTACATATTTTTGTATTTTACTTACCAATTCGTTTCATTTGATATTCATATCAAAACAAATCACGAATAAAACAACTAGCATATTGTAGCATTCGCCATATCGAATTTATGACGTCACATACATTCAATATGGTTTTAATATATGATTTGAAATTTTGTTGTCAAGATGTAACAGGTAGGCAAACAAACTCACTTCCATATTTATAATATTAGTGTGGATATTATTCTGTAAATAACCTTAGTAAACACAGCTGAAGTAATTGACTTGCATAGCACAGCGAGTGCAACGTGTCTATTTTGGAGGATAGAGACGGAATCGCCTGTCATTAGTCCAGTATATACTTTGTGTATTAATTAATCAACCGAGACGAAATTATTCTGGAATTCTAAAATTTACGATATTCCGTAACTCCAGCCACCAACGCCTATTGTGCAAGAGCAGTATTTGCAAAACATTTAAGTTCACTCATCCACTTACATGCGTTATTTCTAATGGGAGAAATACAAAAACAGAATTATATTTTAATTTAATAATTACATTCAGTAATTTGAGAGAATACTTTGCACTGACTCAGAAAAAAGTGACATGTTCAAATCCAAAATTAGTACGATTACTTATCGAAAATACGACCTTTATCTATTCAGCTTCTATCTGCACCTGGTTACCTCTGCCAATTAATTTGAATGCAGACGAAGCACGGAGGTCGCCTCATCTCCAGTAGACTTCCCGCTGGGTAATAAAATTGTCGAAGGTGCAATTTACCGGTCCGTTTTTACTGTTCGCGCGCGTTTTATTTTGACGCCTCTCGATGAGTCGTGCGCCGGTTGCATCGGTGGGTGTGCGCGGGGAGCAAGAGGAAAGGACGTAGTGCTGAGGATGACGATATATATTCTCGATTCATATTCGTATTCGATATTCTGTTAAAAAATACGTAGCTTTCTGTTTCTCTATATAATTATAACTAGTATAAGAGTAAAAGAAACAAAGCGATTAGGGATGTACGCAGGTTATCCCGTTTATCGTATAAATCCCTTCTTAGAAAAGAAGGAAACGAAAAACATTCAACGTAATAGCCTTCGTAATATTTCATACTCTTGGACAAGTTTGTATTCCATATACTTGTAATTTGTGTTTGGTTCATACTAGGTATTATCTAGTCTGTAAACTATATTGCGTACCGACATTTAGCGAGTACGTGTTCGTACAGTCCCTGAAAACCCCTGATAGAAGTTTTATAACAATAGAACAGTAACCATTAGATTTGATTTTTGTAACTTTTTGTTTAGTTTCATTCAAATAAGTCCAAAATATGATGAATCCCAATATGTTACGAGAAAATATTGACATCGCACACCTCTGTCTTCTGGGTTTGTAGAGTGAATACTTTTCTAATTATAGTCTAAATCCCTTCGAATGTTATAAGAGAAATAGAAATTGGGCAACTTACAAAGAGCTGAAAGGAAATTCTTAGAAGTTTTTGAACATGAAATATTTGCCCTAACTTGAATACGTGAATACGAAGCCTTATTTTTAGCAACGGCCGTCAGATGTACGCGATGGTATCACACGTGTCCGATTGTCGCGGCTTAAAGTGTCGTTTAGATTATTTGTTTAAGTGGAGTAAGGCGCATCCTTAAAAAGCTTTATATAATGCTTAAATGAATTGAAAAACTAATGTTTTTGATATCTTGATAATATAATAATTAATAAATATCGCACCGGCAAGTGTAATCCGGAAATAAATTACGTATTTTTTTATCTACTTTACTACTTTGATAAATGTGCTTGAATACGTGAATACGAAACCTTATTTTTAGCAACAGCCATCAGAAGTACGCGATGGTATCGCACGTGTCCGACTGTCGCGGCTTAAAGTGTCGTTTAGATTATTTGTTTGGTTGATGTAATTAGTGTAGTACTATTTTTATCAAGTTTTTCTTTTATGTGGTGAATTATATATATTGTGAAAGTCTTACAACGGAAAATTAACACTGTATTTTCGGGTAAATTTATTGATGTTTTCTCTCTGATTCAACGGTTCGCGTTGGTTTCTTCCTTCGATCATAGCTTATCCCAATATCATTACGAATGACAAGCCCGCAACGAATAGAAAAATATTGTCAAAAATTATCGACTTACCGCCATCATTGCTCGATATATTCGATCGCTGCAGCCATCCCTACACGGACCCCGTATTGAATGTAGCTCCGAATGGTATTTTTTACGACAGGATTTCGGTTATAGGAACATCTCCTCGTCATCGCACAAGCCTTAAAAGGGTTTAGGGCTCGTCGAGGTGTTGACGCGTCCGTAGGCTCCGTGCTGGAGATTTAAACACGTCTTCCGGATGAAATAACCTGGCGGGTGTGTCCATCGGCGTGAGTTTTGTTCTTTTATTGGTATTTAATCAAATAAGTGCGATGCCTGGAACACGAACAAACACGGATTGGAAAAATTTGTATTTTTTCCGTTAACTTATACTCCCAAATATATTGGTATAAAAGAATCATCATAAAACGCTGTAAAATCCTGTTCACGTAGTATATAATGTATATTTGATTTTTATAAAAAAGGCAACAATATGAAATAACTTTGTTTTAATTTTTACCCATATGATCCCCCCAATTTCCATTCGATTTCGAAAAAAATATTATTTATGATAATTCATTTATCATAAAAATGCTCTCAGAAAGATGTAGAGAATGTTTAACTACAAAACTGTAATAATTTATTTCATTATGAGATTCATAAATCGTATAATATGTTTAATTAAAAGCGTGGGTATAACAGGCGTGAGAATATGGTAACCACATTTTTTTAAGTAAAGGGCACAATTAAATTTTAGGTAATAAAAAATTACTCTGGAAAAATCATCTCTAACATTATTTATTAACAAAAACGTGAATAAAGTTCACATAGTTTCAATTAACTCCTTCATAGTCTGTTGAATGAATGCGTCTAGCGCGAATAAATTCGGGCAATGTTTAAAAATGAAATTAATTATGAATGTATGTATATTTTAACGTACTTCATTGTATTTTATTGTGAAATACGCACCCCTATATCGACACCCCGTGAGAACTTACTTTAATTAACTAGAAAACAACATTTGTGAAACAAGATGTGTTTCTTCTCCGTTTGCAAAGTGAAGTGTAGTTCCGTCGTAATATTGGCACACTCTTTGCAAAAAAAAACTCTTACAGCGTATATCTGTCGTAATATGACAGATATATGCTTGTAAAATAAAATGTTTGAAGTTTGTTCTGGTAGCGATAAATACGTCATAAAAAATGTAACTAATTCAAAATTCTTCTATCAAAGTCACTGAATCGAATTACAAATACAAATCAATAAATTAATTTGGTTTATATTATAAAATTATGAAATCCAGTGACAAAATTACTGATATTGCATAAAACTTAGAAGAATATATTTTCAAGATACTAAATTACGAAAGTGTTAAGTATCCCAGAATTTATGTAAGATTTGAATTAAATAGAAAACACAGGTTTTTTTAAAATTTGTTATTTCTTTATTGAATCATGTAGTATATAGGATAGGGTTAAGAATGGTATAGAACATCGGGCAAATGACCACCACGACTTTCCTGACATATACGCACTCTTTTATGGAAATTTTTTATACTAGAAAAATATAAGTAGGTTTCCACCTGATATTTATCTTAATGATACAAAAATTTCACAAGTAACTGTAATTTAAACGCAGGAGCATTATAAAATGTGTAACTTGACATTTATAATCTACATATTATTTTACATAAAACTTTCTGCTTTATAATGTGCATTTCTTATTTATTTCAATCTTATATACAGACTGTAACAAAGAACATCTCTGTTATTCATAAAGGTGATTCTATGCATCAAACTGAATATAATGTTTTAAGGAAATGTATGAAAAGTCTAAACCAGTTTTAACAAAATTAAATTTTTACTATCTACGGTCCCTTTAAGCTGTAAAAAAATCAAGCTTCTAAGTCAACGCAATCAAGAAAAAGCCTAAAAATACGGCCATTTATGCCGCATACTTTGACATTCGCAAATACATCAAAAGCTTCTCAGGTCGGCCAATCAGTTACTTCCCAGGTGAGAAAAATCCTGAAAGTTGGCAAGAAGTAAGGTAGCAAGGCCATTATATCACATAAACAAATAGAAAAGGCAATTATTTACGATTTATTTAAAAATTAAAATTTTGTAAATAGTTTAATAGGAATATTATGTAGCATTATAATTTCATGAATGTCCAAATGTGTATGAAACTCTCGTACGAGTTCCACTGATGCTTGACAGGTTTATTTTACGGAAACACGCTTCAAATATATTTCAGTTTAATGCCCAGAGAAACACCTGTATTAAAAATAGACACATACTTTATTACACTCTGTATACTTATATACAGTTGTAAAGGGTACGTGTTTCTTATTAATACAGGTAATTTATAATTCTAAGGTCTCCTATTAGTACACTAGACTGTTAAAATTGTTAAGGAACTATATGACAATTCTCAACAATTTCTGAGAAAAATCAATGTTGACCATTGCGATTCCATCGAAAAAAATTACTTTTTTTTCTCAGAACAAATTTAATAAGTGTACATAATAAGTGACAATTCTAAACCTTTTCTAAAAGAATTACTGTGAAAATGCGATTCCATCGAAAAACAATACTTTTTTACAGAACAAATTGAGCAGAAAATGTTAGGAAAATCACTGTCAGAAAAACAACTGTCAAAGTTGCAATTCCAACGAAAAAAGTTTGAAAATGCTCTGTATGAATAATATTCACTTTCTTTTTATTATATCTACATAATCTCAAAACAGCAGCCACATCATAAAATAATTTTACTAAGAAATAACTATCGGGGTTGGTCATATAATGTAACGAGATATAAAATGTAGTCGATTCATGGTATCAATGAGAAAATTTCATCATTGTACCGGCTCGAAGCAGCATATCTTTATAACGTAGCTCCATTAAGATGGAGATATGCTCGAGTGAAATTCAGAAAGTAGTTCTGAGGAGGTGAGCGTCGTGTCGGAGCTCATTATGCAAATCCAAATAGTAAATGGGACCATTTTAGCGTTTGATATTCGATAGTGGTGTTCCGTAGCTACAAAGGGGGCTGTGGTAGAGGAAACCTGGGAGAAGCTTCTCTTACAGTTATGGTGCATAACAATGTCTGTTAGGGACAATTACCGGATGAAATGTTAAAATAGTTTATTCTCCCGAAAACCCTCATGGAAACCCTTTGTTGGATCGTGCATTATTTCATAGATTTAAATAGATGAATGAAATTTAAATCAGTGATGATTTTTCGGTGAAATAAAGGTAGGGTGTTATTATAATATTTTCTAAATTTTACATTAAGTATATGTTAATAAGGCACGCATTAATAAGGACGTATTTATAACAAATTAAATTTTATAACAGAATTAACAAGAAATGCAAATTACACTTCCACTCGCGAAAATTGATAGTAATTATTTCACCCAGCCCCCAATAACAGATGCGCCTGCGACAAAGTTAAATTAACTTTATTTTATTTTTAAATAAAATTGGTTCGTTGTGATTACGTTAGTGGTTGATACTATCATAAATCATTAAAGATAATAACACAAATTCTTTTTTGTTCTTTTAATTTTAAAAATAAAAAATTACAAATTGTAGAAAAAATTGGAACGCGGTCAAACCGGAAATAATAATCGTCATTTCTACCGATAATAAAACTTACTAATGAATCTTGGATAAATAAATCATATGCTTTATAAATCGACCAATGGTAGTTTGGTTTACCAACGATTTTAGGCTTTTTACAACTTTATTGATTAAGCTGAGATATGCAGAAAATTGGGCCATAGTAGTTAGACTACTATGAATCCAATCAATATTTCGCTCTCCAAAATCGAGTAAAACGAATTTGATCGTTTCAAGTAAAATATTTCTACTGCTTTAGAGTCATTCAAAAATGTTCAAAAACTCTGCCAACTATAATGCTTGCCAATGCGCATGTTTGTTGTTAAAGTGTAATAAAGAACAATTATTTCTGCGAGTGTTCATTTACTTTAAAATCTTCTTTATTTGAAACATCATCTGTAAATAAGCATTTCGTATAAACTTCTCGGGTTATCACGAGAACACGTTATAGTCTAATTGATATTAATTACGCATTCGACTTCAAATATGAACAACTAAGAAACTTATGTATTTTATCCGTATAGTCGTTTGTTTTTGAAGTGAAACTTCTTCGAGCGAGGAGAATAAAATGTCATGGTCAAGTTTAATGTAAAAAGTTAATGTGTTCATGCAACTTTTTGCTGTAACGAATCTATCGCAAAAAGGAAACTAAAGACGTACAATAAACAATAATAAACAGAAAATAGGTACTTAGCTAACAACCAAGAGAGAGAGATGAACGCGATATAATATGACAAGAAGCATTAAGAATGCGCAAAAACAAACATAAATGGCGCCCACTACTGTATCAGCTGTTTTGTACGTTATGTCTGTCAAAAGTAAACAGTATTTTTCAATATTTTTTTTCAATTTTTTTATCTATTTACAATTGATTTATTACTAATTTTTCGTGTACTTCATCCATTATAAGACTACTAAAATATATATATTCAGAAAAAAATCTAGGTCAGGAACCATCGCAGGGTGGGGTTCGTTCAAGTACTATGATTTTTATTTTCATTTTTCTTGATTCTTATTTTAATCCTGAATATATTCATGTGTACATACACACACACACGCATGCATACATATATGTCTTCTATATATATATATATATATATATATATATATAAGAGAGGGACAGGATACAGGAGAAAAAACCTAACAAGGAAAGATGGATGTGTTTCTAGATATCAACTTATCCCATAATTTAGCAGCATAAACAGTGAAGGAATATTCATAAAAGGAAGTATCTTGTTTGAGGATCAGTAAAGTAAGAAGATCTTCAGAAGTACGACCAGGTTCACATTAAAAAGAAGAAAATAAATGTGCAGATTACACTGGCAACGAATCTTTAAACCAGTTGAACTGCGCCTTATAGTTATGCAAATGGTCGAATTTTCAGAGGTCGAACATGTAACAAATGTACAAAAAGTTTTGAAGTCATTTTAATTTATTTAACCGATCCTCGATAAGACCAAGATACCACACACTTCCATAGTCAAGCAAAGAAGCAAGAGTGTTGGTATAAGTAAATTTTGGTTTTTATTTGTGTAAATTGTTGAAGATGCTTAGTAGAGTGTATTCTGATAAAATGTTACAACTAACGTCCTTTATTTGTGGCTGCCCACTGAAGTTTTGATCGATCTGCAGGCCCAGATCTTATGCAGTAGTGGGATTGGAATTAACAGAGTCGTTCAATAATAAATAGGGTAAATTTGACATCGGAATTTGCGGAAGAGGTCTTTGACTTCCAATAACAATATCTTGAGAACTTTACCCACTGACCGATCAGACGTACATGCACATTGATTTTTCATTTATTTGTCCTATTCACTAAGTGGCTGGCTAGCAGCAGTTACCCTATCTTGCCAACTATTTCATGTTGATACTTCGATCCACTTTCTAAAGAAACAGCAATAGCATTTCGAAATATATATCTACGAGGTGAATTCCAGAACTAGTCCGGTGCAGGCGGCGCTCATGTGGGCGCTCATTATGCGCGCGCGCCAAGGTCGAACCGCGAGACTGTCGCGGTCGTTGCGTTTTTTTTTTTATCGCGGACGACGGTTGACAAGGCACGGGCCGGCGGCAGGTAGTCGCGGCGGGCGGACCTCCCCTTTATTGATATGTTAATCGTGGAATCCGGTTCGCTTTTTTTGTTGGTGGTGCTGCTGCCGTATCGAGTAATGACAATAGATACGTTTTTGTATAGATCTAACAAATAGGATATAATTGCATGTATAGGCCTAACTCGAGAAGCGAATTAGGCTCTTCAGTATAGAGACGTCCAGTTACGGAATATCTGAATTAGGGCGTCGCTTCCTAATCAAAATCAAAATTATGCGCAAAATACGGTAGTTGATTCTAAATTTTGATATTTTTCGTACAATATTGTGAAATATAAGTTAATTAAAAACCAGTCTTGAAAAAAATTCAAAAATTTATTGAAAAATAAGCCAGTTATAGGCTTCTAAATTTGAAGATACGGATAGGGTTGTGTATATCCCTGTCTCTTTTCCTCTTGTAGAATATAATGTGCAATATTAAAAATGACCTCACAACACAGTATTCCCGTCCTTGTCTAAAGATTAAATTCAAACTTTTATAACTCGGTCAATTTTTAAGATTATTAAAGAAATGTTTCACTCTTCATCAGCTTGTACCTTGAAATTATGATTAATGGAATAAAAAAATTTAGTCAAATACCCAATTTATACTAAACGGAAATTATATGACGCGACGAAACGACATCAATATGGCGGCGCGTGATGTGTCACAGTCCCCACTCAGCATAACGAATTCTTTAATCCTTTAATTATCGTGTGGTAAATTGGATGTAGATGACAGTTACATAGCTGCAATGCCAAACTCTATACTCCGATTTTATCATCAAATTTTCTGAATTGCCTCCCACTATTGAAGCAAATTTAAAGACTTATTCACGTCGAACCCTGTAATCATGACAATAACATACATGTAATTATTAAACCAATACAGCGCAATTTGTATAATTTATTCCACCAAATATACTCATGTAATAAAATGCGCCAAGTTCTTGTTGGAATTTTTAGTTAATAATGATAAAGTTTGAAATCAAAAAATTAACCAAATTCAATTTGTGAAGCTTATATTTTAAAATTTTATAAAGTCATAGTAAAATCTTTTTTCCATTTAATGCCGGGATTTGAACTTTACAACTTTTTTATACTTAGCGGGAATTTAATTGAGGTGAAAAATTTTTCAGTTTAAAATACCTGCACTTAGATCGCTTTGTTTACTAACACATTTTCTCGATATCACAAAATAGATCCATCTAGTCCAACAGTCTCCCTATTTCCCAAATACATCATTAAATATTGAAAAAAAAACCATTTTCTATCCAAGCTATATAGTTTTCGAATCTTAAACAAGCAGGTCGTTAAATGTTTTTAAAAAACTTTTTAAAATATTAAACCAAAAACTACTTAAACTATCCTATCTAATTTGTATTATTTAGTCTTGTATTTCCTTTATTTGATTGTAAAGATATTTAAAATATTTTTTTTATTCTGTTTCTGTTATTGTATCTATAAAATTATATTGACTCGAAGGGAATGCTCATTGTATTGCATTCGCATCCGTAATGTCAAGTTGAAAAGTTTCACATTAAATATGTGTTTATTTATTTATTTGCATACATTTATCGATACAGTACAGTTCTAAACCTATTCGTAACGATAAAAATTAATGGGTTAACAAATAAAACCAAAGAAGGTATATATTAAACATGGGTAAAAAATATACAAGCACTATAAAAGATCATGATGTCACATTTCGACAAATTTACTTTCATTTATAATAAACAAATCACACTCTGTTGTGATCACAATCAGGTGGTTGAGCAATTAAATACAGCGGGAAATTGGTGAGTTCGGTTCTAGAGAGTGGTATAGCAAACAGATGATGATTTCATGAACGCCATGAATTTTCAGGTACGATGAATGAAAGTTTACTCAATAATGTAGGACATAGAATTTTTTCATTTAATAGCTGGAAGATAAATTTCTTAAGCGCAACTTCACTTCTGAATTGCAAGAAATGGAAACATATCATACCCAAGAGGAAATCAGTAGGAAACAGAAAGGAAAAGTAACCATACTATCTCATATACAGATATCGAAGACATGTCTCTTGCACACATTCAATCAACAAACTGTACTTGGCTTCGTGTGGGCTCCAAATAATGGAGCCGGATTCTAATTGGCTCTGCACCAATGAAGTGTACTGCCTGAAATAATAAATACAATTGTAATTTAAAGCTATAATGATAATATATATATATATATATATATATATATATATATATATGTGTGTGTGTGTGTGTTTTTCTACTTATTTTGCCGATAAGTTCCTCCTCATAAATTTGAAACATATAAATTGTATCGAATGATTTCAAGTTTCGTTGACATAAATAACTACAGGCTTAATGTGAGCAGACATCGGATTTTAATTACGTAGCGCTAAAAAAAAACAAACATGCTTGTGACATGATATATTATTGGAGTATTCTAAAGATCAGAAATAAATAAAAATCTATAAAAAAATTCAACCTGTATAACTTAAACCACCATGTTGCGCATCACTCTATACGATTGAGAAAGAAAGTTAGACTTTGCAACTTTTGGTAATCCGTCATTCATCAATTTATACCGTAATAATGAATGCTTTAACTTAACGTGTTAACTAAAATTCCTCCAACGCAACGTCAAAGCCGTCCGAGCTTAACTCCCACCCGGTACAGCGCGCGTAACGATATCATCCAACAACCAGCCTAATTACTCACGCCAACTTTACACGAAACTTATCCGAAATTAACGATTAACTATTTAATGCATCGTTAACGTTAAGTACAGTTTGTTAGTTTTAATAATTATTTTCTCGCAACGGGCGTTAAGAGCGGCGCCGGGCTATAGGCGGCGCAGTAGCTACGTAATGACGATCTAACTGAGGAACGAGCGAGCTCGCCGTTAAGCTTAGAGTTATTATTTCAAGTTATCGAGCAACAGTAGTGCTTAAGGTGGGAAAAGGCGTTGCTATATGTTTGGTAAATATATAGAGGACTTCGTTTATTTTTATCAACTATATACAGTTCTTTTTTTGGAGATTTAAATTTAAACAAATATTCATTAAACATTGGTTTGCCTGTTCTTCTCACCGTTAAAGACTGCATCATATGTTTGGAAGTGCTAAATGTGATTTTATGAAATATTGTAAACTCTTGGCTAATTTGTAGATAATGTCGACTTGAAAAGATGGACAATATTTTAGATGCTAAAAAACATGTTTTAGATTGCTAAAAAAACAAGTTTTAGATTGCTAAAAACAAGTAAAACATGTAATAATTAAGCTTTACTTGATTTGATGCTAAGTGCTATTGCTACAAAAAACTACTATTTCCTTTAGCTACATAAAAAAATACGAAACCCACAGTGCGTATGTTAACCATATAATTACAGTTTTACTTATTATTTATTTTAACGAGTCACCCTCGATAATCGTGGGCCAATTTAAAACTTAACTGGAAAAAATGCATTTGCTCTAGCTGAGTAGGAAATATTGTTGAATAATTACTACTTTGTCGATTAATAAATGGGACAGACAGCGATTACGGAGCAACATATCGATCATACGTGCTGATACGTTTCCCCGAGGCGAGAACGTCTCTTTCGTAAAATACAGCATGGAAGTTGACCGGTTTTATTCTTAACCGCTGGTATATACAAATATAGTTCCTATATCAAATCAATTTATTGCGCCAGTGAGGTAGTAAAAGGAAACTGATATTAGCTTCAATTTAAAAGCCTCATGTGATAAAAGAACGAATAATTTAAAATAAAAGCTGCCAAATTCAAAATAAATTCTTTAAAAAAATATGCAAAATAAAATTTTATAAAATTTTGAAAAGATAACAGAAGTTCCGAGTGCCGCTATCAAATTTATCTCTTGAACCTGTCGCTGAGATTGTGAATAACAAGACATATAGTATGATGTTTTGTCATTACATCATTAAGAAGGCAATGACTCTTTGTAGTCCGCCAGGAACATAAACTTGAACGCGAGGTTAATAGCTATTCTAAACGTATATACATTTTTGACTGCGATTGCCTTTAGAAATAAATATTTATTAGAGTATCAGGTGATATCTATATCAGTATTTGATTGGCGGTCAAATCTACTTAAAAGAAGTGTTTGTATTTTAATTCGACATTCTGTTAAGAATACGTTATTTTCTGGTCATTAGACCTCTTTCAAATGGAGAAATTATTCGTTCTTTCTATTGTGTGTCTGCATATAGGTAACCAAAACCTATTAATCTTTCGAAGCACGAATTAAAATTACTGAAGAAAAATATTTTTTTTGGTATTTAACCATTTATTACTACTAGTCTGACTGATGAATATCGGACGTCCCTACTTCATGTTCAAAAAGCCTCGAAGGCTTTTTGAACATGAAATAGCTAAACTGTTTTAATGGCTTTTAATGGCACCTCTATTCCTCAATGCCTAACTTACCTTTCAGAAAGTGATAATACATTTATAACATTGTGTTGCAAAGGGTTAACCAATTAAATTTAAATTTAGCTTCTATTTTAAATTGGTCAATAAACGGAAAATATTGATAATTTTTTTATAATTCAAGCTCCCAAACTTTTGGAATAATTTCTTATTGCGGATTGAATTGTTTTCGTAATCTAAGTATAAATGTATTAATGCAGTCAATTAGTCAGTTTAGTCGTACACCGAATCTATCATTAGTATATTCAATTAAAAAGTGGAAATGTGAAAATACCTGAATAAAATTATTAGTAATATTTGAATGCCGTTAAGTTATTGAACCTGTTGAGATACCTAAGCTAATGAGAAATAAAAAAAAATTGGGACAATACCACAATAACAGATCTTAAAAAAAGTTATGAAGAGTTTAAAAGATTTTCCGAGGCAAAGCGAACTTATAAAGAAAACGGATAAGAAAGTACTTTTAAAAACCACAAACATGAAAAAACGTAGAAAAAATAATATTTTACGTTAGATATAACGTTAATTCTCAGTGAAGCTTATCTATTTTTCTCGAGGCGATCCTCATGACGATGTGGACGCTAACCAACTATTAAATGTTCTTCAATAAAAGGGACGTTTAACTGAAGTCGAAGTATAATTGCGGGAAACGCATGCGACGCACGTTATTGTAAATTATGGTCCAAGGTGCGGCTAATGCGCCTGTTAGGCGTCTCCACTTCAGACGTGTGGGCTGCGCTTTTTAATGCATGTTATCGCGTGGTACATGCATAATATGCATATATGTACAGGTATATCTAATTATTTTATTGTTGTAATTTATCGAACGCCCCTCTTCGCTCGAATATGCAACGCGTTCCGCGAATGAGGTACCGTCGGAAAGCTCTTTTGGTTTTTTAATTTATTCGCGTGTGGGCGTGGGGTATTTGCGAGTGATATGAGCCTAAGGCGGTGGAATTTAAGGATAATTATTATACACCTGCGTCGTGGTGTTGCAATCGGGTTGAGTTTGAAACATGGATGGTATAAATATTCATCGATTACTTTTTTATATTATTGTAGATGGATTTTGTGATTACACAGTTATAGTCGATATTAATTTTTATGCCATATTTTTATTATAAATTTATGAGTATATAAAATTGAGAAGTGTTATCAGTATTTTCCTAATTTACTATTAGGAAATCGCTTGCTCATAAATACGATGGAAATAGATGTCGATATGATGTCGATATTTTTTGTAACAATGTTTTAAAACTACAGAGTAGGTTTAGAATAACCTTGTAATGAAAAAATAACGCATATAATAAACAATTAATACGAAACTTCTAAATAGGAAAAGTCTCAATTTTTTGTTCATTAAATTGAAAAACTTATTGTGAATTTAGTTTCCACGCAAAAAAATGAGAAAATTATAATATGCAATATATAACTTAAACGCAGTATTTAACGAGATACTAAAAATATTTAATAACCTCCCTTATAATGAATACAAAATAACAGGCCAATGACGTCATAAGCCAGTTGTGTTTTGTATGGGGCGTTTTGGCGCGAAACGTAGTTCGTCTATTTCTAAGTCGTTACAACTTTGTAATGAAACGTCCCAGGTAGGATATATTAATTTTAAGCGTAATTAAAGTTGTTTTACTTATTCTGTTTTAATAATACAAAAAACATAGTCAAATACCCTATTACATCAAACAAAAATTAAACGAAATATAATAGTGACATTCTTCTATTTTAGTTTCTTCATTTATTTTTAATCATGTTAATAGATGAGTTTATGGTAAAAGGAGTAAAATCAATTAAACTTAATCGATGTTCATGTTGATACAATACTTGGATCGAAAAAAAAACAGGTATAATGTGGTATAAGATGTGAATATGAATAAGTGTGAGAAGATGGCACGTTGTTAGGGCGGAAGTGATTGCGCGTTTTCTATAATATTCATGTTATTTTAATATTCATGTCACTACACGTATTACATTTACACAAACTACGTCAAATATAATATTATCCCATTTTAATATCCATTTTTATTACGTAATTTCTAAGAAAAGTTTATTTAAAGTAATTTAAACATTTATTTGCAGTAACACTTTATCAGTATAAAATTTTAAAAAAATAAATTTTAGTTATAAACTCGAACTGCTAAATGCTAATTTTAACTTCTTTTTTATTAACTGCATAAGTAAATATTTACCCACAACGTAGACTTGCTAATAAAGCTAATTAAATAAAAGTTAATTAGACCCGCACAAATTGTACCTACTCAATTCATTTCGGCGGCCGCACCCGAAGTGCATAAAACATGCTCTCTGTCGTGTTATTTTCGGACGCTCCCTCCCGCGTTTCGCCGCTAATTCAATCGAGTGTTGAATTTTATCGCGAGCCGGTGAGGCGCGGTCGTAAAATGCGCCGCAATTTCTTTTATGATGGGCAATATTTTTGTTTGGAATTACATATTCTTTTTTGGAACATTTTGCTTCTGTATATAGCATGCGGATTGGACACAGCTGGTTTATACGGCCATTGTCGCCGCAGTAGGCCGCATGTAATGGGAGCAGCTTTTTATGTTGATCGTAAAGTATGGACACCACTTCATTTTCGCCGGTATTCAATTGTATTTTTAAATTGGAAATTTAAGGTGGTACAATGGTGTCGACGATAAACAATTTGTTTCCGGGAAGTAGGAATAAGAATCCCTCAAGAGAATGTGACGTGGCTGCCCAAATCAGATTTAGCGCGGACAGTACTGGTGGAATTGAAGAGCATCGGTAAGACCTGTAGTAAAGCATTTTATCATACACAGGACCGCTCAGCGTGGCGAAGCATAGTGGATGCACTTTGCATCACCAAGGAAATATAAGATATGAAGAGAGAGTCGTGGCATTTGTAATGAATTTCAACACTTGGTATACGAATAACTATTTATCTGAAATTATTTAAAAATTATTTAAAAATAATTTTCTCTTTACAAGAGCATTTATATAATGTACATTCCTTGTAATGCCATATTGCATGGTTAGATTATATTTGTATACTACGCTGGCAAATGATGTTCTAATACGATATCTAAATAATATCTTCTTTGTTGAAAGAAACTGTTAACTAGGGGCTCATAGCCAAATTCTACTCATTGATGTCACTCAAACAGTGATGTTAAGCAACATTCACACCTGTCGGTAATTAGATGAGTGACCATCAATCACACATCTTAATAATATCCTTGTGAGCTCCATTATACTTAAGAAGGCACGTTAAGCCATTAGCCCCAAATGTTGTTATCAGATAAAATTTATTATAAGAACTCTAGCCCAAGAAGGTCTGGTTTCCGCTATGGTTTGCGAAGGATAGACAGAAGTTGCTTCTTATAAAAACCAGCATCTCGATCAGCCACGTTAAATTATGGACTCCGATTAAAAAGGCCCAGGGATAACGCTAAGTCGCCGTAAGTAGTTAAAAGAAAATGATAAACCTACAGCACATAAGAAGCTCTCCTGCACGTAGAAAACATTACACATAATCCTGTTGCAAAAGTATAAAAATATATGTGTATTTGAAACAAATATTTATACAAAGATGTTATTAGTTTTAAAAGATATCAAAATATCATAATACTCAGAGTTTTCATTAATGAAATTTTGATTTTATAGGTAATTTATGTTTTATGAGCAGCAGTCAGTTTGTTATTGACTAATCAAAAATAGAAGTTAATAAATATATTGTCAATTTTTCATTCTATAATTATTATTTATTTCTGCAATCTTAGAAAACTAAGCCTACAGTGGCAGACTTATTGCTACAAGAGCAATCTCTTACAGTCACCCACTATGAATTTTATGAGAACATTAAGCGCTGTGGTAGACTGTAAGTGATTTTTAAACATTAATTAATTCAACTTAAAAAAAATAAAATATAAAATATTATCTGTTAATAAAAAATATTAAAAACCAGAACAAAACGACACTTTAGGAGCAGAGAGGGACAAGGATGGGTTATAATGGAAGGGATTAATATCTTCCAAATTATGATAGATATAATGTATATATATTTATATATATATATATATATATATATATATATATATATATATATATATATATATATATATATGTATATATATTATCATAAATATTATAAAATCCCACCGGTAAAAACCGTTTTTTTTTCAAATCAAGCGGATATTCAAACGTATGCAAGACTAAATCAGATAATGCAAGGGCTAACCGAAACCCGACATCGACTAAACATACATCAGTGATCCACGTTTATAAATAGCACCCAGGGGAAGGGGTTGGGGAGATTCTTGCTCCCCTCTACATCGCCCCGGCGGACCGGTGCAATGAAAATATCTTATCAGCGGAGTGTTAGATGGCGAGCCGACGGCGCCGGTCGCCGTGGGCGGCGCTAGGCTTGTGGGCGAACAACTGGACCGACTTGCTGCTCATACCTGGACGGGAGCCTGAGTAAAATGTTGGATGCGTTGCGTAATGTTGGGACTATTCAGTGGAGATGTAAAGTATTATCTACGACAAAATGTTGTCTTAGATGATTTTCAAATCAAATAGTCGCTAAAAGAAAAAGCTTACTGTTTTGCAACATAATTTTTAATGAAATGCAATGTCATCTTTTGCAGCTTTAAGTAGATCGCAGTTCAGTTGAAATGCAATACGCACAGCATCTATTCGAGGGCGGGATATAAAATGCTAAACTCTATTAAGAGAGACAGATCTTTATTTGTATAAAACAAGTACAAGTGTTCACGTAATAATTAGGACAATCAAATAAATAACTTCTATAGCATTTAGATATGTTGTGATCTTCTTTGAGCTTTCATGGAGGCGGAAACTTAAGCCTTTTTCGTGAGTTTTAGATCAGTCTTTTTGCATTGAGCCTCCTTCTGGAATTCTTACCATATAAGCATTTAACTCTGATGTTGCTATACTATAGAGCTAGTACTAAAACGAAAAGACTGTATCAAAGCAATAACATGACACAAGGTAATGAATGACTGTAAATGGATTAGATCGGTTCGTGAACCATCCAAACATTCGATGTGTGTGTCGGTCTAGCCATGAATTGAATAGTTGAAATGTGATATTACGCTCATTATAATGAACGGAATAAACGACGCCGATTCACGAACTTTACGAAGCCTTATATGGGTATTGAAACGTGATCGACAGATAAAACAATTGCATTGCAAGTAAGTAACTACGTATCTAAGAAGATATTCTTTAGCTGAATATCCTTTTTTTACATTTTAATACTGAATAAGTAGCGATATTTTAAATGTATTGATACGATTAAAGAAAATAAATACTCAATTTTTTGGCAGAAATTGTTTGTTATAGTATTTAATACGTTTTTTTTTTGCTTTCTAAAATTTCTGGATTAGGACGTGAATGTGATTATTGGAACTTTAATTCCGATATTTTCAGTATTCTCAGTAATAAACCTATTCCAATATCGCAATTCTTACGGGATAGAACCTGCAATAGAAAGGACATAATTATTTTTTGAAATTCTACCTTTGTAACTGAACCACACTTAGTAAAAGTAAAATAAATTGATTACTAAATAATTCTTGATAGAAATTTTAGCGGTAAACGTAATGAAAAAACTGTAACTGTATATAAACACTCCAAACTAATAAATAAGTGTACAATATGGGGAGAAAAGTCGTGCGTATAATGACGACGCCCTGAACACAAAGTGAAAATAATTTTCTTTGTTTCATTTTGTGTTCAGTAATAATTTTCTTTATTCATTTCAATCCCGATGTGGATCTCGAAATTATAAGATTTTAATCTCGAACCCAAGGCACAGCAAAAAATAATAGTCATCCCAAAACTTTGGCGTTGAATATCTTATTATTAAAAATTGTACATCCTCAATTTATCAGCGTACTTCTTTATCAATATAAATTTGTATTTTCTTATGGAGATTTTGTTTTCTTGGGACACAGTGTAAAATTTACACATTTAATACTGAGAATGATAATACCCATTTACAGAATCAATAATTATAATAAACACTTATCAATGGACCGCACCATTATTCAGTGATAAGCAATGTGGCAAATGAAAGACGATGTGTTTTGTTGAAAACATCCTCATGAAAAATATACTGAAAATGTAGAATTGTATCTCCTTAATTTCAATGTTTTCCCACAAAAATTGTCACGGTCCTCTAAAATCGTTTGTCCTTTTTTAAATTGATTACTAGCCATTAACCGCTCAATACGCGATGTATCGCACGCTGATGTGTCCTATCGTAGACTATTGTTATAAACTAATAGAAAAAAATTAAACAAGTACCAATGTATAACGCACCTTACATATTATCCTAACATTTTACATAATACCTCCAGTTCCACGCCTCTCGAATTACCAGTCTCTTCAGCTGTAACGAGTACTCGTACACCAGGCGAGTGTCCACCCACAAACTTATAAGCCGCCGTTAAGTCTTTAACAGTGAGAGAGATAATGCCCGTTGCTAAAGACGTTATTCCGAACAGACACATTTACAAAACGATTCGAGTGATCGACGATAAAGCCGATATCGTTACAAGATAGTTCGCTCTGATACTGCTTAAGCAAGCAACTGAGAGTATAAAAGTGACTTCAGCAGGTAGGTAAGCTGTGTACATCGTCGACAACAATTCTCTTAGATACAATCTGCGAATTATGACCGGTGATGACAATAGTGCGACTGGAATATTATTGATGTCATAATAACGATTATTGTCGATAATTAATAGTAAATTCTTCTGATAATGCTGCTTAACATCTATTAAATGCTGGTTAACAATAATCTTAAAGGCAGTGATAAAGTCGATCGTTCTTTATTATTAAGCCGAAGCTGTAATTAGCTATATGGTTTATACAAGGTATAAAAGTACTGACAGGACTCTTTAAGCAATCCACCATAAAGCTACTAATGTCACAAGAGACAGGCGGGCAAGTAATGGAGACCATAAAAGAGATTCTAGCAAGTGATACATTTACAGTGGCGTTGTTAATTCTCGTAGATATGATCTTTGAATTATAACCAGCGTTGATAATAATGCGATGTGATATTGCATTAATGGATAACTGACTATAATTAACAATCATTTACTTATGACTAATGTCGCTAAATGTAATTATTCATCATTACACTTGCGAAAAAGCCATTTCTTCGGAGATTGGCGCTGAGTTTACACAATTTATGCTAATACGGCGCATTTATAAGACGTCTTTAAGGTAATATTGACATTATCGTGACTAACTATAGTAAAATAATTTATAGCAGGTAGCCTTCTACATGTTTGTGACGTCATCTGCCAAATCTATCGAAGCGATCTACAAGTTCGAAAAACCATTGGTACAATTCGTTGTCAAACGATTTATCTCTTACCATTTGAATGAGGTTTTCATGCCAAATGTCGCTTATTTTATTTTGTTTTCCTAAATAACTTAGGGTAAAACCTTTTTCCATAAATAGAGATAGATCCATAATTTTGTTCGCTGTGTGCGTGTGTGTAATTTTTTTTTGTTTTTATCTTGATTAAACTATCTGTCCCGTAACAAAACAAATTTAGCGAATTTCAGAAAATAACGAGATGTTTGCGTATGTCCGAATGTGTATATTGTTTTTATTGATCGTGTAAAATGTGACAAACGAGTGTATTTATAAAAAATTTCAATTGCGAAAATGATGATTTTCTTATACGAAATTCATAAACACATGAAAATAAGAAACATGAAATAGAATGACACATGAAAATAGAAGAACATATATTGAGTAATCGAAGAATTAAGTATATTACGGCAAATTGTTGAGAAACAGATACATATTTAATTATATTAATCAAATGATTTTCTCGCGACTTTCGTTCATAATTCATAGAATTGCTATAAGTCTTATTAATTTCACGTTATGGATATTTATTTAGAATGTTAACAGAGCACCTTTCCTTCGCACGTTGGTAATGATAGGCAATATAATAAAAATGTCACATAAAAATAGTTGCATTAAGTGAAAGGTAAAACTCGTTTACATTTCTCAGAACTTTATTGGCTAGAAATTATATTATTAGCGACATTTCAAATTTACTAGAATAATTTGTATGCATAAAAGGAGGAATTGACAAGTTGCTAAACAATTAAGTAGAAACTAGCGTGACCCGTGCGAAGTCTTCGCATTATTTATTCCATTATGAAGCTCAGATGACAGATCAAACAAATATTTTACTAAAATTGACATATAGAGGCGCGAGTATCAAAAGCATTGAGCTAAAGCGCCACTTTATTTATACGTCAGTGGATTTGAAATTAAACAAAAATTTTACCGACCGTCAATCATATTGACGTTGAGCCGTTAGATGGCAGCATTGCTGTTTTGTGTATATAATTTTAATAATTAATTAATTTGCAAAAACAATAGCAATAATAAATTTTTTAGTTGTGGATGCCGGTAGAGCAAGCAATTATCTATAAAATGATATATAATTTATGTGGATTAGTTGTGAGGTTTTTTCTAAAAAGGGAGTGTAACATCTTAACCTTAGCGTATTAATATATATGAATGATATTTAAGGAGCATGTACTTACGATATTTCTGCTGACCCAAAACCAAAAATATATTTAAAATTTTCCACTTTAGATGCAAAGTATAGTTAAATTAAAGTCGACTCGGTTTATTATTTCTTCGGTGATAGAAATGGTTTAATTCACAACTGTTTTTAGTATTTCCTTCATCCCTACTAATGTCATGAACTTGGACACTTGTTATGTTTATTCGTTTTTTTTCCCGAATAACTGCACCGAACAACGAATCTCCGCAAAATTTGACTTACGTATAGATCGCATATCAAAGTAACACATAGGCTATTAACAACCTGCGTATTTGTAAGTATCCGCCCGAAATTTTTTTCTAATGTATTCTGTACGTTTTTTTATCAGAAGCTTGTATTTACCACCTTCACGAATAAAATAAAGTTTCGTTAGAAATTGATATGGTTTTAAATGTTAAAATAAAAATCATCAATTTGAATATCTCACATCTCGTGCAAGTGCACGGGCTATCCGGTAGAGTGGCTAGGTTGTTGTAACAAGAGAACTGATATCGTAAAAAATTCCAGTCAAACCAATTGAGTATTGTCTTGCAGAATTTGCTTTAGAATGTAAGTGCGAGCCTTGAGGCGTTCCTCGCCTCGCACGGATTCCTTAGCAAATGTCGGATTATGATAATGAACGTATTGTTCTATATCATTCAGCCTCGCTTAATCAGAATGCCAAAAATTCAATGTGCAGAAGGCTGATTGCAGGAGTATGGAGAGAGCGGAGAATGAGACTTGCATAATGTTGTATAATTTGCATTTTTTTTCTGCATACATGTTTGTAATTGTGCATACTCGTATATCGATTAGCCACATCGTTGAAAAATTATGCAAATTCAGTTACAGACTAAATTTTAATGCAAGTAAGTGTATAATGATATGATACTAACCGCACCGCTCATATGTGGTTATATTCACGCGTTTGTTAAAACTAAGCTTATGTACGAGTACATTTCACATTTACGCAATATCGGTGTGAATATAGACATCCGCCTCACATTTCATATCCATATCCGCAAATTAGAAGTACAGAATACTTGATTTTCTAAAAATGTCCATGATTGAACTTCAAAACTTCAAAATTTAACGTAGTAGTAGTCGCCGTAGCATTTAGATAGAGAAACATCAAAAAATGTTCACATTTTAAAACTTCTAGTTTCACATTTTACTGTCGATGGGCCTTCCTGATACTTGATGAACGAAAAGTTCGGACACATACCGTTAATTGTTACTCGCAGTAAATCAGCCCGCAAACGAGCCGAATTAAGAAAAGGCAGGACCACCATTTCAGGTAAAAAAATATTTTTACGAATGTGTTGGATACTATAATGTAAAGCTGCCAATAGTTATCCGTTTTTGGCAGTCATAATGATTCGGGTCAAACAGAGAGACAAATATTCCAAATTATTTTTCAAAAATATGCCAACGGGTCCAGAAATAAACAGTCAAGTTTAATTTAGTTAAAACTGATGATCTTAATATTTGTCATTAAAAATAATTTTAAATCCCCGTTAAAAAGTTTCTTTATTTTCTGATTCAGTATTATCTATTTTCATACTTTCAACAACAAATAAAAACTGGCGTAGGAGACTGTAACCGAATAAAATAATGAATGTAACCGAATAAAATATAAGGTGTCACAATTAAAGAAACAATTGTGACACCTCATATTTTATTCGGTTACATTCAGTTTTATGATATCTTTTATTATAACTTTATTATTTGAACTTTCCGTTTTTACATTTTATGGAATAGCCAATGTAGCCAAATCGGCTGCATTAGCGTTTTTGTACCATCGACAAACTTAACACCAAATATATTCAATCAATGAATGAATTGATATTAAAATGTGAAATATATAATTTTAATTTATTTAATTACTTACGTACTATTACAGTTATGCACCTATACGTTTCAACGACGGTAACAGAACAAGTTAACGATTACTTAATTTAATGACACTACAATACATAAGGATAACGAAAAAAATTTCACTCGTAACAATTATAACATACCCTAGTGCAAATGCTATGACGTCATTAAGTAAATAAATAGCGCGGGAAAGAGCAGAATTTTAATATTAATTTCTAGAGGATGTTATTACAAAAATAATATTAATACAAATGTAAATATCTATTATATTAAAATGGGCGCTGGAAATCTTTACATAATAATTATATTTTTAAAATGACAAACTACCCACTTGTAAGAGAGTGGGTGGGGGAGGGGTTAAGGTAGATTGAAGCCTATGTTTATGAGGAAAAATTAAAATAAGACACGTGGGGCGAGCAGCGGCAGATGTCGCCGGCGATCTCGGTCGGATGTCGCGCAGACGGACACAAAAACAAATCCGCATCCCCTCGCACTTTTTGTCACATTTCTTTCATCCCCTACAGTCTCTCGAATATTAGACGAGACGTGTGTTTTGAGTCGGCGATATTTCGTGTTTGTGTGCACAGCGTTAGTCTGCGAGTGCTTTTTGTTTACGGGCCGGGCCTTAAAACGTGTTGCATGTTTTGAATGGCGCAGGCGGAGCGTTAATTATCTCGGGCTGCGCCCCGCGTTCGCGCGGACGATTTATGGATGGAAAGTAAAACTTAATTGTGTGCTGAAAATATGAATAGTTTGTCGAAATATTTAGTATTAAGACTGAAGTACTTGAAATAATTGTTTTATTAATGAAATGTTGCAATGTTGCGTATTTCATGCAAAATAAATTTGATCCAAAAGTGCGTTGTCGTCCTCGTCTTCAAATACCGCAAGCTATTAAAGGAAAAATTTCGAAAAATGTGACGCATATCAGGTATATAATTTTTCCACTTCGGCAGTTGCTTCGTGTTGTCAGTTTATTTGTTACCTAGTAACTCTGCAATGAAGAATCGAATTGCTACCTTTAACATGCTTATATTTCGTGTGACGGAATAACATAAAGGTGAGTAACATTATTATACGCGGTTTCTCATGCGTGAAACCATCAAGCCATGAAGTATATTTGAATTGCGTTAGCCAGACGTCCCTATCATTCCGAACGTCCGGTATTTTTGCGCAAATTTTAAGTGTCCTGCCAGGACAATAGTTCTTCCATATTTCTAGTATTCTTAGCGACAAAAACCGTACACAAAGCTAGCCTGCACTTGTCAACGTAAAGTTTCGTGATAAGCACTGTCTAATCTCGCATGAACCTCTCCGAAATAAAATATTAATAAATATGAAATAAGTCGGATTAGAGCCATTGGATTTTACGTGAAAATATCGTGATTTTACGTGTGTTCTGCGATTTTTGCGTTTTTGCAGGAATTTAATCAAAGTAATCAAAGTCTTTATTTCGATAAAATGTACTGTATTTATCAATACCAAGAACGTTTGTCACTATTACATTCTACAACAGTATTAGAATAACGTAAATCTTAGAGTAGTACGTAATCCATAAATTTAGATTCACGCCTGATGCAGTATTGATAGGTGGTAACTGAAGTATAAAATATATGGCATATACTAGATGGAGTTCAGTTGCCGGGGGAATGTCAGTTTCATCGCCGTATTGCACTGTGGTCGGACTGACTCCAAACTCACAGGATAGAAACTCGGCAAGAGTTCTCTCTGTTTCTGTCACCCACATTAAATTCACTCGTGATTATTATAAGTATATGCGCCGGATTTATTATTATTCAATTATTTCATTATTCGAGGTTTGAGAGTAATTAAAGTAAACTAGAATAGAAGGCACGCACGTGCCTAGAAGTTTTCTTCGTCTGTGGCCATATGTTCGTCTCATAAAAAAAATATAATTTTTCAACTTTGCAGTCTTAAAATTTTGGTTTTCGTTATTATAAATAAGGCCTCTTGGGCCCTTTTCTGGTGCTCCTTCATCAGCTTTTTCCCCTGATTGCAGTATTATTCGCTTCTGATGATATTTTCTTCACATATAGGCCAACATATCTGAGAAAAATATAATTTTTGATATGTACCGAAATATATAATTTTGATTATTGTTATTAAAGCCAATATCTTCATCAGATTTTATTAGAACTACTTAAGGGTTTCCATGGACACCTCAACCGGCGTCCTAACTTCGACGTGTTCACGAGGTGTATCTTTCGCACGCGGCCGCTATGCTATTAGATTAC
Organism: Druceiella hillmani; assembly: GCA_039881145.1. NCBI lineage: Eukaryota > Metazoa > Arthropoda > Insecta > Lepidoptera > Hepialidae > Druceiella > Druceiella hillmani. The sequence goes on along the minus strand of JAYKKI010000007.1, from coordinate 45,754,930 downwards.
TTCAAATATCTAGAATCGTAAGAATAAGTTTTCTGATTTTAATCCATAATTTCCTATTGGTCCATTATTCACAGAGTTATTGCATCACGAAATTTGGCATGATTTCGTTGCGTCGATGTTGACCTGACTCCCAAACCGAATTTGGAGATATTTTGCACCGCAAGGAATAATGTCTGAATTTTAAAAAAAATCCTGATTTTTCTCTTCTCCTTTTAGTTCCGCGTTAAATTATGACTTCCTGTATTTCTTTCACTTTATCTACATCCGCCTATAAAGTCATCTAGTTTAGATATTTGTTACTCAATCATATCTAAACGATTGTACAGGTTTTCATGAAAATTTGTATAAAAATAGTTCGTCATTCGAATTATTATATAAACTACCCCTAGCGCTCAAGGAATAATACAACTCTTGTAGGTGTTTTATACAATAATAAAATCGTAAAGCTGAAAGTTTTAATAAATGACGCAACATTAATACACTTAAATCTTATTACTCAGGTATTTGAAAAGCCCAAAACTTGCATGTGAATCCAGCCACCTTAATCGAAATTCCACTCGAGTAAAGTTGCGGGCAAATTAACTTTCGATAACTGTTCTAATTAACTTTCGATAGAATACGAATGAATGTGTCTAGTGTTTCACTAATCGCATAATCGTCAGCGTATCATTCAAAACATTCAAATATTAATCCCGAATACAAATTCGTCCCCTAGCTTCGGGGATTGCATCCAATCAATGACAAAATCACGTGTTCTCTCGACAAACACGTCGCAGAGGCAATATTCAGTGGCTCGAATGCGAGGCTCCGCTTTGCTCTGACCCACTTCCAACTAAATCTACAAATCGGAAATCGCGACTCCGCCCACGACGAAAGATGCGCGGAAGCAAATGATGTAACGTTTGTTTGCTCTTCTAGTCTTTCGCGTCATCTCCCGTCGTGCGTAGAATGCGGTATAACGTTACCAAAATACAAATTTCTCGTACATAATTGAATTTCTTATTAGTTTAGTATGATAATTTGCCCGCCTCGTTCAAGTGGGTAACGCTGGTAAGTGTTTTATTCCTATCATTTGCATGTTAATTGGTGACAGCCGCTGTGATATGGGCGGCGACGTCAGTGGCCACCTTAACACGAGTGTTCGTCTTGATTTCTATTTGATTTATTCATTTACCATAGAAGCACTTCAAAATTTAGTTAAAATTAAATCTAAAAAATCCAGAGTTTATCTCTTTGTCTATATGTAAGTATGTGTTAGCTACAGCGTCCTCAACGGATTTAGATTAAACCTTACGCATTTATAAGAAATAAATAAGTAAATTAACAGTGACATCTGTTTCTTTTTAAGCCACCATCGTCGATCTCAGAGCATTAAAACATGGTTTTATAATTCTCCACTAGATGGCAGCATTTATTTTGTTTTAAATAAGTGTTCTTTATTTAATAACTAGACCCTAGAAGGAGAAAGACAGAAGATCTAGAAATGTATAACATCCCACGATACACGTGAAAAGTGAATACTGGTTAAGTCTAATATGAAATTGTTAACTAAATATTTATCATATTTATATTAAATTAATAATGCAAATAAGTGTAAAATGATTAATTAATAAAAAAACATTTTGCTTGGATTACGTAAATGTGAAAAATAGTCACAATGTTTTCTTATCTTTATTTAAATAATTTTTAGTCGAAGAAAGAATAAAGAATAAAGAAAGAGATGTGAAAAGACTAAAAGCACACAACTGACATAATCAGTGACGTTGTTATTAAGACTGACAAAAAAAAGGTAAACTACAACTCGAGAAATACACTAGGTATTTTAATTTCATTTTTAAAATACATATATGTGTATAAAAAACAAATAAAATATTGTCCTAATTAAACCAGTTTCTGTACATAATCTTAATGTATGCTTTATTTATACCCTTGATTTTTGTAATTCATTCATTCTCTATACTGATTACATGTCCACTTTACTTACATAAATCATAATTACAAAGTTGAGTACATAAATGTCTAGTAATTATTTATCATTTTGCTTTTTGTAAGATACTAAATAGAATCTAATTAATATTGTATTTTTTATGTAATTCCTTATGTTTTGGGCATTAATTTCAAAATATTAAAGCATCATGCTTCATACAAATGTAAAATAAAAGTCAGCTGGCTTTATTGTGTGAATAAAATATACATGTTAAATTCTTGAATTATCAAATATAAATATAAAGGCTTTACGTTCCGGTACAATATCGAAAGTCGGTACAATAACGTTAATAAAAACATTAACTTCAAAAACACGTGCACCGCATACGAACGACATACCATAAGACTCATCAAAATACCTTATCCGATTCGAAAAACTTCTATTTTAATATTACATAAGTTTTATAACATCTTTGACGATTCTTGTTATATTATGGTATTATTATTATCCTTAAGCAGTGGTATAATAACTGGACGCCTACGCCAAAGCTAACGAATGCATGCACTATCTCGGGCGCGTTGCAGGCATGAAATCTCGTCCTACTCAAACTGACGCGAGTACAAACTATAGAGAAAAAAGAATAAAAAAACATGGCAACAGCGCGGCGCGCGGGCGTGAGTGTCGAGCGAGCGCGTTAGTCGTGGATTTGCTGTCGGTCGTGTTGTACGTGTTTTTCGTTGATACGTGGATGATATTGCCGCGTTTACGAGCAGTTCGATTCTTCGTACGCGTCTTACAAATAAAATAAGTTTGTCTTACTCGACCGTAGTTGCGAATTGATAACAAGCATTTAGTGGTAATATAAACAGTGCAAGTTGGTGAAACATTTATTTACAAGTGAGACAATACAGCGAATGTAATTGCCGCAGAGTTGTGATTTATTATCCAATTTACAGGGATTACCTGAAGTAAAGAAAGCTCTTCGATGATATAGTTTAGGCGATGGTCTTGTTGAATAAATTAAAAAATGGTAATTTGAACAATGATTTTATGCTCCGTTTTATGTTGGTAAAGTTCCTTGCCCGCATTGCATGCTCAATCGGTATTTAGTATTTGCATAAACTTATTTTGAGTCATTGTTTACGTATTGAGTATGATGTATAATAGGAATATTTGATTAGGTGTTTTCAACATATTTCTGTCTTTGTAGCGTCTTCTAATATACGTTGTGATATTTGTTGTGTGTTGGAGTTAATTAGAAATTGAAATTGGTTTACACTTTGTGTTTTAATTACGCTCTTCCTAGACTCTATATGCTTTTATTTTATTTCAGATTTTTACTATAGTTTTACGTTTTATTGAACATTTTTCTGTTTTAATTGCCTTTATTTGCAACTGCTATTCGGGTAAATCAAGAGAGCGCTCTCCAAAACGCGCCCTTGTAACGCAGTCACCCCACCGTATTTTGACCCTTGAGTAGGAAATCGACCCCACAAAATGTATTATTATGCCATTTCGTATTGATGTATTCGTCGTCCTTGTAGTAGGGCCGCCATATTCGATGTAACGTTGTCTGGCGTAATTCAATTATTTGCCTATTCCGTATATTTATTTGCTCAAATGTAGAGTTGGCGTAAATTTTGATCATATATTACTCTGCATGGACATTTTTATGGAAGTATTTATTCTGTGTCAACAAATTGTGTGTGTGTTGTCTTTGCTGATTGGTGTTTTAATGTAACGTTTTGTAGGAATTCTAAGAAGTAAATTTATGACACCTTCTTTATCGTTTTTATTCATTTTCAATTCAAATTTCAGCGAAATAAATTAAGTTAATTACAAATGTTACAATGCGTTATTTGATTACTAACTTTTTAAATCCACATTGATGTGAACTAGAATAAAGAAAAAAAATATTTTTGAAGATTTATTCGTTATAAAGATTAGCGTTTATTTTGTTTTCATAAATCTGTTTTAAAGTTTATATGGCGAAAACAAATGTGGGAAACTAGCAAATATAAAAAATATTATTTAAGTAAGGATCCGTATACTCGAATTGGTTTTTTCGAATCTAAAATGATTATCACTCGTACGTTACTTGAATATGTCAACAACCTGAAAATTTTATTCGTAGAATCTGAAGTGTACATTTTGTTCACGTGCTAATTAATTGAGCACATGTGAAGATGGAGTTTTTTTTTTATTTGCAAATAAACACTCTTAGGTAAACATCAACATCACGAAAGCAATTGTCGACTTCCGCACGATGGCCGCTAAATTGGCAAGGCCGCGGCCTAAATCCTTACTATGCCGTATTCGTTATTGTCTCGTCTGTCAATAATTAAGCACGTACTCAATCCGCGTCCTTGCTCCGCCGACGACGAATTTCCCCCACAATGTCGCATCGCGCTCAGTTATTTCTCAACGAAACTGTCAGCCGTTCCGCCCAACTTCGCATTGTTGATAGGCACCGGTCTCTCGACGGATTGCATTAAATTAGTAATAACGACGGCTCGTGTCTCGTTTGACCCTAAGGCTCGACTATTATTCGCGTCCTACGTGAATATTTCAAGTGTGTCGCTCTTGTGCCCGTAGGTGGACGACATATTTTAGTAAATTTACCTCTGTATTATGCATATGTATGTACTCTAGTACGGCGGCGTTACGACGATGTCGAAAAGGTCCCGTGCATGCGCATTGCATACAGTTACGTGAAAAATGTGCCGCTACGAGTTACGTCTCGAATTGAAGTTGGCATGCGGCTAGCCGTCGCTCATTGTATCTGATAGTGACATGTGACGATCGTTAATCCGCCTCCGTTATTAGGCTGGGCACTGTCGGGACATTGAGTATGTTAAAAGTATTGAAGTATTGTTATTTGATGTCCCAGTTTTTCTAAAACTAAATATATAGTACTGAGCATAACTTTGTCTCCGAAAATGTACAATAGTATTCAATTTAGTCGCAAAGCAAAAATGTCCATCGTAAAACTGAGATAGATTTAAGTCTGTTTCATACTTTTATGGGATTAAATTTTATGTTATGTTCTTTGCATTATCATGCGGCCAGCATAACGCCGAATAGCCGTTTTCTGCCGAAATGGGTATAATTGTGTGTTCTCTGAAGAACGAACGTCAAGCAATAAAAGTTAATAACGCAAATTTAGCAATTTTGATATTATGAAAGTAAAAGCGACTGAGTGAATGTTAATAGGAAGATGAGCTATCAAGCTGGTAAATAATTGGCAATTTTAGTATTGTTTTTACAAAGATGTATAGAACAATTTTACAAATACGGCGGTGTCTACTTATTATTCAGTGGTTTACGCCTGATTATTTTTGGCGTACTACATTATATTTCGTCTATTTGCAGAAGTAAACATAAAAAGTTACAGGGGCAAAGAACATGTTTGTCACTTTCTGTCGAGAACTTAGCTGACATGACAGCGATTAATTTGAACAAAATTAATAATTAAACGTTTAATTACTCTTATTCTAGCCATGTTGTACAGGACTTTACAGACGCACATATTTGTAGGCCCTCTTAGATCTATGTGGGCTTGATGTTTTATTCTCTTCACCACAATAAGCATTCGGGCACGGACGTGATTTTACATAATATATGTCCATACGTTATTCAAATCAACCCGCTATACGTTATCGTATTGTTGAATCTTGATTTTGATACGTAGGTGACGCGAGGAAACTTAGAGTACAATTTGAATGAGCGTTGTGGTGGACAAACATTTTATCTTATCGATAGTATCATTGTCTAACAAGACGCTTTAATAGCTTATATGTTATCGCAAATGATATTTGGTTTACCCAGATGACTTGAGATTCGATAATAACATATTCAAATGTTCCATCTTTACCGTTGTCCTTTATCATGTTGAATTACACTCCTTTATCTCAAGTCTAAAGTAATCATAACAGCAGATGAGAGTTATTTTCACAGCTCGAACGATATATACGAAGAGATTTCGTTTAGTAAAATTATCCCTAACATTATTGTCTTTTAGCTAGATGTTAAACAGTTTTTGTATATTTGATGTAATTATCTTAGAGCTTACCGAACTTTTTAGTATTCGTTAAAAAATGACAAAAACGAAATTCATATAATGTCATGTCCGTCTACTCATCAGTATATCACAGCACTATTTAGTTTAATTTGTAACTTAGTTTAATTTGTAACCCGACAATCGATAATAATCGTTCAGTTTGATTTGCAATGCCAACAATCAACAATAGTCTTTCAGTTTAATTTGCAACGCCGAAAATAAATTATAATCTTACAGTTTAATATGCGACGCCGGCAATCAACAGTAATCTTTCAGTTTAATTTGCAATGCCAACACTCAACATTAGTCTTTCAGTTTAATTTGCAACGCCGAAAATCAATTATAATCTTAGAGTTTAATTTGCGACGCCGGCAATCAACAGTAATCATTCAGTTTAATTTGCAACACTGACAATAAATAATAATCTTTCAGTTTAATTTTCAATGCCAACAATCATCAATAATATTTCAGTTTAATTTGCAACGCCGACAATCATTAATAATCTTTCAGTTTAATTTGTAATGCTGACAAACATAAATGATGTTTAATACTTTAACATACACGGTCCACAAAAATTGATCCTACAAAAAATTGGAGTGACTCAAACCAACTCTCGCCGATCTGATCGTTACGAGTTAAGACACGGTAAATACGTGGTAACGGATACGGTAGACATTTAGTCGGCGACGCCGGCACCTTGATTTGTGTGGTAAATTGGTGGAAAGTGGACGACCGACCGAAAATTCGGCAGTTGTCGGCCATCGACTTACCTTTTACGAAAGTCGTTCTGTGCGTTGCATGTACGATCGATTGTGAAAATATGTATTACTTTCTTTTTTTTTTTTAAAGTAGATAGGTACTGACATCGAACTTGAGGATGAAAATTTGTTTTCTTACTCACTCCGTCAAGCGGGGTGTCATTGAAGAGGTCTTAAAATTCAATGGAAATCTTTAATATTTTTTTCATAATGCGTCTCCCTAGAGAGTACACATCTACAAGGCATTTTCCCTTGTTTAACTTTTACTACGCATATCTAATACCTGAGAAAAATGGGGATAACAGGATTTAGTATACGAAATTACTTCAATCAGCTTAGATAAAGAAGTTAAATATATATACTAGGAACACCTATGAAAGATATATACTAGGTAACAAGTTTACGTAATAGAAAATAATAACTGATATTTTTAAAAACTTTGATAAAAATGGAAGTTAAACTTTTAAAGGTAACTAAATGTATACTCTGCAGGGATGCAGAGGGAGTTTTTTCATTCTCAATACTTGCTTTTTCTCACAATTAAATGAAACTACGTGATGTAGTATTATTACTACTTGTTTTAAGTTCTTTACCACGACCTAGGTTCCGTTGTGTTACAATATCTTCGGATGGGCTATTAGCAAAGATATCGTTGTGTTACAATATCTTCAGGTGAGCTATTATCTAATAGCCCATCTGAAGATGTTGTAACCCAACGAAACCTAGATCGTGGTAAAAAACTTGAAGAAAGTAGAAATAATACTACATCACGTAGTTTCATTTAATTGTGAATAATGAATTTCTACAAAATTAACGTCAAATACATATATTCAATACTTGCTTTTTCTCTTTTATAGAGTCCGAAAGTCTACAATAGTGATGTACCTATATGGTTATCAAAATGTACACTGCTACACGAACTACTTAAAATATTAATTTATTCTTTATTAACATTAACGTATCGCACATCTTCCCTATCGGGATTCACTAGGCTGTATCTCACAGTGACTTATATTGTTATTGATCCAGTCACGTACTCGACGCAGGAAAGATCCAGCTTCCTTCTGGGCAGTAAAGTTTCGTCTAATTTAACTTTAATGCACGTTTTATATCACTGCTAATATATATTCTGTCTTTGATATATAGATAGCGCAATGGTGGCAAAACGACAGGGTTGTCATTATGTTTTTTTCACTTCTTTTATTCTTTATTAGTTTTGTAACCGCTAAAATTTGTATTTTAATTTTACCGAAGATAAAATTATAAAGTTATATAAACACTAAAAATATAAAGTTAAATATAAGTTATATATAATAATAAAGTTATATAAACACTATTTTTCTTTCTTAATATTATTCACTTGTAAAACTTTTAATTGATTTATATCAAACAAATTATTAAGAAAAAATTTACTGCTGGAACAAGACACAAACTGCACACAACATATTGAACGCATTTAAATGTCTTCAAATATTTCAGTTCTTATTTTTAGATTTTCACACAGAAACATAAAACTTGGAAAATTCCTTTACCGTGGCCGTCTAGTATTTTGTCGCCTGTAAATTTACTTGTAATGAATTGAACTGAACTTGTAATTTTATTGATATATATATATATATATATATATACATATATATATATATATATATATATAAACATATGTATATATATATATATATATATATATATATATATATATATATATATATATATATATATATATATATATATATATATATATATATATATATATATATATATATATATATATTAATAATTTATTTGTAAGCAAGTAGAAAATGGTTGTCTTAAATTATATTTGGGCAAAATTGAATGAAAAAAAATTTGCAAAAAAAGTGGAAATTTTATTTCCAAACTGACAATTTCAACACTTCGCAACTTTTTAAGAAAAGTTAGAAATTTAAATCTTTGGGTACAAATATTTTCTTATAACCCATAATTTCCACTAGAAGTTTTAGAAGACTATTACTTCTTAATAAGGTCTTCGAAAACTTACTTCAAATGTCACTTTTATAAATGTATATATTTTTTTCTTCCTAATTCAATAGCCATTAGACTGTATGTATTTGTAGCGTAAATTTTGTAATAAATTTTTCATTTAGTTTGAAACTCCTTAGGATTCCCCCTAAAAGTCTGAAGTAAAATTAGTGAAAGAAAAAAGCAAAATTAAAAAAATAAAGTTCGCTTGGCCAGTAGACATTGTTATCTTGTTTATAATTCAATAATAATCCTTACGGAAATTATGAAGTTATAGATTATACAGTCGTTTACATATATTTCTCATTAGTATGTTCGATCATACGGAAAGTTATATGAAGGCCACATTGGACAAGTATGTTAAAATTGTTAAAATATGTCTCCCAAGGGAGCAAGTACTTTCCCTATGCATTAGCTTAAGTACTCGGTAGTAATATCTAGTTTTTATTTAAATACCGTCTCTTCTAAAGTAACTACATTAGGGTAATTTCAATTATTCAAAAATTTTTTTTTCGATACGGCCTTTGAATAAACCGAATTGCATTTACCAATTAAGTGAATCAAAATTATTTAACAGTTCTAATTCTTAAGTTAGGGATGTAAAAATATTTAGGAAACAAATAGACGAATAGTTTATGAAAATTTATTTCGGTCTTTACTTTATCAAAAATGAAGCGTTTGTCTTCATATGTTTCTTCGAAATTTTCAACTTACTATTTGATTTCAGAAACATCCGTCGCCGCTTGTCAAAGTTCCTAAAACATACCCGATTTTGAAAATAATAATTTTTGGACAGTAATATTAAAAAGAAACGTGTGATGCACAATAACTTACCTATTTAAAAATAACCCATCGAAATTATATTTTGAAGTTTATTGATTCTTTTTCATATTTTACAATTTTGTTTTATTTGCTTAATAATAGATATTACGTGTTTGTTTTCCCTTGTACTCTGGATGAATGAAAAAGTAATTAACTAAAAAAATTAAACCGTTTTAGTATTTGCATGCGAAAATAATTCGATCAGCAGTAAGTCGTAAGTACCAGCTCTCAAAATAAGTTCGTTTTAACATATTTAAATGAGCTTTGCCCAGCCACCGTAACCATATGAATGAACTTAACTAAACGCTTATGTATATATCTATTTACCTCACAGTGACTCGTTTCATGTGATAGTTGCGGCCACATTCATTACCATTAGTTCTAGTCTAGTGCGCTCGAGCTAATCTGGCAGTATAAACTGCTGACGGTTTAATTTGTGCCACGTTATGGCGGCAATAACATTTCGCTACGTTGTGAGTGTGCTCTTATGCTTGCAATTTTTATTATAATCTCTGTTATTAAACATAAAGTAGTTCAAGTGCAGCTCAATTATGCTGTCAAAGATGAGGTATGCTTAATTAGAAACTTGGATTCAAGCCGTCTCACTTTCTTTACGGCGCGTGTTTAAGTCGTTATGTACTAATGTATTGTGATTCTATATTTTGAGCTATTAAAATGTTTTCTTTAAGACGTAACTTGTTATTTTTATTTGAATGAAGATGTTCGTCTACAGAGCGAGTAAGAATGCGACTATCATTATTTGGAATCTATTTATTAATTGTACCAAAATTAATAACGAAATTATGGTAACACGGGCAAAGTCTTTCAATTGATCAAAGCAATATAGTATATTGTAGAAGACTGAAATAAATTGAATATAAATGTAAGTAGAGTGTGAAAACACAATATTAAAATTATGTCAAACAATAATGAAAGTTTTGTGAAATAAAATAATTTTTCAAATACTGTCTGTAAACAAAGCAAAACAAAATGGACTTAAGACAGTAAACAGTTTTTTAAAACGATGTTTAAGGTTTTCTAGATGTCAAGAGTCCCATTTATTATACATACATGAAGAGATGTTCATAATTGATTGCAAGATATTTCGGAATAAGAAATATGAAAATATTTCTGGAATATGGGCCCAAACTATAAGTTATGAAGACCACATCCTTCAAATTAACAGTCGGTGAAAGAATCAAATAGGTTCAGCAAAAGCAACTTCAAATCGAGAATTTTAAATTTATCAATTGAATATATATATATATATATATATATATATATTATTTAATAAATAATCTTACGGACCAGTCACAATTTCTGTCAGGTGATTAGTCGCCTTGAAATTAGTTTAAAAAGCTTAAACCGTTCTGTCACATGAGGTTGCAGAAAGAAAATGTAACTTTTACATATTTGAAAAATATTCAATAAAGGAATATTATGCGCTATTAACGTATACGTCCATATTCGCCAAGACTTTCACAAGTTAGTGTCGAGAAAATAAAATAGCTATTGAAAACAGCGAAACCTTTTTACAAGCGAACGCCGTATGTCTATCTACTCTGAGTTTATGTTTCGCGCATTCATACAAAAGAGGAAAGATGAAATTCCAAACGATTTATTAAAGAGTACAGAATTTATTACAATATTCCCCGTCCGCAATCTTGGCGAAACAGCGCCGCCCCCTCCCGGCGTAACAATATTAAATGTAAAATAAAATTTTATTAGAAAACCTAAAATCGGAGACGTCCGTTTGATTTACGAGCGAGTCGAGCCGTAAACTGAGTAAAATTAACGACTCAAGAATTATTTTTGTACCCTTCGCTTTGTTACTGCGTGGGTTAGCTGAGCGAGTAAACAATACGACTGTTATAGGCGAGCAAATGTACTATTGACATATATATTGTCTCGGAAATATTTCACAATCGATTCAGAGACATTTTAGTACGCCCGAGTTCGATAGATTAAAAAAATACAAGTAACCTCCATTAATCGTTGACAACGTGAAGAATCGAGTGTTTTTTTGTGTTATCGTCCGAATAGTCGTCGGTGTGATGTTGAGACATTCTTTCTTAAAATATAACATAAATTATATTTCTTATGTGTTATTTATTGGTCGTAAATAATGGAGAGACAATATTAATTACGTACGCAATCAACATTTCCAAGCAAAATGGATTATTATAGTCAAAATGTCGTATTTTAGAAAAAAACGCAGGCGCACAATAAAGCGGGTCAGGTTGAAACGGTTTCGTCATTAAAACTTTTTGGTCATGAAAGATTGCTATAAAAAATTCTTGTCACAAATAAAATTAAAAAACTGAGACCGTTGAAGACGAGAAAAATAATTAAGAAATCAAAAACAATCAGATTTACGCACTTCTCTGTCATTTTCAGACGTTGTGCGATTGACGCGATAGACAGACTCGATGAGACCCATCATCTCACGGTTTTATCACATAGTTTATTTGAACAAAAAGTTTGCCGGTTTCTTTAAATTTATCTGACAATACCTTCTGCACCAAATATGTAAATTGCCTCTTTTAAATATAAGGACTATCATCACATAAGGACTTGAGATTTCAGCTGAAGTATGCATTATTTATATATTCCGAGAGAGGGCGGACAGAAGAATAGATATTTCGCCAATGGGGCTGAAACCTTCGAAAGAACCAATTCATTTGAATTGGTTTTGAATTGGATTTTTGGGAATTCCTAATAATGTGGGAAATATTCCAGAACGATTTTTTTTTAAATATTTCTGAATAATTACTATCTGAAATTTATGAACGTTACAAAATATACAAAAAATAAGTAAACATGTGAATACTTAAACTTCATTGTCTCCAAAATTTCCTGAATAAATTTATTCTTATACTGGAAATTTTGATTCATTTTGAATCGTCTGAGTGACACAGCAACAAGTCGATTTCATAGGTAAATGTGTTTTTCCACCATTTGCCATCTTAAATTAAATTATGCTTATTTTTTTGTTTCCATTCAACCAGTCTCAATTTACTTTACTGTACATCTTGATACATGTTCTCATCTTTTAAGAGGCATCTTGTTACAAATTAAATAATAAAAAAACGTAGTGACAAGCTCAAGGTCTAGTTAAATACTGCCAAACAGTATACTGACCAAATAGCGATCAGTAATATATTTAGGTATGTTTGCTTATTTTTTCGACTGATTTTTTTGTTCCGATATTCGTTCGATGTTTTATTGTTTATCATTTTATTAATTTTATTTATGTACTTAACAAAAACTATTTGTTTATGTCTAATTCATCGTTATATAAGAATATGTATGAATATTTCTGGAATTTCAATATCTAATTAAACTCTGTGATTTAGTCTTTATATGAGGTCATATAAGTTAGTTAATATAAGAGATTAATTTATTCCTTTGTGAAAAAATACGAACACATTGATCTACGTTATTAATTTTTAAATCCGTTCTGGAATATTTTTCACATTATTAGGATTTTTGATAAATATTTGAAATAGTTCTTTCAAAGGTTTCCGCCCCATTGGCGAAGTGTCTATCCTTCCGCCCTCTCGGCATGTATAAATAATGCATACTTGAGCTGAAATCTCAAGTCCTTATGTTAAATACGCCTCTTAATTTATGGAAAAACTATCGAATTAGATAACATGATGCGAAAAGCTTGCTCAAGAAAAATGTAGATGAACCAAATTGAGAAATTTCGAATAAAATATAGTTATGTATTAAGCTGTAAAAATAGAAGAACACGTAAAAACCTAGGCATGATATTGGATGACGCGAAAGGTTATATCAGCATAAAGCAGTATGGCATTCCTGGCTAAGTGTCAAAAAATAGTCGACAGAAGGAAAGAACAAGCGTCAAAACACGTCTTGACGAGTTCTTTTGTACAATAACTAAAGCACTAGAAGCAATAAAGTGTGAGTTTGCTTTGGAAAAAATCGCTATAGGTTCAATAATTTTACTAATGTTCTGCAACGTATTATAAGGCTCTAAGCGGATAGGAACTCAAAAGCAAAAAGAGTAATTTTTTATGATATAGACGATAAAATTAGAAAAGGGAACCTTCGTTAGGGCTTTATATTACTTCATTTCATTGTCATTTGGTTATAATGAGCAGGTACCGCTGTAAACCTTACCCTTATCGACACGAACATTCCGGCCATGTCACGTCATAGATTATATCTCGGCGACCGATGAAATGTTATACGTTTGCCTCGGAATGAGGTAGTTTTTTGTGGCTAGTGAAGGCTCACTTTACAGCAGTAATCTCAAGTTAGTAGCCGATAATGTTACCTTTATAGGTAGCAGCTATTTGTATGTTCGATTAAGTAGCTGGTTATGTGATTATCTGGTTGGGAATGATGTTTTGTAATTGTCGTTATTTATGTTACACATTATAACGGTTAGCATATATCGATGAATTTTTAATCGGAGTCAAACAACAGTTTCTCTGTGTGTCCATAGGTTCTGTTCCATAACACTTTCAGTACCAATCGAATTTTATACGTATACTTTTATATATCTTGATAAAATTATATTACCTAGCAATGTGACATAAATTCTTCGTTTATATAACCAAACGGGATCCTTTAAAAATATCTTTTTGTCTCATCCGTTGATGTAAATTTATAAGGAGTAATCAAAAAAATGCTAATATTTTGTGTATTAACTGGGATCTCCATTTGAAGTATCTACCTACAACTTCACAAAGATAGTGTAACATGGTCGGACGTGTTGAAATTATAAAGGTTTGACTATGAAACTGTCAATGCGTGCCTAGTTATATCAGTGCTGTTTATCAAGGTATATGATAAAGTTTATTAAATTCTGTGTAATCGACTTTAAAAGCACGTTCCACAACTTGAGATCAACTAAGCAAAATTTATAAAGTAAAAATGTTATTCCTTTCATCAAATCTTATTTTACGTTTTTTGATAATGTTGTTGGAAAAAAGTTGAACTGTCACTTATAAATCAAGGTATATGATGAAGTTTATTAAATTCTATGTAATGGACTTTAAAAGCACGTTCCACAACTTGAGGCCAACTAAGTAAAATTTATCAAATAAAAATGTTATTCCTTTCATCAAATCTTATTTTACGTATTTTGATAACGATGTTGGAAAAAAGTTAAACTGTCACTTATAAGTCAGTACTGTTTATCAAGGTATATGATGAAGTTTATTAAATTCTTTGTAATCGACTTTAAAAGCACGTTCTACAACTTGAGATCAACTAAGTAAAATGTATCAAGTAAAAATGTTATTCATTTCATCAAATCTTATTTTACGTATTTTGATAACGATGTTGGAAAAATGTTAAACTGTCACTTATAAGTCAGTACTGTTTATCAAGGTATATGATGAAGTATATTAAATTCTTTGTAATCAACTTTAAAAGCACGTTCCACAACTTGAGATCAACTAAGTAAAATGTATCAAGTAAAAATGTTATTCATTTTATCAAATCTTATTTTACGTATTTTGATAACGATGTTGGAAAAATGTTAAACTGTCACTTATAAGTCAGTACTGTTTATCAAGGTATATGATGAAGTATATTAAATTCTTTGTAATCGACTTTAAAAGCACGTTCCACAACTTGAGATCAACTAAGTAAAATGTATCAAGTAAAAATGTTATTCATTTTATCAAATCTTATTTTACGTATTTTGATAACGATGTTGGAAAAATGTTAAACTGTCACTTATAAGTTAGTACTGTTTATCAAGGTATATGATGAAGTATATTAAATTCTTTGTAATCGACTTTAAAAGCACGTTCCACAACTTGAGATCAACTAATAAAATGTATCAAGTAAAAATGTTATTCATTTTATCAAATCTTATTTTACGTATTTTGATAACGATGTTGGAAAAATGTTAAACTGTCACTTATAAGTCATTACTGTTTATCAAGGTATATGATGAAGTTTATTAAATTCTTTGTAATCGACTTTAAAAGCACATTCCACAACTTGAGATCAACTAAGTAAAATGTATCAAGTAAAAATGTTATTCATTTCATCAAATCTTATTTTACATATTTTGATAACGATGTTGAAAAAAAGTTAAACTGTCACTTATAAGTCAGTACTGTTTATCAAGGTATATGATGAAGTTTATTAAATTCTTTGTAATCGACTTTAAAAGCACGTTCCACAACTTGAGATCAACTAAGTAAAATGTATCAAGTAAAAATGTTATTCATTTTATCAAATCTTATTTTACGTATTTTGATAACGATGTTGGGAAAATGTTAAACTGTCACTTATAAGTCAGTACTGTTTATCAAGGTATATGATGAAGTTTATTCAATTCTTTGTAATCGACTTTAAAAGCACATTCCACAACTTGAGATCAACTAAGTAAAATGTATCAAGTAAAAATGTTATTCATTTCATCAAATCTTATTTTACATATTTTGATAACGATGTTGGAAAAAAGTTAAACTGTCACTTATAAGTCAGTACTGTTTATCAAGGTATATGATGAAGTTTATTAAATTCTTTGTAATCGACTTTAAAAGCACGTTCCACAACTTGAGATCAACTAAGTAAAATGTATCAAGTAAAAATGTTATTCATTTCATCAAATCTTATTTTACATATTTTGATAACGATGTTGGAAAAAAGTTAAACTGTCACTTATAAGTCAGTACTGTTTATCAAGGTATATGATGAAGTTTATTAAATTCTTTGTAATCGACTTTAAAAGCACGTTCCACAACTTGAGATCAACTAAGTAAAATTTATCTAGTAAAAATGTTATTCCTTTCATCAAATCTTACTTTACGTATTTCGATACGGGCGTTGGAAAAAAGTTGAACTGTCTCTTATAACAATATAATATGCTTGGCCTTTGTCGTAATATATACTTGCCAGAATCTAAACTGTGCCCCAGTGGCTTACTCGCAGCGATTATACAATGTAATGTATTATTGAGCAGTATATAATCATTGGGTAATCTAATTGCTACCACCGCCGAGCTCTTATGTACGGGACAGCAGATGTTGCGACGTAATCCGAGCTCATCGCGGCGTCCCTACCGCCCTTATCGTCCCGCTCCTTCGCCCTTCCCGTTTTCTCGGCCCGACTCGGCGAACAACCCTTTGGGCGCATTATTGCCAAGCAACGGAATTATAATTCGCTTGTGAACTAATTAATATCGGGTACGGGATGCTCTGAACGGTGCGTAATTTCTAACGGTAAGTATCGATTGGACGTTTGTATAACTGTTGGAAAATTTTGAACGTTATGTTTTCGCGCGAACTGGATTTTAATTGTTCCGCGAAAACAAAACAGTTTCCGTGAAAACAAAACAGGCAACACTTGGGCGCAGACAATATTACATTTACTGTCCAAAATTGTACTTTGCATAATTTTCTTGAATAATTTCTTTTGATAATTTATTATTGGAAACGTTTATATATTCGGGCAGAATCATGAAATACTATCCTCTTTAGTTTATTATGATCTCACGACGTAAATAGGCATGTTTGCAGGCTAAAGACCATATAAAAGTTTATTTAAGCAGGCTGCTCAAAACTAAACAAGTTCAAATAACAAATTTAATAATGACTTTAGATATATGACTTTGTTACGCTTGAAAAAATTAACTATATAAGAATAGAGGTAGAACCAACTTTCAAAGAATGTAAACGCACCGGAAATCCGTTAAGCACTGATCACGTCATCATTATTTCAATAATTTTGTATTTATTAACATAAATGCATACATCTAAGTAAATAACTTAATAAATGCGATTGAAAATCCCAAATACTGCATTTGTTAAATAATTTGGCTAAGTGTTCAAATTGACATTTTGCCTCTAGTTTTTTCCCTAGTCTCTTATGTTGTATTACTGCGACGTGCATATAATTTTGTTGTATTGTAATATTTTAACAAGACATATGTACAATACGTGTTTGCGCAGTTGATATGAATTCAATTGAATAGTCGCATTTTTCAATGGTTAAAATAATATCGAATTTCACAGTTAAATGAAATTACGTGATGTAGTATTATTTCTACTTTCTTTAAGTTCTTTACCACGATCTTGGTTTCGTTGTATTCCAACATCTTCAGGTGGGCTATCTCTAATAGCCCACCTGAAGGTGTTGTAACACAACGAAATCTAGATCGTGCTAAAGAACTTAAAGGAAGTAGAAATAATACTTCATCACGTAGTTTCATTTAATTGGGTATTTGACTAAATATTTTTATTTCATTAATCATAATTTTAAGGTACAAGCTGATGAAGAGTGAAAAAATTTTTAAATAATCTTAAAAATTGACCGAGTTATAAAAGTTTAAATTTAACCTTTAGACACAACGGCAATACTGTGTTGTGAGGTAATTTTTAATATTGCACATTATAATCTACAAGAGGAGAGAGACAGGGATATACTCAACTCTATCTGTATCTTCAAATTTAGAAGCCTATAACTGGCTTATTTTTTAATCAATTTTTGAATTTTGGACTGGTTTTTAATTAACTTATATTTCACAATATTGTACGAAAAATATGAAAATTTAGAATGAGTCAACTACCGGATTGTGAATAATGAATTTCTACACAATTAACGCTAAACATATTAAATATTGAAGTTATAAACCATTTTGAAATACCCAATGATGCGGTACGAACGTAGCATCAAATAATTCCAATGGCAATCCGCTATGGCTGTTTTATCTGCTAAATTGTTCCGGGCGACCGAACGGAACGAAGTTTTGACACTTGTTTTGTAATTAAATTTATTTATTCCCTTATCGAGTTAGCAACATTTATCGTGCACGAATTGAATTCGTAAAAAACTTGAGTTTGCCGAAGCGGTACACAATAGATCGTTACCGTTTATTGTCCCCGAGTTCCGCCTAATACACCCTCTTTGTCTACGCGAAATGAGTTACGGACTTGTTTACTTGGCTACCTGTTATCAGCGAATAATGGTGTAATGCTGGTTGCTACACCATGCTAGGCGTTTTGGAATTTGTAGCTGTGGGTGTAACTTAATGTACGACTGTAATTTAATGGTGATAGTTGGGCCCAGTTCATTTGGCGTATTTACTTGAAGTAAGCCAATAATTAACACATACGTGGAGAACAGGTCTACTGCGATAAAATAAGTAAAGCAGAAACCGATATAGAAAGAAAATGCAAAGAAAATTTTGTAGCTGGTGTTGGTTTAGAGTGATTTTGGTATAAATTATCTATCAATACTTTCCATGAAATAAAAAATTATGTTGGCAATTTATTTACTCCTATCATTAATATCAGTAATTTTTCTTTTTTATTTTCCACACGTTCCAAGACTTTTCCATTACACATGAGTTTTGAACGAGCCAAAAATATTAGCTTTCAGTATTTAGGGTTCCATAGCTAAATAGTAAATCGGGAACACCGTAATTTCGTCATGTCCTTGTGGTGAAGTATTAGAGGAAAACGTAGTGGAAATACATGAATATATAGAAGTAAGGAAAAAATATTTTTTTCAAATAACATACTTATATGTGAAAAATCTTTCTGTCGCGAACTCCATCAAGTGGGGCATTATCGAAAAGGTCGTATAACTGCAATAGAAAATGCCTATTTTTCAGTTTTTTATTTGAGTGTCTTCTTGAAAATGAGTCTCCAAAGCGTTCTGCGATTCCATTCCTAATTTTTTAATCGCGTGTGTGTCAATATTCTGAAAAAAATCAGGATAAAACTTCGTGCACACTTCAATGCACAGTTACTTTGATCAATCTACGTTATTAAATTATATATATATATATATATATATATATATATATATATATATATATATATATATGCATATATCAGTGGACTCCATAGAAACTTTATGCTAGGCGACTCTACCTTAGAAGTTACATAGCATTAAATAATAATATAAGTATAATATATAACACGTGGTTGTCTCTCACCTTACTGTTAGGTGCAAGCAGAGCCTCTCCGTGCTACGAATCCTAAGTTAAGGCATGCCCGATACGCACTTGACCTGTTTATATCAGAATTCATTTTGACGAATAAACTATCGCATTCTCGTCGAATAACGCTAATTGTCGCTGCACATTATGGTATTGGTTTATTCATTTATTCAAATCAGTATCTTTCTTTCCTTCATTTTCAATTCGAACTTAATACAAGGGCAAGAACCATACTTTTCAGCCATATATTTATTATTTTTAGGGTTTCGTATCTCAAAAGGGAAAAACTGAACCCTTATAAGTTCACTCACGTCTCTGTACGTCTGTCAGCCGTTTTTATTAAAACCTATGCGACGTAGAAACTGGAAATTCGGCATAGTAATATATTTTATTAATTTTATTTATAATGTGGGGTATTATTTAAAAGGGCATGTTATGAGGAGTAGAATTTTCATAATTTTAAATTGCATATTTAAAAATATATTCCAAAAAATATACGAATAATAGTATTCTTCCCCTTATTTCTGAAACTACTAAACCAAAAATCATGAAAAAAAAGGTTGGTTAGACCTGACTAGAAGGGTACAGGAAATCTGTAGCGGTTGTCCTAGATGTTATAATTTTTTTAATATGCACCCCTGCATTTTAATATGTTTTTACCCTTGTGAATGAATAGCAGAATAGTAGGCCATTGTGAAAAATTAATATTTGTAAAATAGTCTAATAGAAATACTCAGAATTAAAAGATATTTTAATTAATTCGAAATAAATGTTCCCTTATATGTTTATAAGTGCCTAAATATGTACGGAAACTTCGTGGTGGGAGTTTTACTTGCACTCGACAAATTTTTTTAACCACTCTTCTATCTAATTATTACACGCATATTTTAATTTTCTCTAATTTGTAATATAACTTAAATATTCACTCATTAACACTTGTCATATTGACACTGTTTCATTAAAATTTTAAAATTTATATTTGTATTGTTCAGTGATAACTTTCCTTCATAAACCTCAATTGACCAAAATAGCCCATTTTGGTCAACAGCTTTAGATAAGCAAATATTTTTCTATTTTTTAATTTACGCCAATTTAGATTTTTAGCCCCAATTCAATTACCTGATCCCATAAATTCAAACTGCCGTATGTAGTATGAAATATTATATATCAATCTACTCGTATCTTATGGAATATTATTTATCAATATCGGACCCGACTTGAAACTGTAGACATGGGCTGTTAATATCGAAATATAATTTATGACCAAAACAACTTGTCGAAAGGTGAAATGACTCGAATCCAAAATGTTGGAAGATTTAATTAAATAAGACAAAAGAAGACACGCGAATTTCGAACGCGGGTCATCGATCGCACCCTTATTGACGGCCACGCGCAGAACCGTTTCACGCGCAAAGCAGGTACTTAACGAGCTTACGAAAGCCATTCCCGGCCGTGGTCATAAATCAAAGTCCGCCGAAGGTGCAGCCGTAATTAAATCATAATTTCGTCTCGCTCCCGTGTCCAATTCGGTTTACGGTTTGTTTGGTCGGTGGAATAACAAATTTGTTGCGTACGGGGTGCCGGTACCGCCTGGAATGGCGCTGCCGCCGTACTGTATTTCTAACTGTCCCTCGGCTGCCTATTAGGAGCAAATTGAAAGGGATTGCGTCACCTAGTGGCGGCTTATTGTGAAGGTTTTGTTGAAAATTTAAGTTGCCGAGGGACGTGGAAATTGGGTGTTACGGGAGAAGGGGGAATAAGGATTGCGTACGTGTAAAACGGACGACCTCCGTACTGGTATGACGATTAAAAAGGAAAAATAATCGCGCTGAACGGGATAAGTTCTAATTAAAACATATTAATGGATTGAGTACACGATTTGGTAAATTGGCTGGGGTTGATTAGATGAATTTGTTAACCGACAGTAAAAAGAATAGCATATAAAATTAAGCATTTTATTTTTGTAGATTGTATGGTTAACAACGTTGAACTTGCACAATTACAATTTAACAACATTGCAATAATCAAAATAAGGTAGAACATGGTGAAAATATAGGACTGACAAAACAGTTATTCATAGAAAAAAGAAATTGTGAAAAATACTTTCGAAACCTGACAAAATTATCTCAAAACCGTTCGGTATCGAAAATTTAAACACACTTTTCGTTTTATTTAGAAGGTTTAATTTTAAAACTGGTCATGGTTTAATTTTAAAACTGGGGAAACTGTTGATTTATTTAAAACATGTTTCGAAGTAAATATATCACAGCATTATTTATATTCTCGGTTGATTTTGGATTATATTACTCTTCCTTAATGTATGGGAAAGGATGTCCGTAAGCTCGAAACTTGTATGTAACGGGATAAGCACCGTGTGAAAGCAACCATGACCGGTCAGGACTGTAGCCATAATATTTCGGTCCAGTATTCACAAGTAAGCTTGGTGACATAACTAGAATATATTTTAATTGATTAGAAACAAATGTTCCCATAAAAGTGTGTTTTAATAACGACCGGGCCGGATGTGAACTGTCCTTTTAACTAATTTTCAATCATTGTTAATTAGTTACTTGATTTAACGGCCGACAGCGGCGGGTGGGTACTAATGAAGTAGAGACGCTTGAAAGATGTCGCTCTGAAAATAATTACTGCGTATCTTTCGAATGCCATTAATTTAATGCTTTGCGGGGCGGGTATTTTAGTTCTAATTATCATGATATACTGAATGTATGACATTTAGAAGCATCTGTCTTACACGCAAACGCACTCCTATCACGATGAAAGGTATTAAGACGTCCTATTTAATTGGATGAAAATTAAAGATAAACCCACCTGTTACGGGATTGTTAAACAGTTGTTAAGTAGTTTTATTCGTTTTACTGTTTTGTTCTTAGATAACGTGAAAGAGTTCTTTGGGAAAAACCGACTTTGTTTTATCACCTTATTTTGTAGCTGCACCGCTACTACCACGTTTAAGAACATCAGTAGTTTCTAGTCGCGATACATGTATTGGGTTCAAAGAAAATTAACTAATTTATTTTCATAAATGTAATATTTTTATTATTACATTGTTTTTCAAAATTTGTGAACTTCCAAGAGGAATCATAATAATGTTATCTCGATGAGCAAAGCAAGAAAACAACGTTAACTTAAACTGCTGACTTTAAACTTAACTAACCTACCTAATTGAATGTGATCAATAACTTATCGTCTCGCGGCTTTTATATTCTCCGAATTGAGTTATCTCCTCTTTGCCAGTTGTTTTTTTATTAACGGATGCTGACTTCTTACGATCAAGTACCCAAGTATAATGAACGATTATTGTGATGTATAGTCTCGTGTAAGACGTTTCTTGGGTACTACCAGGATCCTATCTTAATTAATCAATTAAAAAGTTAACGTAGTCGTTCACTTCATGTATTGATATATAAATATATATATATATATATATATATATATAGATATATGTGTGTGTGTGAGTGTGTTTGTATATATGTACAAGTTGTACGACATGTTTTAAAGATGGTTTTCAAATGGTCGTAGAACAGTGAGCGAGTCTATGCTTACTTAGTGAGTTTTATAGTCTATTTACAGGCTTCCTTTATTTATTCTAATCCATGTAGTTTTACATATTTTGATATTACATCTTAAAAATCTTAAATATAATTTCAGAATAGATCAGATCAACGTTCGACAATTAAAATTTCGTAATTAAAAAGAAAGAAATATAGTTTAATTTTTGTTTCTGTCTGAAAAATAATTAACCGAAAAATAAAGTGTTTTGCTCACATTTTGTTTATGAAATTTGTTTTTAAATTTTTGTGCTCTTTATAGTGAAAAACATTCGTGTTTCACCTTTTTGCGGTACTAGTATCTAAAACATTATCTTTAATATATTTACAGAATTCAAAACATGTCTGCTCACGGCATTGAGTTACGCTCTGATACCTTACAGACCCTATTTGTTCCCAAATATACCTCTACCTCTTAGGAAAAATCTTTTATGGTTAAAAAAATACTTTTTATTAGAACTAACCGGATCTTGACACCAGGAAAATAATCTATTCTATTTGACCAGTGCAAATACTTCGCAAACCGGCGCTGTTTACAATAAAAATACCTTTGAAAAATAATATATAGAAAATTAAAAAAATAATTTTGAATCGTTTGTTTATTTTTCGTCATTAGCTGTGAAGGTAATCTTCAAAAGCTCAGTCATTAGTTTTGATGAAGTATTAAGGGAGATATGGCATATCGATAAAAAACACCATTGAAAAATTATAGTCGTGTAAATATATATATATATATATATATATATATATATATATATATATATATATATATATATATATAATTTTAAAAAAGCATATATAATTAACGTAGTATATATAATTATTGACTATAATCGATTTAAGGTTGGCAGGCTTGTGTATTTTTCTTAATGTTAAGTAGATATCATAATTATTTATCTTTTTAACACTTTAAATTTTTGTAAATAAAAAATCTTTAGCTATACAAAAACTAGCGGTATTTATTGTATTTTTTTTCAAATAATTTTTTTATTATAAGATAATTGAGAACATGCTTTTTTTTAAATACGTTCTTTTCATAATATTCTTTGCTTTGATCATCACGATAGGTCAACACAGTGGAACATCGTACTTTCGCTGAACCGAACTCATACCTTAAATTTATCTTTTGATAGAATTTCATTAAAATTCTCGATTAGGTATATTCATTCTTCGGAAACCTGAAACCATTAAAAGAGAAAAATTACAGATATGTTATAGGCTTAATTTCAGACACAAAATGTTGTTAAAATATATATAATATTAAGTTATATTTTTTTAATTAAAAATGTTCTTCACCGAATGGAACACTACTTACTTTCTTTGTGTGATTTTTCGTATGCCGCGCGCCTAACTACTTTTTGACAGTTTCTAACTACTGTTTGACAGTTTATTAACGTTTTAAAAATGTTTAGTAATATTTTTAAAATGCATTAATTATTGATGGAATAATATATAATTACTCTTTTGGGACATTTGTCTTGCATCATTATTAAAATTTTTGACAGCATAGATCGCCATTTTACATATTAAAATAATTTTCAAACACAAGTTGCATCATCCCTTAAAGAAGCGACGTTGTTGCATGTTAAAGCGGCATATGTAGCGCGCTAGGATGTTTACACCGGTGTACTCAGATCAAAACAACTCATTGCCCAGTCTGTCGGCACAGCGTGGTGAACCGTCTTTGGCTTCGGAGTAAAATTTCAATCTATTATAAAAAACATATATGTTTTAATTAAAATCTCATTGAGAGCGCGGCGCACCGCGGGCACCAGGTTCGGCCGCTCATCACGCGGGACTGGAAGAAGTCCAATTTTTCGAGGTTCAGGCAACCGTTTTTCCATTTGAGATTTTCTTCATCTCATGTGGACACGATAACAAGAACAACAACAATAAAATCTCATTGAGGAAAATATCACTGTAGGTATAATAAGTAGGTTAAGAATGTCTCAAATACTGTTCAAAAAAATGCAATGGCTGTGGCATTTTTTAATTGAAAATTGTAATTATTTTCGGTTATTTTCATTTCAACAAGCGCACTAGATTATATTTTCTTGCAAGGTTTATAATATTTACGTGTAATTATTCATGTTAACTTGTTACTTAAACTTACACCTAAAATATCCCACACCTAATGTATAAACCTACCAAGAATATACTTTATAAGAGATCGATTAAAATTCATGGATTTTAATGTCCTTTGAGATAACCGTAACGAGAGAACGTAATCAATTTGAATTTATAATTTTTTCTCATTGTACTTCACCATTATTAATTTCATCCAATATGTTACATGTAATTTATTATCACATACGTATCTGCGTATACACTAGTTAATGTGTGCGTACATCTACGTGAGATAACGCGACAAGTGTTTTAACGATGATTTTCAATAACAAAAAGAACTACAAAAGATTAATATCCCTAAGAGCGACCAATCGTGATGAATTTGATACTTCCTGTGATCTATCTACTTCTAATCTTATGAGAATTTTACATAAAATTGACGATACTGTTAAAATACATTCCGCTCTATTGTAAGAGGATATTTTGTTTGTTATTACTATACACAGTATTCAAGACGGTCTAACTGAATCCATAAATATACCTGTACACACTCCGTCTCTTGAGTGTTAAATAATTAAAATTTGGACATGAAGATTTCGAAGTGGCGATTGTAGCGCGAGTTAGAGGCGAGCTGGAGCTCATAAATTGGTGTTCGAGACACGTAGCGGGCGTTATATTAGTTATGTGTGACGCGGAGCTATTACTCTGGACGCGCGTACATTATTGTTAAACGCTCGTCTGCGTTCCCATACGTTATTATGTCAATCACCGCGTACGTGCTTTACTCTAGCTGGGGGCACCGTTTCACTGTTTAGCGTTAGCAAAAGACTAGTCAGGGGAGGGTAGGATTAAGGAATCCTGACTACCTTCTACCGTACTTGCTTTTAGATATTAATCTTACATTTTCGTTACAATTACTGCGCTATGAATAGTTGCAAGGATTTAATGTTTGCGTTGGAGCGAGTTCGGTAAGGCCAGATACGTAATAGGTAGCTATAAATTTGATGAAAGTTTGTGAGCCTAGCTTAAGTGGTTTTAACGGCAGTTTGCTATGCTAAATAGTCGTAATTGTCCTAATTTGGGGTTACTTCAGTAAATGTTTTCATGCGATTAATTGTATTGTTATTTATATTAGATAATAAAGTTTGAATTAATTTTTGCTTTTATACATGTGCGTTGTGAGTTATAAGATAATTGTTGTTTTAGGTATTTGTATCTCTGTGTACTATGACTTTGTTATATTACAAACAAATCACTATGGAAACGTATAAAATCGAAACTTTTTTCTAGATCTGTTTTTGTGTCAATTTCGCAGGTACATATAAATTAAAACTCTTAGTGGTTGGAAAAGCTCAAATGCTACTGAGCTTTCCTCGTAAGCTTTAATTTTTCTCATGTAATAATGTGAAGAAAATGAGATATTAAAATAATGGTAAAAAATTATTGATCGATAAACAAATATAAGCTCACAGCCAACTATATGAAGATTCTTGTTCCAAAAAAAACGAGATGAAGATTCCAAATCTACACACACAACGCACATGGCGCGGATGGGATATATTCCTTGAAGTTTTATAAAAAACACACAGTTAAGCAAATGTCTGACGGAGGCTAGGAATGCAAAAAAGCAACGCACACATGTCTCCGGCAAGAAGTCGGATCGCATGTGGTTGCCATAACTCACCAGGAAACGCGACACCTACGCCGCCGAGTCGCTGATGAACATCTTCACTAAAAGCTAATTGGCATAGCCAAGCTTTTTATGGCACGCTTAATCTCGCTCCAGCATGTGTTAGTCTATTAATTTTGTTTATTACGTTATTGCGATGTCCACAGCGGAATTTATGCTTTTATTTCCAAGTAATTTGTTGTCGCCTCTAATTAAGCAATTATTAAATGCTTAGTGTTGCTTGTGTAAGTAAACAAATGAAAGAGTTTAGATGTAGTAATGGTGAGAGTTTTATTAGGTTCAATGACAATTTTGTGAGTGTTAGAACTTAGTGGTAACAGATGAGTGACTGCGTTATTTTCGATTATGTAACGACATTAGTTAGTGCATGTACTGTGAGATGACAATTAATTAAAAAAGTATGAGTTAATCACGTCAAATAAAAGAAAAATATTTTGTATTTTCGGTGTGACTTCTATCCACCATTAAACTCTAACTTACACACATACTGTATATCCCTCCGATCACATACATACTGTATATCCCTCCGATCTATGTGTAAGAAAAAGTAAATAAGATGCACACATTATAAACCTAGAAAGATATATTTAAGTGATTTTTAGTTTAATGTAAATATTCAGGTGTGATCTGTTTGGATATACATAATTAAATTTTTTTACTAATTATGTCAATATATGCAGTATTTTGTAAACGTTTAATGGAATAGTATTGATGTTAAAAATGATTAGATTTCTCATGTTTTTTTTTACACTTAGACGGGGAATGCATTAACAGAATTATATTTGCATAGTAAGTAACCTCATAGTTTAGACAGTCGCTAATCGTGTTTCTATAGTATGTATTAAAATACCTGCAGCTCCTTGCGCTCCCCAACATTGATTGATAGACCTAAAGCATATGTCAATAAAACATGTCAAGAACGAGTGGAACTCGTACTACGAGGGTTCCGTACACTTTTAGGCATTTATAAACATTTAATGGTATATAATGTTTCTGTTAAAGTAGTTACAAAATTTTAATTTATCTAGAATGAAAATATGTTGCCAACCACATTTTCCACAGGCACATATTTAAAAAAAAATGTATGAGATATAACTAAAAATTAACGATTTTCGGGTTTACTTGTGCTGTTTGACCTTGCTTCTCGCCAAATTTCATGATTCTAAGTCAGCGGGAAGTACCCTTATTTGCGAGTGTCAAAATATGCAGTATAAATGTCCGTATTTTAGGGTTCTTTTTGATTGCTTTAACTTAGAAGCTTGATTTTTTTAAAGGCTCAAGGGACCGTAGACTTACGTATTTTATATTAATTTTAACTTCGTACCTCTAGGCGTTCCTGAGAAAAAGGATGTTGACAAATCGACAGACGGGCAAGGAAGTAATCCTATAAGGGTTCCTTCTTTCCTTTTGAGACACGGAACCCTAAACACGTGAAGCTGTTGGAAAATTATTTATTACCATTTATTACAATGAAACTGTAAGTAAGTTTTTCAACAACGCTAACGAAAACTAACAATCGTAACCCTTTAGATTAGTGTTCGAACATTATCAAGATGGTGCTCCTATAGATGATTCAATCGATCTATTTAATATTTATCATCAAGTATGAACGAGTCTTATGTGAAAATAAAGAAAAATTGTGGTTATTCCAGTTCGTCGAATTAGTAAACGGACAACAGAGAAACGAATACTAATTATTTCTAACAGAGGAGAACGATACCCATGAATATATGTGAACACTAAGATGTGATACTTTGTAAATAAAAAATGCTAGCTTCTTATGAGCGACTTAAAACGTTTTACAAAATTCAAAATTTAATGTACACAGGAGTCACTACTAGTGAAGTTTGGGAGTTTGAAAATAAACTTCAAATATGAGGTCCGTCTGTATAAATGCAGCTATTTTTTCTACACATTTTCTTATAAAAATTTCAATTTTGAAAAATTTAGCAGGTTTGAAATCATCAGAGCGATATTGTATAAACGCAACTATTTTTTTTTACACATTTTCATATAAAAACCTCAATTTTGAAAAATGTAACAGGTTTGAAATCATAACGGCAATATTGTATTAACGCAGCTATTTTTTCTACATATTTTCATATAAACACCTCAATTTTGAAAAATGTAATAGGTCTGAAATCATCAGAGCGATTTGTATAAACACAGCTATTTTTTCTACACATTTCCATATAAAAACCTCAATTTTGAAATATGTAACAGGTCTGAAATCATCAGAGCGATATTGTATAAACACAAGCTATTTTTTCTAAATATTTTCATATAAAAACCTCAATTTTGAAAAATGTCAAGTCTGAAATCATCAGAGCGATATTCACTTGTCGTTAATGATGGTTAATTTTCAATGTACTATAACTCGATTGTACAAAAGTTATCTAACGGCACAGTCGCGAAGTTTGAGCGCATTACAGCATACTAAGTTTTCCGACCATTCTACTTGCGGTTCTAACGAACTATAGTATATAGCCCAACAAGACCTAAGGAAATATTTCACTTGGCCTTTTTCCCGGAATTCGACATCGTATTAAAAAATTTAATTCTCAGTAATGCAGTGTTCAAAGTCTGTTATGAATACGCAGATATGATATTTATATTGACAAGTCTCGATTTATCACGTGAACTTCGTTATACTGCGAGATTCATAAGTCAAATGGCCGTGACACTCAACGAGATGAGTAGACAAAGTCCGGCGTGACACGTTGCGTGATCGTGTGACTTATATTTCTTTAACGTGTGTTACTCGTAAGCAGGTCGTTAGCTTTTGACTTAACCACTGTTATTTTCACAAATTTTTTTGTAAAATGTAAAAATCGTTATACACTCTTCGAAATAAAGTTGGAAATATTTTCATATATTTTATATTACGCATATTAGTACTTCTTAATTTCTATCACCGACTATTCCTGTGTCACGTAAATATTGTAAAAAACAGTACACTATCTCCTTTTTTCGTACAAATTACATGCGTTTTATTTAATAGAATGCATTATAAATTTGTTCCGGATCAGAGAATTATCCAAAATACCATCGTAACATTCGTCAATAATAAGAATTCTATAAATGTATATTGGTCTAAGCATACATATATTGGTCTAAGCATACATATATTGGTCTAAGCATACATATATTGGTCTAAGCACATAAATTCTCGAAAACTATAGCACCGTTAAGCTGAAATTGGACATTTTTATCATATTTAAAAAAAAAACAAATATTTTGTGAGAAATGTTTAATTAAACATAAGAGATATCCATGAGTATTTCCTCATAAACTTTAATTTTTTGCATATAATGAAGAAAATGAGACATTAAAATAAGGATAAAAAATTATTGATCGATCAACAAATATAAGCTCACAGCCAACTATATGAAGATTCTTATTCCAAAACGAGATGAAGATTCCAAATCTGCACACACAACGTCAGACATGACATGTCAGAATGTCCTTAATTATTAGATTGTAAAAAAATAATGTATAACTCATATCAAAGTTAACACCTTGCTTAAGAATAATTTCTTAGCGACATAATACGTGGTAATAAGTCAATGACCCTCTATTTATTTCTACATGCTTTCCAATATAACAGCTGATTGCGACTTACGTTGCATTACATACGATACATTGACCCATTTTCGCGGTGCATTGTAGAAAAGAAACACTTAAACTGTCCATAGGTTATCTCGACAGCGGCCTGTTATTTACGAGTACACTCGTTAAAGGCCATTAGACAAATTCGTTTAGGTACTGGGTGATAAATATTACATAGCTTTCGGCTGTAAACTTGATGCTTTGTATGTACACAATAAACACGTTTATCTAATGACTTGCGTCCAAATTTCAGACGATGGGTATCTTTTACAAAACTTCAGTAAAATGAGATTGCTGAAACCCGCCCGTGAATTATCAATATTTTTCTTTGTCATAGATTTCTCAGTTTCCAAAAGATATATTGTTATCAACGTAGGACGTTAAATCTAGTTAAATATCTACAAAAAAATACGGAAAAAATAACATGTGTTTATACTTGTGACATTAAGAAACATGCGTGGTATTTACTTCAAAAAGTGGCCTGTATTCTTATTAAATCATATAAATATACTAAACCAACCTCTGTGTCTTGGCTTTGCTCACCATAATGTTGGCGTTATAAACGATACAAGATTCATACAACAGAGAAACAAAACAGGGATTCATGCAAGGTATGAATGAATACCTTGCGTGAATACTTATATTGTTTAAACGCTGGCTGAAGGCTCATATCGAGTTATTGTTTGTCTAGTTGTATATGTATTTACTAGTATATTTGAAAATATAATAGAATTCGAAAGTAGGTCACGTATTGTATGGAAAATTATTTTTATTATTTTCTGTATGAATCTACCTCGTATTTGTGGAAATAATAAAATGCTATTGTAATTTCATACGTAATTTCAATACATCTTTATCAGTTAAGCCGTCGCAATTTTTATTCATCTCTTAAGATTCTCATCTTATATTTCTCCTATTCTCTTGACCACTTTCGTCATGCGTTATTCAGACTATAGTCATTTCCAAGCATTCAAATTAATATAATTAAACTAGCGTGACCCGTGCGAAGTCTTCGCATTATTTATTCCATTATGAAGCTCAGATGACAGATCAAACAAATATTTTACTAAAATTGACATATAGAGGCGCGAGTATCAAAAGCATTGAGTTAAAGCGCCACTTTATTTATACGTGAGTGGATTTGAAATTAAACAAAAATTTTACCGACCGTCAATCATATTGACGTTGAGCCGTTAGACGGCAGCATTGCTGTTTTGTGTATATAATTTTAATAATTAATTAATTTGCAAAAACAATAGCAATAATAAATTTTTTAGTTGTGGATGCCGGTAGAGCAAGCAATTATCTATAAAATGATATATAATTTATGTGGATTAGTTGTGAGGTTTTTTCTAAAAAGGGAGTGTAACATCTTAACCTTAGCGTATTAATATATATGATGATGATGATGATGATTATTCCTTTCTCAGGTTTATAAATATACCATAGACAGTCAAATCTGCCAAAAAAGTAAAACATTCAGATGTTCCAGTTAACATGGAAAATATTTAAACATAAAATAACGTTCTTTTGGAAAAGGATGAGGAAAACCTAGTGTCAATGAACGTTAGCAACATATATTTCCACATACACGTATATATGACAATGCTTTTCTGTTTGAAGATTCGGGTTGTTTACGTACAGGGTACCTACATAAGGAAGGTTAAAAGGGATTTTAAAAAGATTTTCAAGAACATGGGAATATCAAAGGAAGTATACATGACGACTTATTTTGAACGCCGTTATTTGAAAAGATCTTCAAAGATATGTTATAGAAATTGTTTATAGATAAATGCTTTAGAGATGAACGTAGTACTGCGGTATAAGGCTAGAATAATAAAACTGTTTCCTCTATTGTTTTTCAATTAATAATAAAGGAATACTCAAAAGGGTGGGTACAGTTGTCAAAGTTTAGATAAACCTATCTGATCTTAGTAGAAGATGACAAGAAAATTTGGATATCTAAACGGAGATATATTAATTATCGGATTACCATATTATTTATGGTTATGGAAGCTCAATAGACGGTGCGGACACAATCAATCAGAACCATCCGCATTATTCACGTCTACTTTACAAAGCCATTACGATAACACGCGTCAACAATCAGAATCTCCTTTGATTTAATAACAAACTTCGTACATCTCGATTAAAACCGCCGACAAGTATTTATATTCATTACAAATTGACATTCCGAAGGTCGTTACCAGCTAATAGTACTTATTAGCAAAAGCAACTGTTTGTTTACCGATTTGTTTGAGAGCGAACTTATCGCAAGGTGGCAGTCGCCGTACAATGGCCGCTAATTGTATGAGTACGTACTCGCTGTTATCAATACCGATTGCGCCAATTACTATTTAATAAATGATGTAATTGTGTAGCGGTCGAGTCGTGCGTCACCTCGGTGCTCTGTCGAGAGCCAGTTATCTGAAGGAGACCTCTCGGCTCCGAGTTCAGTGCCGTCTGGGGTGAGCGTCAGTTGTTTTGGATGTTGCACGTCCTTTGCGCGCGATGTAAGTAAATTAAATTCTGTGTCGAAGCATTCGTTCGTATTGTGGAAATTCCTTTGACTTTTTGTTGGATAAAATATGAGAAGTTGTCTATTCATGGATAACATTGTGCGTAAGTACTGATTATATAATTTTCGATTCGCTGGTAAAAGAAGATAAGAATATTGAAGTAATTAAAAGATCTGTCAATTGTTTTCATGTACGCATGAAACGAAAACTTTAAATAGTTTATATCGAGATGCACCTTATATCTATATACTATTTTTTTTTGGAAAATAATGAACATATTAATGTGGGAATTTTTCATTTATTTTATAACTTAATAACGTTTCCATAACTCCCACGTACGTAATATAAGTTGGCCAATATCAAAATATTGAGTTACTGTCGTATTTTTACTATTCCGTATCCCAAAATATACAAAACTGTACTTTTATCATAAATACCCGTTGGTCCGCCCATCCAACCATCTGTCTGTCGACACAGAGTTGTAAATTTTGAGCAGGAGACTCATTAATTCGGTGCAAAGATAGTTTCTTTTAATATGCAGAAGTAATATTAGGAAAAAATGAGTTTAAAAATTTGATCCGAACGGAAATTGTGAATTGTAGAGGACACGCAAATATTACAGTGAAATTATTGCAGAATTTTTAATATTTTTAGTTATAAAAGTAGTAAGAGATAGCAGGATATGGTTTCAAAATAGCCCATATATTTCTAATGAAACGAAAATCATTTTTCATAACGAAATATATGTTGAATTATTACAAACCATATGTATGAAGGATATGTTAAATTATAAATTATTACAAATCATATGTATGAACGATATGTTAAAGTTTCAAAATAGCCAATATATTTTAATGAAACGAAAATCATTTTTCAAAACGAAAAATGTGTTGATTTATTACAAATAGATATGTTAAATTATTAACTGATAACAAACCTCATTTATGTACTAATAATTACTAGTGCCTGAAATCGCAGGTGCGAATTTCATCCGAGTTGTACGATATGTTAAATTATTTACGGATAACAAACCTCATTTAGGTACTAATAGTCAATAGTGCCTGAAATCGCAGGTGCGAATTTCATGAGAGTTGTACGATATGTTAAATTATTTACGGATAACAAACCTCATTTAGGTACTAATAATTACTAGTGCCTGAAATCGCAGGTGCGAATTTCATCCGAGTTGTACGATATGTTAAATTATTTACGGATAACAAACCTCATTTAGGTACTAATTGTCAATAGTGCCTGAAATCGCAGGTGCGAATTTCATGAGAGTTGTACGATATGTTAAATTATTTACGGATAACAAACCTCATTTAGGTACTAATAATTACTAGTGCCTGAAATCTCAGGTGCGAATTTCATCCGAGTTGTACGATATGTTAAATTATTTACGGATAACAAACCTCATTTAGGTACTAATAGTCAATAGTGCCTGAAATCGAAGGTGCAAATTTCATGAAAGTTGTACGATATTTTAAATTATTTACGGATAACAAACCTCATTTAGGTACTAATAATTACTAGTGCCTGAAATCGCAGGTGCGAATTTCATCAGAGTTGCAATTTTTTACTGCGTTACATTATATTTGTGTTACAATAATCATAATAAAAGATGCACCAATATATAATCGTCACTCACCACGTATCCATAGCGAGACATGAAAAAGAGGATCATGTTAAATAAGGCAGCAGTAACTGGGAAACTAAGCCATACCTTAGCCATGTAACAGTCACAAAATAATGTATAGATAATAATGATAATATATGTAACATATTAAGGACGTTTCAAGATAGAATGAGAAATTAATATAAGAATTAGTTAAGAAAATTACCAAATATGAAGTGATTTTGAAATGACAATTTGCAAATGAAAATCGACAGCTGTAAACCTTACGTTAAACAGAGAAGTTATTAGCACTCCAAAAGAGATCCTCAGTAGTCTTCTTTGACTCTATCTCTTTTTTTATAGTTCGCATGTGACAACTACCTGGAGACACTATTATTATTATTAGTTTATAGAAGCTGTCAAAAAGTCACAAGGCGGAATAGGTTTTATGGCCAACAAAGTTGTCCGTAACATGTTGGTGATAACAAGTATGTCGTCACGGGTTACATACTTTATAGTTGAGTTGCCCTACAGATACATTGAAGGAAAATTGAGCAATATGGGTTTGGTATCAGAAACCCCATAGGGCAGATGCTGAATTAGAGAGCCTGAGATTAATTTTTTTGAAAAACGCTTCAAAGGAAATGGACCTGGCGCTGCCCCCATAAAGTGATCAGGAATAAAATTTACTTCATTATAGAAACAAAAACATTATAGAAACAAAAACATATTTGAACAGGCTCAACACCGGCAGTGATCACCAATTGGTACGATACATCTTAAATATCGATTATCAGCTTGAACGGAGACGTCTGATGAATGTTGTTTCCGGCCGATCTTATACCAATCCATACAACGGTCTGAACAGTTCCTAAAGGAACTATAGAATCGTTTCAATGTGCCTACTAAACAGAAAGGACGTTGACCAAAAACACAGAAATTTTCTTGTGTTTTTGGTTGGATGCAAAAAGCGTAGGCCGGTGTGTAGTGGCAAACCTTGGAAAAGGTTAACCATAGACAGTTACAAGTTAATAATGATGGTAACGTGTCTGAATAATGTAAAGTTATTGCTGAAGTATCGCTGAAGTAGAATTGAAAGAAAGAAATTTGTATATAAATAAAGGTTTGAAACAATAATTATGGCCCAACTGTAATTGGCACTGCACCAAGCTGTACTTATTATTGCTTACTATGACTGGTATGATGTCTATATAATTATATTCTTACCCAATACACAACCCACACGATCAAAACTCGTACTGCCCAATTGCCATACATTTTGTGTCCTCATTATGCACCAAACGAATCTTCAACACGTTGACGCCTACTCGTCCTAGGTTGCCTCAATACTAATTTGCATTAATATCTTAGTAAAGACATCAATAATGTAACTCAATATTAATAAGTAATGAAGACACGGCGCGGGCGGCGACCCTGAGGCGCGACGTTGTCGCACGGAGTACTTCAGGCGCGAGCTTTGGAAGTCGCGAGTGTAGAAAGCTTTCTTGGTTCCTTCGAGGAAGAACTTTTAATTGTTTGAGCATTCTCATCTCGAGTAAATGGAGATCTTACGTGCAGTGTGTTACGTGATAATCTATGATACAGGTTATATGTATGTAAAAACGATCTGTTTTCTCGCTCAATGTGTATTTATTTGTTTTTAGTCAATACGGTAGTTGACTCATTCTAAATTTCGATATTTTTCGTACAATATTGTGAAATATAATTTTATTAAAAACCAGTCTCAAAATAATAATTGATTGAAAAATAACACAGTTGTAGACTTCTAAATTTGAAGATACGGATAGAGTTAGGTATATCCCTGTCTCTTTTCCTTTCGTAGAATATAATGTGCAATATTAAAAATGATCTCACAACACAGTATTGCCGTCCTTCTCTAAAGGTTAAATTTAAACTATTATAACTCGGTCAATTTTTAAGATTATTAAAAAAATTTTTCACTCCTCATCAGCTTGTACCTTGAAATTATGATTAATGAAATAAAAAACAAAAAGTCAAATACCCAATTGCGAATAAAGGATAAATGATTTAATCAGAAATTATATTTCATCCACTTAAAGGTCCGTTATTATTACTTGTTAGAGAAAACAATATTGAAATAATTTCTGACATCTGAACTATAAATATGGTTTATACAGTCGAAATTGGTTATAATGACATTGGAGGATCTAGTCACATCGAGTCGTGAAAACCGACTGCCGTAAAGACATATAAATCCATTTCAACAATGGTATGAAAATTGAAAACATTTTTAATAAAAAGAAGACATTGACCTATGTACATTTATTTTAATATTTATATTCTCTGTAATTTTCTTTTCCTTCGGACACTTCAGACTATTTCAGAAAAGCGCTTCAATCTCCGTGTATTCAGTTGTTCTTGCTCGCTTCATTTTCAATAAGTCGCAGAAATTTTATAGTTTCCCTCCTTCCAAATAGTGGAAATTGTTAAATGTGAAAATTCATACTCTTTTCCCAAATCTTCATGTGTTGTTCAACTTTGATATTATAAGTTACTTGTCTTCGATATTACAATCTTTCGTGCCATGGTACTATTCAATAAAATTAAGCCACGAAATATATCATATCATCCATCAACGAACTGACTGATACACCAACTATTCTTTCGTCTGTGCAGCGCGTGTGCCGACATCAAACAAAATCATTATTTCGTTTCTTAGATTAGCAATGACGTTTCTTGGAATGGGCCCTAAATGCACGTTTGTTGTTAATTAGCCATTTCCGAAAGTGTTCTCAAGTGACAGATGTGCGACGTTAGCACTACTTCTACTAAACCAAAACAGACCTGGTATCTAGTCATTATTACCGATATGATTCTCCGAAAAATCTTGGCAAAAGATGTCGCTAAATATAAGTCTTTATAAGCAATTATATGTGTTTTTTGTGATAATGCAATTATATGAGATTTAACCGGGACCACTAATTTTCCCCGTTACAACTAAGTCATTACAGTAAATTTCTACTGTATAAATACAGTATATTTTTATACAGTAGAAATTTATTATATAGTTTTATGTATCAAAAATTACTTCAATATACATAATTTGTTTAGTTTATTTGTAGCGTAATTCGACATTTATTAAAGATCGATGTAATAAAATTAAGATATGAATGCAGTTTTAAAAACAAACCGAATATCCAAAGTTATTAATAAACAGCATATTCAAAGTTATTAACTTACAAATGTATATTAATCCTGTCAGACACAAATGTACACACGATGTTGCGCATCAGTCTTTGAATTCCGGGGATACAAAGAAAGAATAGTTTTTAATAAATTTCAGTAAAATATTTTTACTTTACTGTTTTTTTTAAAGAATGAAAAAAAAATTAATTCGTAAATGAAACGAGAAACTGTTCCAACAAGTGGAACATTAAAAACACCTTTGTGCAACTAATTATAAGGGTTAAAATAAATGTTATTTTAAATACTGTAACTAAAGTCATCAGGAAATAAATTAGACATATTCACTGCAAAAGAGCCATACATTAATATCCACAATGACTCACAAATTTTCAGTCACAAATCAATATAAATGTTTACGTTTCAGCACGCCTCAACGTAAATATCTGTTTATACTCGTATATTTACTTACACATTTTTCTCGATTACAAAAACACGTCAAATAGCTCCCACGATCTCGTTCCTTGCAGCGGCTCGTATCGTGTTACAGCTTAGCAAATATCCTCAGCACCGCAAAGCTACTCCCTCCGCGCGCCGAGATATACGTTCGTCCACTTTGCTGCATAAAGCGGCGCACTCACTGCCCTTGGTACTTCACGTCTCCGTCACTTAAATATGAAAAATAGCTGAAAATTCACAATTGACAATCGTTATCTGAAAACGTTCTGTTTGATATCGCTAATGCTTGTTAGCTTTTTTTTTTTCTTCAATTGGAAACTTATAACTAATATCTAGTCCATTTTATTAATTAGTTTATAAAATTTAATTAAACCAGCTGATAAGTTTTGAAGAAATTATAAAATACATATGCGGAGTGGATTATCATTGTCAGTACAATGTTTTTGCGGGGTTGAAGATAAATATGTGCCAATGCAATTGTTAGAGCACCAGTTAATGTTAAAAAATGTTTTTTTGCAGTAAAAAAGATTTGCCTAAAACAAAAAAAATTACAATTTGGTATTCAGTTTTTTGAATTAACTATTTGAATAATTTTTATTTTTAAATTACGGAGGATAATAACGGAATAGAATGTTAGATTTTGTATTGTTACAAATTTTCATAGGAACGAGAATAAAGTATCTTAAAAACGTTCTTATGTAAATTGAAGGAATCCTTCTTCATTTTGCGAAATAGAACAGTTTGCAACGCGATGTTGCACTTAAAAAGTAAAATATGAAAAATAGCGCTGTAGCTATATTTCTCTGGAAAGGTAGCCATATATGTGTAGTTATTAAAACTTATGAACATATGTACTTTAATAATACCGAGCTTCGAGTTTACGTTTCGAGTTGACATGAAGATACGCTCTTCGGAAATTTTAAGCGACATAATTGTTGACATTACCCGAAAAAATACGAGAATGAAAACGAAAATTGTATGTTTTAAGTAAAAATGCATAAATCATCTCGTTTTTTAACTAAAACATTTAAGAATAATAACGTTTAAAACATTGTTTCAGTTTTTATAGTACAGCGTAAAAAAAACTGTTGTGAAAATGCGCAGTCAATAATCTTTTCTTAACCGCAGTACAGTGTGCAGTGTGACTGCATCCCAATCTATAGCGGAGAAAGCGTCCGCGAAATGTAAACAATGCACAATGTCTAACAGAACGCGTGTTTGCGTCGCAGGCGGCAAATGACGTCCGAGAACCGCTAATAAAGTCAACAAATGTCAAAAATAAATATCGAAAGGTCCTTGGCTGCGTGCTGCGTGAGGTCCTCGCACGGAATTCCGAAAAGGGTAAACAGTTTTATTTCGAATTGCGAGCTTGTCAACAACACTCGGCGCCGGCGGTGTAAACGTTTTGTTGATTTGACGTATTTGACGCGTGTTAGCTCTGATATTGATTTATTTGTAGAGTTTAAGACAGCTTAAAACAAGCTGAAAATCATTGATATTACATTATATAGTCACGATGATTTTCATTAATTTTGCTCCTGTAAAATGAAAGAAAAAGTGACGGATATCATCGATTGTGATGGAGGTATGTCATCGTAATCCATAAACAAATGACAAAATTCACGTTGGTCCGACGTATATGCTGTATCTACAGCAACAGTACCAAGAACAGTTAAACTGCTATTTCACCGTTGCTATCTCACTCTTTTCTTCCAAATAAGGCAAAATAAATTAAAAATAGACACCGTGATAAATTGAAAATAAATATTATTTGCAATATTATTTACAATTGAATATCGTAGTTTTGTTTATGATTTGATTAAAACACTTTTTTTCATAACAAAGGAAGGCATTTTGTTATAAACATATTACTGTTATTCTACAGCGATATTAACCACACACTATGAATCGCAAATTCAAACAAAATGACAGTTAAGTGAAGAAAAAATATTACTCTATCTTCTTAGGACAACTTTAAGAGCGTCAATGACTATCTATATAACGTCCCATTATATTTTAATATCGAAAAGTAATTTTACTATCGTCATAAAAATCAAAGTCTATATTTTAATGGTAATTACTTTCTACAGCACCAGCAAGGTATAAAGAACACAAAAATAAAAGATGTTTGCTCATATTGAATTATATCTCCTGAAGGACATGGCATCAAAAAATATTACTAGATATTTTTTATTGAATTTTAAATAAGTTGCTTAATGATGTAAATAAGAGAAAAAAAAATTCATCCTCATATTCGAAATATTAAAAAATAATTCATAACAGTCGAGATATATTTTTAAGTGTTCATATTATACAACTATTTCTTTCTGTTAAATTTTGGTCAATAGTCTTAAATTGAATGAGTTATGATATTGTATAACATACGGATAGACAGACGGATATGACGACATAATAAGGGTTGCGTCTTGCCATTCAGCTAATGAACCCCAACGAAAGTTTTTTTTTAAAAAACGACTGAATCTCTAACCATTCTGTTCGAATGTCTAGAAAATAATTTTGTTACCGTGTGACAATTATAGTTTATTATATTATATGTCAACACGCTTGCTTGGCCACAGGGTATTGTAACATTGCAAATGTTTGATTAAGTCGCTAGTTAATATAAATAGGAAAATATTTGATGTAGTCGTGTCCTTTGACTCCAGACGTCAACATTTCATAGATCGATGCCACCCGGTATAGAATATTTAGCGTACAGCAGAACGGGTCATCGTAACCGTAAAGCGCGATAACCGCACACGATCAAAAGAGCCGCCAACTTATTAATTACGATCCCGCGCCCAAGGTTCGCGACCTGACTGCGCGGAGTCATCCTACGCGGATCGTACAATGTTGCGGGGTTGGTGGTACGTTGTTTACGATAGACATAATATAGTGATGTGTGTAGAACACACAGGAAGT
The DNA here is from genome assembly GCA_039881145.1 of Druceiella hillmani. Taxonomy (NCBI): domain Eukaryota; kingdom Metazoa; phylum Arthropoda; class Insecta; order Lepidoptera; family Hepialidae; genus Druceiella; species Druceiella hillmani. The sequence continues at coordinate 45,713,810 of JAYKKI010000007.1, read as the reverse complement.
GAGGTAACGACAGTACGTAAGGCGTTTTTGTTTTGTTTTTGCGAGTACATCTGTTGCTACGTGGGCGAGAATAAAAGTATGTTCTTAATTATATCAAAAGTCCTAATTAGATATTTAATTATTTGTTTACGTTATTGACAGTGTTTGTCTAAAATAGTTTAACCTAGTTGAAGTTGCATGGTTCATATAATTAAATTATTATATCATACTATGTTTACACTTTAAAGAGTAAAGGTTTCTTGGAAAGGTTTTGAGGCAAAAAGGTTTATTCGATAGACATAAAATTTACCTCATCGTATTGTTTATAGCAAATTCGAGAATACTCGGAGAAACTCTCAAGGTTGCTAATCCCTATGTATACATAGGACAGTCTGGTATAAACAGTAAACTGCTAATGTTACAAAGGAAACTCTTTTATGCGGTAAAATGAACGGATAAACACATGAAATTGGCGTGTTCCTTAATCCAGTAACTTTTTTCCATTCTTAGATATATATTTAAAAATATAAAAATAGGCAAATACTTCTAAAAAAATGTTGGTAATTGTTATAAACAGTAAACTGGTAACGCTACAAAGGATATTCCCTTTGTCCGGTATAAGTGAAGGAAGAAACACATCAAATTGGCGTGTCCCCTAATCAAGTAACTGTTTTCTAAGATGTCTATGTAAAAATAAAATAATAAACAGATATTTCTAAAAAAATACATACAAAACACAAAACATACAAAAAGTAGGATTAAAAATAATAGACAGTAAGAATTTGACGCCAGAATTCTAAGAGCGTAGTCAACTGATTTAATTAATTTCGTGATAAGACTATCTTGTATAAACAGTCTGGAATTTGACTTCCGTTTGTTTTTGCTCAAATTAGAGCAAACGCGATTAAAATTTTCAGAAACTTGATGTTAGGCGTAAAAAATAATGTTAACAACAAAAAAATATTGTATCATTCTCTTTGAAGTGGCTTAGATAAAATTAATTATCTGTTTTTCGTCGGTTATTTAAATAAAGTGGTCGTATCGAAAGGGGCCGCCGTAATATTTAAATAAATTGAATGATAAGTAAGTACGTCCTCTGTTAGTAAATGCCGACGCCTCGCATCGTAAAATTTATCTCGCTTCATTGTCGGCGAATATCTGATGCTCCGACGCACTTTGCGTATCAGATATCGAATGTTGCTAAGGCCGAAATCGGTTTGCAATCGCGGAATGCAGGAAATAATTAAGAAAATTAAAAACACGAATATTTTTCAATTCACCGAATCCCTATACTTCGATAAACAAAGCAGAAGTTTTCGATAACCACGTCTTACCGCTGCTCGCAATGTCTAAATTACTGATAAAGCTGATGATATCCAAATGGTTCCATATAATGATATAATACATACATACTGATTTCTAATATTTTTCGATTCGCCGAACCCCTGTGCTTCGATAAACAAAGCAAAAGTTTTTGATAAATTTCCAAGTCTTACCGTATTGATATCCAAATGGTTTCATATAATAATATAATACAAATTAATCCTTTAACATAAAATTAGCCGTAATTCCAGTGTCCATGTAATCACAAAAATGTTGCTTCGCAAATAGATGGGAAATAAGCAGTAAAATAAGACAAGTTAACCAAAATAATAAATAAATGTACCGTGGTATTTTATATCTGTTTGATCCGGAAATAAATAAATAATATGATGTAAAATAAGGAAACAAGCTTCTGTTATTCATTTAAAAAAACATCTCGGAAAAAGTTAGATTTGTACGTCGACTAACATCAATGACATAATAGCTCTAAATGATATCAATATGTTGCCTTTTGACACTAAAGACGCAGGAGAGTTACTTAAAATAGAGGTGTGCCATGTCAGTATTTTTTCGTACTAGGTGACCCTGTTACGAGTACGTAAAAAAACCTGTTGCAAAATAATAAAACTTAAAATAATATATTAATTTAACTGTAAAGCTAAGAACACTCCAACGAATGAAAATAGTATACAAGAAAAACAAAATGTTACAAAAATTACACGAAACGTATCAGCCAAAATGAAACAACGCCTGTAGAGACTGTCACAGACTGACAGCAAATGCATTATGTAACCAAAGTAAATTAACAATTCTTACCCACAGAAAAAAATATAAAACTGTATTTACCTATACTTTTGTGATAATCCGTATCCGTTATCTATAATAAAATAAACCCATAACCTTTGTGAATGATCTGTGTTATTATAACACACCCATTTGTGACCAGTCTTCAGAGACTATGAAAGAACATATGCGCGCCAAATGTCGGTACGCAATGGCGTTTAGATGGAATAAAGAATACATAGTATAAAGCCAGCAAAAAGTACGAGTATTTGAATACTAGCTTGTCCAAGAGTATAACACGTTACGAGTACCTATTACGTGGAACGTTTTCTATTTCATGCTTTCTAAAAGGGGGCTTATACGATAAACGAAATGGCAAACATAAGTCCGTCATAATCGTTATTTAGTAATAGGACGCAAGCGTATTATATAACAGGTAATTGAGGAATACCATACGCTAATATATCTATTCCATGCAAATACTTCGTACTCGTACAGATTACAATATATACGGCCCACCGGATAATGGATTTACATTTTTTGATTGTACATTTAACTGTTATCAAAAAGAAAAAATCTTTTGCGCTCATTCTATGCGTTTTATCATTAGTTCGAGCGTATCTTATAAAATATTTGTTGCTGTTTATTAGGAAAATTTCACGGAAATAATCCATAAGATGTTATACAACGTATAATATCTAAGGATGCGTGACATGGCGTATCTTCTTCAAAGTACTCACTTGGAAATCTATGAAACTCCGAAAGTGCTCCTGAAATTATACTTATTTGCGAAAACTTCCAAGTAACAAGTGGATCCAAAATAAATTCAAAATTGTCTTAACGTCATTTTTCTTACGTAAAACATAATTTTTACTTTCTCTTTTAAAACAAATACTATCACAAGTTTTTTTAATGTAATTTTACTTTAAATAATTGAACATTCCCTTTCGGTCGACTTTTTCGATGTGCAAAACATAAAACAACTGGAAGAACCGAGTAGGAGTCTTCTCGTGTGACTTATGCAAACTGTTCTTCCGATCGCTACCTGCGAACGTTTTATTGCTGTCCGAGGGATCATTCCCCGGGCGAGGGAAACTTCGCAATTGGATTGGATTGAAGGCAAAACTCCGTGCGATTGGAGGTATTCACTGTTGAAGGGGACGAGCTTGACTCGGTTCAATTGTATTCGGTAAGGATGCGAGCGGTTTGAGCCAAGATAAGCGCCGCTGTTGAACTACCGTCAAGTTATGATGCTTTCAAACTTTGTCGCCTCGAAGGTTATTCTCTTTTATGGTGTTTTATGCCGTAATCTTTGGCTTCATTTTTAATTTTAACAAACTAACCCAATTCGTTTGAGGCAATATATAACTTAATCTCTGTGCGTCTAATTGGACCTGTAAGATATAATTTCGTGAAAAATATTCTCACTTTACTTTTTTTTAGAGGAACAAAATAAATACGAATTAATTTACAGAGGATAATTTATTGTAAATTTATTCACGCCCACAAAAAACTTATGTCACAATTCATAAAATATCAACAAATAAATAAATTATCTCGTATAGTGGGTGTTTTATATATCGACGTTAGTTCAGTATTATCATTTAATTTATATCAATAATGTATTATTTAATTCCCTCTCGGAAAACGTAAAAATATCCGGTCTGCCTCCCGCCTACGGGACCATTTAAATCGATACCGCACTTTAATTACTCGCTTACAAAGTTTCAACACGAATTTTAATTTCATTTAGTAAGTGAATGTGTAATTAAAAGAGCTGTAATGTAATAAATTAAGTACAAGTTAATGCAACACTAACGCTGTCGCCCACGCGGATGATAAAGTCGACGCTTGAGCGCCGCGTAGGTGCGCCCAGATATTATACCCTTGAGCGTTCGAGTCTCCTTTTAAATATAAGGGTCTGAAGCTAAGCCCGTATTTATAGCCCTGTAATTACAGGTTACTGATACGCATACATACTCTAGATCAACGGTTTTATACGGCTTAGTGCTGAGTAGGTGTGTTATGGTTTTAATTGATTCAATTGTTTATCAATTATCTATAAATAATGAGATGAGAGCAGATATGCTTTGAATTCACACGCCGCACTTGATCGTGCGGCTTGGGATTCATACTTTCATTCTTCTCCCACATAGTAGATTGTTAGTTTTATAAATGTAATGCAAAAAGGCTTTTCATAAATTTAGTTAGCAACCTGATTAAAAGAGCGTTCAACTTAGCGTCCAGTTTTCCGTTATTTGATATCTGGTAGAGTTAGCATTATCTAAAAATCTTTATTTTCTCCTTAATGTTGCATATTTTATATTTTGGATTATTATCATAATATTTTTATAAAAACCTTTGGTAATAAGTTCGTTTCCTCCAAAGATTTCTGTCTTTCTAAAGCTACAAATATCAGAAATTATAATCTCATAGCAAGACTTCGTTGACCATCCGTCTATGAGGCTAATAAATTTTAAACCATAGAATTTGTAGATATGAAATTAGGATTAAAATATATTTTGTTGTAATATAGAAGTTCCAAAACAAAGTAGTTAAAAGATTAAGAAATAGTGAAAATAGAAATAAAAAAAGAAAACAAGAAATAGGCTCCAGAATCGAGAGGACAATTTAATTAATTCTATAGGGTCATATAAGAATAAATTATCCATTAATTCTAAAAACGTAAAGTGACTTGTATTTACTTTAAAAGAATTTGAGAAACTAAAATACAAAACTGAAAAAAAAGTCCTGTTTTTAAATTGCTAGGTTAAAATGTTGTTTAAAATTAGCTCAATAAAGATTATAATAAATATTACAGGAGAAGAATCGTCTAGTGTTTATTAAGCTTTTATTCAAGGTTTAGCTTAAAATCGTAATTAATGGTTGACCTTCGCTGTCATTTTTTTCTAATTCATACCTGTGTTGCTCAACATAAAATAGAGTGCTATAAAAGAAAGAGTTAATTTAATTTAAGTCGCTGTTAAAAGAATGGATACATTTAGGTAGTAAAACTTCATTTTGCCAATTAATTACTTATTAATCTCTCAACGGTTTTTACGTGAATATTGCCACAAAACATTTAACGCACGAATACAACTCGTTTTGTTTGTTGTTATTTTTTGTTTTGAATATAATTTCCAGTCAGCTCAATATCATCCGTATGAAATTATATTACGGTAATACAATCGAAATTAACAAGACAAAAATACGTCGACCCAATGTACTTCACAAGTATGAGACACGTAATAGGAAATTTCTCAGTTCACGAACAAAAGCTATGCGGTTTGTGGGAATATCTTATGAAGTGTGTTACTTGTCACCGCAATTCGCCGCTTGCGCTCGACCACATGTTGCCACCGTCTCCCCCTACGAGCCATTTCGTTTATTTATTAACCAGTTTCAATACAGTCGGCCACCGAACAGTTAATTAGAAAACGCTGCCAGATTGCAGGTACTAAACGTTCCTCCAACACATGGCAAATAAATTTTTTTTGTTCGTCTGTTCGCCGAACAGTGTGTGCGTACGGATTTCCTGCAATAATAAATCATTGATTAAAACGTTCGGACAATCAATTTCACAGCAGTAAATTTGTGTGAAACGGAAGGCATAAAAGTATTATTACTTTATATAACGAGGAATTTAGATTGCTTGTCACGGTTTGAATGAGACACGGTGATAATAAGGTACACTGTTCATTAAGGCAACTCATGTAGAACCATGCGTCATAATGGCTGTCAATCGATATGAATGCGCTAATATTAAAAACCGCTTAATCGATTTACATAAATATACATGTAAAATTAAACTTTAGCCTTTGTAAATATAGGTACAGTTAGTCAGAAAAGTTGTTGCTGGTTGTCGAAAAAAAATTCGTTTAGCTGCTAAAACTAGGAAATATGACGGAAAGGTATATGGTTCTTAATAAATTTTACAAAGACTGATGACATGTTTAATCGTCCTTAGATAATTCACGTTATACCTTTTTGCTTCCTGATATCACAGCATTTCCAGCAGAATTGGAAATGCTGTGATATCCACAATAAATTAAACTTGTGTACAAGGGTCGTGCAATCATCCGTTAGTGTTTCGACTTTTATGATTTTTATAAATGTTTATTATAATCGAGAACCGATGTTTGTATAATGGGAACTGGCAACTTCCATTATCTTCTAGATAATTCACGTTAAACCTTTTTGCTTCCTGATATCACAGCATTTCTAGCAGAAATGGGAATGCTGTGATATCGACACAAAATTAAACTTGTGTACAAGGGTCGTACAATCATCCGTTAGTCTTTCGACTTTTATGATTTTTATAAATGTTTGTTATAATGGAGAACCGATGTTTGTATAATGGGGTCTGTCAACTTTGGTAACAATTGGAGGAACCATTGTTTTTATAATAGGCATTTCAATTGTTCAAAACAAATATTTCTGCCGAACTATTGGGTATATCAAACAAAAATCTTAAAGGGAATATATCAAAAGAAAATTTTACATTATATTTTGTTTATGTCAAGAGTGATTTATGTTTTAATCCTCCACTAAATTTTATCAATTATTTATTGATTATTACACATTTGCAAACTATTTGTGCGGCTATAAGACAGATTATATATTATGAAAATGACAGACTGTAGTCTATGACTCCTATTGGTAAAAATTGCATTTATTTTCTTAACGATTATTTAAAAAAATCAATTAATGATTATAGAAACATAGAATTGCGTACAATGTAGCTAACAATACATAGTATCTTGAATAAGAAATTGAATACATAAAATTTTCTTTTCAGCATTCCCAAAAGAACTAAACTAGACTTTAAGGAACGTTGTGATATTGGAAGAAATAATTAAGAAACGTTGTCACTAAATAGTGTGTTGTGCCCTATAAATTATGATCTTCGTTTGAAAGAAATAAAAGAACTTTATATTTGATTGAAATTTGTGACTTGTTCATAAACAAAATGACTATCGAAACAACAGGTACCGCCTGTTATGGACCACCGCCCTTGCCGCCAAATAAACGGCCGGCATCGGCAGCTATACCGCGCCATCATCACACCACCTCCACTTACTTGAGCTTTCAAGATCCCCTCGATGAGATACTCGTCATAAGCTCCGAAGATCTCCCACCGACCGACGATAAGAGCAAGTCTGCTAACGGACAGCAGCATCGGCGCAAAAACTCCTTTAAAAAGTGCAAGCACAGCCAAACTCTATCACTGCCGAAGTACAGTGATGTAGATATTAAGGAGAAGAGCGAGTCGAAGTTCGGAGCGAATCGCTTGATAAGCGGCTTTCAGCGCAGCCTTTCGGCTAGGGCGGCGAAGGGAGAACGAAGCACCTGTGCCACGGATGCTTTCGACTACGGCATTCCATTGAAGACTTTCAGCGAGACGTTCAGCAAGAAGTGCGAGGATTTGACGGCCTGCGAAGACGTCTTCAGGCAGCCCTTCGCGACTATTCGCAGTTCGCGGCCCAGCTCGCTGACGCGGTCGCACCTGAACACCGGATCGTTGTCCAGGAGATTCGGAGGTGGAGAAGCCCGCTTCTCTTTGGCACGCAGCTCGTCAGAGGGTAATCTTCGCGCGGCTCTCGAGGCTCCGGCGCCTCCCGGCCGACTCGGCAAGTGCCTCCGAGCACTCAGCGGAAGCTGGAAGAACCTGTTCTTACGTGAGTTGAGACGAGACTAGACCCGCACTAACAGTAGCCGCTTTCTTAATACATTTACACTACAGTACTCTATTTATTTACCCGTAGAGCGCATTCGGCTGCAAGCTGACTGACGACTTAATAATAATTATTTTATGCAGCGCTTCACGACGCACCGCGTTAATGGCTTTCATGTCTATCTTTTTTATTTTAATAAATTCAATTTAGGATTTAAGTGCGTACTAATGGCGGTTTAAACTTTTGTTTTATAATAAATGTACATAGTATAACTTATGATAAGAATTACCTATAAATAATGTAGTTTAATTTTCTTTTATTTTCCAAATTACTACTAAACGGTTAAGGGTGAACATACTAAGGCCTTTATTAATTCCCTTAACTTCTACTGAATTTGATTTATAACGTAGTATGGAATTAAGTTATTAATTGGAATTAAGTTAATGTGTAATATAGATTTTGCTTATAAGACATTTATATTTTATATTTTCTTCATTGTAAATATTATTGGCATGTTTTCTCTCTTGTTATTACATAATCGAAGTTACATTAGTGCTTTTATGACTTCTTGTTTAATATTTGAAAATGTTTAAACCCTAATGTTTAAAATTAGCCGAAGCTAATTTCTGTTAACAATTTACGCTATTACACGCCTATATTTTTCACTAATGCTATTAAAAGTTGAGGACTGGTTACCACAAAAACAAAGTAGTCCCATTTTGAAAATTAATTGCATTAAAAAAATTAATTAAATATCAAAACTGATATTCATGTTATTAAGAGTTAGGTAAAATAACTGTGAAGATTAAAAGTACATTCTTTTGTAATTTATAAGGTAATACTCGAATATATCATAATTAAAAAAAAATAATTTCTTTGTGTATTTTAATTATAAAAATTAGTTTTTTATACGTGTATCAGGTTTAATCACAGATGAGTTCTTAAGGCTGCTTGATTTTGCAATGGTTTATAATTTTAAAAAAATCAATATATGTAATATTACAGTTGCGTGCAACAAAACAAAAATATAAAAGAATATTTCGTATTTCTCAAATATATATATATATATACATATATATATATATATATATATATATATATATATATATATATATATATATATATTTATTCCAAAATGTTAGCTTAAAGTATCAAATTGTTAGTATTATAATTGTATACTATTTGATTGTATTAACAAAAATACCAATCCCGTGAGACGGTCGAATCCGCGTTTAGCTGATAGGATTCCCGTCTTGACGCGGCAATAAAGAACAAAATTACCAAAATAGCTTGTTACATAGACAAATCTGACAAGAATTCATTTTCAAAAATACCTTATTTTTTTGGCGGTTTTTGCTTATAAGAAGGATTTAGTACATCTCGCGTAACTAAACCAAGAATTGAACCAAAAATAATGACCCACATAAAACTTGATGTAAACTCCAAACACGTCCTACCTGCGAAATCCATCAGACGAGACGACGCAAGTAGAACGCACGGAGGTTGCCTGACGCGACTCGGAGGTCCGCTCGAGGTCACATTTGCATTATTTTGTGTTTTAATGCGGTTCGGTGGGACGCTCGGGGAGGCGTCATTGTTCGGCGGTCGGGCGACGACGGGTCGTCGAGTTGTGTACTTTTTGTGTCGCCTCCGTGCGTCGCAGGTAGATTGTGTACCTGATACAACTCTAATTGTTATAAAACTTTTTTATAGTCACTTTTTTTAAGAAAGCGTGCCGAGTAAAAAACGTCTTGTGGACTGATAAAGTAAACTCATTACATATGAGGTGAACAAAAGACAGATCAAAATGTGACTGTAAGTAATAAATTTAATGGTATAAAATTTCATTAAAAATTAGAAAGATTTATTATTAAAGTTGTATCGTTCAGAACACACAACAAAAATGGTATATTAAAAATAAATTAATAAAATGAAATAGAAAAAAGTTAATAAAACCTATTGAATTTACGAATGAAAACAACAGGGGACCGACGAATCGCTCAGAAGAATGTGACTGCAAATAAAGTGACAATAAAAAAAGCACAGGAATGTATCTCCTTAACTCTGACGACACGCCGTCTTGTTCTTGTGCTTGCATTATATTGGTCTTGAGTAGAACATATACAGTTGTAAAAAATTAATCGAGTGCGACTCAGTACACGTGATAGAAATGAAACTTCTTTGGCGATTTAAACTTTGATTTGTAAGAATATAATAAGAGTAAAACAGCAGAGAGAGAGAGAGAATATACTCGGTATAAATTCATAGATTATACTAAATTTGTGTAAGAAGACTTGAATTAGTTTTCAATACATTCTGATAAATTAATAAAATATCATTATAAATCGATGCAAACATCTAATAAAATCTTCATATTAATTTACATAGACAAATGTCAATTAAAATAATCACAAAACACATTGATAAATTTTAATAACACAATGCATCCGTGGTACCTCAGCTGTTCATATGCAGCGTCTGAGGTGTAAATCTACAATGCGCGCATGCGCTACATTATCTTATTCAATCGATTTGTATCGTTGTGTATACGTCGCTCTCTTTTGCTCCACTTCCATGGCTTTTTCTCTCTCTCTTTAGTCATATCTTTCTTCTCTTGCAGGTAACGAAATGTGCCTAAACGTGACGCGACCTTAAAATTTTAGTCTCAATTCTCGTCCACTTGTCGTTTATCGAATCGCCGCCTAAGAAGTTTCACTTTAAAAAATATTTATTATTTATAAAGATGATTCTTTGTATCGAACTGAGCAAAAAATACGAAGGAACTATATTATAATTCTCAGCTAGTTCTGAAAAATCTTAGTCAAATTTACGATTCCAACAAAAAAATTTACATTTCTTGCAGAAACGCTCATAAAATATACTCAGCTTGATGTGCAGAATCACCTGTATGAATAAGAAACACGTTTTTGTTACATGTTTTGTATGTACATATTGTCACTGGATTGGCGCTTTTGAAGAATACTTTCAAGCAAACATTTACATTTCTAGACTTAGTTGTGTGTCAACCAATTAGGAATAAACTCGTGAATTCATGCATAAACCTTTATTATGACCAATAAAGAGTTAGATCGTATTTGTAAAAATTTAAGTTTATACAGTAAAGTTAAATCATTGTAGCTACTTCATATATTTTATAGTAAAATGAATTTTTGTCTGAATCAATAGAAAGTTAATTAAAATGTATATTACGCAAGTTAAACCATTTAGCAAGAAAGAACATTCAAATGATTACAGAAAAACACTTCTAATTGCCTAGTTGATATAGAGACACATAACTATGGATTAAAATATTATATAGTTAATTAACATATGTATTTATAGCTAGTCGGTATTATATTAAGAAATTATTAGTTATTTATTTAACAACATATTATTTTAAATCTGTTATTTGTATCTTCACTGAGCTCAACGTCACACTTGTACATACTTTATCTCTTTATCTCACAAATTTCGTGAAATACAACATGGGGATTAACTTCCACCGATACATGGAATTTATATCATATTATCAATTCTACCTGCTTATCGCCTGGAAAAAATTGTATTGTATTGTACAGGTCTAACCCTCTAAACCTTTAGGGCGTAGAGCCGTAGAGTGTGTCGTAGAGTATCCTAGACAGTCATTATACAGCATTTGCTAATGGATAAATATAAAAGTATGTGTTATGGAATCAAAAATATTTATTAAAATAAAATAAATACATTGTGTAGAGCCGTAGAATGTGTCGTAGAGTATCCTAGACAGTCATTATACAGCATTTGCTAATGGATAAATATAAAAGTATGTGTTATGGAATCAAAAATATTTATTAAAATAAAATAAATACCTTGTGTAGAGCCGTAGAGTGTGTCATAGAGTATCCTAGACAGTCATTATACTGCATTTGCTAATGGATAAATATAAAAGTATGTGTTATGGAATCAAAAATATTTATTAAAATAAAATAAATACCTTGTGTAGAGCTGTAGAGTGTGTCGTAGAATATCCTAGACAGTCATTATACTGCATTTGCTAATGGATAAATATAAATTATGTGTTATGGAATCAAAAATATTTATTAAAATAAAATAAATACCTTGTGTAGAGCCGTAGAATGTGTCGTAGAGTATCCTAGACAGTCATTATACAGCATTTGCTAATGGATAAATATAAAAGTATGTGTTATGGAATCAAAAATATTTATTAAAATAAAATAAATACATTGTGTAGAGCCGTAGAATGTGTCGTAGAGTATCCCAGACAGTCATTATACAGCATTTGCTAATGGATAAATATAAAAGTATGTGTTATGGAATCAAAAATATTTATTAAAATAAAATAAATACCTTGTGTAGAGCCGTAGAGTGTGTCGTAGAGTATCCTAGACAGTCATTATACAGCATTTGCTAATGGATAAATATAAAAGTATTTGTTATGGAATCAAAAATATTTATTAAAATAAAATAAATACTTTGTGTAGAGCCGTAGAGTATCCTAGACAGTCATTATACTGCATTTGCTAATGGATAAATATAAAAGTATGTGTTATGGAATCAAAAATATTTATTAAAATAAAAGAAATATCTTCATATAACAAAATATTTAAGGCCGATAACTTTACATTTTAATGTTTTGAGGTCATGTTTTTTGGTTGTAAAAGAAACATATATCGCTGTTAAATGACCATGATAGTTATATATTAATTAACTGTTCAACTCTTGTAAGAAATAACATAATTATTTCAATTGCAGATAGTGACTAAATCCCTAAAGTATAATACTGCAAAGTTTCATTAAAATCCGTTCATTAGTTTTTGAGTGACGTGCACACAGACACAGCCATGTCAGTATATATATTCTATTACATTAATAAATGCAGTATGATTGTAGGTAAAATTGTAATTTCCATCAATTACCCGAATTTCACCGAACTAATTACCTTGTGTAAATACCGTAGACTTATTATATAGACAAACAATGGTAAGAGGGAGCACGATGATGCATAATAGCGTTGATATAAGTTAAAAATGGAGGGCGCAACAAAAACCGTTACAACTCTTTTTCGCAACACAGTCGGCACTTATCGTCACGTTAGTATACGTTTACATTAATATTAAATCGTCTTATTGATAATTTTGTCAATGATGTTAATTGGACTTAGTATTGTTGAATGAAATTATATACCACTAGTAAAGGCAATTACTCTTTTTAGAGTTCCGTACCAAATTAGTAACCTCGCAATTTTACATATCTGTCCGTCCTTCTTCTATGCACATAACTGTGGACTCTATATCTATGTCTTTTTAAATATGTCGCGTTTTTGTTTTAAAGGTTTATGCGTTTAGCCAATATAAAATGTCTTAATATTTTTAGTTCTCTTCCCCCCGCGTTTGCGTACTTTCTTTTTTCATTCATACGTATTATATATCTGAATAAAATCATAATAATATCTCTTAACAACTACTTGAATTGAAGATAGTTTTAGTATAGTTATATTCACAAATTTATAAGTTTAAAAATATAATATTTTAAAATATACAAAGGTTATCGATATCCTTGTCGATATTACTGAACACCACTAAACTTACACAAACAATACGATTTAGAGGACGCGGAATTTGAAACTGAAGTGCTTCTATATAATACGTAAGTATACGGTAAATACAGAAACGAGTTGTGTTCTTACACGAATAGCAATGCGATGTAAAGGCAAATCAATGAGAACACAAGGCGTTCGTTTATTTTTTTCGACACTTTCATTTAACTTTGTAATTCACGTTACAGTTTCTATGTCGTTAATTCCGTAACGCGGAACATACGCGGGCGCGTGCCCGCCTCCTATTCAAATGTCAATTCCAGATTCATTTCCGTCGAAGGCTTTAGGGGCGAAGCTGTAAGTCTTTTGGTTACTCGTAAAGTAAGTTAAGCACGGAGTTAGTGAGTTTAATGAAGTGAAGAAAGACGATTGCTTTGTGTATTTATTTTGGCGTTTTAACTACGCGCCTGTCTGTTGTTTGTAAACGTTTTTTTAAAAGTTTTTTATGTATATAATAAATGTTGTTGCTCACATATTAAAGCCCGTACTTTCTATTGTGTTTTTTTTCTCAAAACTTGTCTAAGAAATAAATGGCTTTGAAGCTGATATTCAAAATTTAACCATTTTTATTTACTGGCGAACTGTTAGTTGACATTTTCTTCAATCAATGCTTATTTTTTTAAAATCTATTTTAATTTAAACCCCGTCTCTCTAATTAAGCTTCAGAACTTTTCTTCAGAGCTTTCAGAACTTTTAAGCATTTTGCGCCTTCCTTCGTTAATATTAAAATATTATTAACCATCTTTGTCCTAGACCTCTAATTCCCATATGATCAACTATCGTAAGAGCTTTAATGTTTCATTGTATTATAGAGATATGTGAGACTGGCTTTCTGACCTAAATCATTTATGGTAAAATAGAAAACTCTTTAATGAGATACAATAGTACGCAGTAACATAAGTGAAATTGTAAATAATATATAATAAAATGACATAAGAAATATAAAACGAATTTTAATGATATTTTATTATTGGAAAACTCAAAAATATTAAAACACTTTATTCAATAATTTTTCCAAGCATCTACTCTATTTACATCCATTTCTTTAAAAGATAATGAAACCACAATTTCTTCAACTATGCTTCATGTCAATTGACAAATAAGTCACATTAATTTTCTTATTTCATCATCATCAAAAGCACAACAGCCCTCTACAGGCCAAGGGCTGACTCGCTGATCCTTCTCCACCTAATCCTGTCTGACGCGATGGCCCTCCACCGGTTGGCTCCCATTAGTTGGAGGTCCTTTTCAATGTCACCTAGCCAACGTGTTGGTGGTCGTCCTTTTCGCCTAGTCCCCTCAATCTCCGAACAAGTCACTATGTGGCAGAAAAATATCAACATATCGCATAATTTTTTTATTTAAGCGAATAAAATCGCACGCAATCACGCCGCACACACACGCACGCACGCTAAAGCTTGCACGTACAAATGAACAAAAATACCCATACATTTATGTCGTACATATGTATATGCGTATAAATATAGGCTTGTACACTCGTAAATGCGTATAAATATGCGCGTCGGACCATTTATTAGCGGAAAATATTAGATAATATTCTTTTGCTTTTGCAGTTAAATTTTATTTTTCCGTAAGCTTCCAATTTTAAACTCCTACCGCACCGAGACCCCCAACATCCGCTTGGGCTAAATCTTTTTATTATATTTGCGCACGAATGTGGTCGAATCAATCTTTTCTCGGCCGCCGTCTCGGAGTTTATATTTTATTTTACTATTAGGCTTAGCGCAATATAATGCGATATAATATTTTATTGGTTAATAAACACGACAACGCGGCCGGGCTCCGTCGCATTTTATCGGTTCTCTTATTACTTACTGGATTATTGTCCACGGGCGGACAGGTCGTAACATCGCTTCGAGGCCCCTCGGGGTCGTAAAGCGGGACCTTCGTATCTCACTCTCCTGCACGCTCTGTGCTGGGAATCTCGATTAGGAGTCTGCCCCACGGCTGCGGACAGGATATAAGCGGAAGGCGATTCGGCTGTAAGTATGCGTGATGAGGAGAGAACAAATATGAGCAGTGAACACGTGTTAATAAAACAGTGGTCTACCACTGTCGCATATTTCGTTCTCCATTAGCGACTGTATTTTTTTCGTTAACAGAGGAGTAGGGGAGGTATTTAATCCCATTCAACTTCCATAAAAACGAATTTTCGCCACAAATTTAAAGTCAGATGTTGAATTTAACCTATGGCTAATATTTAAACAGTTTCTCGGGCAATCTGCTGACGGACTTAAACTGTTAAGTGCTTATATACATGTCAACAGCGAATTAAATGACTTCAAAAACTATTCGCCGGTTAAAAATTATCGTTTGAAATCCAATTGAAAGCAAACGGTATGCCAAATCATATCCAGCTAGTATTCGTCCACGAAGTTCAAATACGGATTGAAATTATGAACTGGTGGACACGATTGACTCTTCCTAGACATATATAGATTGAAAATTGAATTCCCCACATTAAAACCCTCAAATATTATTTCTTTCTATTGAATAACCAGAAGAGAGTGTATGAACAAGCAGCACAGTAGCAGGAGTGCATCGACATTTTAAGAAAGAAACGAACAAGTCTCCGGTACCAATTTGAATACAATTTAAGAACATCAGCTATACTCTAGCGGGTATTATTCGCGCTTTCTAATACTAAACTGAACTTTCCTATATATAGGCTGGATGAAAATATAAATGGCAGTCAGTAAACTGAAAGAAATAACAAATATGAATGAAATCTGTTTTTCATTTTCACTACTATTACAGAAATGCCTGCTTGAAAAGAAAAAAACATTGTTAACATCATTTACTTTAAGATACCCTCGGGTGTCTTCATAAATTACTGCCGGTTTAAACCTGATCCGATGCTTTTGATTCTATGAAAACAGTTCCAAAACCTGTGTTAATCATATGTCCACAGCTAATACAACTTACATCTGCTATCTTGGTTTTATGCATAACGTGACTACGTCCACCACCAATGCGGTCAATAATGCATAACTCTTCTAAGACGTTTCATTATTAAACCGAAATATTGGTTTCAATTTAATATTTTTGTTCCTAAACAATTCAGAATTTTTCTTCATCAAATACTTGACGAGAATAATTGGCACAATGATTTATTTTCACCTTGCTCTCTGAGTGCACTGAATATTAACGAAAATATTGCAAATATTAGATACACGGAGCAAATTTAAACATGTTCAAGACTGCTGAACTGTGATTTAATCATTGTAAAGAAAATATTGAGAATTTTAAAAACAATAAAATCAATGCTTATGTTATAAAAAAATATAAGACTCGTTATAATGTCACCAAACATGGTAAAGGATTCCCAATGTTTGTAATAATAAAAAAAAAGATATATATATATATATATATATATATATATATATATATATATTGATTTCGACGGCTACCCAAAACACTATCTTCCGGCCGCACCTTTTCTTTTATAACAATCAAAGAAAAATAATTATGACAAAAATATCAAATCAACAACTGTAATTGTGGACCTATGGCCCATTAACCACAGTTGCACCTACGAGCGACCGCCTGTATGCGAGTACCGAGAAATAATAAGCTTTAACATTAAGTTCGGAGCAAGCAGCTGCCGCGGCTGCGCGAATGACTCCGAGCTTTTCAAGTGGCACTCCCAGGCACTGAACTTTCAAAGCTCTCGAGAGCGCGGCCTTCAAGCGGTCCCGCGCGTCGCAAAATGCTTTCTGCAAAGTTGTACCGCTTACGGTTTATGATCGACCGTTGTTGACTGAATGCATTCCTGGAGAGTGTAAAGTTTAAGTGCTTGCATGGACTGCAATTCGTTTCTGCGTCGCGTACATTCTGTATAATGTCATATTATTATATTTATATAAATACGAGTATAACCGTGTTGAAAGAAAGATTCGATTTAATATTATAATATTAACTATATACATATCACGGTATGTTGAAAAGTGACTTCAGTTATATGAACAAAATATGGCTTGTATTCCATTAAGGCTGTCAGTTTGATTCACTAGTTTATATAAATTGATTTTGCAACATCGATACTTTGATAAGAACATCAAGAGATATAAGTTTTGGTACTTATTTGCTGATAATTTAATTGTATATACATATAATTTAGATTATGCCAGGTATACTAGTATTCAATTAAGACTCTCAGTTTGATTCACTAGTTTATATAAACTGATTTTGCAACATCGATACTTTGATGAGAACATCAAGAGATATGAGTTTTGATATTTATTTGCTGATATTTTAATTGTATATACATATAATTTAGATTATGCCAGGTATACTAGTATTCAATTAAGACTCTCAGTTTGATTCACTAGTTTATATAAATTGATTTTGCAACATCGATACTTTGATAAGAACATCAAGAGATATAAGTTTTGATATTTATTTGCTGATAATTTAATTGTATATAAATATAATTTAGATTATGCCAGGTATACTAGTATTCAATTAAGGCGGTCAGTTTGATTCACTAGTTTATATAAACTGATTTTGCAACATCGATACTGTGATAAGAACATCAAGAGATATAAGTTTTGATATTTATTTGATGATAATTTAATTGTATTTACATATAATTTAAATTATGCGAGGTATACTAGTATTTAATTAAGGCTGTCCGTTTGATTCACTTGTTTATATAAACTGATTTTGCAACATCATTACTTTGATAAGAACAGCAAGAGATACAGTTTTGATATTTATTTGCTGATAATTTAATTGTATATACAAATAATTTAAATTATGCAAAGTATACTAAAATACACTTGCTGTTTCTAGCGCTATCTGTTAAAGAGTTAATTAAAACATCAATAATTAAAATATGTTATAACTAGATGTGTGCGCAACTTCGTACGCGTAGACCTCTACAAAAATACTGATACGGTTTTTAAAAGTATAATTCCACACTTCACCTCCTTATATATCCAGATGAAAACTTCATTGCGCAATTTTAAATGACGTAGCGCCATCTATTAAATTACGTTGGTATACTGTACATTCGTTTAATTACTACGCGTCAAGTAGTTGTTGGTTATTCTACTAAAGCAATGTAAAATAATTTTTGAAAACATTAAATTCGCAAATATCTTCTGCTTGAGTGGACCTCTTACTATGAACATATATATATATATATATATATATATATATATATATATATATATATATATACTTACTATGGACATATATACATATAACATACTTCAAGTTAACATTGGTTTTCTAAATACTCCATCTTAATAGGGTCAGTAATTTTTACGTAGTACGTGCACAATGCAAAACAACAGACGAGCAGATAAAAATTCTGAACCCTACCTTAATACATTCTTAATAGAATGTATTAAGGTAGGGTTTCCCAACCTTTTTTTTGAGGCTCCCTGGACTATAAAATATATTTTCATGACCTCCCCCCCTTGATTTAGTAAATTAAATAAAAATGGTAACTGAAGTTTGTAAATACACAAACTTACCTTTTAACAGTGAGACACAATAATTTTACACACTCTAACTGATTTCTCAACAAAAAATGTACACCAAAACGTCAAGTTTTTCGCAAGTTTGTGGTAATAATAGTGAATATGATATTTAATTTCATTAATTTTATGCATGTAAATCAAACATTACATTGTAGTGTTATTTGTTAATGTTGTTTGTATATTTTTTTGTTTTTTCTTTCTAAAATGCAAACGCTTTTCGCCCCCCTTGACATCTCTCTATGCCCCCCTTGGGAGGCGCGCCCCCCTGGTTGGGAGCTCCTGTATTACGGTTATGTTCAGATTTGTCACTTATCTTTCATCCCCCAATTATTTTTTTGCAAATATTTACAATATACTGGTATTTAAATCTTACAGTTTTATTATTTGTGCAGATTGTTGAGTAATTGTTTATGGAGATCGCGGAATGTGAAAACTCGTCTAATTAGTATATACACATGTCGTCGATTGTATTATATGAAATCTCCCAATAGGGACATTCATATAATACAATCGACTTGTATGAAATCTCCCAATATTATATGAAAATCCAACTACAAATAAACTTAACGGCTTTGAATACAGTAAGATAATTTGAAAACTGTTTATTGTCGGAAAGTATCTCTACGCCAACTTATTTGCCTTTTTACTTGAGAGCAGTCGATAAAGCTCAAGATACTATCTAATTAAAATCTGAACCATAAACGATTTTTTTTAAATGCAAGTTAATTCCAGTATAATCAACCTACTCAATTTAAAAGAATCATAAAATTTACTAAAGACAATTGAAATAAGAGAACGAATAAGAGTAATTGAAATGTAAATACTACAGAATTTGCGTCTCTCTTTTCCGTGAGATTTATAGTGCATATAAGACAGAGAAAATTTAACGAATTTTTCGCTCCCAGTCACCTTAACATAATACTTGAAATATTTATCTAACGAAATCTGTTATAAATAATAACGCTCCGTAGTTAGTGACATTTATTAAATTCAAACCTAATATTCCAAGTTCTCGCCAGCTCGCCGGACACATATGACAAATCGCTCTAAATTCCGAACACACATTTCTAAGGTCCGAAAAGCATATAGAGTATAATATGTGCGAGATAATAATTTCAGTTAGGGTCCCCAGGCGTCGTGATAGTAACGAAACTAGCAACATTTATAGACCTTGATGGATAAATGTTATTGTAACAAGGGAACACTTAAATATTTTTTCGCTCCCAGTCACCTTAACATAATACTTGAAATATTTATCTAACGAAATCTGTTGTAAATAATAACGCTTCGTAGTTAGTGACGTTTATTAAATTCAAACCTAATATTCCAAGTTCTCGCCAGCTCGCCGGACACATATGACAAATCGCTCTAAATTCCGAACACACATTTCTAAGGTCCGAAAAGCATATAGAGTATAATATGTGCGAGATAATAATTTCAGTTAGGGTCCCCAGGCGTCGTGATAGTAACGAAACTAGCAAAATTTATAGACCTTGATGGATAAATGTTATTATAACAAGGGAGCACTTAAATATCACTTACATATATTAAGTACCTTTTGGACCCAGAGCCTCTATTTTAATTTCTTTACAGTGAATAGAGAGCGAAACTTTCTGTTAAATTTTTGCTCGCATTTTTGACGTTTTCGTTTTATGTCTATAATAACTGTGCAAAAAGGTTTATAATTGGGTTGCTTGAAAACGAAAGAAATAAGAGATTTTGGTTACGAGCGAATATAAAGTTATTTTTTTTAAACACGACACTGTATTGTTTTTATGAATCATTAAAATGCCGTTATTCAACACACTACACATGTTTAGGCATTAGTAATATTTTTGATTGATTACAATATGTACGCTATGGGGAATTAACACGAAAAAATTAGAGCACTGTAACCAAAAATGTATTAATATATCAGCTGAAAGCACTGACATCATCTTGCACGGTCTCTACACAAAATTAATTTCAAAGGAATGGAGGAATTTTTGAAGATGTTGATAAAAAAGGCATAAATGGGAGACTGATACCTGTCGTAAAAAATGCGATTGATTCCTGGATATTGCATATTAAGAGGTATATAAGAGAGAGAGTACGGTGGGCAGATTAAGGAAGAGATTGAGAAATTGAGTTCAAAGTAATAAATTAAGGGCCAAAAAGAGGGACACTAGTGCAAAATTTAAAAAGTAAATAAAATGTTTTATAATACTATATATGCGGTCGGGAGAAATTCATAAAAATTGTTCCTTTTATGAATATGTAATAAATCGAATATTTCATAATTTGGCTACAAATAAGCATAAATTTGAAAACAGTGAGACTTGGGGTTGATTTTCTATTCCTCACATAAGTTTTATCCTACAGATACCTTTGATATTTTTACAGATATTCCATAAAGAAACTGTCAAAACGTCAAAATTAATCTCTGGATAAATTTTATCTGAGGATTGAAAATCAGCTTAACATATGCCAGAGGTCAACCAATCACCGCTGTCTACGGCACTTCAGTTAAAACCGATCTCATAATTCTTGTTAATAGACTAATATAAATCTTTTTGTGTTCCGACTACCAAATCGGAAAACATACTCACCCTACTCGGACCCTAACCACAGCGGGTGACACGGGTGCCGGACAGACACCCCGCTTGCAACAGCGCAGACACCCTTCGAGCGATCGTTCCTCGCTCTCCCCCTTCCTCCCTCCCCACACACCACACAAGCTCCAATACAAAGGAATACCACACAATGCCGTCTCGAATCACGGGTTTAGCGACGGGCGCTCGGTCAGTTTTGCGGAACCCGTATGCGACAACTTTTCGGAAATATAGTTGTAAACTAATACTATCGGCAGTTTTCGGCTTTAGTAGTAAATGAAAAGTAGTGTTTTTAGTCACTAAACAATTGGAAAAGTTTCATTTGTGACTAGAGTTGTAATAATGTTTTATACGGATATGACCACGTTTTGGTCGTTAAATTCATCGGCGATACTCGGTTTTGCACTTATTAAAATCTATCGTAAGGCTAGATGATACTTTTGAAACGAGCGTTTATTTTGCTAATAATTGACAATGATGAATAAAACTGATTTATTTCATATTTATGTTTATTACTTCAATAAATATAAAAGCTCGTTGGTCTGCTAATTGCTACGTTGCGTTTTATGACGTACTAACTCTTAGTAACTTAATTGTATAGAATATTCATTGGCAATTAGATTTTAGTCATATATTTACGCCTTAATGCAGATAAAATAATTCAAAAGGAGTTTTCTATTATCTTGCTCTATTAATACCTGCCTCAGTTTGATTCATCCGTGTTTTCATTGGTTTTTTATGTTTTTTTCTTCAGTCATTTCCTTGATGCATGTTTTCAGTTTCCTTATTCATACGTTCAAAACGGTACAAACATTAGGATATTTTTACGATTTCTTCGAAATATCATTTTCTTATTCTCGTATTAACACATTTTTTCAACGTTGTAGTATTTGTAGATTTTTTTTAATATCTTGATGTCTCAAAATGAAATATTTTCGTCATGTCCTTATTGAGGAATTAATTAGTATTTCGATAACGTTAATATATTGTGTAGTTTTTTTATTTAAATATCTTGATTTCTCAAAATAAAATATTTTCATCTTGTTCTCATTGAGGAATTAATTACTATTTCGATAACGTTAATATATTTTGTAGTTTTTTTTAATATCTTGATGTCTCCAAATAAAATATTTTCATCTTGTCCTCATTGAGGAATTAATTAGTATTTCGATAACGTAATATATTGTGTAGTTTTTTTTAATATCTTGATGTCTCAAAATAAAATATTTTCATCTTGTCCTCATTGAGGAATTAATTAGTATTTCGATAACGTTAATATATTGTGTAGTTTTTTTTAATATCTTGATGTCTCAAAATAAAATATTTTCATCTTGTCCTCATTGAGGAATTAATTAGTATTTCGATAACGTTAATATATTGTGTACTTTTTTTTAATATCTTGATGTCTCAAAATAAAATATTTTCATCTTGTTCTCATTGAGGAATTAATTACTATTTTAATAACGTTAATATATTGTGTAGTTTTTTTTAATATCTTGATGTCTCAAAATGAAATATTTTCATCTTGTCCTCATTGAGGTATTAATTAGTATTTCGATAATGTTAATTTAAAAAAAGAAAGCGTGTGAGAAGTTATACTTCTTTGGCATCATTAAATAATACATACGGATAGATAACCTCAATTATATTGGAGCACTTGAAAAAGTCTATAAACACAATTTTTTCACTAATATTTACGAATAGTAAATATATTAATCAAAATATTGAATTTAAATCACTACTGAATATAATTTATCAGCACATATATAAATCGCACTTATATGAAACTAAAACACGTGTGTGATTGTAGACACTAGAAACATGTGGATAAATACTATGAATATGAAAACAGTGAACAGAGGCGACGATGGGGCCAATAGCTTTTGTTTAGAGACTGCAACCGCTGCAACTTCATACTGTAACTTTTGTGTGACGAATCTTGAAATTTCACTCTCATCATTTTTTCATAACGCGCCTAAAGAAGTATAACTTCAATAAATAACTTTAAACATTATAAAGATCTATTAACAGATTTATACTGTTTGTAGGCGATCAAGAAAAGTTTACTAATTCTTTTTTATATGATCTCTGCTACCATCTATGAGATATTGAGTACTGTTCGAATTTCATATTGATCTATTAATTGTTGGGAATACATTAAATCTAAGGAATATGTGTCTCTTCGTACTTTCCAATCTTTTCAGCCAATTTCACTTTACACTCGCGCTTTTAATAACTTCATTTGCAGTTTCTTTCGCCAGACGATGATAAGTTCATAAACTTATAAAGAATTTAAATTTGTTTTTCTGTAAATCGTTAAATAAATGTTAACAACATAAATGCCAAACGGCGCATAGATAACTGGTATCAACGTTTTTGGATTCGGTTCATTTAAAATACCTAAGTCCAGTTTGTGATAAAAAGAAATATCCAGCGGATGTGCATATCTTTAATTAGCATGTTATCACGGTTTGTTTGGTCTTTAGCATTCTGTACGGCATTGAGAGCTTTTCTAATTACGTGTTTTTGTTGCTAATCAGCTTTGCACTTTGGGACCTTTAGCCTGAGCGATATTTAAAATGATTCTGTTTATGGCAGAGTTACGTAAAGATAGATTTTATTTTGTTTTATTATCGTGTTAATAAAACTGATATAAAACAAAAAATAACGTTTTCCCCTTTGATAGTTACCGGTTAAAGTTGCGCAAATTTGACTCAAAATTTAAATAGGAAATATAAATTGTTTTTATATTTTTATTCGTATTATTTTTATTCGGTAATCATTGCTAGATATTAAGCTGAAAAATTTTATTAAAATTTTCTGAAAAAAAATTTTTTTCTAGATTTTTTTAAATAAATTTTAGACCCACACTTTATTATCCATAGTTTGAATGTTAAATGATAGCCGGATTAAAGTACCCACAAGTTTAATTACAGATTGAAGAAAAATACAGCATTTGATACCAAGAATATATTTTTGGATTCAGTCATAAATGGAAAATTATTTTACTATTAATCACTGACTCCGATTACGACGCTTGTTTTAATTTTATTAAAACTACTGCTGTTGTATTATTCAACTAGACTTATGGTATTTTCAATGTAATTTTATTTTATCAATTGTAGCTATTCGTAGTTCCATTATTATTATAAGAAATAAAAACTTGTTTTCTCACAGGATTCTAATTTCTTACTTCTGTTATATACTTTTCTATAGATTAATATTTTTCTTTAAAAATTTTAATTAATTGTTGAATGTGTGTCAGATACGTAACGCTTTTTTTTGTTTTGTGAAAATCACGAACGTTTCGTAACGTTAAACACATTTTTATACACCGGTGTCGAAAGGTGGTTAACGTGAAAAACGGGCCTGCATGCCAAAATCTTTAATCAATGTGTGGTTTTTTTATTAATTAAGCTAATGAGACAACCTCTATTCATTTGCATTCCATTCATTTCCGAGTCTCTTTGACCATGTGACGTGAATTGTTTTGTGGATAGAAAAATACGATTTTTTTCCGGAATGTAAAATTTCAACGAATAAAGTTATAAGGCATTAACGAAAGCGCCGTCTAGGCAGAGAAAATTATTAGAAATACATGATTAAGAATATTTTTCTTCACGGCAAAAGTTATGTCCCTGTCCACACTTGTTACAAAGTTACGAATGATTGAATGAAACCAAATCATTTTTTTTTAATATTCCGCCAATTTTTCATCAAAAATAGATCCAATTGTAACGATCCATTTGTTTTCGGACATATGCCGTAAACGTAGCATCTTCTTATTCTGAACTTGGTTTATAATCAACATTATAGTATATGTAAATAATTGACTTATATAACATATTGGTCGTTGCACTAACAGTTGAATGCATTCACTAAGCAAATGTATTTCAATTGCGCAATTGGTGTCATCGTAACGCTGTTACTAGCTCAGCGGTGAAGTATACGACCGTGCCATCGTTATCTCGCTACAAGCGAGTAGACAAGCTCGAAACAAAACGGCGCTCCGTTTATTCAACTACTATGTTCAAAACGTTTTGTTCTGAACATTTGAATGCCAAGTATACGTATGACACGGATCTCGTAGTGATACTGGATAAAATGTTTGACGTTGGATCCTCTTAGACGGTTTTACATTTAATACACATGTATGTTTACTCGTACATTTAATATACTGTTGTAAACATGACATAATAATGGCTTTAGTATTAAGCTGCATTTTGTCGACATTTGTTGTGTATGTCAAAGAACTATTACCAGCCCAGAGGTGAAGTATACAACCGTGCCATCGTTATCTCGCTACAAGCCAGTAGACAAGCTCGAAACAAAACGGCGCTCCGTTTATTCAACTACTATTTTCAAAACGTTTTGTTCTGAATATTTGAATGCCAAGTATACGTATGACACGGATCTCGTAGTGATACTGGATAAAATGTTTGACGTTGGTTCCTCTTAGACGGTTTTACATTTAATACACATGTATGTTTACTCGTACATTTAATATACTGTTGTAAACATGCCATAATAATGGCTTTAGTATTAAGCTGCATTTTGTCGACATTTGTTGGCTATGTCAAAGAACTATTACCAGCCAGAGGTGAAGTATACGACCGTGCCATAGTTATCTCGCTACAAGCCAGTAGGCAAGCTCGAAACAAAACGGCGCCCCGTTTATTCAACTACAATGTTCAAAACGTTTTGTTTTGAACATTTGAATGCCAAGTATACGTATGACGCGGATCTCGTGGTTATACTAAATAAAATGTTTGACGTTCGATTCTCTGAGACGGTTTTACATTTAGTGTACTGTTGTAAACATGCCATGGTTTTAGTATTGAGCTACAGTTTGTCTATATTTATGGTCTATGTCAAAGAAAATTAACTATTACTACGTATAGAAGGGACACTCACTGCCCCCCGCCAGTTTAACGTCATCCTCAAATAACGGGTACGATCAAGAGTACGCGTTCCTAGGATGCCACTTGCAGCGTGTGCTTGTGATTTGCTCAATTTTGTGATGTTTGATTGAGTTTAACTTGTGTAATTCGGTCTTAATTGATAACTATTTATAATAATTCAATATAACGATCCGTTATTGTGCTGTGTACGAGTGCTTAGAAAGCAATAAATTCACAAGGATAGGAGATCGTTCAGTCTCCCTTTTTTTGTTTGTTGTAAATAATTTTGTTTTGTATCACCAACTTTTGTATCACCAACGCCGCAGTCATTTTGGATCATTTGATCGACGCTTTTGCTTAGAAAGAGAAACAGCTATGTTGTCGACGTATAGCGTCAACTCGCTCAATCGGCGCAATTGCCCGCATCGATCGAAGCCGACATGTAGTCATAGTAAATATTCTTTACCTGCATGCTGCAGCAACCCTACATTACTTTACGCACACACAAACGGACACGGATAGACGAGTACGTATGGAATAGTGTAGGCAAATAAATCTGTTCGCTTGTATGTGTCGGGTGTGGCTGTGTGCTGTTATGCTGCGCTTACATAGTTTTTTTGTCTACTTTGAATAATCACCGAATAAAGTAAGCGTTTACGAGGATGCTTATAAATATCTATGTTATAATTGACAATGTTCACTTGGATCGCTAGTGTAAAAACGTGTTTAATGGAATGAAGGTTGTACTTTCGAAATCGTTATTTTTTCTAGTCTTCTCAAGACTATGCGAAATGAGAATTAGCACTCTCGTTTTTGACCTTCACAGTTGGAAAGTGGTCAGTATATTTTAGCTCTCTACCTATAACTATGCGTTTAGTTTATTTTGATGTGCGATCAACTAAGGTCGAATTGACATTAGGTCATATTTAGAAAAACAACAGTAAATATTAAGATTTTTATTTCTTGTATTTTGATTGGTATATATTAATTACATAAGCGCTGTACATATCTTAGTTTACTTTATATGTTTGTTTTCTTGAGTTCTAACGTATTATTTAATTGCATACTAGCAATTCTTCATGGGGGAAACCTTATATTAAGCTGTATACATATTTCTAAATCTTTAAACTCGTTCCCATTCCTTATAATATCACCACTATCTTTTAGACTTTAGGCACCATCCCAGGATGCATTCTGGATGGTGTCCTAGGGTCTGAAAGATGTTGAAATCCCTTGCATACTGCAGTTACTAATATGTAAAATACAAACGCATTATTACATTAAAACACTTCGAAAAAATCATATAAATATGGCCATCTAGTGGAGAATTATGAAACTATAATTATGATAGTCACTTGTGAAATAAACAGAGGCCGCTATTAAGTAAATCAATAGTTATCTATCAATTAAATGCCCAACCCCGTAAAGGACAGCGTAATAATATATATAGTAGATGTTGACCAAGGCTCAAAGGTATAAAACTGTCAAGTGTCATTAAAATCTTAGTAGTGGTTTAGCGTGATTCTCGCACCGGCACGGCCTCGGTATTATTATATTATTTATAAAATATGTTCTGTCATCGTAAACACGCTGAAGCCAGGACTCATAAAATTAGCTCTTTTAATTATATCCTGCAAGTAAAAGTATATTATTGTAAAGATGAGATTCCTTTGTATAAAATAAGTTTTTTTTCATATTGATAGAAAATTCCACAACTTTAAAAATGTACACAGTACATCACCATGGGTTTTTTTTCTGTTTACAATGTTTTCTGCTACAGTCTGATGTAGGTTTGCCATATGTAAAATAGCTTTAATATGCTTTTTCCGAGACATTTCTACTACAGGGCATAGATGTGAACTTTAAGGCAGAGTTAATTATAAAACCTAATTCACGTATCATTATTTATTCCTTTTTGTTTACAAATATATTGTAAAAGTCATCATACTATAACTACTAGTGGTTTAAACGAAAAGAAATTAGATTGGGTCAATCAAAAGGTTCGTTGAACACAAGAAAACCTTCAGACTAATAAAATGAAATAAAATGTTCCTTCTAGTACCAAATATTAAGTCAAATTTTTAATAAAAGTGATTGATATATTGAATAATAATAATTTAACACAAAAACAACAGTTACGTAACGTAACTGTTGTTTGTGAAAAAAAGTAATATTTGTGAATTACGGGACAGCAAAATAAAATTACTGGACACGGGACAACACGCGAAATTCCAGGACAATCACGGAGTGGGCGTACGGAAACAAATTACCAGAAATCTTAGGAGATGCATCCGATTTCTTTTTCTACTTTTCCCTTAGATGTCAATATGAAAATTCATTGCGGTCAACCGTATGATCTAATTTGTATTTGTTGCGCCAGTATCGAAGTGCCTTACCGCGGAGAACAGGCCTGTATACCGTGTGCTAATTTATTTTTAAGAAATTTATTATCATAACAGTATTTAGATAGGCCATAAATGGTAATAACGGGTTGAATTAGTTTTTTCGAGATTATAATTTTGCGGAATGCAATAAACAGGAAGTGGAATGAAGATTTTTTTTTTTTATTTATTGTAATTGAGCTTTTGTGCTTTAATGATTATGAATGTATATTATTTAATTATTTATTTGCTTAATTGTAATTTTATTTATATTGTTATCGCTTATTTAGAAATGTAAGTATGCAAGTAGCGAACTTGTTAGTACAAAGGCAATCACTTACAACCAACGAAAATTTAATAAGTATGAGATATTAACTCTGTGATATACTATAAACTATTACACGTTAAAGACCAAAAATAAATATATTTTATATGGACAATTATCAGAGATAGAAATACTGTCTAAATTAAACAAACTACCCATGATACGTCCATATTAAAGAATTTATAAAAAGACAGTAAACGACGAGAAAAGAGATATAGAAGGATTTAATATAGACTTTTTAATACAACCACAGATACTGAGATCACTCTTTGTATATTAAGTAAGATAAAGTTGATTCCGAACCTAATTAATTAAAACTAAAGAAATCTTCATAGAACTTAATTCTATACTGAGAAATTTCTTCAAGAACACCTTTTTTTTCTTGAGAAAATAAAGGTGTTCTTGTCTTCCAAATATAATTTGGAGCCATTCACTAAATAAACATTTTGTGTTTTTATGTTAGTTCGACGGTAAAGATATTGTTTGTGTTTTTATATAGTTTTTGTGGTAATTTTTTTAGGGTTCCGTAACTCAAAATGAAAAACGGAACCCTTAGCGTGAGCGATTTTTTCCCGCATTGTCCGTCTCTCTATCACAGCTAATTTTTCCGGAAACCGTCGTAGAAAAACTCGAAATTTGGCATAGTAATAAATAATATTAAACCGCATTTGTTATAGTAGCTAAACACTTCAAAATATTTGTATGGTAATTTGAGAGAAGCAAATTAATTACTTAAAATATTTCTTTTTAGAATTATATATCATTTGAATGGGTTAGTCATAAGAAACTCAAAAATATTTTTATCTGAATTTTAAGTGGCCTACACTTAGAGATATCTACCAAAAACTCCAAAATAACTCCCCGATTTTTGAAACTACTTAATCAAAAATTATAAAAAAAACAGATTTGGTAGAATCTGACTAGAACATTACGGGAAGCGATTATCCGACCTCTTTTAGTTTTTTTGCGAAATTCGTGATGTTTTTACACCTGTCTAAGATATACTAAGCAATATACGACGAAAAATAACAATAATATTTATAAACTAGCTGACCCGTGCGAAGTCTTTGCACTATATCGCCATCTAGCGTGTTCCAAGTATACAATTTGGCTAAGATATTTGATGTGTCGCCCACAGATGGCACTCATGCCAATTGTTATAAAAATTAATTTGTTTATTAACAAAAAGATTTTTTTCGAATTTTTTTATATTTTTCGCCCAAAGTAGAAAACTTAAGCTTTAAGTGGGTATTTTTTTATTTTTTTTGTTGCAGTAGTTAAAGAGATCGAGCCGCTCGACCAAAAACACCTTTTAGAAATAATATATTTAGATAGTTTAATACATACACTTTGTAACCTTAAAGTTTAAATTTTTATATGTACAAATATGGAAATCTTGTACCGGGTGTTTTACTCGTACTTGACAAGTTTTTTTAATAATGTGTTTTTTTTCTGTTTTTGCAGGTGAGTATCCCGATGTATTTTCGATTGCTTACGTCGCGGCACGATGATGTAAGTTTTAGTTTGGTAAAATTAATTATTCGGCTCCGTGCGTTGAAGAATGCTACGTATGTTTAATTAGTAATTCGAACCACGTTGTAACCCATTTCGTAAAAACAAAGGCCCTTTATGTAGTCTGGCACGTAGCCAACGGTTACTTTTAATGGGTCAGGACAGTTATAGGTGACGCAAGTTTTTTTGTTTTTACACTCTATGAAATTGTTTCAATGTTTCAATGGAAAACTATTTGTTGAATTAATGAATATTATCTCGAGATAAAATGCTGCGACAATAACAAAAAAGTAAAAAGAAATTTTATTACCAGTTAATTTCGTCAATATAAGAAAAAATGTGCACCTCGATGAGCAATAAAACAATATTGTGTACTTTAATTTAGGGTTATTCAAGAACTAGATCTGCATTTGTTCGGTTTTAAATTTAATTATTTTCAACATTTTTCATTCAGTTCGGAAAATCATATGTTTGAGACCATTTTCTTTCTGACATAATTTTTTTATCGTTTTTTTTCTTTAAGAATTTCCTTTTTTTAATCTAATAATAGTGGATTTAAAATTATGAATTTAAAACTGATTTGTACTAACTTAATATAAAAACAAGTTATTTTCAATCCAAAAAAAATAATGTTAGGCGAGATCAAACCCTAACACTTTTTTAACGAACTACAACTTGTATTTGAGATCAATATTTAACTATTAAAGAATTTAATTTGGTCAAACGTGTTCACTTTTCATCAATTGATTTTTATTGATTACTAACTTTAACTCGCAGTTTCAGTTTATTTTTGTGGAAAAGAGATAAAATGGTGGAAAAGAGTTTCATCTGAGAATATTAGATCGTAGCCACCATAAACGGTTAAGTAATTTGATAGGAAATTAAAGAAATAGCATGAAAGAAATAAGCTAGCGACCTGCAATAAATAGCTGTAAACTGGCTTGTTATTGTAATGTGTCATTACATACTTATGTACAAGTTCTGACACCAAACGGGGAGATTTTTTAATTACGAAAAAAATTATCCATGAACTACATGTAGGCAAACTTTCACGAAATCAAGTTGAGTAGTTAAGACATGAAATGAAGAGAAATAAACAAACGAACTCACTTCCGTATTATTAATATTAGTTAATATAATAATCCTATTTAATTTAATTGTAATTTTATTAAATTATCCTATCGCTTTTTGATGTGAGCAGTTTGGAAGCATTTAAGAAA
The DNA here is from genome assembly GCA_039881145.1 of Druceiella hillmani. Classification (NCBI taxonomy): domain Eukaryota; kingdom Metazoa; phylum Arthropoda; class Insecta; order Lepidoptera; family Hepialidae; genus Druceiella; species Druceiella hillmani. Next base: position 45,682,014 of record JAYKKI010000007.1, on the reverse strand, counting down.
TAATGGTTAAAATATAGATTAATCATCTCTAAAAATTGCGATTACACTGTAGGCCACAATTTCACCTTAAATGAATAAGGTGATCGATATTTTTTCTAGATTTAGTAAAATCGATAAAAATACTAAACAGGACCAAGGTCCAAGCAAAATGCTTACTCATTTGAACACTTGTCTAAGATTGAGGTCACACCTCTGCCACCGTCTCAGTCTCAGCTTCACGTCAACCGCAATCTGTCGCGAGACGACCGCGCTCCCGTCATCCACCCAGATGTCAAATTAATTATAATTCTTATTACGCGGCTGTCCCGTGGGACCCTCGTCTCGAGGGACGACGGCCTGTCCTGTCCCATCCCGACCTGTCCCGTCCCGCCCTGTCCTGTCCTATGTCGTCCCGCCCCATCATAACCTGATTCTCAACGTTCAGTCGGATGTCGCGTTTTGGAGGCGATTCGGAACAGTGTTTGTAAGAAGAGCTATATATATATAAAGATATATATATATAATACAGACAAAAAAATATATATATATATATATATAATCTTTTATATAATAGTTATCGTAATTATCGTATCGTAATATTTGTACTTTTCGCAAACATATGAAATCTTCATTAGTTGTTAAACTATCCATCATAATTTTTACAAATAAGAATAAACCATGGATTCATCAGTTTTAAAAATGGTTTTCTTTCTGAAGAAGGGATTTTAATTTGCTGAGATGATAAATCATTTGATTATTTTGTTAACTAAAGTACGATTATCTCTTTGCATTTATAGAGTTTTGTTCATTATTAGGTATGTATTGATAAATGGAAAACAAAGAGTATTTTACATTTTTTAGCGTTAGAGGCAAAATTGCCAAAAGAGAACACTTACGGAGTCACTTCGGTGTCACAGGCGATTTTCTCAGAAACTATTCCACATAAACATTTTAAATTTATAGACGTGAAGTATAACGAGCTTAATTTTGATTCTGGAGGTTGACTACAGGGATAAATTAGGAAATAGAAACAAAATTTGTCTCAAGATTGTATAGCGTCAAATAAAAATTTATTGAAGCACCAATTCACCAATACATGTAATGTATTTTTTTATGAATTTGTTCAAGTATTTTCCGGAAAAAGCACTTAAAATTATTGTCTCCCTCCAAGCCGGTCACCAAAATGATCGATCAAGTTTTTTATCTGAAAAAATTGAAATTAGGTATAGGTTGAACGAAAATGATCGGGATTAGAAAAATCTACAACGATTAGTAATAACTAATCGTTTATTAATTATAAACAATTTGATTGTTTTGTTTCCTTATAACGGCTGCATCATTGGTTTTAGAGAAAAAGTTTTCCGAGAAACACATTTTTTACGATGCAAGGAACAACTTTTGTCCTTACGAAACGAAACGCTTCCCAATCAGCTCGGCGTAAACTGGATGTGGTACAGCCATACCCCCGACAATACATACTAGCGGACAGATTTAATTGCCTACACTATTACATATGTACTCGTTTATTCGTATCCGTTTGTGGTGTACGTAAATTAATGTAGGGCTGCCGTAGCATGCAGGTAAAGAATATTTACTAATACTACATATCGGTCTCGATCGTTGCGAGCAATCGCGCCGATCGACCCAGTTGACGTTAACGTCAGCAACATAGCTGTTTCTTTTTCTAACCAATAGCGCCGATAATGACGGTCTCGATAGCACGCTGGCGCAGTAGCTTTGGACTTTGGCGTAGACGACTTTATTATTATCGAATTGTATGAATTATATTAATAAGTATTTTACACGATACATTTAATTGTGTGAAATTGATTTGATAATAATAATATTAAGAATTTTAAAAAATGTCCTTAGTATGGATCTTAAAACGAAATAAGTAAAAATAAATTTTGTTTATTTATAAATGTAATACACTGAAATATTGTCTTCGTTGTACTTTTGACTTGATTAGATTAGCATCGTGTGAAAGATCTCAATCGATTAACAATATAATAAGCCTATAGCCGACACTACTGGTATAAGTTTTCCAAACATATCGCTTTCAAACAAAACATTGACTTAAGAATAGTTTGAACTGTAAAAGTGCTCAGTGATATATTTGTAGACACAAAATTATAGGTACTAACCAAATAAATTGGTGATACAAAACAAAATTATTTACAACAAACAAAAAAAGGGATACAAAACAATCTCCTCTCGTTAGTGATTTTATTGCTTTCTATGCACTCGTACACAGCACAATAACGGATCGATATATTGAATTACTGTAAATAGTTATCAATTAAGACTGAATTACAAAAGTTAAACTCAACCAAACATCGCAAAATTGACACGCGCACGCAACAAGCGGCAACCTAGGAACGCGTACTCTTGATCGTACTCGTTATCTGCGGGTGACGTTAAATTGGCGGGGGGAGGTGAGTGTCGCTTCTTTACGCAGTAATAGTTAATATTCTTTGGTACAGCATTGGTGCAACCGGCGATGGGTAGAGCAGCATATGGGCGCCCTATAAGCTAGGTGCTTATAGGGCGCCCATATGCTGCTCTACCATCGGAGAAGATATATTACTATTAATAATTTAAGTTGGGACTGATGGCACGGAATATTAATTTTACAAATATAGCATACACTTGATCGATTTTTTATAATATTTATCGTTGCTTGTTTGAAAAAATGAGAAATAGAAAATGTATTGTATTGACTGTATAAATCCGAACAGTATAACAATTTAAGACTTCGATATATGGAAAAGTGTTTCAGTTTGAATGATATGAGGGATATTTTTCTTTATCCGTTTTCTTTCGCACCAAATATTAATGTATTTATTTAGTTTATGTGCAAATAAAAAGTTAACTTTAAAGCGCTTACTTATTAAAAAAACTAATATTATATTTATTCTTCATGTGTAGTTTCTGTACCGTTAAGTGATATAGAGAATTCTAAATCCTCGTTCCGCCATAAAACTTATAACTAAATGTTAGCCTTTCATTTAACAACGAATATTGAATGGATAAAACTTAGATTAATATCTAACTTAACATTTAAGTGAGATTTATGTTGCCATTAAGACGTACTTAATTAGTTATACCGCTAATCCTTGACGAATGCTTACTATAGCTTTAATGCCTTCCGATCGCTAAGTCACTTCTCCGGTAATAATCTTCTCTAATGGCCGTAATGCATTAATTGATACATTAACAGCTGCGATTATATTTATTTTTATCATCACTTAAATGTGTGTTTAAAATGTATGATTTGCATAAATCCATGGAGGAAATATATGCGTTGTTTATTGGTTACAGGTCAGAGAAAGTTTGGTTATTAAATAGTACATAATATAATATAGAGAAATTTATTTTACGACAGAGCAAACAATTTTACATAGATTCATTGTCTTTAGACCTATTATAGGTAATCCGAATATTTTACCTGGATAATAATGAAATGTCGCGTGCCCTTTATCTGGACTTATTTTCCTCGAACAAATGAGAAACGGCTAACAGTAGTTAGTTAGCCGGCTGTGGAGTCTTAAAGGTTTAGAACGCTTTACATTTCGCATACCTCGTTAGTTATTTATTGATTTAAAACTAACAAATGTGATTTAATTACTCTTATCACAACGGATATTGGCGAAGAGTACCGGTAAATATGCCGTACGTTTATCCGCTTGCACCCTTCCGGTGTTGTGTTTGGTTGAATCTTTAAAATGTATGTCAATTTCTGTCCACGATTTCCGTTTTATTTACTAAAAACAAACAAATATAGTAGGTTATACCATTATATTTGGCAGTTATGGCAAATACTGTCATGAAACAGTATATCTGGTTGGGCTCACAGCATGTTCTTAAATACTCTCTATAGGTATAGGGTAGTTATTAGATATACGTATTGAACGATAACCCCTTCACAGCGGCAAATATAAGCATTACGAGTAATCTATTTTTACATCATGAAATATATTTTTAACAATAAAAAGAAGGTGAATATTAGACAATTTAATTTCGAATTGTCTATTTTTCTTTAATTTTTACTTTCTTAGAAATATATTTTACTAAGGAATTTTTTCTTTTAATGATACTAAGATTTCAAATGATCAACAAGCGAAAGATAAATTTAAGCTAATATCACTGAAATTCTAGCAGTAATTTTATTTCTTAAAATGATTGAATGTCTTAAATCATAATATTTAAAAAACCTTTTTTTTAATATTATTTTTTATTATTAATTGAACTTTTAATTTTTAAAAGAAAAAAAATTAAAAAGGATAAGTGTTCTCTCCTCAAAGAGGTCTTTTTCGATTTTGCCCTACCAGCCTAGACATATTTTTTTAACCTCCATTTCACGTGAGCTCCTCGAAATTAAATTACACAATATTTTAAATACGGTTTTTAGTTTTGGATCAACGAAGACATGATATTCGTAAATTTGTAATAAATAACTATATCCCCTTAAAAGTTAGTGACATTTGACAAATTATTGAAAAGATAGCGTTGTGACATTAATAGTGTTCCTTCTGGACCTTTTGTATATGAAATCTTAAAAAAAATGTATAGTTAAAAAAACGCTCTGCATATCGGGACAAGTTAAACGAGTCCAAACTCGATAAGTTTACTGTTAGCTATTGAGAAGTTCTCATTAACATCTTCCTCGTCCGTCAACAGATCTTCCCAAGTACAATGTATAACCAAAGGACTCATTGAGAAAAATCATGCGAGCCCAAACCAGATAAACTTACTTTTAACCATTAAAAAGTTCTCCTGCCAATCATCCTTTTTAATCGTCATATAAGCTTGATGGTGCCATATTACTATATTGTCAACAGAATTGCATATAATTGTAATTGTTGCACCATTAAACATTTGTGAGAATCGCCTTGCTAGATTTACATACAGACATAGTTGCATACAAATGAAACTAGTAAAGTATGTCAAAAATGAACGAAACTTCAGAAGTACGTTCGGATAGCATGGTGTTTAGTTAATCTAGATAGAAGATAGCGGTTTTTACGTACTTGTTTTAATAATAGCAGTTACAACGTATCGTTGTTAGCGTTGTGTTGGAGTTTGCATTAAAATGTGATAAGTATTGTTAAGATAGAAAAATTGTTTCCATTACGTTAAAGAGAACGCATTAGAAAAAATAACTTAATAAGGTATGTCAAAAATGATCGAATCTCCAAAGGTACATTCGGATAGCATGGTGTTTAGTTAATCTAGATAGAAGATAGCGGTTTTTACGTATACTTGTTTTATAATAGCAATTACAATGTATCGTTGTTAGCGTTGTGTGCTTGATGGAGTTTGGGTTAAAACGTGATAAGTATTGTTAAGATAGAAAAATTGTTTCCATTACGTTAAAGAGAACGCATTAGAAATAATTTTTTTTTCACCTTTTTCACCGAGACCTTACCTTACATCGATATTAGATGTCGATCGCTAGGTAAATAGTGGCGCGCTCTTTAACTGGCGAGCAAACGGAGGTGGCCGCGGCGAAGTGATAAACAAGTGCGACCGTTATCAAGTGGTTCTGCCTCGCGGGCGGTCGCGCGACCTTGCGTCCGCCGCTCGCGGTCAACGTTCGACGGCGCCGACTACCTGCGATGCGCCGTCCCGTCGTTGTCGCTCGTTAATTGGAACGAATCGAAAGCGATTCGGTTCGCGTTTTCGGTGCAAAGGCGTCGCTTTTTTGTTTGAAGACTGCGCGACAGTGTATTAACCGGACTTGCTTCTTGGAGAGCGACATGTTACTCCGAAATCGCAATGGCGCGGGTAATGCTGAACAAAAAGTATGGTAACGTGAATGGCAAAAGCGGAAGACTAAAATGTAATGTAATTGTCAAGAGACTTGTCGGTTGATATTTTCAGTACACTTTTTAAATGAAAACTATGTTAAATGAGTTTTTTCAGTTTTCAACTTGAGTCTAATATTTCGTTCGTTCCAGTGACGGGAAATGTAGAGGTTCTTAACCCTATCACATCTTCTTCCAAAGCTTCGGAAATTTAACGATTGAAACTACAGCTGAGTTGTGAACGTAAAATAGAAGCTCAGAGAAGAGAAGAAAAAGCGAGTAGGTGTTGAAAGAAGAAGGAATGTGTGAGAAAAAAGAGTAAAAAACAGGGATTAATTAGATTTAGATATAAAAATAAATCAACTTATATGAAGATATAATGTAAAAAAGGTACGTGAAATTCAGGAGATATATAACAATATGAATATATATGACAGTTAACATACATAAGTCTTCTTATAGTTTGGTCGTTAGCTAGTGATCGGGAAAGGGTGTCTTCGTGACCAATATGCTGATGCAGGTACCGCATCCTTTGGGACGATTCCGATTATTTTTTTTCACGGTTTCCTATTCATGACAGTGCCCATTGCTTTTTTGGAATCGATTTTTTTTTATGTTTAGATACTCGCTGACTTCTTTGCTTAACATTTTTTCGGGCGCAAAGCATCACATTCTCACTGGCTAAGCTGTTGCTTCCAAATTACTTGGTACAATAATCGATCTTCGCCAATTTCCATTTTTCCTAAAGGAATTGAACTCCTGCGCGAAACATATATATAATCTATAAAAGTTTGAAATTGCAAAATTTGTAAAACGTTCATGCAAACATTTGTTGTAACTGATTGGACATATTTATTTGGGCTAAACAGTGTTCCAATAAAGTTCTATAAAACCGATTATACTATTTTGGCCCATAATTTATACTGTATAGTGGTAATAATATTTATTAATCTAGTTCTGAAGAACTTATGGCCCAAAATCAATTCTCGTATTAGCTACGTGTTAATTGTTTAGACGCTATATTTTGTATCCAATCTTCACCACGATAGGTGCCGGACTTAAAAAGGTACTAAGAAAAATAATCATGTGTACATGAGTCTCAAATCTTTAACTTTCTCTTATTTTGAATAATATATTGTATCAACTAACAAATAATATGCTTTGGACGAAGACGTTTCGTCAGTTAAAATAAAATATTAACAGTTTTCAACCATGCATGTTACAAAAGAAATAGGTGAGTGTGATTTTTTGAAAGAAATAGGTGAGTCTGATTTTTTTAAAGAAATAGGTGAGTCTGATTTTTTGAAAGAAATAGGTGAGAGTGATTTTATGACGTCACTTCACTCTCTGATTAACGAAAGGGCTTTTACAATTCACTTGCGATCGAGAGTTCGAATTTTGAAATTTGGGCCGTGATAGCCAAGATTTTTGGAATTAAGCGTTAATTTTCATAAAAATAATTTGCTCGACATTCACCGTTTTTCATTACATTTTCCGTTGTATAAATAATAACAGTCTACATTAATTTATAACCGATGTGTTTTATGACCCGACTGCATTTGAAATTATAATAATGTAACGGCGTTACTCCACATGTTACTCTATAATATAAAAATTGTAATAATTTATTCCTCACATTTGCGATGAATACTCGCGTTATAAGTACTAAGTTACTAAATGACAAGTTTAACATACATACTCTCGAAATTAAAAGTACACTTTCAGTAAAATTGCTTAGGAATACTGTTTGGGTAGGAGCGCCTATTCAAACCCATTTCAAAACTTTTGTTCAATACTTTTTTTTATTTCAAGACAACCTACATCTGTTATTTCGTGTCTGTTTATATTGCTGTTTCTTTGACCCTTATTGTGCACCTAACTTATTCTACCTTGGAACAACTGACACACTGTTGATAAAGGTGGTGTCCTACTAATATAATAAAGAGGAAAGTTATGTTTGTTTTTTAAGGATTCACCCTAAAACTACTACAATACGACTAGTACAACTAAACAACTTTCAATGTATATACAACTTTCGCAATATGATAATTTATAGTTTCCAGATTGCCATAAGCTGCCTCGTATATACATATGTCGTTTAATTTTTCAGAATAAAGTAATCGGAGAAAAAGTCGCTGATTTACACTCTTTTACTTCTACAAATTTTAATCCTCCAAAACCATATGACAGCACCCCCCTTGAAAGTCAAAACGTTACATAAAGTCAAAAAGTTAATATTATTGAACCCATTATACTAACAAGTACTATCACTGGCGAAGTCGCATACATACCGCGAATCGCAATGATTCCAAAAAATTGTCACTTTTCCTTCAAACGTTTCCAATTTTCAATAAAAATGTCTTTCGTTTATTACGAAATTATTCATTAATCATAAAATTTCGTTTATTAATCATTAATCTCAAGGCCAAAATTTAAATTGATTAGATTTACAAGATATTAATATTAATGACCGGAAATAAAATAAAAAATGTTGTATATTGAAAAGTACTTTAAAATTTCCAAAAAATATAACTACAAAAATCTGTAGACGGTTTAACTGCTATGTGAGTATGTGACGTTTTTACTTTTCAGTATTTTTTGTTACTATATGCTCATGAACTACATTCATTAAAAAAAACATAATGAAATAAATTTATTATAGCTGAATAAAGTCAGGGCTGCTAGTGTTAAATATTTTTGGGTCAAACATAGAATTTGATTTTAAACATAGAACTTTGAATGGCTTGTCGTGTACACTGCGTCATTGCAGATGTTTTCAACCCAACATTAAAGGCAATCGACATTCCGCCGTGTCACTACCAAAATACTAATGGGCATAAAAATCGAAAGTGTAAAACTAGCACCTTCCGCGTTTACCGTTTCTGCCCACTCGCGTCCGCATAAACAAACCACCCACTAGCAGGCGGCGCGCACGCGCGGACGTACCATTCTTAAAAATCACCCAAAATCACCTTAAATCGTCCAGAATTGTCGATTAATCGTGAGTTACGACACGAATAGGATTATTCTCGCGTCAGCGGTGGGTGTTAGCGGCGACGGACGGTGGCGCTGAATTGTGGCATTGGAGAGAGACGTGTTGGTTTACTAATATTTTAGACGATGTGGGTTCAGCTTAATTGGTGGGTAGACCGCGCTGTATTTGGAAATAATGGACGTATATGGAGGATCATTTTATTTTATTGTTTTCGTTGATTGCGCTTGACAACCGGCATGTCATATTTTAAGTCGGCGGTCATCCTTGGCGTATTGTAATTTGGTTCGTTATATTTTACATAATTTTTTATCTAATACATATTTTAAATTTTATGTATGTACATACTTAACGTAGTCTAGTTAGGCATTATTATATGTTGACACTTAGGTAGTTTTATCAAATGAGATTTTCAATGTATAAAAAGAAACTTTATATTTGCGTAATATTTTTTGTTAACCATTTTTGAATGTTCTATAATGAGACAAGGAACACTTACAATTTCGACGTCTGTCCGTCTGTTACGTCTCACATTTTCTACAGTTTTAGACCTATGTGAATGAAATTTGACAAGTAGATTCTTCATATGGTATTCTCAATTAATATTAGAATTCCATAAAAATAAAACGTGTTTTACAAACATTTTTCTCACGTCTCAGATGGTGAGGTGTCGTTGAATAGGTCGTTCAAAATAAAATTGAATTTCTTTTTACTATTTTTATTTCTAAGCCCCCTTTGCCTAATATTAAAGTTATAAGTAGCATAAAATATCTCTAATTTTCCAATTATAGATTTCATAAATCTAAAAAATTTTCTGCTATCTCATTTGATTACAACTTCTTAATAGAGTTAATTCGGTTAACGGTACGGCATATATGCCACTACAGATTTTACCGTACGTTGTATCTTTTACATCTGTGATGAAATTATTTGTTAATTTACAATTTATAGTTAATATATAAATATAGTTAATATATAATAATATAAATATAAGTTTAAGCATCGTCCTCAGTTCTTTAAACATCGATTGCTAAGGTCATGAATCTTTGTGTTATGCAGGTGACACGTTTCCATCGTACAAAATATTCAGTATAAATTTAATCATAAGAAATATTTCTTAAATGTTATGTTAGAATGGTATTAAGTATTAAGTACTGAGACAATGAAAATATTTAGCATGACTATGTTATACAATTTTAAAATTTTCTTACAATATCCACGTTAAATAGTCAGTATGATAATTAGACTTGACGAAATGTACACGCTTGTAATAAGCGCGTGCGTGTTAATTTATTGACGTGCGAACGTTGTACGACAACTTCCTTTCCTTATTACCGAAATTACAAACGAACGGTAATCAGAATCGTCTGCCGTGCACTGCGCACGTTCGCACGTGGGCGGTGCACGGCACGCGTGTTGCTCAACGCGCTACCGCAGGCGCCCACGCTCGGTGCAACGGCGCCTTTATGAGCACGCGTGCTCGTGTAAAGGCGAGGTTAGAATGGTGATCGCATTAAATTTAATTGTAAAGATTATATTAAAGAAGGAATAACTAAGAATAACGTAATTCTTTCATAAAAATTCGATTTAGTCATGACGTGCTTATATCATGCTTATAAACTTTAACAAGTCGCTTTTCTTTATAATACTGTAATTTCTGGCAGTTAGCAAAGTGCATTTCTATATTTGATTTGAGTTACAAACGACATATAACATTGAAAAGGTCTACACTCCTTTTTTCCTTCAAAATCATACCGTCCATTGCGCCCTTTTGCCTGCTTGAAATTTATGAATAATAATAATAATAATATGTTATAGAAAAAATTTTAATAAACCTTGTATTTTTTAATTTAAAAAAGCAAACAATTCAGCGATTGAATATACGAAAAATCAAAAAATAAAATTTGTGACCGTAACACAAAACAGAAAAGCTGTCTTCATAAAAGCTCATATGTTGTATTTTTAATATATCCGAAATTATTAATAATAAATAAAAATAACAATAAAAATGTCACGTTCAAAATTACTTTTTAGACAAGACAACAAAAAACAAATCAATACCGATTATCGTTTTTTTAATTTGTAGCCATTGTCTAAGATAATTAAAAATAAATTGTTAACCAACATTGGCATTAGTTCTGTTGTTGTCAAAATAAACGTCTTTATTGCTCTTTTCGAATTTTACGTGGTTTTTTCTGACGAATCTATCTGTCTTGTGAGTTTCATTGATTAGTATGTTCATTTGTTTATGGAAAATACAACGAGACACAATTTACACTTGTTTCATCTTGCTCATTCAAAGAATTCTATAAAATTGATATTTAAAAGCTATTAGGAAAAGTAATTTGACTTTTCTTAAAAAAATATATTTGTCGTTTGTCTGATTGGCAATTTATATAAAACTTATTTCTCATTTTCTTATTTTAAGAGTGTCTTTTTATTCTTCTGGGGTCCAGCACTGAAAGAAAAAATAATTTTAAAAAAATAGAAGAAATAAATACGGTAATGACAATCTACAAATTAAGAAGTGCAGTACCCGTGACAGAAGTGAAACTTCTTTAACGATGTAAACCTTGACAAAAGATATAAAATGTTAAACCGGCACTGACAGAAAGAACATACAAAGCGTAAATCCATAGATTTTACTAAATTCGCGTAAAAATATTTTAATACTATATATTTAGAATAACTAATGTCATTACAAATCGATGTAAACATCTAATATTCATATAAATTTACATAGCCTATTGTTAGTTAAAAAAAATTACTGCAATGTATATAAACACCGAAATACTTGTAAATGCCGCGTGTGTTGTAAATTATATTTACGACTATATGTGCGGATTCATTACAGATTTATAAATAAAGTAAATACATGCAAAATTTTTAAGAAATCAAACATAAATATATAAATAAGTCGAAAAAATTTTGATTATCTTTTTTTTGCACATGTAACATAAATGACACAACGTATGCCTGAGGCGTACATATACAACGCGCTCATGCGCAACATTATCTTATTCAATCGCCTTGTATACTTGTGTATACGTCGCTCTCTTTTGCTCCACTTCCATGGCATAGCTGTATATAGCTTTCTTTTTCTCTACGTCATATCTTTCTTCTCTCTCATGTAACGAAATATGTCTAAACATGACGCGACCTTTAAATTTCACTCTCAATTCTCGTCCACGAAGTTTCACTTCAAAAATTTTGGTATAATTTACTGAGAAAGGTACTACGAAACTGATACTGAGAAGTCGTCAAAGTACTATTACTATTTAGGCCACAGGAAATATAAACCCTCAAAGAGCATCTACCCTCTTACACTGACAAGGCAAAGGCATATATCGACTTATTAAACCTTTACTAATTTAATTACTCAAAGGACACAGTTACTCGAAGGTATCGATCAGATCCACGGCGACGATAGACTCCCGCACCTCTGCCATTATAATGATATTAAACAGCGCCCCGCGCTCGGGTAAATTTAACCACAAAAATGGGCGTTGTGACTTCGCGGCCAATTTCATCTGTGGAAGGGAAAGTTGTGCGGGAAGGTGCGGGCGGGCGGTGAGGACGGTTTATGTGAATATGTCGATATCTAACTAAATATATAATATCGTGCGGGTAAAGCACCTTGCCTGCATGCAGGGATGTCCAGCGTTTCAAAGATTTTGACCAATTTTAAAGTTAACGTTTTAAATTATCTTGGTGTTAGCGTGCTGTGTTAAATAATATTGTGTATGTGTACAGTAGAAGTAGAATAGTTAGTGTGAGACAGAAAATAAAAATGTTGAATCAATTTCAGCTGATGGCGCTGGCGCTGAATAATATTTCATTCTGGACGTATTAGCTAGACCGTTATTCCAATACAAACATTCAGTTATACCGATACTTTACAACAATTAGACCTTTGATACCATGTGACATTATATATATATTTTTTAAATCTACATGATATTTTTAATTTTTACTCATTTTCACAAGTCAAATCTTGCAGGTTTATTTAATTTTTGTTATGTCTACTTTTATATATTTGTAGTAATTACTATTTTTGTATCATTACTATTTTTTCTTCTCTTACCAATGATAATTATTGTCGCGAATTATGAATTCTTACCAATGATAATTATTGTCGTGAATTATGAATTCTTACCAATGATAATTATTGTCGTGAATTATGAATTCTTACCAATGATAATTATTGTCGTGAATTATGAATTCTTACCAATGATAATTATTGTCGTGAATTATGAATTCTTACCAATGATAATTATTGTCGTGAATTATGAATTCTTACCAATGATAATTATTGTCGTGAATTATGAATTCTTACCAATGATAATTATTGTCGAGAATTATGAATGGATAATGGACTTTAATAATTTTTATAATTATTTGGGATAATTCTTTATCGATATTGTATATTTGATAATTTCATTTAATTTATTATATATCTAAGTATGTAGAATGTTATCTTATGTGGGAATCTAAGTTAACCTAATACATAAAAATCTCACTCACTGTATCTCACTGTTATTTGTTTCTGTTTTCCCCACGTGTGGTAAATAAATAAAAAATAATAAATTTATACTAATGAAACCTAGATTTTTTTAGACGCTAACTTCAAATACATAAGTCGGCTTAACATGTTTTCATTTAATTGCTTTTTTACGTCTCTAGAAATAAAGACTTTTACTGAGGTGAAAACACTTGATGTAAATAATTATTTACATCAAAATATAAAGAACGAAATTTATAAGAGTTTCTTTATTTCTCGAGAAGTAAAAAAGAAATAAATTCTAGAGAAGTAAAAAAGAACGAAATTTATAAGAGCTTCTTTATTTTTAGAGAAGTAAAAAAGGAATACATTCTAGAGAAATAAAAAGGAATGAAATTGATAAGAGCTTCATTATTTTTAGAGAAGTAAAAAAGGAATAAATTCTATAGAAATAAAAAGGAATGAAATTTATAAGGGCTTCTTTATTTTTAGAGAAGTAAAAAAGGAATAAATTCTAGAGAAATAAAAAGGAATGAAATTTATAAGAGCTTCTTTATTTTTAGAGAAGTAAAAAAGGAATAAATTCTAGAGAAATAAAAAGGAATGAAATTTATAAGAGCTTCTTTATTTTTAGAGAAGTAAAAAAGGAATAAATTCTAGAGAAATAAAAAGGAATGAAATTTATAAGAGCTTCTTTATTTTTAGAGAAGTAAAAAAGGAATAAATTCTAGAGAAATAAAAAGGAATGAAATTTATAAGAGCTTCTTTATTTTTAGAGAAGTAAAAAAGAAATAAATTCTAGAGAAGTAAAAAAGAACGAAATTTATAAGAGCTTCTTTATTTTTAGAGAAGTAAAAAAGGAATAAATTCTAGAGAAATAAAAAGGAATGAAATTGATAAGAGCTTCATTATTTTTAGAGAAGTAAAAAAGGAATAAATTCTACAGAAATAAAAAGGAATGAAATTTATAAGAGCTTCTTTATTTTTAGAGAAGTAAAAAAGGAATAAATTCTAGAGAAATAAAAAGGAATGAAATTTATAAGAGCTTCTTTATTTTTAGAGAAGTAAAAAAGAAATAAATTCTAGAGAAGTAAAAAAGAACGAAATTTATAAGAGCTTCTTTATTTTTAGAGAAGTAAAAAAGGAATAAATTCTAGAGAAATAAAAAGGAATGAAATTGATAAGAGCTTCATTATTTTTAGAGAAGTAAAAAAGGAATAAATTCTAGAGAAATAAAAAGGAATGAAATTGATAAGAGCTTCATTATTTTTAGAGAAGTAAAAAAGGAATAAATTCTAGAGAAATAAAAAGGAATGAAATTTATAAGAGCTTCTTTATTTTTAGAGAAGTAAAAAAGGAATAAATTCTAGAGAAATAAAAAGGAATGAAATTTATAAGAGCTTCTTTATTTTTAGAGAAGTAAAAAAGAAATAAATTCTAGAGAAGTAAAAAAGAACGAAATTTATAAGAGCTTCTTTATTTTTAGAGAAGTAAAAAAGGAATAAATTCTAGAGAAATAAAAAGGAATGAAATTGATAAGAGCTTCATTATTTTTAGAGAAGTAAAAAAGGAATAAATTCTAGAGAAATAAAAAGGAATGAAATTTATAAGAGCTTCTTTATTTTTAGAGAAGTAAAAAAGGAATAAATTCTAGAGAAATAAAAAGGAATGAAATTTATAAGAGCTTCTTTATTTTTAGAGAAGTAAAAAAGGAATAAATTCTAGAGAAATAAAAAGGAATGAAATTTATAAGAGCTTCTTTGCTTCTAAAGAAGTAAAAAAGAAATAAGAGCTTCTTTGTTTCTAGAGAAGTAAAAAAGCAATTAAATGAGAACATGTTAAGCCGACTTATGTAGTTGAAGATAGCGTCTAAAAAGTCTAGGTTTCTTTAATATGAATTTTTTTTTTATTTATTTATCATGCGTGGGGAAAAACAGAAACAAATAATAAAGAGATACAGTGTGTGAGATTTTTATGTATTAGGTTAACTTAGATTCCCACAATTAAATGAAACTACGTGATGTAGTATTATTTCTACTTTAAGTTCTTTACCACGACCTAGGTTTCGTTGTATTACAACATCTTCAGGTGGGCTATTAGCAAAGATAGTTTTGTACTATCTTTTATACTATCATATTTACATATTACAAATTTATACTATCTTTGCTAATAGCCCACCTGAAGATGTTGTAATACAACGAAACCAAGGTCGTGGTAAAGTACTTAAAGAAAGTAGAAATAATACTACATCACGTAGTTTCATTTAATTGTGAATAATTAATTTCTACAAAATTAACGCCAAATATATTCAATATTAGATTCCCACATAAAGATAACATTCTATATACATACATTAATAAACTTATATAAACATTTGTATAATACATTAAATAACAAACAAACAAAATTGTAATTTAAAGCATCTCAGTGAAACACTTGTAATATTTTGCTTAAGTAATGAGTTTCATACTAACTGAGGTTTGTCTAAAAATATTAAAGCAAAATCTGTGTACTCATATTCTAAAATACAAGTCACACCTTAACTAGATAGATTTAGTTTCGTAATTGATCTTATTTGCATATAATTATAATTTTGGTAGAAAAGAAATCTTGCTATTAGAAATTGTGTTTTTTTTCTTCTTACAAATTGTAAAATGTTTATAAGTTGTATTTAAATCATTTGCAATAAATTATTATCTAATGTACATACTGAGCACGTGGGTTGAGAAGCTCATTTATGTGAAGTCGATTAAAAACGGAAGTCAGCTGGTTTGATAAATTTATGGTTAATAAATAAATTAGTGTGTTGAGTTTAGCGGAAACGTTGACCGTTAACTTGTCTGGTAATTTAAAAAGTATTTGTTTGTGAGTCTAAGAAATGTTGCAAAATAAAAAATTTAATTACATTTTGAAAGGTTAAAATTATTATTAAATTTTAAAAATAGAACTCGTAAACTGTTTCGAAAACAAGTAACAAATTAAAGTTATGTTAAAAATAAGGCTAGACGCCGTAGTTATCATACTAAAGACCACTAATACGAATACGCTACGTGTTTTTAGTCAACGTAAGGGAAATGTTTTTAACAAATGTGTGTAGACGAAATGGCCAAAATCAACAAAAACTTTTTCCTTTTTATAAAAGAACATAATACACACAATATCGAATATACGGCGCTTGTTTCTTGTTATTCAGTTTTGTCTTCTATAAGAGAACATAACCTACAAAGTAGTTTGGAAAACTGTGCGTTGTAGTATTGTGTTCAAGAATGAAAAAGTAGGATAATAACATCTTTTTTCATTATTTTACGAATTAATTGTGAAGAGATGTGCGACCTAATTACAAAAATATACCCCATATTTTTGTTGTATCCTATTTTGGAAACTTCCGCCGTCTGTAATGTACCGGACGACATGTAAGAGTAGTTACGTCTAAGTCAAGAACGCTGGTGTTTCGCTCATTGTTTTCTTACTAATACGAGTATATAGATATGTGAAATTATCGATATGTCATAAACATCGATATGTCGATATTTTGCGCTACCACTTTATCTGTTATGACTGAATGAATGTACACAATCTTACTTAATGAGCTGATGCCCTCTGTAAAAATTAGAACGACGTTCATGCGTAATGAAATTTTGTTTCATGGGTTTCATTTGAAAATATTTTTTATATTGAATGTCACAAAAAAATCGTCGGTCTTTTTCCTAATTTTAAATATTATTTGCGCGGTAACTACGTCCATATATTTATAAATTTCTCAAATCTTCAGACTCGAGAATGAATCGTTGACAAATCGATATACAAACAAAAAAGCCAGTAATCCTTGAAGGTTTAGTTTTTATATCTTTTTGTGTAAACAACCCTTAAAACCCAATGACATTAATCTGACTCTTGATCTTGCCTTATACCGAAATCATTTTTCGAACAAATTTATAATTGGACAAGGTCATTATGGACAACGTATTTACGCATAAAAAAACAAACATTTTAGATGGAAAGCTTTGATAAACGAACCTGGCAACCCTGCTGGCCTCCCATCCCTTAAGCAGGAATGATCGGGCACAAAGTCCTTTTAAATGTAAACAAGGGGAACCTTAACCTTACCTCCATTATGCTAAGACACTTATCGCTGTCCCTTTCGAAAGCTATTCGCTTCTCGAATACGAGCAGGACGCCGCACGCACTCCTTTGTTACGCTGGTAAGGCGATACACATCTTTTTCGAAGCTTGAACAGCGGACGAAGTTTCATCGAAATATGTCTTAGCGGCAGGCGAAAATTATCTCAGCGACGTGAGATTGTAAAGCAATAGGTTTTAAATTGGTTTGCAGCCGATTTTTTTTGTTTTGAAGTTATTAACAGGAAGTATTAAGAAAATATTGTCTTTAAATTATGCGATTTTTATACGAACAGGTGTCGAATTTGGTTGCATCTATGATTGTGTACCTCTGACCTATACGTATTCTAAAACATGCCTTGACTACTCAATTTTTTTCTATTTGTCGACCTATCTGTGTCTAAGTGCTTATAATACATCACTCTCCTCTGCTTAGACATAGCCGACTGACTGTCTATATTGACATATCCATCTCTCGATTCTCTCGAACTTATACGGGCTATTAATATTTTACTTTGCATTCTGTCAAATATTTTTGCCCAAAACTATCCGTATTCTCGCTGATTTTCCACATTTTTAGTTCTTGCTCAGTCCTGCTGTCTCATTATCTCTTTTTTTCTTCAATATGCTATTTCTATCGAATATCCTTATTAATTTCATTATCAACTTTTTCAGCAAGGGCTTGGCCTATTTTTCACATGACAGCAAAATTTATTTCCAGTGACCCTGAACAATGAAGAATGTACAAATATTCTTAAGCTTAAAACCTTCTAACGCCAATGCCCTGTCTAGTGAAGTCTCGCTGAAGAAAAAACAAACATAAATTAATAAAGTTGTTTTGAATCAAAGTTTTTAACAAATTATACTCTGAAAATATTATATATTATAATCAAATAAAGTGGAATAATTGATTTCACTAAATGAATTAAGTATCTTATCTGATCCTGGTGTGATACGTCATTCCATTGTTACGTCATATATCGTGTTATTATTGAAAATCTATTTCCGGTGACCTAGAAAATTCATTTTTATAACTTGATGATTCTTTCCTTTTGTTACAATGAAGAATGTACAAATATTCTTAAGCTGAAAACCTTCCAACGTCAATGCCCTGCCTCGTGAAGTATCACTGCAGAAAAAACAAATATAAATTACTAAAGTTGTTTTGAATCAAAGTTTCTACCAAATTATACTCTGAAAATATTATATATTATAATCAAATAAATTGGAATAATTGATTTCCCTAAATGAATTAAGTAATTTATCTGATTCTGGTCCAATTCTGATGCGATACGCCAATCCATCATCACGCCATGTATCGTGTTATTATTGAGTCGTGAAATTTATGCATTTAGTGGTTTAATAATATTTATATATTTATATAAACATTCTTTACTATTACAACAACGACAAAAACCATAAAATTCAAAGAATTATAATCTAGGACACAGATTAATTTAATCTACCCTCTTACATCGAGAGCACTTTAAATTATCTCACACTTATTTCTAGACTTAAATGTCTACGCAGTTATATTCATTATATAGAGCTTCTATTTTTGCTTAAATTTAGTTTTAATTTTGTCTAAATCATTTTAATAATTCGAAATGTCAGACGAATAATTACTATTTAGCTTAGAATTCTAAATGATGATGTGGAAATAAATTATAATTTATTGGTGATTATCTATGTAGGTCGCATGATTAAGCTTGGATTCCTATTAAATTTATAAAAATAATTAAATTTTCAAAAGTAATTATGCATAAATTAATTGATTAAATCAAGTTAAATCAAAATTGTATTTTTGCATAAAAATAAATCGTGATTTGCAATTCGTTCGAGAGATTGAGAGCTTTTAATATCGTAATCTTCTGTATACGTTAATTTCGAAAGCTGTTAAATGTGAAATTCTAATGTGAAATTCTATTTCATGTTTATGGTCTAATCCGATTATTCGATTTCTGACCTAATCCGATCATACACGTTTATGAACTGAGTACAGCGGGTACTTTCTCTTTATAAAATAAGATAATATGAAATTATTATTAAAAATTATACGAAAATTATACGAAACGAAATCTTGAATTTCATTGAGAGAGAAGTGAAGCTAAATGGAGATAGAAATTTGTATAATTTTAAATTGTTAAATTTTCAACACAATATCTCCTCAGTAGCTCCTCTGTACATGGGTAAATACTTTCAAAAGCATTTATCGAGATAATTATACTTTGATTGCCCCGGTTCCAATTTACCAACGATTGATGCGTGGCGAATTTGCTAAGTATACGTCTGCTGTAAACGACAGTCGATCAAGTCGTAAAGCTTTCTTGTCTCATAAAGTAATAAAATTTGTATATAAATTAAATAGATCTTTACATTGTTTTTCTGTTAACCAACTTACAGTGTGAACTGGTGGACAAATACATAAACTTATGTAAATAGTATTACGAAGCACAAAGCATTATAGTCAACAATCAATAATTATTTAATTAATGCAAACGATCATGAACCACACGATCGCTTTCCTAGGATTATCAATAGAATAGAAAAAAATACTGAAATTCAGCACAGTACTAGACATCCATTTTTTCAATAAACTGGTACACTGTGCAACTCAACGATTCTGGGTTCTTAATCTGTAATTATCAACCATTTATTCAGCAATTGTTTGAACCTGTTCCTAAAGTATCATCGTGTCAAACAGATTCATGAAAGCAGGGTTTGCCTGGGCTTCTAGTTACATTGATATAGACAAAATTAAAACTATACTTAAGCAAAAATAGAAGCTCTACAAAATGAATATAACTGCGTAGACATTTAAGTCTAGAAATAAGTGTGAGATAATTTAAAGTGCTCTCGGTGTAAGAGGGCAGATAAAATTAATATCCCTGTGTCCTAGATTATAATTCTTTGAATTTTATGGTTTTTGTCTTTATTGTGATAATAAAGTATGTTTATATAAATATTATTAAACCACCAACTTGTGTTTTTTTTCTTTTAGATTAAATCCAAACAACGTTATAAACAGCAATTTGATGATGGAAACCCATAAAATATAAACCAATTATTTATTTTCGAATGGATTAGAATCTGTACCTAATTTATAGCGCTTTTAATATTAAGGGGAGAGGTGGGCAAAAAGAGGAACGTCACTTAAGTCCTACCAAAATATCTTGTATGTGTTTTCAACCTCTTTTTTTCTTCAACGGTACATTGGCACAAAGTGGACTCTGGCCTTCTGTAGCATCTTACGCTATGACTGCCTATTATCATATCTGGACGCACGAAGTGTTAAAATTACTTTTCGGATAATCAACTCATTTCAGTCGGACTCTGCCTTTTGCTGGAGTGACAATTTGTTTGATCATAAACATTTTTTCCAAATTTCTCTACGTTGACTCCTAAAATATGGTTTCCTAAATGCTCTGAATGACTGCGTGTTAGTTTTTTCTCTTCTGTAACTTGCATTTCATCAGATATGTTTCTTGGAGGATATCGTTCAAATATTGCAAGTTCACCTTCACGTTGAAAGTCAATGTTCATTTTCCCGATGGTTGATAAGTCAATAAATAATTTATTCAATAGAAAAATTACCTTTTTATACTATTTAATTTTGTATACTGCTGAAAAATACTCAGTAGAAATTTCTGTCAAGTCAAGAAAATAAACGGAAAATAATGGATCTCTAAAAATTAATTAAATGGATAAAACTCACATCCATGTAAGCAACGAATGTGTGATGGAAATGAGAATTATATTTTTTCAAAATTAAAAGACCAGAAACGAACACTCCATTGACTGATATTTTAGTCGAATCAAAATTGCCCAAACTTATCTCGTATTTCGCCGAATCGATACTGCCTTCACAAGTACCGCATTTTTCCATGCCTACCAAAAATTCGTGGTCGGAATTCTGACCGCATACGCATTCGCCTTTATCAAGCTACATAATTAGCTTCAGCCTCTTGACAACAAAATTCGCGTCCGACCTCTCGCAGCAGCTTTCTTCGAGATGACGTGGGCGCTGTGCCGACGAGTGCATGCCCGGTGATAAACTACATTTTATAAATAATTAAAAAGACGCGACGTAAGTTCCGTCAAAAGTCGCCGACGCGAGATGGGGGCGCAGATGGTGCACACGATGCAAGGAGAACAACGACCGGTTAGGGCTGGTATGAACTCGCCGTGATCGAGAGATAAGAAAGAGTACCATGTACAAGTACAGAGTTTTAATGAGTTTGTTTAAAATAGTTCTGTAATAAACTTATTCCATATTTAAAATAGGCAAATATGTAATAGGAATAAATTTACATTAGATGGAAAGGACAAACTTTTTGATAACTTTGATTGTACATAAAATTAGATAAGTAGCATTGATATGGATTTAATCAGATTTTTGGAGCTTTAGAAATCTGTAAGGATCTTAAACTTAGAAGTTAAACTTCTTCAAAAGTGGTAAACGAAAGAAAGTGAACCGTAGTAATATGCGTCAAAGCGTTAGTGCCCGTTCAATGAAGTTAAGCAGCGTGAAGCGCAGATATTACCTTATTTAGTGGATATTTGCATGTAAACATTACCTGACATCATCGTGTCTATAACTTAATTTTATGAACTTCCTTATTCCCCAAGCAAAATGCAATAGATTATTCCCCAAGCAAAATGCAATAGTTTATTCCCCAACCAAAATGCAATAGTTTATTCCCCAAGCAAAATGCAATAGTTTATTCCCCAAGCAAAATGCAATAGTTTATTCCCCAAGCAAAATGCAGTAGTTTATTTCTCAAGCAAAATGCAATAGTTTCCATTGTTACTTCAAAATTTTAAGTAACTGCCCGCCCTAGACCCAATATTTTCGACTTGTAATTTGACACGTGATATATAATATGAATTCTAATGGACTATAAGCAAATAAAGTTATTCCTGCTACAAATGTTGGCGGAATTACCAAAATTTGTACTCTTTAAGTTTCGATTTGCCCCACAAATTTAAATCTTTATTTTTAGTATTTCTATCATTTTTGTTAATAAATATACTTTTTGAAATCGTAATATGTTTTATAAATACATATTTTTTACTTATTTTAAATTATTAAAATGAACTGCGAAACTAGTCATGAGAGAAAATTCCATTCCGAAACCATGAGTAATTCTAAGTAATCATTGGTTTCGAACGTCAATTCAGACAAAACGAAATATAAGGATACAGTGTTTGGCGAATACGCCCATATATTTTCTATGCCATATATATTATTATTACGTTACGATATCTGTGATAGTTCTATCATTGTGGGTCGTATTAATACGCAAATCCCTCATAATACATGAATAAAGCAACGCATAAAATTAGAAATGTGCCTTAAGCTACACTTCTAATAAATTTTCGCTTCAGAATTATTAAAAAACTATACCTTTGCCATTACCAAAACCTATTTCTAAAGCGTATCCAGACGTAAAGAAATATTGTGTTATAAAAAATTTAATTTAATTATAGTTTTCTGAATTTCCATAAAGAGATAAATACTTTGACCAAAATATCAAAGCAATGATAAGATTCATAGACATAGGGTCGAATCGAAAATTACGTAGATAAGTACGTATTTCACCTATCAGAACATTTGATATAATCCTACCCAATGTATGATTATATCAAATTTCATGATTAATGAAATTACAAAAAATCCATATAACAAGAAAAAAATATAAACACATAAAAAATTATCCCCAAACATAAATGCACTGCGATCTTAATAAGGAAATAGAGAAATAAATGTTTTAACCTGCTTTTTTACTTCAAAAAAACCTTAAAAAAATTATATAAGTTATAACAAATTAATAGTTTAAAAAAGTAAAAATAAACAAGTTTTTAAAAATACTGCACTAAAAAGCAAAAAAATAATTATCGAACCTGTTTTCTCTGTCTACTTAGTAAGGACTTTAGTGTAAACCATGTTCGTTATTGAATATCATATTTGAGTGTATATTTTTGTTTCAAAATTAATTTTCTCTTATTTTATGAAATTATTATATTGTCATGGGTAATCTAAATGTGGCAAACTTAAGGTGTGCAAAATTTAAAAAAATTCAGACGTCTGGAAGAGGGTGAAAATTGAACTAAAAAATCCATTGTTTTTCATTTAGTCTTCTTTCTTTTAAGGAAAATTTTACATTTTTTTGAGATTATTGTATTGTCATTGGCTTTTGATACGTGTGCAAAATATTTAATAACATCTAGAAATGGGTGAAAATTTAATTGAACAATATTGTCTTTTTTTAAATAATTTTTGTTAATTTTATGAAATTATTGTATTAGCATCAGGAATACACACGACTGCCAAGTTTCATGACGATACAATAATTAGTAGTGCATGCAATTTAGTTTCGCAGATACCATGGCACAGTTAAAGGTCGACCTAAAACCATGTTGAAAAAAGTCATCCTTACTGATAAAATACTGGCCTTCCTAATAAAGTTTTAAATGTAAACCTATGAATATTGAAGTATTCAATTGGAAACATAAATATCAAATACATTTTAAATAATCTATTACCGGAAAATATAAAAATTAATTGAAGGAAATTAATATGTACTTAATTTTTTTTTTATTATAGACTAAAATATATCTTTAATACTTTTTAAACGGGACCGAACTCGCATGTGTTACACAGATGCTTTAAATATATTACGGTTACTGCTTTAACAGCTAGCTACATCTGGCATAATAAAACTTTGAGCCTGCGAATTTTGTTGCTACCTACGTATTCATACTCGAAGTTTACTACTTCAATGTTCACAATGCGTTTGGCAGCTTTGGGTTCGAGGAGTTTACATCGTGTTGGATGAATTACCTTGTGTATTGTTATAGTATCCATTTGTATACATTTAATTTTAAAATGACGGATTTGAGTTTGGTAATTGGTTGTGATAATAGGAACAGTTTCCTGCATAGAGATATATTAGAATAAGCAATCTTCATATCTGTGACAACCCTACAGGTAAGTACACTTTGGGAAGGTTGTGTATCGCTTTCCCCTCATCTCTCGTCAAACGCAACGGTAATGAAAGCCTGAATACTTATTAGCATGGCGGTTTTGACTACTCTATACTGTGATGTACTTCTACTGAATTTGTGTAAATTGCACTGGCTTGAGAAGGGGTAGTTTTTTGCAACAATTTTATTGATTTACACCGACGACTGAATAATTAGTAATGTTAATAGAGTCATCTTACAAAACTAGAGTCTTTTAATAACTAACTCTTTATGAATTTATCAATCGTTATCTTTAATTAACTAATAATAAAAGCATATGCTTTGTTAATTTTCCCTGCCAGTTGTTAATAAATAATTTCCTACTGCGTTTCAAAGTTCTCTCTGTGTTTAATTCCACCAATAGCTTCTATATGAAATATTTTCTAATCACCGTAGCCCAGTGATGAAAGCATTTAACCCAATACCAAGACGAACTGAAATTCCGTTTAGAACCGTAAAAACATTTTCCAATAAAAGTTCGGTGGAGATGTTGTTAGTTGAAGATGTTGGGTTTTGAGTACTTTCTCATCACGGCCTTTAACTTACGGATTAACCAATAATTCATCTCCGGGCTATTTCAATTTCACATTATTAACAGTATATTTAAGAAAAAATATCCACGATATTTCATATAAAACTTTGATTATATTTTTGACACTGGCGCTTAATATTACTTTTCAGTTTTATAATAGAAATAATTTCGAACTTAATTAGAAAGGTTTTTCCCCACATAAAATAAATTTTATCATGCTTTAAATATTAAGTATATCGTATTGTGTAAATTTTTTTTCACCTTTTTCAACATAGTCATTTTAAGATAACTACTTAAAAAATTGATAAGTTTGAGCTTATTAATAAATATGGATTACTTACGTACCTATATACTTTAAACATATATACAACGATAATGTATCGTAACATGGAGTGTATTTCCACACTGCTTACATTTTTAATTAGTAAGAAACCCAAAAAAACTACTAACGATAAACAATTGACGGCTTAAAGTATGCAACGTCAAAAAAATTCTAAATGTTATCCGGATTATCCATAAGGTTTAACCTTAATGTTTAACATTTATATTCTTTAAAGTGAAAATAATTCTTAATATTATCCGACTTATCCAAAAGGTTTAACCTTAATGTTTAACATTTATATTCTTTGAAGTGAAAATAATTCTTAATATTATCCGGTTTATCCATAAGGTTTAAACTTAATGTTTAACATTTATATTCTTTAAAGTGAAAACAATTCTTAATATTATCCGGATTATCCATAAGGTTTAACCATAATTTAAATAACGTAATGTTTAACATTTATTTTCTTTAAAGCGGTCTTAACGTCAATATTTTATTTCCAATGCCTGTTTCGACGTCAAAATATGCTCATTTATTTAAAATAATGTATGGAAATAATTTCTTATAATTTTTAGTCATACTCGCATCCCCTGAAAATATACAAAAGATAATTTTTCATAATTTTAGGTATTTTATCTTCAAAGACTAAGAAATGTCTGGAAGAAAGTATGTTCCCCCCTTATTATTTCTGAAACTACTCAAACTAATGTTTAACATTTATTTTCTTTAAAGCGGTCTTAACGTCAATATTTTATTTCCACTGCCTGTTTGGACGTCAAAATATGCTCATTTATTTAAAATAATGTATGGAAATAATTTCTTACAATTTTTAGTCATACTCACATCCCCTGAAAATATACAAAAGATAATTTTTCATAATTTTAGGTATTGTATCGTCAAAGACTGAGAAATGTCTGGAAGAAAATATGTCCCCCCTTATTATTTCTGAAACTACTCAACCTAAAATTATGAAAAAAATATGGGTCTCTAGAAGCCCACGTTAAGGTTGTAGGAAAACTATAGCAATGATCCTAGATAACATAATTTTTTAAATATTCCCCATGTTTTACGCCTACGAAAGAAAAGCTTATTTTCAGGGTCGATTTTGACAGAAACCATGCGAAGTAGAAACCTGAAGTTTGACATAGTAATGCATCTTATTAATCTACATATTTTACACTACCAACTTTTCCAAAATATTCGTATAGCAATTAAAAATCTTATCATTTGATAAGATTTTTTACGAACAAGTAAAAATATCTTTTCACCATTTTAAATTGTATATTTAAAAATACATTCTAAAAATAAGCAAATATAAAATTCCACCCCCTTATTTCTGAAGTTAATGAACAAGAAATTATTAAAAAACAGGTTTGGTAAAGTCTGACTGAAAGATTACAGAGAAATTATAGCGATATCATAGATCTTATAATTTTTTTAATGTGCTTTTACGCCTAAAAGTTGATACGTTGCGATTAATAAGTATGATACGTTGCAATATATTCACGTTTTGTTAATATTTGTAAATATTTTAAATAAGTATGATACGTTGCAATATATTCACGTTTTGTTAATATTTGTAAATATTTTAAATAAGTATGATACGTTGCAATATATTCACGTTTTGTTAATATTTGTAAATATTTTAAATAAGTATGATACGTTGCAATATATTCACGTTTTGTTAATATTTGTAAATATTTTAAATAAGTATGATACGTTGCAATATATTCACGTTTTGTTAATATTTGTAAATATTTTAAATAAGTATGATACGTTGCAATATATTCACGTTTTGTTAATATTTGTAAATATTTTAAATAAGTATGATACGTTACAATATATTCACGTTTTGTTAATATTTGTAAATATTTTAAATAAGTATGATACGTTGCAATATATTCACGTTTTGTTAATATTTGTAAATATTTTAAATAAGTATGATACGTTGCAATTTATTCACGTTTTGTTAATATTTGTAAATATTTTAAATAAGTATGATACGTTGCAATATATTCACGTTTTGTTAATATCTGTAAATATTTTAAATAGAAATACTACATGCACTTAAATGATTGTAAGTGCCGAAATGTGTACTACACTCTCGTAGTGCGAGTCTTAGTTGTGCCTGACAGGTCTTTTGTCTGTCTGTGTTTGCATTAGCCAATATCAGAAACGGTTAAACCTACACAAATGATACCTGTAAAATATATATTATTGAATCCATGAACGGTCACACTATTTAATTACATCTCGATTTTTGTAAGGGTTCCTGAAAAATCCCGTGAAAACTTTCCCATGCACTCCTGGCTACCTGATGAAAGTAATCTTTACATCGCGTGGAAGCAAAGTTTCCATTGGTCTCTTCATTATTGTTAAAAATGTATAATGCGCTATGTAAGTTTCAGGAATAATTTCATGTTATTGAACAAATATTCACCGGTCAGACGAAACAAAAGCTATCTATCAGCTTTTTTTCTCAAAAAAGAAATAGTCCTAGTCATGCTACGATTCGATTCTGATTACACGTTGAGCAGTATAATTTCCAGGGCAACTGAAAAGTTACAGTATAATTTCTTTCTCGATTACATTGTAATAAAACGTTTACATTGTTAACGCCAGGACTTTTATTTGATACGAAGAATTAGTCTTTTCAATAACACAGGACATGAAGTTCAGTCATTTAACAATGAAAATTTAAATTTCTCTATATATAATTCTTAACAGAGATTATAAATTTGTCAATCGATACTTTGTTTTCACATGTTATTGATTGCTGTGACCTTCGACAACGTTTTTTGTTAAATCTTTCGAATCTTGATGATCCAATGTAAGGATTTATCGAATCATCGAGAAAACATATTATTTAATGAAAAATAATAACATAGAAATGTCACCTGACATGAATATTTAATTAGTTTCTGACCACAATCCATCGAAATAACTCATTTGTTCTCTTAAAACGTCGATTGCACCTGACGCCACACATAATCTATCCTTCGGCCAAAATTGCCGTATCGGAATGCATCGCGTGTACTACCGATGAGAGCGGCGCCCAACACTTGCACAACTCCGGTGCAGTTATGCAGCTCTCGCGCTTAGCGCCTGTGAGTCGCGACGTTCGCCGGTCGCCGTCTGCATCGGCTGTCGGAGGTAATTTAGATCGATTACTTATTCAAATTACCGTTCACATAATTGCGTAAACGGCGTCAATGGTAGAGTGTGGCTGCGCGTGGTGGCAGGTTGCGGCATTTGACCGACGCGTTCTCGTAACCTTTGGCAATTTTATGAAGAATTTCAAAAATTGCCAAAGTTAAAGAGAACTGGAAATAAAAGAAATGAATAGAAAAGAAAGAGGTCAATATTTGATTACTCTTATGTATCGATATCACATAAGTCTCAGGATTAGGTCCTGTCGTTATGAAAATAGGCCTTATGTCCTCACATAAAACTAGTATACCTGTAACGTTCACTCAAAACACAGACTTCATCGACTTACAACTTAAAGAAGAAAAGACATTATTAGTAGTTTGACGATTAATTAAATCGTCGCTAGGAACCTGAACAATAACTTCTACCGTTAACTGAAACACAGACTTCATCAACTTACAGCTTAAAGAAGAAAAGACATTATTAGTAGCTTGACTATTAATTAAATCGTCGCTAGGAACCTGAACAATAACTTCTACCGTTAACTGAAACACAGACTTCATCAACTTATAGCTTAAAGAAGAAAAGACATTATTAGTACTTTGACGATTAATTAATTCGTCGCTAGGAACCTGAACTATAACTTTTGTTGGACCTTAATAATAGATTTGTAGGAAAATATTTTGCTTTTTATTGCCATTAAAACAAATTAATTCCTTGAACAACCGGGCGCTCACAGTACAAAGAGAAATCTTTAAAGCCAGACAATATTTAAACGTACAATAGTGGCTGAGATAATATAAATTATCATATAGTAAAGGCTTTTAAAAACCAACGCCGAGTGCTAAAGCTTATTTGAGACCACGAAAAGAGCGTTGGTATAAATGAGGCTAATTTAAAATGTACTAAGAACTACTATGATTTCTTGTACTGAATATTAAGGTAATGCGGATTATCTCCTTTGTTATCGGAAAAGAGAGTAGTTAAATCAGGAAAGTAATTAAAATTGAAGAATTAAAGCTAGTAATTAAATGTTGTAGTCCTTATATAGAGAATTACTTTTGCAACAACAGCCATGAATGAGATTCAAAATGTTCTTTTGTAACCGAATTGGCTCTCAGCATTGGCTCTTATTTCCTACCTATTGTGATATCATTGAAAAATATATATCCTGCTTGGTGATTCTGTTTATTAAATCTGCATATCTTAATTCTGTCTTACGACAATTTTTATCGCACTTTTTTTAATACAGTCGACATATTTGTTAACAATAGCCAAACTTTATGAAACCTACATATTTCCAGCCGTTTTATCGCCACTATTGATTAAAGACCTGTTTATAAAACTCGTTAGATTGTTCTAAAACTCTTTAGACGATCTTCTCAATCCAGCCAGTTCCGGCGGTGTAGTTGAAATAGACAGCGCCAACCACTTTATACATGTCATTTCCCGGTTCGACGTCTCCGCTCGAGGACTTTCTGGCTCTAGCGGATGTATGGTCTGTTGCTGATATGAGACCGCCATTGACGCGTTGACTTCCTGATCTTTTAAGCCATCTCAATACTGGGCTTATAGATATTCTAATTTTTAAATGACTGCTTCAGAGTACTCCGGTAATTAATTTTTTTTCTCTTATTTTCTATAAATCCATCAAGTAGAATTTTTATATAAGCAATTTATTTGTTCGATTCTTATTAACTACTTACTACTACTTAGAATATTCACAATAAAATAAAGATGCTCATATAAGCTTGTTGCTTACAATGTTTTCTGCAATTTTTTCTTCTGCAAAAGTTTCACCAATTATTTTATTTCAAATATTGTAAAGTTAAAAAAAGTCATGTACAGTATTTAATTTGGAAGATAATGACTTATCTATGAGTATCAACTTATTATGTGCCACATAAGCAGAATTAACAACGGTAATTAAACACATTAGTAATCTATATTGCTTTCTTGTACTTGGAAATCCAAACGTACTCGCATTGTTGTTTCTACAATTCCTTAATCGCATCTATTCGTGTCTTCTTTCATTTGGTTCTTTCATTAGAAACCTTTTTTTAGCCTGTATCCACTGTTTCGAATGGTGTTGATTTTATAAAGATATGCGACCAATTTCGACTTTCTCAGTATTATTTGACATTTAGATGTAGAACTTTTAACCTTTAATAGTTAAACTTTACTTTCAGTTCAAGCTGTCCAAATGTTATCCGGGATGTAAAACTTTTAACCTTCAATAGTTAAATTTTGTTTTAAGTTCGATCTGTCCAGATGTTATCCGGATCTACCTTTCCTTTTACGATGCTTTCTTATTAAGCCTTTAGTATTCATTGATTTTACCCATTACACCTACATTTAAATACTACTGGTAACTCCCTGGGGATTTCCTCACATCTGGTAAAATATAGTTATTTTAATTTTTTTAATCAGAGTAGGTGTCCGCGTTGATTTGTAATTTTTAAATAAGTTCATCGTGAGGTCAAAACAAAGCCGAAAAAAATTATAACTTTAATGCCAACTGCGAGACCCAATCAAATATAATGCCGAGCCGTGCCTTATTTTCAATTTAACCGGATTAAACACCAGAGGATGGCTCTCTTAATCGAAATCGGAACGGACGCGATTAGCATTTTTATTGGCTTTTTCAATTACGCTTATCATTTGTTTATGTCCCCGAGCTGAGGATTAGGCCCAATATTGGGCGGGCGGGCTCCGGCAGGGCGCGATCCGAAAAAACGTTTTAATATTTATAAATCGCATAATTGCTTTGTTTGCGTATTGCTTTGTCGTATCGGGCACGCGCGGCAATGGTGTTTGTTTAATTGTGTCAGGTGTCTGGTGATATTTCAAGTATTATATCCACGTTTCGTATCTCTATCTGCCCTTTTTGTTACGTGAAAGAGAGTCGTAACGATCAATTCTTATGTTAAGGGATGATTTTTTTATTTACTCTCTTGTGTGCTTCCTGATATTTTGTAAGTACATTTAATATTATATACGCCCTAGATATTCCACCCACTTGTTGCGTTGTAATTTAGAAAACGTAAACCTTGCCGGATCTAGGCGGTGTCGATTTTACAATATTGTGCTATGTTTAAACCGAAAATATATAGAAATATTTACGATTTAAAAGTAAATAATTTTAAAAAAAAATCAGTATAAATAAGAAACAATATATAAAAAAAATGAATAAAAGCGGTGTGTTAAAAAAACCAACACATATCGATTGAAAGTTAATAACTTAAAAATGTCAATACATATTCACTATTTTATTTACCATTTTGAAATTATATCATCTTTAATTGAAAATATTGCAACAGAAATTTCGGTTTGTACATCTGTAGGCTCCTCAGGCTGTAATTCTGTCATGAAACTGCTTCTGGCGAAAAAGACAGGCCCAGATTAAGAAGAGGGGAGAGGTTTCGTAGATACTGTCATCACAGTAGTATGCTAAAAATTGGGACTGGTCAAAGAGACTCCGAAAGAAGGTCCAGGTCTACAAAAGGCTGTCATGCTATTAGATGACAATGATGATAATGTGGGCCTCTCCTGAGTCTGATAGATCCAAAAGTTGCCTATTCTCTCAAATAAAAGAAACGCATTCCAGGGCTGTTACTGATTTTATGGAGTAATTAAGGTCAAACCAGTGAAGCCTTCACAGTGACAGTGAGAGACCAGAACGTGATGATCACGATCTTAGTTAGAAGTGGTATAAATAAACTATTGATATCGTATCTTCGAAGATACGGTATCTATAGTCTACTTATACCACTTACAATATATTATTATATCTTAGTACATTTATCTGTTCACATAAAAAAATCCTATTCACATAAAAAGTTCCGCCGCTTGCGGAGATATTTTCGGATATGAAATACAATTTTTTACATAAATCATTAATAAAAGTCTGATTGTGAGCGCAACGGATGCGATAGTTGATCGGAAGCCGCGTCTACTTTCACTGTTGAGGTATTCTTCGTAATTGGTACAATAAATGATAAAAGTTATTGCTTGATTGGCATATCGCCTTCGTTCGAACCGATTGGAATGAAAGTTATTTTTCTTTATATGGACCAGAAGTTATTAAAATCATGTCAGCTTCCATTCTCGTCCGCAGCTTTACTAGACTTTTGTTTTGTTTGTTAATGTTTATGTAATGATTACTTTTTAAAAATCAGAGTAAAGATGAGGATATAACCTTTAGTTAATAAAAGATGACAGAAACTAGATTTCTTAGTATTCATACGAGTGATATCGCGGGTAACGCCTACGTGATGCTCTTTCACACAAACTATATGCACGCCGAATTTGGTAAAAAGTTGTTTGCTATAGTTATTAAGTCGTTGATAAAATAAAAGTGAACACACGGCTTTTATTTCTTTTATTGTTATTTAAATTTTTATTCATTTTGATTTATATAAATAATGCAATAATTTTAGATTAGTTAATTGTAAATGTAAACAATTGCGCTATTAGTTATTACCTGAAAAAAAGCTTAAAACTAGGTAAATGAAGGTACAAAATTTAAAAACAGCAGAAATTAGAAGGAAGAGTCAGGAAGACCCGCACAAAACGAAGGCCGACAACAGCGCGGAACAAGAAAAAGTTTTTCTAAAAAATTGTTAATAAAAATGAAACTATTTAACAAGTCATTGTGAAAATGACTTGTTGAATAGATTATTATATTATCAGAATAGAATAATCAACTAATCTATAGAAAAAATAGTCCAGAATTGATCAAGAATTGCGACCTGTAGCAGGACCTCTTACCGAAATACGTACAGACCGCTGAACGGAGACATTTGTAATATTTCAAAGGTATTGTATATAATAAATATTTAAACAAATTAAAAATATCATTTTTTAATAGAAGATCTCCTCTTTCAAGTAGCTATTTTAGAAGTGGATTACTTGTAAAAGCCCGAGTTAGAATTACTTCTATCATATGAAGTAAGCATTGTGCAATAACAAAATGACAGACGCAACTCGGAATTTTGAAAATAGTTTTGTTTCGGCTACGTTTGTGTATTAGTAACTAAATTTATTAAACATAATTTCTTTTTTGTATATATTTTAATGATTACATAATTTTGTCGTGTAAATATATTATATGATCAAATCTGCAATGCATACGGTGGTTCCACAGCACGTTATTATTACTGGTTTCGCGCAGTTTTACAATAACAAATGAGTGAATAACTTATATTTATATGGTGAGTAATATACCTCTCAAAGTCTTCGCGTGACGCAATTTGTTGGCAGTTAGATTGTTTATGTTAGCGAAATGTCCGTTTCACAAATTAAGAATATTACGCATACAGTTTGAAGGTCAAAAGGCGTGAAGACTTCCGAGTTGGTTGGCTGTTTTTTTTTATAAATACATGTCGCGAAAGGTCAGTTATGATAGCAAATATTGCGACAACGGAAACTGTTTTACAGTATAAGTAAGGGACCTCCGTGTTTATTACCAAATTCGAGAGCAAGTTTTTCACGTCATCCACCAGCCGTGAGAAGTGAAACTTCTATTTACATTATTATTCTAACGGAGAAAAAGGGACATATGAAGTAGAGTAGAGAATGGTTTAATAAAAATAACAGATAATCTCCTTTCCCTCCATATACTCCCGCCACTTTCCGCCTTCTCCCTCTCTCCCAATAAATCCATTAAAAATTGTGAATAGCCATTGATTTAATTACATACAAAATAATTTTTATTACGTTGAATAAATTTAATGCTTATTTTGTGCAATTAATCCATAAGAGATATGCTAATATATTAGGTCTACCGGCGCCAGACAAAAGAATATCGCTGATACGTGTCGACGTCAAAGTGTCGGTTCCCATCTCCCCCGGTCCCATAGTTCGGACAAATTATGGAGCGCCTGTACTACTGCTACATAGAGCATATTAGTTTTTTTTCTTGCTTTAATAAAACAAACATATTATCTATTCATTAAAAACGTTCAATTACGAGAGGAGCCCTGCGCTGTGACTTAAACGATAAAACCGTCTTCTTAACGTTGTGATTAAATATTGAATATATTTGGCGTTAATTTTGTAGAAATTCATTATTCACAATTAAATGAAACTACGTGATGTAGTATTTATTTCTACTATATTTAATTTCTTTACCACGACCTAGGTTTCGTTGTATTACAACATCTTCAGGTGGGATATTAGCAAGATAGTAGAAATAGTACTACATCACGTAGTTTCATTTAATTGTGTTGTGATTAAAGTTAAAATTCTGCCAATAACCATGACTTACAAATATTTAATTTAGTATTAACCGTTTTTCATCTTCCTTACGATACATTTGTAATACGTATTCTAAAATTGTTTAGTTTTATTACACTATCCAATCGATGGAATATTTTTTTTGGTGAGAGTGTTAACCTCGAAACAAAAATAAGTTTTATTTTTTATTCCGCGAATAATTTAAAGCTGACATAACGTATACTTCAGTAATTCTAAATTTGAAGTTTCTGTTATTCAGCTGTTTAGACTCTAAAACCAAATTGTAATATATCGAAGCAAGGCCGTATGTTTTCTGAAGTAATGTTTATATTTTTCGAGGATTTTTGCTCTTTTCTTGTTACTTATCAATCTAAAGACATATTTATATAACATTTTTTGTCACCACCAAGATCGATGTAATAATTTCCACAATTTCCTATAACTAAATAATTTTAGAAAGCACAAATATGTCTAGTAGATATGTTTGAAGCTGGTACTCATTATTTTGCCTTCAAGATTTTTCAATTATTATCAGTAATTGTCTAATATGATCTATACCTTTGAGTTAATGTTATTTAAGATTTGATACGGTCAGTCATTTTGTAATATTTAAGTAAATATTGTTATAGTGATAAATAAAAATTTAGTGAGAAATGTTAGAAAACATCTTTTCAGCATGCTCGATATAAATCCAGTCATAGTAATTTATCGCTGTCAAAGTTATAGTCGGCGGCGTGAGAAACATATTGCATCACCCACACTATTGGCCGTTTCTGGAAATTGACGTTAAAATCTTATCCATTTCCTTAAAATGACTAATTTTCCCAGACTCCATAACATTTGAACTAGTTCTCTGCCCGTGTATAAGTTATTGCAGTACTTAATCGGCGAGTCGAAGCCTGAGTTCGAGCATCGTGGGTCGTAATTCGAGATCGCCACCTACGGCGTGCTCCTTCGCCGCCCACCGTCGCATCTGCAGCGCTCTTCCCAGAAATAAAGTCGCCGTGCTGGGTGATGTCACTGCTCATCGCCCGCATACGCTTCCTCCCAGTTATTGTGTTTAGCACGTGGCTCACGTATTTCGTTACCTATCTGCTCTATTAGGCGAGGGAGCGGTTTGGCATAGATTGTTCCGTGCCTTTTTTGTTTCGACTTATCGACGTGTTTAAACAGCCGTACAAGCAAGCATGCATTTCAACTAGCAACACTCAGCCATTGAGACAAAGATTTGTTCTGCGCAATGCCTACAAAGCTCTCATCTAAAATAGATCTCGTAGCTTTGCAACTGTTCACATCAATGAAATGAGTCAGAGAATTCACTTGCAGAATTTGATTACCAAAAGAAAATGGGGGAAAAGGGAAAAATTGTCACGTATAACTACTCTTATCCATTGTTTTCAGCTTTTGTAATGAGAATGGTGCCGGATGTAATTCTTTTCAACGCCGACGATAGTTTTTTTTTTAAATTATCGAATCAATACGTTGATAATTTCACGGTCTTGTGTCGTATACTCGTGGCTATTACATCAGAGGACGAAGTCTGTGATGAATATCTTGCAGCATCCAGGTCTATGTTTCGTACTATGTACAGGTCTATGCATTGATCAGCGCAGTATTACGAGATGCACCCATCTAAAAATTGTTTTGTGCTCGCATTGACTATTTCAGAAATATGATTTTGGTAGTTCACTCTTGATCACTAGTTAGGATTGTGTCAATTTAATCACTATGTTTTTTGCCTTCTTCGACTATTGTTTTTATTATCCTTTTATTAAATAATTTGCTTTTAGGATAAATGCACATGTCCAAACTTTGGGGTGAATCTGTAAGTTGAACATGGAGTGTAGAATAATAAATAATGGCGCATCTGGGCAATGAAGTGTGTTGGTCGTGTTTCAAGTAAAATAAAAGTAACTGGAAAATGATGAAAATGGGAGTCTTGAAAATACTGGCATAATGACTCCACATGGCAGAGCAATCACTAGTAAGATTAGACAAGAATGGCTTGAAAATCGGAATTCCAACACTATTACTCACTTAGAATATGTGAAAATTAAAAGAAATAAAAAAAATATATTTTGAACATCAGGATAGACGTGCCGTTAAATTAGCAAATTATTATCTAACGAACGTTAAAAGAGGACAATATAAAAGTCGTAAAAACGTAAAATCAAATACCAAATGAAATGTCCTAGTGAAAGAGACAAAAGGAATTTGTCTGTTTTTTGTTTACTTAATAGCTTCAGCAAGCAACGCGAGAGACACGGTGTCTTTTCTAGCACGCACTATACTAGTGCGATACTTCTCATCTCTAGTAACCCTATTACTATATTAGACTGATATCGATTTTTTTAAAAAATGTTTTAAAACTACAGAGTAGGTTTAGAAAAACCTTATGATGAATAAAATAATGCATACAACAAACAATTAATCGAAACTTCTAAATAGGAAAGTGTAATTGTTTTTGTTCAATAAATTAAAAAAGTTATTATGAATTTAATTTCCACACAAAAAAATGACAAAAATTATAATATGCAATATATAACTTAAACGTAATGTTTAACAAGATACTAAAAATATTTAATTAACTCCCTTATAATGAATGCTAAATAACAGTGACGTCATAGGCCAGTTGGGTTTTGTATGGGGCGTTTTCGTGGGTATAGTAGTTGGTCAGTTTTTAAGTCGTTATAATTTTGTAATGAAACGTCCTAGGTACAATATATTTATTTTAACCGCTTTTAATGTTATTACTTATTGGATTTTAGTAAAAACAATTGTGCGGTCGGGGAACCCCGTCAGGAACGAAGTTCCTTACATCTTTTTTTCAACAAGTATTTTAATGAAATAGGAAGAAACAAGTTTTCATTTAATGTCGCATTGTCTTCGCCCCGCTGTATATGCAATACCTGACAAGATTCAATGTTTCAATTTGCTGTACTTTTTCTTTTTGATTCTGCCGGAATTGTTGTTGACATTGAGCGTTTGTTTTTGGTATTTTTTCGCACTCTGAAGTTGATTTGGATTTTTTTTCTTTCTATACTCTTTTCGACGCTGAGCATATGATTTCACTATTATTTTTCTGTAATCCATGTAAATAGTAAACACTCGACTTGAAACGACCAAAAGTATTGGCTCTTTAATACCTTCAGTCAGGACTATCAGTCAGGACTTCAGGACTACTTAAATCTTCCTTTTTAATGACTCGTAATTCCTAGTAAAAATTTGGACATGTTTCCAGCAAGTAACAGCAAGTAAAGCGACTAAACTATCAAAGAAAACTGTAATATTTGAAATAATCATAATAATATTACATATCTGAAAGTTTATATACTTGTTTGTTTGTTTGGATATTTGACCGTCGATCATGTATGGATTATATAAACTTTCGCATACAGATAGACAATGACCTGGAATAGGGCATGGGCTACTTTAAAAAAAAACAACCCCTGAAATGAAGGATTAAAGTTTATATGGAAGATCATATCCATATTTATGGCACAACTATTCAATCGATTTTCATGAATGTTGGCTTTAAATTACATGTTTCGTGGAGATATACATAAAATAACTTTTATTTTAGGTAATGCTAATTCCACGCGACGGAAATCAGCTAGTATTCCATAAACTATTCACCAAATTACTGGAGTTCTAGAGATGATAATGAATATTAGGAAAACAATTTACTACCATTCTTGCCCGAGAACGATAACAACAAAGCGAGGCGACGTGTTTTCTCCACTGGGTGACGCGTCCTTATGGCATTGACATTTAAAAGAATAAAAATAGTCAACTTTTAATTCGCCTTGAAATTATCCAATTAGACTTTAAAGCAAATTAAGCTGACTATTAGACTACACAGACGACTCGCCTCAAAGAACAAATTTGTTCTGTGACTCCTCTCGTACTAAACTCGGGTACATTGCTCCCGCGTCCACCGTCTCAGGTAAACTGCTTCAATATTCACCAGCCAATCTGGTCGCGCCACTCGCCGAAGGCCGACGGCACAAAAAAGCTCATCTCGCGCTGGCGCGACAAAAAAATAA
This sequence comes from Druceiella hillmani, assembly GCA_039881145.1. NCBI lineage: Eukaryota > Metazoa > Arthropoda > Insecta > Lepidoptera > Hepialidae > Druceiella > Druceiella hillmani. The sequence goes on along the minus strand of JAYKKI010000007.1, from coordinate 45,643,303 downwards.
TTAAAACTCGTTCGACGTTCGTCGGCAAAAAGCGCGTAAATCGTATCACGGTTTATGAATGGGAGACGGTCTCATTCATAAAATATAAGTTCGCTTTAAATGTGGGCAGGCGCTCATTGTTGTGCCGAGTTGCGGTGGGCGAATGCGACGCGGCCTCTAGTGCGATGTGGACCGTCGGCCGCTCGATCGTTTACTTATCTTTGTGTTTGGAGCGTAATGCGAATTCTTTGTGGGGAAGCAGATTTCTATTATAGCTTTTTCGATGCATTTTTTGTATTTCTCTTCTATGCGAGTACGTGAGAGAATCGTTATATTATAATTCTGCCTCACTCACGTAGTATTCAGTGTAAAGATGAAAACTTTATATTTAATATTACAATCGATAGAATATTGAAAAGTTTCAATTCGTAATTTACTTCTTATACTTAAACATAATTGGTTTTACATAAATTGTAAACTTTGATGGTAGATTGTCATAAATTGCAAACTTGATTTCATGGCTTATTAATACGACAATTTCAATTTTAGAAATCTTTTTTCTGTCCATCTTGTCTATTACATGCCTATATATTTTCAATACTTGGCAATGATGATAAATAAAATTTGAGGCGTAAGTCTGAAATTTACGAATTTTATATCCAATTTAAGATCGAAGGAAAATAAAAAAATACCCAATTGTGGATGTAAAGCAGATTCAAAATTATGTATACTCTAAGTATCTAAAAAAATATTACTAATGCATTTCTATGATACCGTTTTAGAAATTTAAAAAAAACTTCTTGTATTTGGATGACAATCTTCTACCGTCTATCTATGTGGTTTAAAGTGTTATGTGAGAAAATTGGATGAGTATAAAATATCGAGTTTTTTACTCTAAATCGAAATAAGTTAATACTGGTATAGTTAAGTCACCAACAACTGAATACTTATAAGAAACCAAGTACAGAAGTAACGATTCTTCTATTATTACGATTACGTACTTTTTTTACGATTAGATACTCTAAGTAATCATATAAATACGAGAAGGAATCACCTAGATTACAGAACGGTTGTAACATAAGGACAATATTAAACTTTAATTCAATTAACACTCGAGTAACATCAATTTAACTTTATAATAACATTAGGACCTATTTAGAAATTGTACAGTAGAATCATGTCCTTATTAATTTGAGACATTTATCACCACTTACTGATGTAAAATAGGACATCCCGATATCAACAAATTTTCCTCTACTCTGTGGATGTATACTTAATAATTTCCCTAAATTTCTAAGCGTCAAATTTAATTTAAATAAAAATGTTAACAAATGATATCCGTACCGAGTTTTTTAGTCGATATGTAACATCTATAATTCATATCTGCTTACAGCAGTCTATCTGTGGACCTATTAGGTCCGTGAGTTCATTCGGACATTGATATATACGTATGAATATTTTAACTGTAATATTTTATACGCAAATCATATTTATTTTGTTTACCTACGGAGTGTTCGGTTTTACCGAAGTTCAAAATTTGTAAAATGAAATTAGGTATTATAGACTTTTACATAAAAAGGAATGTGATAAAACTCTAAACTGCATGTCTGCGCTTTGAAAATATTTGCAAAAAAAAATTGAGGGATGAACGATAAGTGATAGAATTGATTAAGGTAATTCTTGGAACTTTATCTGTTTGTTCGTGTACGCATCATATAAAAACTACTGACTCAGCTTGAATGGATTTGTTTGTTAGAAAAACGTAGGAATCAAGTCCATGTAACATTTAGTTGTTATTTAATAGTTATGTGTATAATGTGCCGATGTACATCAATAGATGACGCTGCGTGTATTTAAATCGCGCAGTGAAGTTTTCAATTCAGACATACATTGATGAAAAGGGCGTGGCCAAAGGTGAAGTATGGAAGTCTACGCGTAAGAAGTCGCAGGCACAGATATTTGGAAATTAATTTGCCCGCATTTAAGGACTAATAAATTATAGAACGACAGAATTACAAAAAATTTTAGACACTTTTTGTATAAAAATATTGCCTCTTATTTTTCTACTCGTTTTTGGTAGTTTGTTACTACACTTGAAGTGTTCGTTTCTGTGACCATTTTTTTATATTTTCAACTGGAGTTTTAATAATAAAAAAGACGAAACTAGAAAAAGGTATAGTTTAGAATTGAAAACCTGCCCCAAGTAAATATACAGACGTATTTATTAATAACGTTGTTGGCGTACAGTTAAATTGCGTTAATCAGATTGGTAAAATCGTGGGCAGATATTGGTATAGAAATAATTTATATCTTGATAATGATTTAACAACCTAACTAGTAACTTTGATCTTATCGGTTTTATATTCAATGTAATTTCGTACTTATGTACATCATTATAATATGAAGAAATCGCTACTCGAACATAATCTGCTAAATGTCAAACGCATTGCTTTGTCAAATAAAGTGATATTGAAACTTTAATACAGACGGAGGTTATATACTAATATTCTAGCAGTGGGATGAACAAAAACATTTATGAAGCAACATATTGACGCATTTGCCGTTGATATATTGGCGACTTAGCTTGACGTATACCTCTTTTAACGTGTGACAGTGTAAGAAATAAATGTAATCCTCATTCGTCATTTAATGATTCTCTCTCGCTAATCAACTGATATCCTGTCTCGTTCTTTACAAACAGCATCGCATTGTAACCTTAGCTCCGCGAAGATAAAGTATGCCGCGATGTCACCGTGAACATCTCGTCTAACCGGGTTTTCGAGTTCTTCGTCGTAGTGGATCTTGCAAGTTTTGCCCGTACATTGTCAGTAAACCGTAGTTCGCCCGCTCTCCGCTTGAAGCGAGAGGGGACAGATGACAATTTTTTATCAAGTAGTATGGTATGTTGTAATTAGTATATAACACGCTACAATGCGCTCGCCTGCTTGTCGGCAATATACCCATATTATGTACCTTACATAATACGGATATATTTATCGACAGCTTGCAATGATTGATATTACACTGTTAACCTAGCTTGCTGGTTATATTCGAATTAATGTTATATTGGCATTAATTAACTTTAATTACCGCCACGCTCAGACGAGTGAGGAGTAAGTAAGCTATTAAACGCTTTATTAATAAGTAATAAAGCGTTTAAAGTTGGACTCTCCCCTGGCTGTTAATGAAGTTAATTGAAATTTATTTTGCAGTTTTGAAAGCAAAACCTCCACACAGCTTAAGAAGCAGGAAAATCCTGTTAACGGTTAATGGTTAATGGTTATTCGGTTAATGGTACAAAACGTAATTGTAGGAAGTGTGTCAAAAAAAACTTCAGACATTGACAGTACGCCTGCCGCCTAGATTTTTTACGAGAGATGAAGTGTAAGGAGGGGATTGTTACGACGACAATACGACGTAAGGATTGGATTATATTCGTATTGTATTGTTGTTCTCCGTATTGAAAGTTGGGAGTGATTTTAGTAATTTCCTATTATGTTTAATTTCAAATGCATTTGACATTGCTGAGATTAATAAGTGTGGGAAAATTATGAAAATAAATCAAAAAGGAAGAGAAATCTATAAAATAAATATATATCAAAATATGAAAAAACAGTATATATATATATATACATATATATATATATATACATATATATATATATATATATATATGAAAATGTTATTTTTCAATTATTACTTAGCATAAAATAATTATGTGTGTAAAAACATATATTTTGAAATTTTTAGCCTTTTGAAAAAATGCCCTTAATACTGGCTATACATACAAAAAAACATGGTTGTAATTAAAAGTCTGAATGTTACTCTGACTAATAAAAATCTATGGAAAAGGCCACAATCTCCTGTTCAACTACGTGAAGAGGGTAGGGAATTTAGCAACAAATAACAATTCTCGAATGTTTGAGAATTTTGTTGAAATTTCCATCCGCTTACAATTGCGTCAAATGTGTTAGAAAGTACTAGCAGTTTCAGTGCTAAAATCGTAAATGTGCCGCGCGCGAGCAGTAGAAACGTGGTTATGGTGGCATTGTTGTCGTTGCTATGTATGTACATATTGTTAACGGTTGGATATTCGCGCATTATCTTTGTATTATGTGGTTTCTTTTCAGATATTGTTTTTTTATATCAGGTTCTTGCCCACTGTTTCATAAGTTTAATAAATTAATTGTAGTTATAATAAGTGTAGTCCTTATTGTAAAGAACCCAAACCGGTGAGAAATATGTGACGAAATTATACAAATAAGTCTGTTGGACGCAACCGGTACACAAGTGTAGCCGCAGCGTGATCTCTTGTTTAAATTATAATTTTGACCCACCTGTAAGTTTTGTTCGATAAATTGGTGTAACTTTTAACTCGGCATTAAACACGTCGTGCGTTCACACTCATTCTGTATAATAAAACAATATAATAACCATTTTATTCAAATTAAATGGTTGATCCCTTCGTTGAAAAAAGAGCTAACATATATATTCAAATGATATGAAGTCTGGCGCATCTTAATTTTTACGTATATTCTACAATCGTGACACGCCGACTTGTGGACGTGGTTATTAATGCGTAAGGCAGCGTGCACATTGACAGGAATTAAATTGTGCAAAATCTAAAATCGCCAAGCACGTTTCGAAAACCCCTGACTATGGCATAATAAAATATGATTAAAGAATAATAAGCAGGTTAAAAAGTGAAAAGTGTAACTTTTCAATTGGTAGTACCGAACGATTACCGACAGCGTCCGGGAATAAGTGTTGGGCAAAGAAAGACGTTATTCGTTGACTGAAAAGTAGATGTTAAAATAAAATTTAAAAGATGACTTTTTTCAGAAAATTTAAAGTAATTTTCATAATTATTTGTCATCTTTTTCGTACTTGAGCACATTATTCAGCGCCGCTTTGGGGAATAACCAGCGAACAGCTGTGAAGACATATAGTGACCCGGCTAAGCACCGCGCTTCAGCGTATTGGGTGTGTTAAAAAGAGTTATGTGTAATATTTTTTTACACTCAATTAGAAAAAGGACGTGTTTTACGTTTTATTTCAACGACAATGTATTCCTTTATAGCCAAGTAGTCTTTCTTTGTCCGACACTTATTCCCGGACAGCGTGTATAGGTGTATATCTATCTTGTTCAATTCTTATAAGTTTGTATTTATATACTCAGCAATTCAGAATATATTCGGTGTTATTCGTTATACGCTCAGCATTATGTATTATCAACCGTACGTGACAACTTAACATGATACTAGTGCATAATTTTTAGGGTTTCGTACCTAAAAAGGAAAACGGGACACTCATAAAATAATTTACACGTTGTTTGTCCGTCTATCACAGCTGTCTTTCTGAGAAACAGCGTGACATAGAAACTTGAAAGGCATAGCAATAAAGCATGTTAAACCACACATATATCCATACCGTATATATATATATATATATATATATATATATATACATATATAACTTGAAAAGACACCTACAGATATTCTCGTATCTTATTAACTGTCACGTTTTATTGATGAACTCTGAATGAATAATCGTCACGGTCATTATTAAGGCGTGATATTTAATCTAGGAATTATCAAGGTGCCTACTCTTTCAGGTCATCTCCCACATACGAAGTAATGGCAGCAAAAACAGAACCACATCTCCCACTTCATACCAAGAAGCATATGCTTAATCTATCGTAGGATTTAATCTATCGTACATTGATCGAACATATCGCTAATACGTAGTTATAAAGAGATAAATATTGGTCGAACAAAGAAACAAACTACTACATAGAAAACAAACAGAAATAAAAAGATCAAATACAATAATACGGAATCAGTGTGGTGAAGACGTGCAGATTTTTTTGCAACCAATATATGCGTAGAAACTGTTAGCCAAGTATGCGAAGAAGCTGTGTAAGAGACAAATAATGGTCGAACAAAAAACATGCAACTACATAGTAAAACAAAAAGGAAAATGCAAGTCAAATGGAAAAATACGGGAACAATGGGGTGAACCCGTACAGATTTGTTTCAATCACGATATGCGAAGAAACTGTGTAAGAGATAAATAACGGTCGAGCAAAGACACAGACTATAATAGAGTTAAAATACAGAACAATAAAAATAAAATGCAACAAGACGAGAAAGAAAGGTGAAACCCATCAATATTTGTTTGCAGCCAAGACATGCGTAAACGTTTTATTAGCAACCAAGATATGGGAAGAAGCTCTGTAAGATTTAAATAATAGTTGAGCAAAGAAACAGACTACTATAGAGTTAAAATACAGAACAATAAAAATCAAATGCAATAAGACAAGAACAGAGAGGTGAAACCCATACACATTTGTTTGCAGCCAAGATATGCGTAGACGCTTTATTAGCAACCAAGATATGGGAAGAAGCTCTGTAAGATATAAATAATGGTTGAGCAAAGAAACAGACCACTATAGAATTAAAATACAGAAAAATAAAAATTAAATGCTTGTTTCATTTGATTTTTATTTTTCTGGATGAGAGCGGCGACATGAACACGTACACATTTTTTGCAACCAAGATATGCGAAAAAGCTATTTAAGAGATAAATAATGGTTATACAAAGAAATATACTATTATGCATAAAAACAAGTAGAAAAATCAAACCAAAAAACAACAAGACGGGGAAAGCGAGATGAACATATTTGTCTGCAAAATATGGCAAAGATAAATTAGAATGTTAGATATAATAGAACGGTTGTATTAGTCAAAATTCGAAAAGCGCAAAGACCAACGTCTTCTTTCCGATGTTTGATAATTGACACGAGATAGAAATGTTAATAAGTGACTTGGAATCCACCTACATATATATAATAGAGTTTGACCCCGACGAGACTCGGTGATGGCGCGCTGTCAAGTATAAAACAAAAACCATAAACATACCAGCCGGTACCAGTGGCACGTGTCTCTTGTCATCGTCGCTTGAAATATTAGAAGTACTGACGCATACATTTGCATACCTCCTCCTAACCGATAAGCTTTGACTTTCAAACAATTTTAACAATCCTCTTTTGAATATAATTTGAGATACGGCCAAGCCACGGTGCTCGGTAATAATGTTGAATCGATATCGGTGCCGATAAATAATTCGATTTAATGATCTGTCGTTACGAATTGTAAAGCCGATGGTGAAGTGAATGCCATATTATTATTTGTCAGTTTGGTACTTTCCTCTGTAGCGACTTTTTGTTAGAAAGACGCGTTTGCTACCTGTTTAAATTCTCCCGATTGTATTATTCAATATACAATATATCAATTTATGTACTTAAAATTACTTGTTTAACCGAATTATGTTTATCGAAATGCTTAAACTATAAGTATAGCAAAGAAGTTCGCGAACTATACATATTTCAACAATATCTTCACGCCGTTTCTCACCTGTTTTAATCAAGAAGTGGTAGCTAAACAACATCCATGGAAATATGTTTTTCCTTACAATATATTTTTTCAGGACCATATATGATGGCAATCATTGAAAAAATTCAGTTTCTCAGGACTATATTTCCTGTCATCATAGAAAACAAGTCTCAATGAAATTTCAAGATTTGCTTATATTCACAATTTACAGAAAATATGACAAATACGGCGGAACCGATATTGTAAGAACCATAAAAGCGTCAAGTATTAGGTGGCTTGGCCATATTTAGAGATATGCTGATGTTTTTCCTGCCATAAAAGGACTAGGCGAAAAGGACGACCACCAACACGTTGGCTAGATGACACTGAAAAGAATCTCCAACTAATGGGAGTCAACCGGTGGAGGGCCATTGCGTCAGACAGGGTCAGGTGGAGGAGGATCAGCGAGTCAGCCCTGGCCTGCAGAGGGCTGCTGTGCTTTTGATGATGATGATGCTTATATTAAGAGTATAGTTATTGCCATGCGATTAATCAAATACATCTCCCACAACTACTTACATTATCGAATTCGGCTTAAATTATATGAATGGTGCCAGCAGCGAAGCACACAAGTAACTCTCGACATATACCGTAATAGCGAAGCATTTCCTAAATTATGATAAGCCGTATCGGTAAGAAGTTGTCATTGTGCCTGCCTCACTTTGGAAGAAGATGGCGTATGTAATTAACTAGATACTGAATATGTTTTTGAAGTGTTAACTTATCCATTTTTTAGATATCCACCTTAAAAAGAATTACGACATGTCGATAACTTTTATATTAATTATCTCTTTAACGTCAAAGTAACCAGAAAACTTTTTTAAAGCAACACATAAGACATATTCCTTCAAGGGTGGATGGAGCGGGCTTCCTATCGAGCTGCGGTATCGTGGCACGAGACGCGGCCGATGATACCTCGAGAGTTGAACTGCCGATAAGGGCCTAATGTAAATCAATAAAATAATCAATAACTCTTATCACGTGACGGCAATACCGCCGGCGTGCCGCCCCTTAGACACACGGGCCGACGCGCCCGAAGACAGCGACGCACAGTGGCCAGTAAGCATGGATGAGGGTGGGCAAAGGGTTTTGTCTACTTTTTAAAAGATTTCGTGAATAATATTTTTTCTCTTCTTATTATTGACATCATTATAATGATCCAAAGTGAATGTTGTTTTACAAGAAAGAATGTTGAAATTTGTTATCTCAATAAAGCTAAAGTCGGGAAAATGAGTGCCTTTTTATGTTATTATCGCCCAGATGAGATTTTAAAGTTTTCAAATATAGTAGAATTAGCCTATTTAACTAAGTGGTTTAGTTTTATCAAAAATAAGAGTGATGTATGTTACATACAACTTTTATTCACAATTACAAAAGTTTATTAAAAATCTGTATATGTATATTATTGAATTTATCATGAAAGTTTATTGAAAATAAAAATTGTTTACATATAAAAAGAAAAAGTTTTTGACCGAATGTATCAAAGCAGTTAAGGTTTTAGTTAAGTTTTTTGTCAGGATATTGATGAAGAAATGAGGGAAAAACATCACAAGAGCAAAATGTTTTGAGCTATCAATGATAAATCATTTAGAGGTAGAAAAAAACTTGCAGTTTTTTTAATTATTCTTTTATAATGAATGCTTTATAGATAATTATGTTGCTATTTTGTTATAGTAGCCTATACTACCTTCCAAAAAGTACCACAAAGCGTAGTTTAGGTCAAAATTCTATGAAACTTCTTTCAAAATTATTATAATTTTTTTTAATTACTACACTTTATTTTTATATTATATAAATTATAATTGATAAACTAACTTTGAACAACGCAAAAATCACTTTTATTAAAGATGTAACTTGTAAAAGAAAGTTAATTTATAAAATATCTTTTTCAACTTGAAATGTTATTTAGCTTATAAAAGCCATTGTCAGAATAAAAATAAATAGTTATGAATAAACACATTTCAACTATGAAAAAAAAACCAATGTTAATTTTGTCCATCACTCGATCCGCTGTGCGTCGCCTGCTCCGAGAAGAACCGACCCGGCGGGACAATGGGGCGGTCTCCTGAATAATTCATAGGCGCGGGACGACTCCATATTTATTCAAACACAAAACGCACACAATTGAATCAAATTAATGTTGAATATTATGGATGGAGAGCTTAAAAGGGATAAGGTTCTCGGGCGAGGTGGGCGCGGGAGCGTGCGCGTTTTTTCTTTGTATACGGATGTCTCGTCCGTGTTGTGTTGTATGAGGTTTTCGTGCGAAGGCTAATCTTACATAGCCATCTTTGCGATGTATTTAAATGTTTGTGCGTTTATTTAAAGTGGTCCCCTTCAACTAATATGTTATAAGAGTCGGAATCGTTTCAAGCAGAACATTTTTATAGATTATTATTTCTTTTATTTCAGTCAAAGTTGTGGCGTCATTAAACGCAACGTCTATTGTCTAGAATCGTTAGCAATACTCTCGAGTGAAATGATTTAAAGCGGAGCGTGATGATTATGTGAGGAATAAGTAAATTAATCGAGACACGGAAACACCAGGCAAAATGCAATATTTCTCGCCTGAACTACACCCCCGACACTCCATACTAGCGAACAGATTTAATTGTGTGTTTAATTGTGTGGTTATACTCGACCAAACATCGCAAAACTTAACAAATGAAACGCGCACGCAGCAAGCGGCAACCTTGGAACGCGTACTCTTGATCGTACCCGTTATCTGCGGGTCACTTTAAACTGGCGGGGGGAGGCAAGTGTCGCTTCTTTACGCAGTAATAGTTAAAGTGAACATCACGTAATTGTCTGAATCACTTGAAATACATGACCCAAATTAAGTGAAATAATTTTAACTGAATGTTCTATGGTAGTGTCCTAGATTATTTTTGAAAATTTTCAATATCATGATCGGAAAATCGTAAAAGTTAGAGGAATGCAGGGGACATACTTCACGTTATTTTGAAGTTTAATATTTCACAAACAGGGCTCAAAAAATTGTAAACAAACCACCAATTGTAAATAAACCTTTACTTTTTGAAAGATGTTTTCGACCAGATCCCACATGATGGGTTGCCCGAAAAAAATTTCCCTTTTATATATGTTATATTGCAAAATACATTCCCATAAGTTTTTTTTAATATTACCTATTAATTTATATCACCATCTGAAGAATCGACTTACAAAGCTTCTTGTCTACGACCCTAAAATTATAGAAAATATAAGGCTGCGGCAAATGGACAGACGGACGAAGGGTACAACCCTTATAATGAGTTTAGTAAGTACGCCTTTATTTCTTTATTTTATTAGTGTGAGTACCTACTAATAGGTTCCATTTTTATCTATAAATTGGTAGATCTATAATTGGTAAAAACGTAACAAATATATAAATAGACAGACAGACTCACTTCCGCATTTATAATACTATAGTGTAGATAATAAAGAAAATGGGACAGGCTAGGACCCTTTGAAGATATTATATCCACGTAAAAACGATACAAAACTACCATCGACGAATCTTCTTCATATCGATATGATGCGTTCGGAGATCAAATCTTCATTGTTTCTTGAATTTCAATGGAAAAAAGATTAAAACAAGGCTTGGAATAGTTTTTAAAAATCATAATTAAGAAAGTAACATAAATTCTATACGAAACCATCAGAGGCAGAATATAACATTAATGGTTAGAAAACTTTATAAAGCAAACGACCTTTAACTTAACAGTACTGAATTATTTATTCGCGCATCTTGAAGTAGAGATACAACAGTATATTGTGTTGACGTCTCCTTAACTAGTACCAAAGCGGTCTGACGGAACTATCCTTTTTTAATACTTCCTCGCATAAACGAAGATGTATGCAAAATAAACAACTAACAGTCTTTAACATATCCGTACCTGCTGGGTATAACAATATGGCGACATAAAATATTTATGCCTTTACGGATACGACGGTCTTAACATACATCCCATGTAAACGTAAGCGCCGGTGATCGAGCCATTAGCTTACAATGCACGTCGCCTTGACTGAGGCGATGCCAGCCGAATCCTTGTTTTGTTCCCGGCACCGACAGGATAATGGTCGATAATAATGGACATTAGTTATTTGATCGTAATTAGCAGTGTGCGCTCAGGACGCTGGAGGTGTATTCGGAATTGTGTCGAATCGTGGGCGCCGTAGATATAGTTATCATTTTTGGTTATGTTTTATTCATTGTGTTTGTTTGATTGTTTTTGAGGCGTTGGCCACGTGGGTAGATGATTGTTTTCTTGCCTCGTGATGAATGTTACTCAATTATTTTTTGCGAGGAATCTTCTGGCTCCAAACGTTAAACTGAATGAACGCATAAAATGAACACAATATTTTAAAACTTTAATAAACGTCATTGGCAATCACTCCTTAACCTATCGAGGAGATTGTCGTAAGAACACGCGTTCTGGCTGATCTGAATCGAAAAATATATTTTGTAGGAAAATAGCACTCGTGAATTACAGAGCAGAAAATTAACATAACCAGAAAATGTAGATAGAAGACATAAAATGAAGGCAACTAAAATCATATATACAAATATTTTAGGAACATTTTTGGACGCATTTTCCGATTCATCTGACTAACTACGATAAAAAAAGCACTGGGGTATGCTTATGACCACACGATAGAAGTGAAAACTAAAATAAACAATACAATAACATACAAGTGTTATATTAAACTACTCTCAAATAAAATATTAAATACGAACTGTATACACTTGAAATATTAGGTATACTGATTACATACAATAACATACGCGTATTATATTAAACTACCCTCATATAAAATATTAAACAAAAGTAAAACGAAATTCTTGAAACGCCGATGCCGAATGGAACCGAGTTTACACGAACAATGAACTCGCTTGGCCAATGCCGAAGAGAGCCGAGTTTACCCGATTCGGCGTCACTGACCCGAGCGTGTCGGCTCAGGTTCGTTCACTGCTCAGAAAAAGTATGCATAGTGTGAGTAAAGAAGTTTCGCTTTAAAAATCAAAGGTTTCTGAGTAGAATGTTTATAAATCTGGAAAAAAATGTCGAGTCCTATTTGATTCATGAAGCAAGTACTATATCACAAAGATCAAGAGTTCCTTTGTGAATAAATCTCAAGTTTGATGTTTTTATAAATAATAATTACATTACTTTAAATTAGGAGAATCCTGTTTTATTGTTTCAATAATACTGTATTGTAGTAAAACTTAGTGATATCGAATACATTATTTTTTACCATTAAGCCAGATTAATTCTTCGCCTGTAAGGAACAGAGGGCGAAAAAGTGAAATAAACGCAGGTGTCATAATGCGAGACAAAATAAAACAGGGAAAATCATGTTTTTTTTCTATAAAAATAAACAAGGAAAACCACGTTTTTTATACTGTAACAGAACAGCCGACGCCGTTTCTTTCACTCCTCATTGACAAAGGAACAATTCCGACTCAGATTGATGTACGGTTTTCTTATCCTGGATTCAAGAAATCCAGAAAAGTTGTTGCCCCGGCAGGAAACCTAAAATATAGCTAAAAATACGGGACTTTCCGGGAAAAACGAGACATCTTGAAAAGTTCTTTCCCCGATCCATTTCATAATAATCTCGTTACCTCTGAGATCGATTTGTTTTCCTTTTCTTTATTTTATTTACTTGCGCCATCATAAAAATTACAATTTTGCACCAGCATAAACAAAATATGATTAATTATGCCCCCAAAGAGCTAATAAATCACCGCGGACAACGCTCCGGCGAGAAGTCGTGATAGATATTGAAATCGAGCGTCGCTTCCGCGCCAAATTCTCAACGTTTATTGCCACTTTGACCGCGTTACCCTATTGTGGCTTCGAACTTGATCGCTTTCCGATACGTGTTTTGATTCGTGAGATAATTGAGGTAGAAAGCGGAAGCCACGTGCGCCGCGGCGTTTAGGCTGTCAGTGGCCCGGCGGATTCGATTGATCGTATATTTATCGTTTTATGAGTCTACGATCTACGGCGGACGCGTGTGGACGTGCGAAGCTCGGCGCTGTTTAGGCGTTTGGTTAATTGCTTTTGGGTGTTTGGATCTAGTTTTAAATGCCATACGTACAGTGCTGTCGTGACCCGTATTTGATTGTCGTACTCGGGCGTCTGCTCGATGATGTCTGTTTATTCTGCTCGTTTTATTTTATCGAAAAGCAATGATTAATGATGATACGTGCCCACTAAAGTTGCTTCGAGTTACTGTTTGTGCGATTGAATTATTGCCAGTAGGAAAACAACGTTATAGAACACTATTTGTTCTAGTTTCTTCGAAACTTGGAAATAAATAATTGCGTTGTTACCTAGTTACTTTAATGATACACATTACGAAACAAATCAATCAATTATCATCTCGTTTACTTCAATATCTATAGCACTTAGGTTAGGACTTCAGTTTAGAAACTGACTTTTACTTTAAGCTAACTTTGTAGTTTACTCGTAAAGTAAAGAAATATAAACCGGCCCGTAATGAACTTAATGAATAGATAGACAAGACAGAGGCAGCATTAGAAAGTTTAGCTTCAGCAGCTTTAAATAATATTGCTTGTCAAGTACAAATTTCAGAACAAAATTTAAAAGCTCGACATTTTAAGAGAAGAGATCTTTGTGTATATTTCTCCCCAGCTTTTGATTATTAATGTTATTCCATAAATACTCCTGAAAGAATTTTGACTGTAGATTTAATGAAAATAATCTACAAATCTTCTCTTTGATGTTTATTTATTCTTTGACTAACTGTGGCCCGTAAAATAAATTTGAAAACGTAAATAGACGCAAAAGCTTAATCGCTTACTCATGCTGCCTCGTCTCTTCTGATAAACGTTTGACAAAAAAACAGTATCATATCGAAGAAGTGGTGAACACAGAAGATAGTGCAAACAATATCTGATATATACTATTAGTTTCTTTTCTATATCATGCAAAATCGTGTGAAATTTAATTAAACTTTGTAATGTCGCTGTTTGCAAGAATTAAAGAGGAAGCTTTGTTATAATCATACTATATGGTAAATTATATGATATTCTTTGTGGCTCTACGATTTTTAGCTTCGGAGATAAAGGTACTCAGTGTGTAGTACTTATCTTGTCGTATTCTGTAAGTTACCTCGTTTTACGCCACAAAAGAATTATTTTTACGGAAAAACAAAATATTTAATTAATAAATTTCTAAAAGATACTAAAGAAAACATTGCATGTATGTTATACGAGAATTATAGAAAAGAGATATGTCGGGCTAATCGGGTACGGCGTTCTTTTACATCCTAGATTTGAAATTGTTTATAGGTAGATAAATTTATTACGACACCACTTCCCCTTCTCTTCCCGAATAATGTTTATCACAATTCAAATGCATTCATACACCGTTTGTGATCTTAATCCCACGTTCCTAAGGTCATTAACATCATTAGTTTAAATAAAGTCTATTGAGATCATTCATTTAAATTTAATTTGTTTCAACCATTTGTTCCTCCCAACCAAAACGCCTTGCAAACTGTGTCACAGTTTGCAAGGCGTTTTGGATCTTTTCTTCCTGTCAAAATAATGCTTAATTATAGAAATGCCTAAATGAGCTGAAAAAGAGAATTTTGTCAGCACTATTAAAAATTGACTGTGAAAATTCAAGGAACCGTGATTCCATAATATAGGTACTTCTTAAATAATTCTGAATAATTGAATACGAAACTACCGCACAACTCTATAAATGTTTCAAATTTCTGATCTTTGGATTTTATAAGTGTCGCGCCGAATATAACGTACATAAACAAATGATGTTATGCTAATGGTGTCTGGCGTTTAAAAACTCAAAATCGGTTTTGCTTGATGGCGCTATATCTAACAGATGATTTTCCGACTCAACGACAACGATCTACTCGCATCTTTGTTTGCCCATGAACACGCACATAGTTTTTATCGCGCACCGTCGGACCGATGTCGCAACCTGCGTTACGGCCGCGCGTCTCCGGCGAGCCAGCCGTTCGTCGTTCGATAACGGCCCTGTTTGTTCGTTCGCTTTCTTGTTTGCCCGCTCATCTGATTCAGTCAGTCAGCGTCTGCGTTGTGTTTGCGGCGCGTCTACTCCGGTCGAATGAATGGCTCTCGGCGGCGGCACTTGTCGCGACGGTATTTATTTTGGAATCACGTTGAGGTTTTATAAGTCACCGCGGAGTGTTGTTTGTTTATTGTTAAATAAAAACTTGGAGAAAAAATAATTTATATTATACCAGAGAGGCGAGAGTAGCCTACTCCAGTATGCCTTTGTACAGGTCCCTCGTGTTAATTTAACTCGACTCTGAGGCAAGATTTCTATTTTTTATATATGTCCTTAACAAGGCAAACGTAAGCCTAATTGGATATTTTCATATATATGATTTTATTCACTTCTATTTTGATCATCCTGACTAATGTCATAAATGCAAAAGTGAGTTTGTTTGTTTTGTTCCGCTTTCACGCCTTAATTGCTAAACCAACATCAAATTTTACATGCATATTGCCTTAATCGTGAAGATGATATAGAATGAATATTTATCCCAAAATATAATTTTTATTTGTTATTAAAAAATCATCCCGTTAAAACAAACTATAAAGCAAAGTATGTTTGACAGTTAGAAACGTGCCAATGCTGTCGATTGGAAGATATGTTTACCTATGCCTAAGGAAAATGAAAAATGTCTGAAAAAATGTATAAACGAAATGAAAAAATATA
Source organism: Druceiella hillmani (assembly GCA_039881145.1). Taxonomy (NCBI): domain Eukaryota; kingdom Metazoa; phylum Arthropoda; class Insecta; order Lepidoptera; family Hepialidae; genus Druceiella; species Druceiella hillmani. Next base: position 45,627,150 of record JAYKKI010000007.1, on the reverse strand, counting down.
TTTACAACTACAAGATTAAAGGGATATGCCCAAATTTGGCCCTACCGCGGACAACAACAAGTATGATGTCAAAAACTAATTTATTTCTTAAAATGTTTTTTTAAATCTTTCATTTTCTTTTAGAACTTCCCCGAAATTGAAATAAGATAAAAAGTTCTTAATCGATTTTTCACTTCGTTTGCGGATATCCTTTTAAATGTACTAATCTAGCTATTAATTTCAGCTAATTAACGGCTAATTAATTTTTTTTCTACGGGCCTAGAGCCGTAGAAAAGTAAACGCCTACCTACTTAGAAATGATAACGTTAAATTTAGTATTTCACTTGCCCGCTATACTTGTATATAACGAAAGATCACTTTAACAACCAGGCGTATTTAAAAAAAAATCGGAATCAACAATTATTTACAGCAGTATTTAAAACATTTGTGTCCAGAGTTATTTTCAGAGTCGTATTTATATTATACGCAATACTTTACTTACACGTGCTTCAATAATTGTTGAAAAAGACTGACATGTTGCCGTGATGTGTGATTTTATACCAAGTGGTCGGCCAGGCTCTATAATTATCACATATAAAAAAAACATGTAATGAAATTACTGGAACTCCGAACTTAAATTATGATACATTATTTAGTTTAAATAATAAAATACTCAGTTTGTTGAAAACACTAACTTTAGACGAGAGTAAGTCAATCCAGTCTTCATCTGTATTTCACTAATATATAAAACACGAATATCTATAATACAAAATATAAAATAAACTCTTTTTGACCGTGATATAAACTCCACAGAGTATTGAAAAACGAACATTTGAAACTCATTAAGCCAATCTGACATTTTAAAATTCTTTGGCGACGATCTCTACTCTGTGCGACTGTTTGACCACAGACTGTTTTGTGTTTGACATTGACAGTATGGACGTAACAGTGAATCTTTTAACTTTTAATATATAATTTAATGTATTTGTAACACATATTATATATAAATATTAGCTTTCTGCACTCCATCTCCATATAAAATTTTAACTATGCCAAGTCAAGATATGCTTAAAAATGGATACAAAGTTTTCTCTTCGCATATTAATATATAGATGCAAGAGAGTAAGCATAAGTATATATATTTGCCACGACACATCATGGCAAAGTATCAGCCTATGACTACCTATTACACGGCACAGATTTTTTTTTCTTTTCACACTATTTAGTTTCTGAGCATCTCAGACTACTCTGTTGTGTTGTGATATAGTATAAATGAAACTACGTGATGTAGTATTATATCTACTTTATTTAAATTCTTTACCACGACTTAAGTTTCGTTGTATGACAACATCTTCATATGGGCCATTTGTAAAGATGGTCAAGATTAATATTTATAAATTGCCCACCTGAAGATGTTGTCATACAAAGAAACCTAGGTTGTGATAAAGAAATTAAATAAAGTAGAATCCATCTCACGTTCTCAAGATCATTAACATCATTAGTTTAAATAAAGTCTATTGAGATCATTCATTTAAATTTAATTTGTTTCAACGTTTTATAAAAACCATCTGTTCCTCCGGTGTTACAGTTTGCAAGGCATTTTGGTTCTTTTCTTCCTATCAAAATGATATTTAATTACAGAAATGCCTAAATGAGCTGGAAAAGAGAGTTTTGTCAGCCTATTAAATTGAATATGAAAATTCAAGGAACCGTGATTCCATAATATAGATACTTCTTAAATAATTCTCAATAATTGAATGCGAAACTATCGCACAACTCTATAAATGTTTCAAATTTCTGATCTTTGGATTTTATAAGGGTCGCGCCGAATATAACACACACAAACAAACGATGTTATGCTAATGGTCTCTCCATGCGTTTAAAAACTCAAAATCAAATTTGCTCGATGGCGCTATATTCTAACAGATGATTTTCCGACCTATCGACAGCGATCTACTCGCATCTTTGTTTATCCATGAACGCGCACATAGTTTTTAGTCAGGCCGATGTCGCAACCGCGTTACCCGCTCGTCTCCGGCGAGCCAGCCGTTCGCTCTCCTGCGAGCCAACCGTTCGCTCTCCGGCAAGCCTCTCGATTCTTCAAAATTAACGCCAAATTATTCAATATTTCCAATTTTTTTTTTACTTTGCCACTACGTTTTCCGTTTCCTATCAAAATTTATCTACATACATGATAAGTTTTCTTTAGCGCACTCACGCTTGTATTTGTTGTGTTTGTGTGTGTTTGACAATAACAGTCAGGTGATTATTATTGTCATTTCGTATTATTTTGCTTTGTAGCTATGAGTGGACGCTGCAATTACGTGACCGGTATTGCAGTATCCACTTTAAGGCCATGTCGTAAAGTTTATTAACTTGAATAATTGTTTAATAATTTTATTAATTAGGCTTAGTAATTTAAATGTCACTCGTTATTAATTAGATCATATATTATAAAGAGTAATATTTAAATACTTCGCCTAAAAAATAAAGAAAACAGTATCATTTTTTAAGGTCCATGATCTCGAAAGGAAAAAAGGAACCCTTTTAAGAGCACTTCGTTGTCCGTCTGTCTGACTGTCATGACCCTTTTTCTCAGGAATGCGTGGTGGTATCTAAATTAATGTCAAGTATTTCTACTAATTCAAACTTTTAAGTCAACGCCCTCAAGAAGAATCCGGTCATTGATGCGTCATATTTTGACACTCGCAAATAAATTAAAACCTACAGGGTACTTCCGTTGCTGTAGAATCATATAATTTGGCAAGAAGCAAGGTCTCACAGCATAAGTAAAGAAAAAATCGTTAATTTGTAGTTATATCACTTAAAAACTTATTTTTAAATGATATAACGACATTTATTTTTTTGTAAGTTTCACTTTTTGTAAGTAGGCAATATATTTCGATTAAAAATTAAAATTTTGTAAATAGTTTTATAGGCATATTACGTACCCTTAAATTTGTATAAATACCTAAATGTGTACTGAACCCGCGTGCTGGGAGTTCCACTCGTGCTTGACAATTTTTATTTAGAGGAAAATATCTTCTTTCGAAAAAGTTATAGTAAAAGTTGTTTATATGTACGATTTTAAGTTATAATTACTTCTGTTCCACTTACTGTTCCAAGTTATAATTACTTCTGTTCCACTTACTGTTCCAAGTTATAATTACTTCTGTTCCACTTACTGTTCCAAGTTATAACTACTTCTGTTGTCAAAACTGAAGGTTGTTGCGCCATTTGATAATAATGCAAACACGCGCAAGTATGCAAAAAATACGACACACGAAACGATAACGTTAAAATTTTGTAACGTACTATTAAATGTTTGTTCTTTGAAAATATTATGGTCAACATATATATATTTTATATATATATATATATATATATATATATATATATATATATATATATGTGTGTGTGTGTGAGCGTATATTGATCGACAGATGGCGTTAAAATAACGTTATATATCGGCGAAACGCTACGAAAGTATCCCTCAACGTTTCATTAATAAAAAAAAAGTTTCACTTCAAAAAGTATTATTATAACATTTTGTAATATTTCATTCCATATATGAACTTAACGCGTTTCACCCCCGCTGCGCCGTTGAAAATGAGGTACGTTTAATTGATTGTTTAAAAGCAATTAATTTATTTATTAACGGTCGTGATCATCTTATCTCGTGAACAGTAATAATGAATCGTCAGACGGGGCCATCGCGTCAGGAGTCGCACCGCTTTCACCCGCGACCTGCAATTAGTTCAATGCAGGTCGGGTCGCGGTCACGCGATCTGTGTGGCCCGCTCTTAACCTCAGCTTTTCTTAACAATTAATTAATATTGTCTTATTAATAAAGAAACGAGTATTATCTAGGCGCGAAGGTTTAGTTAGTGTGTGTACAATCTAATTAAATATAACATCGGTAAATTGAAATATATAGTGAGGTTTTAGACAATTTCATCTAAATAAATATAACAAATAAATATATAAATATAACAACGAATTCTAATATAATAGATATAAAGAAAATGTGTCTATATTTAATGTTCACATTATTGATCCGTGTCATACCTTTTTAATTGCTTATTAGTAATTGATGTATTTATATATTTCGGACTTCAATACGTATATACTACGTACATATGCGTATATGTATACATTTCATTGCTACTTAAGCAATATTATAGTGGTTAAATTTGTTTCATTGCTACTTAAGCAATATTATAGTGGTTAAATTTGTTTCGTTGGTACTTAAGCAATATTATAGTGGTTAAATTTGTTTCATTGCTACTTAAGCAATATTATAGTGGTTAAATTTGTTTCGTTGGTACTTAAGCAATATTATAGTGGTTAAATTTGTTTCGTTACTACTTACGCAATATTATAGTGGTTAAATTTATTTCATTGCTACTTAAGCAATATTATAGTGGTTAAATTTGTTTCATTGCTACTTAAGCAATATTATAGTGGTTAAATTTGTTTCATTGCTACATAAACAATATTATAGTGGTTAAATTTGAAAATTTAATCGCGAGGAAAATGATAAAGTATTTTATGAAGCTAAACTATTAAATAAAATCAATTAAAAAAATTGTTTATTCCTTGACTACAAAATAAACTTAAATTATAATATTTTAAAAAATATTGAATATATTTGGCGTTAATTTTATTGATATTCATTATTCACAATTGAATGAAACTACGTGATGTAGTATTATTTCTACTTTCTTAAGTTCTTTACCACGACCTAGGTTCTTTATTTTTAATTTCAAGAATCTTTGCTAATAACCCACCTGAAGATGTTGTAATATAACGAAAGCTAGGTCGTGGTAGAGAACTTAAGAAAGTAGAAATAATACTACATCACGTAGCTTCATTTAATTGTATTTAAAAAAAATGATAAATGTGGTTTAGGAGGAACCCATTCGGATAAATGCCTCTTCCAGTTTCTTCCAACGCTCGCCAAGTTCTTTGTTCCTGCTCCTTTTTCTATCTCGTCCGTCCATCTTCTGTATAGTAGTCATATCTCCTTCTGTTTATTCCCTTCCCTTCCAAACTAATCTATTATAAAACTTCGAATGGTAAAAGTAAATCCATTTGGAAAATAAATCAGATTTAAAAATAAATCAAAGTTAATAAAAAAAATAAATCGAGAAAAAGTAAATCAAAATTACTCTAAATATTATAAATTATACTAAATATTGACTTGGATAACGAAAAAAATCAAAGTGGAAGTAAGAAGGGGTAAGATTTAAGCATAGAACATAAAACGAGAATTATAAACTCTGTGGAGTTAAGGATTAGATCGGATAATTATTTTACAGAAGTCCCTTAAAGACTTAAAGCGTTTAAGGGAATTCTGTAAAACAATTGCAACATTATGTAAATGGCAAATTCCTATTATCACATTCCAGTTGATTCTAAAGTTTTACATCTCAGATAAAGACAAATTTTTCATAGAAAGTAGCTGTGTATTTAAAGTGAGATTACGCAAACCTCAATAGCGTTGCTTTGAACTATGACCAGAGAAACAATTGAATCAGTTTTCGAGGTATTTTGATTCATTATTAACCTATCCAAGCTGTCTTAATATTTTAAAATCAATGGTTAAATTAAAACAAGGAAGCGAACTATAAATTCTTTATCCATATAAACTAAAAATATTTTATACGTGGTATAATCTACACTTATGCCATTTCTGGGGCTTCATTACTACCAGTTCTGCAACCCATTCAAATAGACGTACCTGTGTTAAGCGCTCAAAGCCGTCTATATATTATAAAAACAAAAAGTCTGTTGTTTAAGGCTGCTTATTTCAATATGTCTGGGTGCTACATAAAAAGTCAAATGCAACCAGCTTTTTTATTACTGTCACGACTGGTTATTTGTCATAAAAAAGCCTTAATTTTCGCACAGTTCAAAAATAAAGAAAACAGTTAACTATGCCATTGTAAAAATTTGAGATTTTATTTTCGATTTATTCGGTTCGGTTCTACGATTTGTGTCTATCATTATTTTCATTCTATTATTATTTATAATCAACTTGTCATGTGATTAGTAGTTAGAACTGATTTGGCCCTTAAGAAAGTTTGCCTCATTTTTATTGAAATTAATACATAAAGGTATATGGGCGATGCCTAGCTTTCCTTCAAAGACTGATACGTATATATTGAAAATTAAATCTTGATATTAAATATAAAAATTACCACGTAAAACATAAAGTTTGTCACCTAATAATAAGCGCCCAGACCATTTTAGCTTATAACTTTCTATTGGTAATAAGTCTAGACACATTCTTTAACTTGATTTACTAGTTATTAAACAGCTACGTGGAATGAAAAATATTTTTAGCCAATAACTACTGAGTCCATCTACACACATAATGGGGCACCAGCAACTGAGGGACAATGTTTAAATTTGAATCAGTATTAAAAAAATGTTTTGAACAGCGGCGCCACCCAAGAGCGAATTACGCTATTTTATCGAAATTTTAATGTCAAGCACGTCCGTATACGTTTAACTAATCAACGCACACCTCTGAGATCGACATAATGTCTGCTAATAACCGCAAATAAAAGCGCGCGGAGGGGACGCCAACGACAGGAGCTCTCTCGATAAACATGTCGTCACGTCGATAGAGTCGACATTTCTGTCTCTGGAGTATGAGGTGATGGATGCTGGGGTGATAGGATTTAAGATGGTCGGTATACCTACTCCGGTGTATAGATTAGTGTGGTAATTATTTGTTTATATATATATAGCTTTGTTTAATGTGGAACCCGTTAGTTTCTCTCTAGATTTGAAAGCTGATGTGGGCGATGAAGTTTGTCTTTAACGTGATTACTGCTTGCAGTGGTATACTGTTACATTTAGGACAATGTTTAATAAGGTATGCATTTTTGGGGTTCCTATTGCTGTAACAGTTGCTGTCTGTCAATCTTTCGGAGACTTCTATGTACTAAACGCAATAAGATATGTACTTAACGCTATTTCTCTGGAAATCTGAACAAACATGATGAAATAAAGTGCAGATTTTAGATAGTATCCTTTATACACAGATGTAACATTTTAATCCATGAAAACGCAGGCCCAACAGGGTTATAAAAAAAGCATAAAATTCGTAAAGAGCGATATAACCTTCATTCTGACAACAAAAAAACGGATGTGAATGTCGGTTAGCAGTTTATTTTTCTTATTTTAGGCAATGGTTATTTAAAAAGTTATTCGATATTTATAATTTTTTTAAAAAGTTATTAGTTTTCTTAATTTTTATAATAAGTTGTTAGTTTTCTTAATTTTTTTTATTTTGGAAAAAAATTTTATTACTGTTTTCATTTCTTATTAATAATCCTGAAATATTAAAAATTTAATATAAATGCATTTATGAAGATAGCTATTTTTTGTTTTGGTTTATAGGGTCACAAATGAATGTAATATCAATCGATGAATTATTTATTTTTTTATTTGTAAAAAATATCAACTTTTTAAAAATTATATTCTATTTCTGTAATGCCAGGCCATTTTCGCAGATCTCCTTTATGTACAATTTTATTTAAAAATAGCTCCTATACGTCATAAAGGCGAATCGAGACGTGTGGGGATCGTTGAAAAATAATGGGAGGAGATCGTGGAAATTATCGTTTTTAACCTACTTTATTATCAGATCCATTTAGATATGTTGAAATTTTGGTACAACTATCCTACAAATATCCTAAATTAAACTGCAAATACTAAGATTACGTTCGTCTATAATATTTCGTAAATTATGAGAAATAGAAACAAATTTTTTACACATCTCTCTAATATGCTGTGTAAATAAATAAAGATTATACCCAACTAAATGAAACTACGTGATGTAGTATTATTTCTACTTTCTTTAAGTTCTTTACCACGACCTAGGTTTCGTTGTATTACAACATCTTCAGGTGGGCTGTTAGCAAAGATAGATCTTTGCTAATAACCCACCTGAAGATGTTGTAATACAACGAAACCTAGGTCGTGGTTAAAGAAATCAAAGAAAGTAGAAATAATACTACATCACGTAGTCTCATTTAGTTGTGAATAATGAATTTCTACAAAATTAACGCCAAATATATTCAATAAAAGATTATACCCGCAAAACTTTTTTAAATTAAAAAAAATTTATCATTGTGTTAAAATGTGGCGTCATATAATTTAATTACGGATTCCAACTGATATTTTTTTCATAATCAAGAAAGATTTTGAAATTATATCATAATTTTATTTATTTCTACTTGCGCGGTATGTAATTTACTAGGGAATTATTTTTAATTATATAGTTCAGTAGCCATTAGCATGCAACATAGGAACACACGATGAGAAAGTCACTCGATAACAATTTTACCTCTTCATAAGGTCGATTGTAAAAACTGAAAAATTTTGTTGAATGTGCTAAACCTATTTTATTATAGAATCATTCCAAAAGAGTAACCACACACGATGAGAAAGTCAATCGATAACAATTTTACCTCTTTATTAGGTAGATTGTAAAAACTGAAAAATTTTGTTGAATGTGCTAAACCTATTTTATTATAGAATCATTCCAAAAAGAGCAACCACACACGATGAGAAAGTCAATCGATAACAATTTTACCTCTTTATTAGGTAGATTGTAAAAACTGAAAAATTTTGTTGAATGTGCTATAAATCATTCCAAAAGAGCAACCACACACGATGAGAAAGTCACTCGATAACAATTTTACCTCTTCATAAGGTCGATTGTAAAAACTGAAAAATTTTGTTGAATGTGCTAAACCTATTTTATTATAGAATCATTCCAAAAGAGCAACCACACACGATGAGAAAGTCAATCGATAACAATTTTACCTCTTTATCTATCATCATATCAATCTACCTAAGATTGTAAAAACTGAAAAATTTTGTTGAATGTGTTTTGCTAAACGTATTTTATTGTATAATCATTCCAAAAGAAAGACCGAAATATTTTTACAGTAATTCCCCGTTTAACGCTTTGGATAGGTTCTTAATACACTCGTGCTAATAGGAAAATACGTACAACGAGATTCATTCATACTTGTACAAATGTTTAAAAATTAACAAATCTACGACTTGAATGCTTTCTTGATAACATATAATAGTTAGCAAACGTGAATAAGACCAAATTCAAAAGTTTGCCTTCTCTTAAATGGATACTTCATTAACATGAAAGTCAATTAATAATAAAACAAAACCGCAATTATAATTTTAACCTGATTTATAAGTCTTAAAAGGTTAATCCAAGTATGTTGATTCGTTTTTTGTTTTCAGTTATCGCTCGATAAGTAATTGCATAATAATGAAACCGCATTAAACGGGGTCGTGTAAAGCGGGGTATTACTGTAGTAATTATGTAGCTTCGTGTATTATTAATTACGTACGTAGCAGTGTGTCGATATTTCTTCTATATTATTTACATATTCGAATCAAAATCACATATCAATCATTCGAGACATTACCTAAATATCACCAACAGAAATGCAATCGAGAGGAAATGCTGCACTTTTTATATAAAGAGATTAAATGTAATGACGTCGAGTTTCATGCGAGTAATAAAGCGTTAATGCCATTTAAATCAACGCTCATTGCTCAACCGCGTCGACCGCGGCTTTCATCGTATGCAAACAGTTTAAAATTTAAAATACAGTCTTATTTAACTACACGGTTCATATCATCAGTCAGCGAGACGCGAGAGGCTTCGCCGTGCGAGCCTAACTTTCATTTCTCGTACCGTTAAGAGCTTGCAGCCTGGATGCCTTATAAGGAGACAGCGAGCATCGTGCGGAGGGCAAGCAAATTAAAAGGCGAGATAAGTATGGGATCTTTCCTGCTACGGGGTGGCAGATTGCACTGCCAAATTCGAATACGTGCCGTATCCGAGAGTGTTACCATAATAATGAAGATAAAACACGTTGGGTGAGAAATCTTAATGAAGCAACCAATAGCGTGGTCAGAGATGAAAGCATTTCGAAGAAAATTGTTTTTGTTTTCCATTGCATCACAAATTTGACAATTTTCCATTGCTTTTTAGGGACCGTTTTTCAGTAATTTATTTTATTGAATATATTTTTAGAAATTCATTATAATTTAATGTTTCACAACTAAATGAAACTACGTGATGTAGTATTATTTCTACTTTATTTAAAGTCTTTACCACGACCTAGGTTTCCTTGTATTACAATATCTTCAGGTGGGATATTTACAAATAGCCCACCTGAAGATGTTGTAATACAACGAAACCTAGGTCGTGGTAAAGAATTGAAATAAAATAGAAATAATACTACATCACGTAGTTTCGTTTAATTGTGAAAAATTATATTTATATTATTATTATTTTACAAAATATTAATTATATCATTTTTAATCGAATTAACTCTGTATTGCATAAAGGGATAAAGTAACTTCAGGACCTTTTTATTATAAATTTAGTTTAACAGAAGAAATATTGATTAAATACGACATTAAAAGATACGAGCGCGAAAATAATTATACAATCAAAAGTTCTAGAAGGTTAAAACCTCTAGAATCTGAAATCAAACAACATCACTATAGCAACGGTATCAACGCAATAGTCATCTTTTTATTGCACGCGCGCGGGCTGACACTGATGTTCGAGTATATGGAAATAATTCATTGTTTACCAGATTTGCGGAACTGCTATAAAATATCTCCAGTATCCATTCGATTAAATAGATAATATTTAATCGAATGGATACTGGAGATATTTTTCAATAATGACGCTAGCATATCCGGAAAGAATATACCAAATGTAGAATTTAATATCTTCTGCAAATATATCGGTTATGTAGTAATTATGTCTAAAATTCATACACAGTAAACATGTTTATTGGAAACAAACTACAAATTTATTGCCTTAAGCATAAATACATTCAAAGCCGTAATTCCCGAGAAAACGTTTCTTATAATAAATCTACTGTCATAGTAATATTACGCGTGACGGTGAATTTGTGCAGAACATCACTTCAAGATTAATAGTATGATTTGTAATAATGACAGTAATTGATTCCTCTTCTTCTCAGTCGTTACACTCATGTCAAGTTTATAACAAATGACTATGCGCCATAATATATTTCTCCATTTCTGTCCACCAGCTGTTCTTCGGGTGCACTCATGTAGTGGAATGTCCATGGCTGTCTTGACGTCATCTATCCATCTCATCGGTGCTCTCCCAACGTGGTCTGGTACCTTCCACTTTGCCCTGTATCACCAAGCATTCAATATGATCGTTGTTATGCCGCGACATATGTCCGAAGAATTTTATTATGCGCATTTGTACAATATTGGATAAACGCTGCCTAATACCCAAGTTCTTGGAGTATAGATGCATTAGTACGGAACTCAGTTTACTATACTCTAAGCATTTTTCTCCAGCACCACATTTCCAGGGCATCTATATTTTTTCTCTCGCTTTCGCGTAGCGTCCATGTCTCTGCGGCGTAAAGGAAAATGGGGAAATGAATGCTCGAACGAGTCGAATTTTCGTTGTTTTTGTGATTCTTAATAAGTTACTAACTTAATTTTAAGTAAGAAGCCACCTTTTCAATTATTCACGTTTTTCCCCTGAACGCGATGAAGTGTTTTTAATACACAAATATTATTATTTTAATATAAATATAAATAATGAAGCTCGTTGGTAAGTTTCATTTATGTACATGCTTTTAAATTACCCGATAAGTTACCATTTATTTGACTTGGTAATTTATTCGTGCACTAGAAATTTATATTTATTGGTTATAGTCTTATATGTAAGCGACATAATTATTAAGAGACGATATGTTGCATGTAGGTAATGTGAGGCATGAAGCACTGTGCGACTGAGTAACGTCTCCTTTATATGCAACAAACAGCTACCTTAAGGGAAATAAATGATGTCAAATTGTCTGGCGGTGAAATCATGGTTAAAACGCGGAATAGCATAAAAGCGACCAGCGAGAGTTATCGAGGTCTGCGGCCAGTCCGTGTACCCTATCGTTTTAATATCATTTATGAATATCAAAGCACAAACGTAGGCGTGAGAAGCATTCGCAAACGCCTGCTTTTAAGAGCCCGGGAGAGTCTCATTATGCACCGGCGACAAGCTCTCGGATCGCGTTTCGATTAAACACAAAACTCGTTCAGATAACACAACTTACCTGTGACAGGTCACTAAACTGCAATAGTAATATTATGTTGCGCCCAATGCGTGCGCAGCACGCTTAGGCTGAAGGCCTGGTTACACGGGGCGAGTTGGCGTGCGAGTAGAGGCGAGTTACTCGCCTCGAGCTATTCGCCCCGTGTGACCGCATAATACGAGTAACTCGCACGTGCGTGTGGGACAGCTACAAAGTTTTTTGTTTTCAAATCCTTCTCTTTTTCTCCTTTTTTTGTTCAGCGCTTTCAGTATTCGAAGCTATTTCAGCGCAAAGTATTTTTGTAACCGCTTTAGTTACGGTATGAACAACGGCCGCTTGTATATTTCGTGATAACATTGTTCGTGTAGACCTACTGAATGTGAGAAGACCGTAGCTGTCTAATTTCATGCCAGGAGTTCGCACGTTTGTGACCTGGCAAGGCTAGTCGAGCTACTGCCATGCGAGTAAACAGGACGAGTACTGTCCCACTGGCATGCCAGTAACTCGTCCCGTGTAACTAGGCCTTTAGGCTGAGTATCGTGCGGTCGATATGCACATTGGCCGCAACCAGGTCTCACAAGAGCTTATCTCGCGCTGTGTAGCTCGCCCACGGGCTGTCGGACGCGGCGCCCGCGTGTCGCGATACTCTACACCCTGCGCCTATACAAATATTGTAATATATCGGGACGGCTATCGTATTAGATTAATATTCTATTGGATGGAGAACATCGGGTTCACAGTTAATACAGTATCGGCTGGCGTGCGATAGAGCGGCGTAAGTTATTGTTGTTTGCGAGCGAGTTATGAATGTTCGTGTTTTGCGTGCTTTGTTGGACGATTTATTTGTGTGTAGAGCTTTTCTCGATGCCGTTATCTTTTATTTTCAATTTTTTTTTGTGTAAGATAGAAGTATAATAAATGACAGTTGCGCCATATTATTGACGAGTATTGTGTACAAACAAAACGAAACGAAAACTTTATAAATATTAAGTTAAACGACGATCAGGTCACATTTTAATAAATCGAATTAAAAAATAGTTTAGGATGCAACTGCAACTGAGTGTACTAAATGGTTTCGGCGTTTAAAAAGGGGTACAGTTACAGTCACCTTTATTTAAATGAGCACGGATTGGAAATTGATCATAATAAATCAATTGTTAATATAAAAAGATTATAATCAATTTTTTTCATAATATATACATTTGAATGACTGAAGCTGTTAATTATTATTTAGCAAAATATACTTTCAAAGACGTAGGTAATTTAGGCGAACTGTTAATAACAGTTTCAAATGTTAACCGTTTTAATCATTTAAATTATAATAAATAATAGTTTTTGATATTTTATATAAATAATTTGGTCTAGAAAAATATGCTGATTTAATTTTTAGACAATTTTTTTGTTTTATTTTGAAAATGTTAAAAAAAATTTTTAAAAATAACAAAGCAGCTTGAAATTTTACACATTTCAGTTCATTTGTTCTTAGAAATCCCGCATATCGAACCTAGAATTCCTGTAATTGAATATAAATGCATTATAAACTAGGCAAAAGAAAGGTGAAAATAAATAAAAAAAAATAGATATTCGACGTGGTATGATGTAGATGGACGCTTGATTGAGAAAATAATGAAGCGATTGAAATGGTTTGAGCATATTAAAAGTATATGGAAGAAGGGATAAGAATACTAGGTTGATTATACGTTTATTTTCATACTAACTACTCGGTACATTTTCTTTTTTCACTCATTACTCTATGCTTTTTCTTTTTCCACTCATTATTTAAAATATTTTAGAAAAAATATGAATGAAATTCTCCCTACATCTTCAACTCGCTCATTGTCTCCATCGTCTTTACATTTTGTACTACTGTAGCGAAAGACGTTTCACTTAATAAAAAAAAACAAAGGTTCATTATCTTTTAAGAATCGATATTGAAATAAATATCATGAGTAGCTCAGCTTTAGCGAAATGTTTCCTTCACTGATCATAATTTTCATCGAAGTTTTTCTATCATTTAAAGTTCATTGTAAATACTGCTGCGTTGGCGTAGTCTCGCTTTGCAAAGCCTTATGCAAAGCCTTTGCAAAGCCTTATACATTTACCTTTATTTATGTAAAAAAGAAGATATTCAAACCTACCGACAAGTCTACGGCGAGTTTACGTTTATATTTTGTACTGAGGTGCATTCTAAATTGTTTCATAAAACGGTATTTTACAATTATAACTTTTTGTTAGCCGGTGAAATTTGTTCCGCAGTTATCTAGTAGCGTTCGAACGACTGTCAATCATCTGCGGTGCGGCCACAAAGAAGTGTGCGCGGAAAAAGAGCGCAAAGCGAGCGCGGAGCGGGCGAAAGTGAGGCTCGCAGCGCGCAACAATGCGCCGCTGACGGAGATCGCGAGCTCTAATTGAGCTGTCACGTCGCTCCATTACTTTTTTTGCCAATTTATGAAAATAACAGACCGTCGGTCGGGTGCACGTCGAATGTTAACTCTTACGACGGATGAAGATAATGAGCTTCGCCAATCTCTTGCGCAACGAGATTCTGCTTGTAAGTTCCGATCCTGTTCACATGATATATCCGGATCTTGCAGGCGAGTAGTTTCTGGTGCGATATATATATATATATATGAGTAATTACCACATATTTAAAATTACTTCGTAATATTGTAAATACGTAGTAAGAGATATTGAATATTGTAAATATGTAGTAGATGTATGTTTCTCATTCTTGTGATTACGATTTCATAACTCAGAAAATAAAATAAGTGTATTCGAACTCTTGAGTAAGATTCTCGCATTCTTACAATCGTAGTTCTCAATTATTAAACTAGCGAATATAACATGTTAATAAAACGACATACGATTTCTACAAATGTTGTAATCATATTGGTTGACGTGTATGGTTACAATACACTACTAGGTAGGAAATGTTGAACATTTGTCATGCGGTACAAAAAAATGAAAGATTTTACGATTTTAAACATCACACATGTGGATTAATCGCTGCAAATTAATTCTATAAGTTGATAAAAGAGTGGTGAGTATTCATACATTTTGCATAATATAAACACGGAGATAGTAACTTTTGATTATTTTTACGGTTAAAAGTGGAAATTTCAAATTAATTAAACTACCGTATATTCAACATCACGTGATTTATAACAGAATAAACCGTGCGGCTAGTCCCACTATCGGCTGGTAAATGGATGACATTATTTTACAATCAAGTTCGAATTATTTAGTTTTACGGTTAAAAGTGGAAACTTCAAAATTAATTAAACTACAGTATATTCAACATCACATAATTTATAACAGAACAAAGCTGTGCGGCATAATAACTTTACATTGGATAATTCTAAAAACAAAAAAAATTAAGTCAAAATGTCGTTAAAACTTCACAGTTTTACACATCATTTCTGATTCATTGTAAATTAGCGCAAATTTTTGAAATTTTAAAAATTTAGTTTATTTAACTCTTGAAATTTTTGAATGATTAATTTTTTTAGCTTCTTTGATTAAACTAAGCTTGCGAAGTGTTTAAATATTAAACCTCCTGTTTGCATAATTCGGGTTAGATATGTTATATATTGACAGTCTTTTTACTAAAGGTACCGTTTCACGTTAGTCATAAAACTATTCCAATGTTCTAATTGGCTTTAGAACTGCTGCTGTCCGTAAAGTCAGTGATACTTAAATACATGATAATTAATTCATAATAATTAAATAATCATGATTCAATGATAATTAAATACACGGTGCCGAATCTATTCGAATTCAAAACGAAAATAGACCTCCTGATTTGACAGAGATAAAATGGCTATAAATATAAGAAAAAAAAACGTAGCATCGCGATGTTTATTTTAAATTAAATGTTTGCAACTTATTTACGACATTCTTTATAAAAGTATGTTTCGAATATAAATTTTCCGATTTTTGTCACGGTTAAGATTCCGGTTCGTCGAGCGAGATTCACCTGCACGCGTACGTCAGTCGGCTGCGTTTGTAGTAGCCGCCCACGTGCGGGTATCACGGAACGCGACGAATGCTTTCCGTGAGTTTGACGACCGTAGCCCACGTGCCGGGGCTTACGACGGACGTAGCGCCGGTGGCTCGCTGACGGAAATGTCACGACCTAACCTTTACTTGTACTTATTTTCATTACGTAAAGCTTTTTAAGCAGATTATAATAAACATCGATTTTGCGAGAGATACTTAAACACCTCGTGAGCTCTTCGTGTATGTATATACAGCAAATATATTTTAACCGTTTTTCAAGTTTCCGTAACTAAAGGGTTCACAGTTCTAAACAAAATAAGCGATTGGGATTCACACATAATGATACCTATCAGTTCCTTGGCCTAAAGCTATAAATTGTATCTATAGTGACTTAAAATTATATTGCGAGGGGGTTCCCGTATACGTAAAGAGTGCGCCAAGATTTTTTTTCTGCATGAGCTTATAACGTATTTTATTCTATTCATAATCAACACGTTCTAGAAATGTATAATCCCTGAAGCCTAAGGCAAATTAACGCCAAATTGAAGTATTATTAGTTATTAGCAGTTGGTGACATAAAATTAAGAATGAAATGAATTGAATTTAAATTCTTCATTCATGTCAGTAGCTCAGAAGAAAAGGCGAAATCAGAACTTAATTTATTTTTTCTATATTCAAGATTTATTTCATCCACACAAACAAAACATATTAAAATATCCTAATCTTATTATTTTCTTTTAAAAAGCATTAAAAACATGACATATTTATGTGTGGTGTGTTAAATCACAGTTAGAATTATTGCTATAAATATTTAGCTATAATAATGCTATAAATATTACTACTGTTGACTGTTCTACTAATTTAAAAAAAAAAGTGAACTTTTGTTCGTCCTTTCAAATAAAACATTTTGACACAAAACTAATTTATCCGATTGATATTATATTTCACCATCGTGTAGCTCTGATCAAGTTAAGATACTCAAGGAAGGTATTTAATACCTTAAAACATGCGGGTATTATTTACCAGCCACAAGTTTTAAAATTAAATAAAATTACTTAGTGTAGAAACAAAAAATTGCAAAGTTCAAATATAAAAATTACGTTATCTACTTAAAAATGTTTATGTTCGCGATTAAAATTTTAACTTTAACCGATATAATACAACCTAACCCAATATAATCCTACCTAACGCAATCTACCCAAACCTACTCCAACCTAACCTAACCTAATTCATACTAACCTAACCTAATCCAAAAATAACCCACCTAGCCCAACCTAACACAACTTAACCCAACGTAGCACAACCTAAACCAATCTATTCCAACCTAACGCAACTTAACTCACCTTTAACTAATTTCTAAATTTTTCTATCATATATAAGTATGTAAAACCAATTTTATATAGAATGATCGGGCGAATTTCTAAGTCGACTGGATTTAGGTTAGATGTTTTGACGATGATCGAGTTAGCCACTGTCAAAATAAGCAAGTTTTGGGCGTCTATATCTTAGGAATTATAAGAGTACGTAACGATACGATACAAGAGTATATAAGATATACGTACTCTTACTTTAAAATGCTTTTAAATGTCTATTACTTCCTTGTGTACGTAAAATTTTAAGTTTGTATATCAAATATATCTTAAGTTAGAGGGGTATTAATTGTAGCGAACGGGATAGCAGATATGCAGGAACAGATATTTGTTTCGACATTGCTGTCTACTTTCTATCAGTGAGAGATGTTAATTTAAAACATTAAATTAGAGAGACGAACTAGAAAATGATTTTGTGTCCCCCATTCATGATTAAGACACATTCAAAATGTTTAACAATGTAAATTTAAATATATAAAGGCAACATAAAAATTTTCATGAGCGGCTTACGTAGTCTCGGAGTCAAGAGATTTAATTTACAAACTCTATAAAACGTTTAACACCCCACTTAACATACATTTAACGCATTCTTAACAATAATTTACATTTTTTATTTCGGATAATAAAAAATAACGTCCTGCCTTGATTTATATAACGACGTAACCCAAAATATATTTAACGATAACGGTTCCGTTATAACGATTTCGAGTCGCTAACGCTTTTATTCGTTTCCCGATCTCGTACGAATATCATTTAACCATTTGCTGCGCGTAGAGTCGCCGGTGGCCGCTGGAAAATGTTTTTTTGCCAATATATATTTTATTGAAATTTCTTGCGTTTTTTTTTAAATAAAAGTGGAAAGCGATTCTTAATTCATTATTAAGACATTTGATATATTTTTATTAGACTATAATGTATATACAAATAAAATACATATCAATTTCGAGAACGCAGTAGAACAACGTTTCTTCCAGCTTTACTTTAGAAATTTGTAACGTAGAAAATTACATAAGTACGAATTTAGTACGATTAATTTGCAAGCAGCAGTTTAAACAGCAGTTTAACAAGTCATTTAACGGATAACGTGGTTCTAAACTCGGTTTAGAACCAAGTTATCCGTTAAATGAATCCTCCAAATTTTACTGTGTTAAAGAGTACGAGATTAAGATAACGAGTCTGCTTTGACATCTGTTTTAAAATTGCGCGAGAAATAAGAAAAAGCGACAAGGGACACCGCGAGATTGTAGTGAACTTTTCTTTTTCATGCGCAATCATACCTATGTGATATACTTAACTCTTGATAGGTATGCATTAATTCGTGAGTTGCTGAACGCTTTGAGTGTCATGAACAATTTCCGAAAATCGGCCTACCGTCTGTGCACATTTTTACGCAATCGGCTCATCGTTTTATCGGAAACCATTGTAACGCGCTAGAACTGGTGACAATTAATTCTGTATTATATGTTACTATTATTTTGTGTTCTTGAGAAAGAAAGCAAAAGTTCAAAATACCAGCAAAAGTTCAGAACACTAGCCTTCGTAGACGGAAATTATTTCCTTACATACGCATATATTTATGTTTGAATTCACTATTTCTTATAAAATAAACTTTTGGGTGACTCATTTTTTCAAGTTTTTGTATCCATTGTTAGGAGAGGTATAGTGATTTTTTTGCAAATTTCCGACATCAGAGTGACCTCAATAACGTCAGTTTATTGAAAGGAATTCGAATTCTAAAAATTAAACTGGCTAAAAACACAACGAAAAGAAGGTAGATGGTTGAGGTATGAAAATACGGTGAAAATGGTTAATTTGAAAAATTCTTGAAAGGGGACATTGTTAGAAGTCACGTAACTTGAAAATAAATCTATATTTAAAAAAAGCCTATAAGGTACGAATGGACTTAAACTTCGAGGCTTTTATATACATTAGGTGCATATAACATTTTTAACATTAAAAGGTTTCTACTAAATTGTTTATAAACATCGGTATTATTCACGGTGTATACGTGTACGTAGACTGGTTGTCTTTATTTCTTATTAATACAAATTGACCGAAACTTCACATTGAAAAACTCTTACTACACGCCATTTTAATTTTCATCGCTTTTTTAAATTTTTGACAAAGAGATTAAAAAGTCAAGATTTTAATACTAAACAAATGTTTAGTTAAATTTTAAAATACCTCTTCAATGATATCCCCCTCGAAGGGGTCGGTAAAAAAAATTACATGCTTTTCGATGCGTTCATATAAAAAGAAATCATTTTTTAAATCGAGTTACTTTAAAAACAAAAAAAAACTAGTGTGCTTTAGACCACACGACTGAAGTAAAACTTCAAATTCACAAAATATGAACTTTAAAATGAATTTACATTTAAATGTTCACTTTAAACGTAGAATATTTAATGTATTTAACAAAATAATAATTTATAAAATTGTTCAAGAACGAAATGAAATTACAAACTAATAAAAAAATCACCGTTCGCGTAACGCTAGCAAACTCGCAAATATATATATTTCATGCACTGGCTATGAGAGGAAGAGAGAAATAAAATGTGCGCGCGCACTGCTCTCTCTCTTGCTCCTACAGTGTGATACAGACAATAGGCTTGCACTGTATCTTAGATATACGAAACATAACTGGCTATGAGAGAAAGAGAGAAAGAAAATGTGTGCTCGCACCTCTCTCTCTTGTCCCTACAGTAATATACGAAACGTAACTCTCTCTCTTTCTGTCTTCACTAACTTATATCTCCCTCTCAACTTCTGTTCGCCTCGCATTCACCAGCTTACTCCCCAAGTCAAACATGCGTAAAGAAGTTAGACTTCAAAAATATGTTTTACTCTATATCTGTACGTTTACGTAATTATGAACTTTGTCATTTAGTTACGAAACTCCAAAAATCCCAGTTTCGTGTAAATCACTATTATAAATATGTGACAAATAAGTTTTATCATAAAACTCGGATTATTACATTTAACTCTCTTATAATACTGCCGTCGTCGATGGGTTAACGGCAATTTAAACATAATATTAATTTGTCGTTAATAAAATGTTATTTCTTTTTCTTTGCAGGTAAGTACAGCTTTGATGTAGACCACCGTGTGAGCGAGCTGAATAGACTCGTTAGTTTTATTAAATCTAATTGGCTATTTGGAAATCTTAATGTGAGTATTAATTAAGCATTAATATTTAATAATGTCATTAGTTATTTGCTGTGCGGTTTTAATTCAGCCATCATTGTCGGCCCCAATAAAGAAAATTAATGATAGCTCATTACTGTGAAGTGCGTTTCTTTTCAATGGATACGTTTGCGAAATGTTATCTTGAAAGCAATTAAAGTTATAGTGATTTCTCTTCATTCGCATACAACTTTTGTCCGGAAATTTTGCGAATTTTTTTAACTGGCGTGATATTTTCGTTATCGGTATATATAAAATTAGAAAATATTTTTTTTTATGACAAACAAAATCATACGGCCAGAAAACTAAATAATATAGTGATTTGAACAATGTAATTATTAAATTAGTTGTTACGCATTCCTTTGTTAGTTATTACGAATCAGACGATGGCAAGTTTGTGATTACCAATCTCTTTTCAAAAATAAGATAAGGGATAAGAACATTATCTTGAAGTAGAGCAATTAATGACTTTGGTTTAAAAAATATTATAAAGAATTAAACGAAACTACGTGATGTAGTATTATTTCTACTTTCTTTAAGTTCTTTATCACGACCTTGGTTTCGTTGTATTACAACATCTTCAGGTGGGCTATTAGCAAAGATAGTTTTGTACTATCTTTTATACTATCATATTTACATATTACAAATTTATACTATCTTTCAATCTATCTTTTAATCAAATATTTAGACATTGCAAGTGATAAGGTTAATTTCAGTTACTGACATTTGCTAGTAATTTCATTACATTATTTTGTTCCCTCTTTGGGCCGAATGGCGAATAACGGAACCTTTGTACCCTATAATTTCATAACTCTTTCCTCCTTACATCAGGCTTGGAGAACAAAATGTTTTTTCGTGAACCCCGTAGAGTGAGTTGTCATAGAAGGTCTTACAAAATGCACGCGAAAATAAATGTGCATTTTTTCCTCGCGAGATATGAGTCTCCGAAGTGTCAAAAAGTAACTGTATAGTGAAAAATAGTATTGATACAGTTTCGATAAAATACTATGTACCTTTATATTTTTAAACATTTATAAATACTCGTACTTGGAAGGACACGGGACCCTAGTTGTATTAATTCATTTTCATATCTTTCCTAGAATGACATCGATCAACGTGATTTGATCATTTAGACAATTTTGGTATTTAATTAATGTTAAGTTAATAACTTCAAAAACCCGTTATTTTTAATGTTAGCATTTTTTATCATTACTCAGTTACATATAAGTCATTGCATCAAGTAGAATTAAGTGATAATTAAATTCGCAATAATTTTTTACTACTTTACGCACTAGTTTACGTTATCAATATGAATCAAAATGTCATGCGTAAAAACTATCCATTGCAGCTAAATTAACTTTATATATTTTAAATACCCATTTGTTAACAAAGTTTAACAATTATTTATTAACAACTATCTGTATAGTGGTATGATGCGCGAAATCAATCGGCTTGTGAATATGCACTATCATGCTTTTGGACTAGAACTTTTAATCTAATATCATGCTTTTGGACTTTACGTTACCTAACTCAAAAAGTGCAAATTCGACAAAAAAGCTGCAAAATTTCGCCAAATTAGCATTTCATAAATATTATTGAGGGTAAAATATAGGCTAACAGTTTTAAACAAAAGGCAGAAAAGGATAATTCGTAAACAGAAAGGTCTTACGAAAGTCATAAATGACTAAGAATATATTAATTATGGCTTAAAACAATTCTCAAAGCTCTCAATCGAATGACTAATTGCAGCACATTTAAAATAATACACCCTTTCAATGTAACAAAATGATCTCTATTTCTCTCTCCACAAAGAGAGCAACTTAGGTTAATTTATTCATAAATAAAAACAACAAAGCCTAATCACCTATAAAGCGCCGGGCTACAAAGCGGGCTCCCGCGGGGGCTTCGGGTTACAGTGGCGCGTAATGAATAAGTCATTAGTATAAACATGTTTAATTAATTCATCCACTTTATTTAAACAAGTAGTTAGCTAGTTTGACGTCCATTACTCGGGAGGGGTCCTTCCTAGGCGCCATTGATCTGAGGCCCGAATAAACAGAATTTTGAATCGTTAACAAAGGCCCAATATATTCTCAAAAAACATTTTGGAATTAGTTATAGTCGAGTCAATTTAGTTTATTGTGCCATATTATTTTAGATACAGTCATTGTTAGTTATTAAAACAAATTATTTTTTTACGGGTAGTGGTTAACAAAGGAGCTAACAGTTTCTTAAAGAAAGTTTTGAAAACGGGTCCTTGCTAGGCGCTTTGATCTAAGACTCGAATGAACAGAATTTTGAACCGTTAACAAAAAGCCAATATATTTTCAGAAAACGTTTTGGAATTAGTAATACTCGAGTCAATATAGTTTATTGTGATGTATTATATTAGATACAGTTACCGTTAGTTATTAAACAAATTAATTTTTACGGGTAATGGTTAACAAAGGAACCAACTGATTCTTAAAAAAAGTTTTGAAACAAGCTGTAGTCGAGTCAATATAGTTTAATTTGCCACATTACTTTAGATACAGATACTTTTAGATCTCGAATGAAATGTTTCTTTTACGGGCAATGGTTAATAAAAGTCCCAAGAGATTGTCAGAAAAAGTTTCGGAATGAATTTTAATTGAGTCAATTTAGTTCAGTGCGCCATGTTATTTTAGATAGTAACAGTTAGGCAGTTGTTAACAAAAGACAGGTTCCAACAGGTTCTTAGAAAAAAATGTAAAATTAACAATAATAAACTACTTTAATACAACTATGTATCAATGTAGTTTATTATCGTTTTAGATACAGTCACTTTTAGTTTACTGGCATCCTGAATACTGGGGTATTCTAAAAGTATGACACGCAAGTCAACTGTCTTCTCAGATGCAATGTGTACTTCACGTACTTTGTTGCTTTTATTTACGTTTTAATTATCTTTATAATTTAATAATTTCCCGGTTTGGTTAAGATTTGTTTCAGACTCATTACGTTCATTAACATTATGTTGTCTGCATATTATTAATTGAAAACACCAACTTCTTGATTTCTTGTAATTTATGATCGGAGTTTAAACTCGACCGTTTCCTTATATCAGCCAATTTAAAACAAACGGACAGGAGAAAATTCTAAAATAGCATTTAACATAGAAGTATTTTAAAGTATACTACGTAAAAATGTTCATAAAGTATTGAGATTGTTTCGGATAGTCTTAGAAATTTCTCCGCCTTTTTGTATTAAAGGACACTTTGCTTTTTTGTATTAATGGGCACTTGTTTCTGCATATTAGTGGACAGTTTTACAAAAGTTACTGCTTTATTTTTGAATTTTATCTGTCGATAAGAATAGATCTCAAGAGATAACTAAATCGAAGTAATAACAATTAAACCTAGACACAAAAATTCATTAAATTCACCAATGTATACCGGTGTATATCTCCGTAGTCTAGTTTTACTATACTTGCAAACACCGACCTACTTTACCATTTTATTTATCTTAGATATGCGTCTACGAATTTGACAATCGATTCAATATGCAAGATAGAACATGAAGATCGCCAAATATGCGTCTACGAATTTGACAATCGATTCAATATGCAAGATAGATCATGAAGATCGCCAAATATGCATCTACGAATTTAACAATCGATTCGATATGTAAGATAGATCACAAAGATCGCCAAAATGCTACTTCACTATACAAATTGAGACTCGGTTTCTAGATGACCACCAACACTGAGTATCATAGAGTGTTTAAGATCTAGATTTCAGTTAATAAACGTATCACTCGTAAACCTTCGTTTACACCCATTGTTCAATTAATTGTCAATTTTCTTTTTTAATTGTCTGTTTTTTTAAATTTTTATGGGAGTAAGAAATATGTTTGATGACAAAAAAATTAAACGACTTCTGCATTTGAAGACGGTACTTCATTAATTTAATTTTTGGTTTTTATTTTCTTGTCCCATTTTGAGTTTGATATTTTATAACAAGTTCACTGTGTTCGTCGTCTTCCTACAATTTAGCTGTTTTTGAGTTAAATAACTAATAGTCCAAGATTAATAAATATTCTTCTAGTTCAGATACAACTTTGATTATCTATACTAGTAATTCTCGAAAGAACATATAGTATACATATGCTGCAAACGTCTATAAATTGTGCCTTGCCAGGGCAATAATTTTATTGAAGTACTATATTTTTATCCATCAAAAAGAAAAACTTTCAAAAAGTTATTTACTTAGCGCAAAAATTGTTCTTTGATTAAGAGTGAGTGAAGTCGGACCCTAACGCTGTGTGGCCGCAGAACAAGTAGCGAGCGCCGGCGCTACCGTAGCGCTTGATTAATGTGCGGCGCCGCCACACCGCGATCACTCGACAATTATCACGCGCGACCATCGCGCGATCGCTCTCTGCCGTTAGCCGCTCGGAAATTAATTGCAGTGACCATTGTTAGATCTGTTTTCGTTGTAGCCGGCCAAGTAGGCGTTTGTGTAGTGCAAGCTGTTTCTTACTATTATTTCAAATGTACTTCTGTTATATATACATTTGATTCTCTCTAGTCAATACTAATACCAGAATCAACATATAATTCTCATTTTATCGGTTTTCAAGAATTGGATAGGAAAATCGTTTATAATCTATCGATTACTTTTTCACTAAATATGTTTTATTCTTTGTGCTTTAATTTGAAGACTATTGCCTTAACTTTACTAGAAACATTTTTGTCTCTTTTACTTTATAATTGATGATGAAAAAAATATTCTACTAAATTAACAAGCCTTTAAAATTTATTCCGTATTTTTACTGATTTTTTTGTTTTTATTTCCTGGTTATTTCTTACATATATTCGACGTGTCCAAATCTTCTAAATTTTTCTTTAAATTCATAATCGACATCGCGTTCTCATCAAATACGCCTTTTATTAATTTTATTACTTAAACTCTTTCTGTAAATATTCTGTAATGTATTTATACAAGAGGATTGCTTTGGCATTATCCATGTCTCGCTTCTGCGTTTCTCGATTTCGTAGTTTTCGGCGTAAGCGCACAGTTCGTGTGACATTTTGATAAAAATGGTTTAATTTTCATTAATTTCAGAGTGCCATTCAGTAGATTACACCATTAAACATTATCTTCTGTTTTTCTATTTCGCAAAATATACTTTCAAATTAACTAAGCCTACTAAACCATAGGTTAATTCCTACGTCGTTTCGCATTGACTCTTCTGGACACTGTGTATTTGTTAATATATAACTTTTTTATTATTTCATTATTGGTTTATAATATCCTAATTTAAATGAGCATACCTCTAGGAACCAAGGACCTATATAGTTTATACGATTGCGTTTCTCGTTTTCGTAGTTTTCGGCGTAAGTGCACAGCGCATATACATCATTGTGTGATTTCTTTATATAGTCTGACATTTGTTTTTATTACTTACATTACTAGGTTTTGATTTGTTTTGTAAATCTTATAAATTAAAAAAAAATGTTTTGTAAAAATGTTTTGAATTTTCCTGGTATTTTAAAAATATAGTGAAAATTTCTTATGCACTTTTTGCATATTGCTTTATAATCAGTTGGCTCTATAACGCTACCAACCCCCCCTTTAGAATATTTTTATTAAATAATTGTGAATATACCTCTGCCCTCCCTTGATATTTTATGTTATTACCGTTCTACGTCTACTTTTTTAAATAAATTTATAGAACATTTAAGGTGGAGTCGTGTAATACCGCTGTGGTTAAGTATAATTAACATCCAAAGTAGTTTGAGTTCTATTTTCGCCCATATCTTTGCCCTGCATCCGTTTTCGTATTGTGCCCGCGCTTTTGCAACGGGCGGCGCCTACGATACTCGGCTGAGAGAAAGGGCCGGCGCCGGCAAAGGTTAATGAGGCAGCGTGGGTCGGACCTTCTAGCTGCTAGTAGGCGGGTGAACGTGACGGTACAACAAAAATATAGATGGTTGATGTTGTAAAATACTAATTTATTTAAACAGTATAATGCGGACAATTGTCCTTGGGTAGTTACGACTGATAAATTGTGCAATGAAATAGGTTAATCCGGAGCTCCGGAACTTACCGATACAGAATAATAAGTAGAATTCCGTTCAGATTGGTAGTATCAACTGAACGGAATTCTGACATATCGGCAAAGACAAAAGTATGCTCATGCAGCTAAGATTTAATCAGCAGAGTTGGATATTTGCTATTTTGGTGTAATTATTTATTTTCCAGCTTCAGGTCTGATTGAATCTTGCTAGCTTGGCACCGAAATAAAGTTCAAAGGAACACACTGCAAATATACCGCAACTTTTATTGTAGTATTAAACTGCTACTTCTAAATTAACTTGCTGAAAAAAAAAACTCGTCAAACACGAGTGGAACTCGCACTACGAAGGTTCCATATATATTTAGACATTTATAAATATTTAATACTACATTAATATAATACTACATTAATATAATATTTTTATTAAACTATTCATAAAATTTTATTTTTTTAGAACTTAAATATATTGCCTACTATAGATATTTATTGATACTACAAATTACGATTTTCGTATTTTTCCCTTTACTTGTGCTGTAAGACCTTGCTTCTTGCCAAATTCCATGACTCCAGGTCAACGGGAAGTACCCTATCGGTTTTGATTTATTTGCAAGTGTCAAAAATGCAGCATAAATGGCCTTATTTTTAGGGTTTTTTTTATTGCGTCGACTTAGAAGCTTTTTTCACAGACCTAAGTATTTGATATTAGTTTCATGATACTTCCACGTGTTCTTGAGAAAAAGGGTCTTGACAGACAGACGAACAATGAAGTGATCCTATAAGGTTTTCTTTTTCCTTTTGTGGTACGGAACCCTAGAAATAAAAAAATATTTACATGAAAGAAACTAATGATTAACGATAAACGTCTAACTTTATTTATTTTTCCATTTTTATAATTATATCGCTCATTATTAGTCCGCATGTAATAACTTTTCTTTGAACGAGGGACAGATGATGTTAGTTTCTGAAGATTCAATTTGTTTCTTCTAAAGAAGAACATAACGAACAAAATTGTGGAAATTTTAACTGAATTTCATAATGCCACCGTGTCCAATGGTTAAATATTTAAACTTGTTTTACTATAATTGGATTACGACTTAGACTTTAAACTCGATAGTAAATATAGGTACCTAATCAGCAATAAAGTTTATGGTTAGTTTCAGAAGTGTAAGTGCTCAAAATGGGATATATTTTCGTTACATCCTATTTTATGTGTTCCCTTACTAATGGCCTATCTAAAAATGTTGTACTATGCCAAAACACTTATTATATTATATATGCTGTATTCTTTAACCCTAGTAAGTAACCAAAAAGCTATAGAGTTTGGATTAAACAATCAACAACAATTCACTCACTTAGAAAAAGCTTTCTTGTTATGGTTCCGCTAAAAGCGAAAACCTTGTTAGACACGTCACGCTGTGTCTTTCTCTCTGCCTCTCTATCCCCGACGTAGCTCCACCGTCACATAAAACATTGAACCGAAGGATTATTTAGAATATCTAAGTACGTTTATAAAATTATTTTTCACTTTTGAGAATACGTCGATAAATGCAAAAATATTTTGAATGTAAAATTTCCTTTACTGTAAAAACATTGAAAGAGTAAATTTAAAAAATGTCTGTCCTCTGTATTAACAATATTGGTAAAGAAAGTCAGCTGTTTATTTATTCAGAACTTTGACGCTATGAAAAATGATTTGATTGAAATAATTTTGGAATATACACGATTTTCTCTTTTGTTTCTATTATTATTAAAATATGCGTATTCCTCAAATATAATAGTAGTACTAATAGTGCTACGTTTTAGAAAAAAAATTGTATCCTTTGTTATAGGTTAAATTCATGCTCTTTGGATGGATGTTCTAAGTTCAAATATTTAACCCATTATTATTGTGTCCATACGTGATGTTCGTAACGTCTGTGTGCAGAAATGTTTAAAAAATATATTGTTAATTTTTTTTGTCTTAGATCGCCATTCATTATTGAACCTTGGTCGTGTATAATTTTTCTGGCACCGTCTATTATTGGATCGTCTATTGTTTCGTTTGGTAACTTCATTATTGACGAACACTTTTACTTCATGGAATTGAGTACATATTGCGCCTTTCGGATTTAATTTGGTCTCGACTTTTATTTTTGTGTTTCTCTATAACAATTATCTTGCTTCTTTTCAGCCTATGAACATTATGCATTATCAAATTTACTAATATAATTATTTGTAACAACGTCACTAGTTTTTTTGGAAGAACCATTTAAAGATTCTGAGCTTGATAGAATGACTGAAGTTTATAATTCTATCATTTTGCAATGATTAACGGATATCATAAGAACTAGGTTTGAGATTGTTGCACCAGTTGTAGAGAGCTATTACTGTGTGTGTGTGTGTGTGTGTGCGCGTGCGGGAGCGCGTGCGTGTGTGTGTATATGTATGTATATACATATCTTGTCACGAATGTATAGTGACAAGATATGTATATATATATATATATATATATATATATATATATATATATATATATATATATATATATATATATATATATATATATATATGTATATGTGGTATTCGGTTAACAATGCGTCTGTGTCTTTTTTTTTGTTAGAAGGGGTAATACCTATGCCTCTTTAATTGACATTCTCAAACTTCTAAAGGTCTATCCAATATGATGAATAAACCCAAAGTTCAAAGAAACTATCTGTCAGGTGATGGGAATAATTTATAAAAAAATGAATCTTGATTCTATCTGCTGATTTCTGATGTGTTTCAATCTATTTTGGTTTATATTTTACAATGATTAGCGATCCATTCAGGTAGATTTGTTCTCAATTTTTTGACATCAACATTGATAGAAATAGGTAGAAACGTCAGATTTCGCCAATAGAACAAAAATATAAAAACATATTTCCTTTTTAGTGACATTACAGTTGATGTCAGAAATGTAGCCAATATTTGAAGACTATAATCCTAACAACAAAACTGTTTAGGTAATAACAGTTGTTGGCTAGATAGGTAAATATAAATATGGAGTGCCGCATTAAGGGTATACTGGCCAATTTAAATACAATAGAGTCGCTAATGTGTGATAACGGGTCTCATAATGAAATCTAATACATGCTGTCAGTTATAAATATGCGTACAATGGTGCCATAGCATAAATATAGCCCTATTCAGTAATCAATATCTAATCGACTTACCGAGTAAACTCGATCAGAACTTTTCCCGATGTTTTAGACCTGCTGTAAAAACTGAATATAGAATTAATGTTACTTTTTTCTCCTTATAAAAACTAGGACCGATTGTTAAGTTTATACAGAATAATGAATTATTTATAAATTTATAAAAATTAAAAAAACTTTCACTTCTTCCGTGCGGTTTATACGGATGAGGATCATACCCTTTGTCATTATTTTTAAACATAAATTTATGTTTAAAAATAATGACAAAGGGTATGATCCTCATCCGTCTAAACCGCACGGAAGAAGTGAAAGTTTTTTTAACGGTTTAAGTTAGTTGATAATTATAATTATTCTTATGATCTAGAAATTAAAAAGATAAATATGCCTCAAGATAATTATCGTGATGATTATCCGATAACTATCTGATAATTGTTAAACAAATATGTATCAATCGATCGTTATTTAACTGATATTTTTTATCAACCTTTATGTTGGAAGCAAGTAGTTTAGTTAAATTATACACTTTTAACAATCAAGATAATCTTTTATTTATTTTACCCATGATTTCACAATTAAAAACTTATAAAAACATTTTCAAACAAAAATGGGCAAAAATCAAACTACGTATTAATATAATTAATGAGTGAAGATTCCGACTTCAAAATAAAACTTCATGAGACTGACTGTTTGGCAGATTCGAAACACGATACTGAGGTTTGCCGTCATAAATGTTTAGTGGCGCCCGTAATATTTCTAACTATTATTAAATAACTGAAGAGTGACAAATTAAACATTTTCAATTATGTTTATCCAGATAATTATCAACCTATATTTAGGTAGATAATTATCAAAGATAATTATCGCTTCGAACCCTGTCTAGAAGCATGTTCTTTTTTAGTATTCTGATTAAAACTGTACTTTGACTAATTTACAGTAATACAATTAATAACTTTTCACTGGAAAATATTTAATAAAAGATAATACCATATTTACTTATAATTTTTTCATTATACCATACACAAAACTAAATGTATGATTAAGGCGCGAAAATCAGTGGTGACCAACCAATTTATCAGCAAATTAACGTTTGAATAAACTTCTTGACATTCTCGACCGCCATATTGTCAAAGCTCGGCTGATTCCGCCGCCGCGCTAATCGGATGTTTTCAGTACTTCTATTCTTCACCGTTACACAATTTTAACATGACATAATGACTCGGACGTTACCAAAAAATTTACACTTTATAAAGTGAAAGATATGAGCCTATAATAAGTAGATGAATCTAAAAAATTGAAGAGACGTATATAAAAATATTTTTCAAAAAGTCGTACAATAATAAAATAAGGTACAATATTCGTATATATAATAAAAATATAGATTCTGCATGATTGCATGACAATTTTTGACAGTACCGACTAGAAATGCAATCTTTGTTTTTAACCACATCCTATAATCAAAGATTGAAACGATCAACAGTTTTATAACGTTCTCGAATGGCGATATGGTAAAATTACAAATTAACGATCGTTTTCAATTTAACAATATAAGTAGTTCAGATAATAAAAACGAAGTTACTTCTAAAAAAAGGTTTATATAGAATTAAATTTAAAAAAAGTTTATATAGAATTTAAAAAAAGTTATAATAGGATATACAAGTTCGTTACGTGATTCCTATTTTTGTTCTCCGTCTAAATTTGAGTATTTAGTGCCCTTTCCAAACATCTTGATCTACAACTTGAAAATCTATAACAATTTTAAGATCTATCAGTTACGAAATTAACATTGAAAGTGAAGTATAAAACACCACCATTTAATTTCAATAAACCACCAACATTTTCAGTTGAAATAATCATCAGAACCTTAAAAAATTAATAAATCCAATAATGCAAGATTTTGACTGGCCTCATTTCTAATTTCAGAGATAAATTTCAATTTTTCTTTTTGGTTTGGTGGGGTGCAAAACTATGACATCTCTTTCTCACACGCCCACATTTTAAGTGTTTATGCCACAATATTACGGACGTATATCGTTTTCACAAATAATTTTCAGGGAAAATGGTAAGCTTCTCACTTACTTAGGTGATAAATTACCACTTACATCTTTCGCTAGAGCTCATGCGGGAATATCTTCGCATTGTCTGCTATTGCGGTGTTTACATCTGGTCTGGTACTAGTCCAATTCTCTTTGTTCGGATATGCTGTGTCGCGTTTTGTTAAATTTGCAGCTGTAAAGATATATATAGGGTTTGTGACTAATTTATTTCTTTCTTTTGATATATATATATATCTTCGTACAATTTCCCTGGCAGGTTGTGTAAGTAACACTTTATTTTATCTAGTCTTTGTTGAGATATATATTTTTTCTTTTCAAAATTAAGTTCAAACTGTTCCTTTTTTACGTTTCCGTAATATAACAAAGGACAATTATCATTCGTCTTGTTTGACCGTCCATCTGTCTGTTACAACCTTACCAGTATACCAGTTTCTACAGTTCTAGGATTATATGCATGCAATTTTGACGGAAGAGCATATCATTGGAGTTAATGCTCATACTCATCATACCGGACAATAGTCACACAGATCACAGTGCCTTCTCGCAACAGGGGCGCTGTTGCCTGTCACGGGTGTGTAGTATTTAGATAGGCATATATAAAAATCACTCCAGCCCTGTTCGACAAGCGGCCGGGAATCGAACCCGGGGCCCGCGCCATCAGATGCCGTAAGCTTATGAACCATCTCAACACAGGTAGTTCGATGGAATACGCGAAAAACTATTTTCGCATATTCCATCGAGTGGTCTATCACTGCATAACTCTATTAAAACAAGATAAAGTTTAATTTGTTATTTTTCATTTTCAAACCCCGTTTACGAAATTTTAAGCTTCGAAATTACATACAACTTCTGCGTGTTTGTGTATGCCTAGTAATTTTTCAAGTATGGGTTTAAAGAAGTTTTAAAAAATTCCAGATTTCATTCAAAGTATCTTATGGACAATTTCACAAAATGTAGACAATTAGGGAGCCCTACTTTCTACACGTTATCCGACACGCATTTGCACGCTTTTCCCGATATTCCGCGTATTTTTTTCCAATTTATTTGCTTCTTTTATCTTACCAAAAATTTATTTTTATCCACTTCCATGAATAACTATAGTGATAATGACATGAGTTAGGAACAGATGTACCCAATTTTTTTCTTATTTATCAAAACTGCAGTTAACTTTACGGCTGTCAACGTATGTTACTAATTGCTTTTCCCGGCTTTGGTAAGGTTTTTCTTTAGTTCGATGACGTTCGACATATTTATGGCATTATTCGTATAGTAAAGATGTGGAAATAAACGGCCGTCTAATGTATGTGGTCACAATACCAAAGTGTAAATAGTTAAGAAAAGGCAGTGAAATCTCGTATTCATGAGCAAAGTGAATGTAAGCAAGATCATTAAGAAACAAGTGTGGAAAAACTTCGAAGTGGAACCAATCGTAGCTTTGAAAATATCATCTTAACATGGTTTGCTTATTTAACACCTATATTAATGACTTAATATAGTTGTTGTGAATAATGCGTTGTGACGAAATGCAATTAGTTTTTTATATATTATTCAAACTATATATCTATATAGTTTAGTATATCTATATAGTATAATATATCTAGCTTATTTTAAAGTTTAAAAATTATTCACCGTTAGTTTTGGTAAAAATCGCTCTCAAAAATTGTACAGTTTAATATTACAGGAAAATTAGTTATATCACCACACTTCTAATTTTATTTAAAAAACCAGTCGAGCGATTTGTTTGAAAAACTAAGTCAATGTAAAATGATGTTATATTTATCGTTTAGTTTTGGTAAAATCGCTCTCATTTTTATCGTTTAGTTTTGGTAAAAATCGCTCTCAAAAATTGTACAAAAATAACATACAAAATTAGTAGTTTTACCACACTTTTCAATTTATTTGAAGGAACGCCTCGAGCGATTCGTCTGAAAAACTAAGTCAATGTAAAATTATGTTATAGTAACATTTTGAAAAAAAAATTATTTATCATTTAGTTTTCGTAATAATCACTCAAAAATTATACAATCAACACTACAACTACATACAAAAGTAGTAGTTCCATCACACTTTTCAATTTATTTAAAAGAACGCGTCGAGCGATTCGTCTAAAAAACTAAGTCAATGTAAAATGATGTATTAACATCTTGAAAAAAAATATATTTATCGTTTAGTTTTGGTAAAAATCACTCAAATATTATACAATCAACATTACAGATACATACAAAAGTATTAGTTCTACCACACTTTTCAATTTATTTAAAGAACGCATCGAGCGGATTGTCTAAAAAACTAAGTCAATGTAAAATGATGTATTAACATCTTGAAAAAAAATATATTTATCGTTTAGTTTTAGTAAAAATCACTCAAAAATTATACAATCAACATTACAGATACATACAAAAGTATTAGTTCTACCACACTTTTCAATTTATTTAAAAGAACGCTTCGAGCAATTCGTCTGAAAAACTAAGTCAATGTAAAATGATGTTATATTAACATTTTGAAAAAAAAAATTATTGTTTAGTTTTGGTAAAAACCACTCAAAAATTATACAATCAACATTACAGATACATACAAAAGTATTAGTTCTACCACACTTTTCAATTTATTTAAAGAACGCATCGAGCGGATTGTCTAAAAAGCTAAGTCAATTTAAAATGATGCTATATTAACATCTTGAAAAAATATATCTATCGTTTAGTTTTTGTAAAAATCACTCAAAAATTATACAATCAACACTACAGGTACATACAAAAGTAGTAATTCCACCACACTTCAATTTATTTAAAAGAACGCTTCGAGCAATTCGTCTGAAAAACTAAGTCAATGTAAAATGATGTTATATTAACATTTTGAAAAAAAAAATTATTGTTTAGTTTTGGTAAAAACCATTCAAAAATTATACAATTAATATTACAGGTACATACAAAAGTTGTAGTTCCACCACAGTTTTCAATTTATTTAAAAGGCGCGCCGAGTGATTCGTCTGAAAAACTAAGTCAATGTAAAATTATATTATATTAACATCTTGAAAAAAAAAATATTTACCGGTTTAGTTTTGGTAAAAATCACTCAAAAATTATACAATCAACACTACAGGTACATACAAAAGTAGTAGTTCTACCACACTTTTCAATTTATTTAAAGAACGCTTCGAGCGATTTGTCTAAAAAACTAAGTCAATGTAAAATGATATTATATTAACATCTTGAAAAAAAAAATATTTATCGTTTAGTTTTGGTAAAAATCACTCAAAAATTATACAATCAACACTACAGGTACATACAAAAGTAGTAGTTCTACCACACTTTTCAATTTATTTAATAGAACGCGTCGAGCGGTTCGTCTGAAAAACTAAGTCAATGTAAAATGATGTTATAGTAACATTTTGGAAAAAAAAACTCATTTACCGTATAAATTTGGTAAAAATTATACAATTAACATAACAGGAATACGAAACTGTTACAGTTTAGAAAGCAAAAAAATTTCAATAAATAGTTTAATAATAATTTGTAGATCTTACTGTCACACGACAACTAGTTTAACGTAAAATTTTCTAATATTGAATATATTTGGCGTTAATTTTGTAGAAATTCATTATTCACAATTAAATGAAACTACGTGATGTAGTATATCTATAGTAGTATATATAAATAATACTACATTACGTAGTTTCATTTAATTGTGTATAAAATTTTCTTTTAAGATGTGAAGGGAAGGAGATACCTGGAATTTGTTATAAAACGCGAACGGACCGGAATCATTAATTTTTATCAATTTAGAGAGTGAAAAACATAAATGATCACATTTAATTTAAAAACTTAAACGGAGAATATGTGTATAATCGTGGTTGTACTTATTCAACTGGATGAAACTTGCGGTATTTATAAAATTACTAAGTTAGAACTTTCTTAGAATATATAAAACTTATTGCCGTGAAATTTCATACCTGTGTTATGAATAAAAATAGACCTATCGGAGAAGAACGGGTGGAATTCACACTACAAGTTTTCTCTAGTCACACATCGGGGCGTATAAACATTTAAGGACTCATAATATTTATATTAAGCTATTTTGCAAATATCAACATTATTTGTATTATTAATTTCTCAAATATATTTTGTTTTGATCACTCATAACTTTTTACTTTTCTGTTTTTTTAATTTTTTTTTTAATTAAAGGCCAAAATGCAGCAATGACGTTTTTGAGAGAGACCTGGTAACAAAATAGATCCAATAATGGTCCATTAAATGGTTGTTTTACAGTAAAAGTTCTGCTCTACTCAAAGAGATCTTTTCGCATGTTCATGTAGAGGAAAATAAATTTCAACCCTCGCCCCTTTACGTGTATGTTCCCATACCCTTGGAAATAAATTGTAGTTATTTTAAACATTTGTAATTTCGGACCCAGAACTTTGGACCCCAGATGTTCTGTATCTTCAAATCGCTATCTTATTTCGTTTAGAAATTAGAATCCTTTTAGGGTTCT
The DNA here is from genome assembly GCA_039881145.1 of Druceiella hillmani. Taxonomy (NCBI): domain Eukaryota; kingdom Metazoa; phylum Arthropoda; class Insecta; order Lepidoptera; family Hepialidae; genus Druceiella; species Druceiella hillmani. The sequence goes on along the minus strand of JAYKKI010000007.1, from coordinate 45,590,719 downwards.
GTAAACCCTAAAAACGAACGGAAGACACAATTAAATGCAATTAAATGAAACTACGTGATGTATTATTTCTATTTTCTTTAATTTCTTTACCACGACCTAGGTTTCATCGTATTACAACATCTTCAGGTGGGATATTACGAACGGAAGAGAAAAATCGAACATCATGAAATGGACAAATGTATGAATGAATGAGATAAAAATTAGTTCGTCTGAACAGAAGTGGTGATCTCCAGTTGACAATTACATTGCCTTTGTTAAAAATGGTTTATAATAGTGCAAATGTGGACTCCTTAAGTGCAATTTTACTGAATATCTGTTTACGGCTTTTATTTTCTCTAATTAGCAATGCAAAAATGTTAGTGCTGATAATGTAACAACTGTTACGTGCAGAAGCAACATCTTGTACTGCTAGCTTCATTATGGCGGCTTGTCATGTTGGTATGAAATTATTAATAAATATCAATTTGCATAATATTCACATTCGACCGTGTCGACCTATGATCGTTGTTGTAAGTATATGGTTAGCTTACTTAGACGAGGGGGGCGTCGGATCTGTTCTGCAATCGTAACGTCGTTATCGTTGCGATATATGTATAATTAACATGTCAAACGTTTCATAAACTAGGAGCCGTTTACCTGTTGGTTGCGTTTCTTGGTTTTGTGCGCATTTGCGTTTTGTACGTTTCGTATTTTTATTCGTTTAGAAGGAACGTTCGTAGGGTTGAATATTTTTTGCATGCCTGTCACAGGATAATAATCGAACTTGAACCGTAAATAGAGAAAGAGGACCGACAAATGTCCCTATAGTGTTGGTTGGGCCCAGATGTTGTAAGAAAGAAAATAACACGTGTTTGTGGAGAAAATAAAAAATAGACCCATTAAAAGTTTCATTTAAATTGTCAATCAGGCAAAAGAAAAATTCTATGTACGCACTAATCCATGACACTCGCAAATCCGACGTTGTCGATAAGAAACAAGTAAAATTCGTAGAGAGCAAAAAGACCTTCATTGTGACAACAGAATATAAATGTCAACAGTTTGTTTTTAATGTCTTTAGGCAATGGCTATTGATCGTTTCTAAAAATGATCATGTATTTCATTAGATTTGTAATATTACTTTCCCCTTATTAACAATTATTCATATATTCAAAACATAATTTATAAATAATTATAAAGAATTTGTTTTTTTTGGGCTCACAAAACATTAAACATTGCATCTCCCTCCCTCCGTCCACCAACTGCACTCACTTTACGAACGCCCGCAGTTTGCTTCAATTTTGTATGTGAAATATTCTAAAAAAATTTCCCGGATAAAATGGACACATCAGTATTGTTCGATATATAAAGTACTAGCAATAGGAAAAATATATATCGGGCCATTTTTGAGAAAAAAACGATATTATTTTTTTTTATGGAAAGGTCATAAAAAATAAAAGAAAAAACATTTTTCAACATTTATCAAAGACTGACTACCAAATGTCAAATTTCATCGAAATGAATCCATCGAAGTAGGCGATAAACTGTGTAACGGACGTGCATATATTTATAATTTTCATATTTTTATATTTCCTTAGAGCTTTTGAAACATTTCTATCAAAATTTCGACATCGACTTTTTTGATAGTCACGATTTTTCACTCCTATTTGTCGCTCTAAAGCAAAAATGATAATAGACAAGATTCTCATTTACTTGTTAATGAAACTGGTTTTTAGGATTCCGTGCTTTAAAAAGAAAAAAAAACAGAACAATTATAAGATCACTCACGTCTGTAAAAAATGTTTATGTAGTAATAAATTTCTTTTTTAAATTTTTGAATAAAATTGTGTTTGAATAAAATTCAAAGGGCAAATATAAGAATTCCGTACGTATTTTATTTTCAAAATTTTATGCTAAATATTTCTAGAGGTATTGTTGAAAATATCCATAAAAGTTTATGTGCCTCGACGACACAATGACCGAAGCTGCTGAAGTCAAAATTATGAAAAAAAACAGTAATACTAAAATTTACCGGAAAACCATAGCAGTAATCCTAAATCTCAAAGTTTTTCAAAAATTGTGTGATTTCTTAATGTATCATGTATTTATATGGTGAAAAATAGTATTAATATTTTTAAATAGTTTAATAGAAATACTAACTACCCTTAAATATCTATAGGTAACTATAGATATTTAAGGGCTTAAATGTCTTTACGTAACTATAGATATTTCAGGCTACATATGTGGATCCAACTCACAGTTAATAGGTTTTTATCCATCATAATATACCAAACGAATATTATTATAACCTTCCGCCGATAATTTTTTAAGTAACCTTAACTAGTACGACTTTTATAGACATTTAAACGTACATATATGGGTCCACTCACAGTTGATAGGTTTTTGTCCATTATAATATGCCATACGAATATTTACCTTTCGCCGATAATTTTTCTAAGTAACCTTATATAGTACGACTTTTATAGACATTTAAGGATACATACTCGTATGTGGGTCCACTCACAGTTGATAGGTTTTTATCCATTATAATATGCCATGCGAATATTTATCTTTCGCCGATAATTTTTCTAAGTAACCTTATCTAGTACGACTTTTATAGACATTTAAGGATACATACTCGTATGTGGGTCCACTCACAGTTGATAGGTTTTTATCCATTATAATATGCCATGCGAATATTTATCTTTCGCCGATAATTTTTCTAAGTAACCTTATCTAGTACGACTTTTGCATAAATTGCTAATTAGTCTGTATTGACATATAAGACATAATGACATGGTTTCGAATTCTATATTCATTGAACTAGTTTCTTTTGTTTTAAATATGTTGACAAATTATTGTATTAATTTTTGTGTATCTTCACCATTGAATTGGAATTTGTGCAGCTGGCGTCCGTATGCAAGTATAGACTGTGCTAATTAAGCATATGTGGATTCAAATTTGTTCTGAATCATCGATCGAATATGGAAACAATAATTATGAGATAAAATATTTGCTTGGGTAATGTGTCTTTTTCGAGTTCCGTATGCGAAAGGCCCAAAAAATCCTGTTGTTGTGATGACGCCGTTTGTCCGTCAGAAGCCTCTTAAGCGATACGAGTTATGGAGTTTAAATTTCCATATAATACGTAATGTTTGAGCCCAAAGTCAACAGTTAAGGAGAAACAAAAATACATTTTTAACTGTCAGTAAGTCCGACCGACAGTCTTGACCGTGTTGTGGTGCATATGGGCGTGAATTGGGTGAACTCTCTTTGTTCGGTAGTACCAAGTGAAGTACTTTTATAGGCGCTCCAAGCGCACTATTTTAAAATATCAAGTCAACTACTTTTTAACGCGCGCCATACGCACTTTTTGATTATTTTAGTATAATTGACTATAATACGCCATTCGCGTATTATATTAAATTATATTATACTTAGTGTATATAATCAGTGTATTAATTCAAGTATATATAGATAGGGTTTAATATTTTATCTGAGACTAGTTTAATATAATACGTTATGTATTTTAGAATAATAATTTCGCATTGTTCTTGATTCACAGAATTAATATCCATCATATAACATCAATGTAATTATAAATAATTATATATTTTAAAATAGGACGTTTTCACTTCTATCATGGGTCATAAATAGACACAGACTTTTTTTAATTATATTTTTATTTGCTTTCCTGTTTTATTTTGTATTGTCATAGAACTTTATTTATGGGGTTAAAGACCAGTTTTATGACGTCTGGTATATTCGTTATAGTTTACTGCGATGGAACGAAGGAGGTATTTGGATGAAAATGACATTGAAAAATAACTTATAACATGAATTAATTACTCGGTTCTAAAAAGGGATTAAGTACAAGAGTTATTGATTTATCCGCCATATCTATAACCTTATTTTTTTATTTCTTTGATAAAAATGTTATTTTGGAAGCGAATGGTAGGTACATTTAGAACTCTGTAAAAAATAATGCGCCCATGGGAATAATTTACACTTAGAAGAGTATGATTTTAAATAATTAGAGGAAATTATATATTTTTATTGTATTAATATTTGTTTGAATGAAATATAATGCATGTATAAACAATCAGGAAAGGGCAAATAAAGTACAATTTATATTATATCTTTAATATATTAAGAATTGTTAATAAGAAATAAAGATGACATTAAAAATTTAACGAAGTACATAAAACATTATAAAAAAATATCAGTGCCAATTGATTTTTTTTTGTAATTTGTAGCCATTGCCTAAATTCATTAAAAATGAACTGTTTATCTGACACAGACATTCGTTCTATTCGTGTCAAAATGAACATTTTTCGCTTTTTACGAATTTTACGTTCTTTTTTCGTGACGCTGTCGGTTCTACGAGTTACATGGATTGGATATGTTACATCTGCGTATGGATGATATAATCAAATTCAATCTGCACTTTGTTTCATCTGGCTATTTAAAAGAGTTCCGTCGAAAGAGCGTTTACAAACTATTATGAAAAATAAGCTAACTTTTTCATAAAATAATGCAAGACTCTCAATTTAGCTCTCAAAAGAGCTTATTTTTTTAAACTATTTGGAGCTTATTTTTTTAACTACTAAGAAGCTTATTGTTTTTAAACTATTAAGCAGCTTATTTTTTTAACTATTAAGAAGCTTATTGTTTTTAAACTATTAAGCAGCTTATTTTTTTAACTATTAAGAAGCTTATTGTTTTTAAACTATTAAGAAGCTTATTGTTTTTAAACTATTAAGAAGCTTATTGTTTTTAAACTATTAAGCAGCCTATTTTTTTAACTATTAAGGATGTTATTTTTTTATTTTTTCTGTTTAAAAGCGTCTTTTTATTCTTTTGACACCTGAACACAATACTATGAGAACTTATGCCGTTCTCCTTTATATGTTTACTATCGATGCTAATGATACCCTAAAGGTTGGAAGTTCTTATAATATACAGATAATAAAGTACGGATTTGGACTACATATTTCTTCATTGACAGCCCTAGCGAGAAGACGAAGCTATCACGAAGTAACAGGACATTAGATTATCAGATGAGATGTTTCTAAATAATAAATAAAATAAGCTGTCATATTAATTCACTTAATGCAGCCTCGATTTACAGCATCAATCTAAGCTGGAGTAAGTAGAGAACTTTTTATCGTACCACGAGAAATTCCCGCTCGCCTCCTCTGGTGCGTCCATAATTCTTGTCTTAACGATAAACGCATTCAACGTTCCCTTACTGGCGTCAATTATAGAGCGGCCGCAACGCAGCACGCACTGGTCAGGTCGTAAAAACTGAATAAACGCGAGATAGTTCTACACCAATATTTACAATGACGGCGGCGAATGTCGCAAGGGAAAATGCGCGGAGCCCGACCGTGGAACGTTGTAGTTTATATAGCTGCTTAGTTGGAAATATGGTACTGTCAAATTCTATAAATTTCTCTCACTAAAACGTACTCCGCCGCCTTATGTGCAAATTGCCACGCGTCTAATGTGATTGTGGAACACGTAAGCACACGTCCAACGTGTGATGTGCGTGAGCGGTGAAGTATAAACAGAACCTTGCAAGCTATAGACCAGAGGTTCCCAAAATTACTTTTTTCACGCCAACGTAGACCCCCTGTCGAGTCCCCCGTAGAACCCTGGGGGTCGCCGTGGACACTCTGGGAATAACTGCTATAGACGATTGAAAAGTGTCACTGCCGTGTATTCTCGATACCTACTCTGACTACGTTTTATAAATGCTTGATGTATGATATTAAAATATGTATATAAAAAAATGCATGTGTCTGTTTCTTAGCTGTCCCGGTTAATTTTTTGTAAAACAGAGTAGCTCAATTTGTCAATTAAAGAAAGGTCTATAGTGCTTAATAAAATTGGTTAACGTAGAAGTCTGAAGTTCTGGAAGTTTCTATACCAACACGGGGTCATTAGGCGTATTCCTAGTGTTTTCTTATTATAATAACTTCGAATAATTTCTTGTTTTAGTGGATACGTTTCTATTAATCATTTTTGAGAGAATAATTAAAGGTAGTTTTTAAAAAATAATGTTTTTTAATTAGACATCTGTGTTCTTAAAAATTATTTCGTAAAGTTTTTTTTTTCAAAGTATGCCGCCAACGAAACATAATGGGCGAGTCTATAAGAATTTCTTTTTAGGGTTCCGTACCTCAGAAGGAAAAAAGGAACCCTTATAAGATAACTTCGTTGTCCGTCTGTCAGTCTGTCAAGACCCAGCAACAAAATTTGCAGCATAAATGGCTATATTTTTTGGATGTTTCTTGATTGCGTTGACTTAGAAGCCTGATTGTTATAGGTCCAAGGATCCGTAGACCTTTTCAGGAACGCGTAAAGGTATCAAGTTGATATTAATAGCAAATAGTTAGGTCTATGCTTCCTTGGAGCTATAAAAATTAAGCTTCAACGTCAACGCAATCGGGAAAAATAACTAAAAACTAAAAAAAATACAGTCATTTATGCCGCAAATTTTGACGCTCGAAAGTAAATCAAAACCTATAGGGTACTGCCCGTTGACCTAGAATTTGGAAAGAAACAAGGTCTCACAGTACAAGTAAAGGAAAAAATCGTTAAGTTATAGTTTTATCGCATAAAGAAAAATTTGCCTGTGAAAGATATAGTAGGCAATATATTTTCGTCCTAAAAAATTAAAATTTTATAAATAGTTAAATAGGAATATTATATACCATTAAATGTTTATAAATGCCTAAATGTGTACGGAACCCTTGTAGTGCAAGTTCCACTAGTGCCTAATAAGTTTTTCCTAAATATTTTTTTGACACAAAAAATATTAATTTCATTATATTTTTCACTTTATGACATAGTCGTAGAGTGAAGAAAATTTAGGTAGATAAATTTTGCAAGGAAACGTACTTTTGAAAAAATATTTTTAACTAACATTTCATTATAAGTAGGTTTCGGTATTATATCTGTATATATATTAAAACTATAAACTTAGTGTGTCTGACTTATACCGAAATTATCTTAATGCTTTTTAGTATAAGTAGTAGAAAGTATTAAGAAAATTTTCTGAATTTTTGTCTGTTTGTGTTTGTGCTTGCATTACGTTAAACATACCGATCCTGTTTGAATGAGACGTTTAGAAAAACACAGTTAAAGTAATATTTAGTTTTTACTTTATTGCCATCGGTTCACTCAAACTGAAGATATGCGAATGTAAAATTTAAAAAAATTCTTTTATATTATTTTGGTGAAACAACAACGAAGAAGGACCTAGCTACTAAATGCGTAATAATTATGCAAGCGTATAGTATACCTGTGTGCATCAATAGATGTCGCTACGTGTATTTTAAATCACACAATGAAGTTTTCCAGCTGGATATATATTAGCGATTTTGTTTTGGCCAGAAATGAAATGGGAATAAATAGTTATATAATATAATAGGGCATCGGTAAATTTTTCATTGTTCTAAGCGTATGAAGTCGCTGGCACAGCTAGTAAGTAATAAATTTGGGGTTTTCTATAAAAAAACTTCATTTGACATCCTCTGTCGTTCATCTATTTGTGTATAATAAATTTTATGTAGTTTTATACGTCATCTGTATTTTGTTGACTTGCAGTTGAATACTGTTAGGTTGACATTATTTTAAATATAGAACATGTCATGGAAAATTAAACCTCCGTTGTGACTTAAAACTTATAATTTAGTACTGATATCGTTGTTGCAAAGTTTCATAAAATTCAGAGAAGCAATTCATAAGTTGATCCTGAAAATATCATATTTAATTATGTTAAAATGTCATACGTTTTTGTGCTCAATTGTTAATAAATTGCTAAGTAAATAAAAGTATTACTTCAAAGACATGCAATCGATTCCAAATAAAGAGTTCACTACTTCAAGTGCTTATTAAGCAAACATTTCATCGCCAAGTAATGACAGCTTAAGCCTTGTGAAGCGAACGAAATGAATGCTATTATAAGGAGGATGATCGTACGTAATTCGCAGTCAATTGCGAATGGCGCGTGGGCCGTAGCGATTCTGATTTGCGTGCGAACAGCGCCGTAACGGGCCCAGCCCGTGGCAGACCCGGTCTTATTACTGGTCTAATCGCGTGGTTAAAGAGCTAGCATGCAAAGCAGGATGGTGACATTAAGTATGCAACTTGCTGGTTGATTGACGATGCAAAAATAGATAAAGGAAACAGTGATTATAAGTTATGTAGACGTAGTGCGATTTAAAAAAAATTAAATGAGTTTTTGTGGGTGGGGCATATTTATGAATGAAATGAGACATTTTTATGAATGCAATTTTGTCAGCAGCTAGGAAAAAATTGTAGCTAAAACCATACCTATATTTGAAATTGTTCAGGAAATATCTGAAAAATAAACACAAAGATAATAAAGAGGTTAGAAGAAAAATATCAGGCTTGCAAAATTTTTTCAAGTATTAGAAGAATACATGAAAACTTCTCGGGAAAAACAAGGAATATCAATAAAATACAAATTAAAGAAAATACTATTTAAGTACTTACAAAGTCTAAAAATTTTATTTTCCACCATTGCTATACTTTTTTATTGAAATAAATATATCTTTAAATAAAATAATATATTTTAACAAATTTTTGGTTCCCTTCCTGCTACGAAGTTGAGTTTTTAAAACTTTTTTAATGGAGGACTTTATTCTTGAAATTATCTTTATTATATATAAAATTGTCTTATTTAAATAAACAACTCAAACATTCGACCAACTACTGCATCATAGAATATACTAACTAAAATACGGTGACATAATTTTTGTGTGATGTCATTTTTAAGATAAGTTCCTAACCAAATAACAGTAACTTATAGTAAGGCATATGACGCTGATGACTACCCTACTTCGATGAAGTTAGTATATAGCCCGATATACAAGTTCAAATTTCAATTAGTATTTCTGTCAGATTGAAAATTCCACTTTACATGGGCGCCGTACCCTTAAATTTTAAATCTGCAAGCTAGTTCGTACTTAATCTATCGCATCCATCTCGTGGCAGGGCTGCTTTCTCCACAGTTCCACCTACCCACGGTCCTAATAACCTGCCACATTCATCAAGGCCTGCAGGTTTCTCAAAATTACGACCCTATTTCGTTATACAACCGCTCGATGTCAAACCGGCTTTACAGCCTTCCTACATTGCGTCTATGATCGCACAGCTCTAATTCTCCTTTACTTGTTCATAATAATTTGTCGAACGGTTTATCAGTGTATCGCGTCGCGATAATGTCACCAGGGGTTATAAGGTGCGGGGATTATGAGCACATTCTCTTAATTCTAATATTTATTTTATTATGGGTATTGACTTAATTCCGTGTTGCTGCGAATCTAATAATGATTTGATTATGTGTTAAGTAGAATATGGATATTGTACGGACGTTTAATGAGTTTACGAGTGAGTTGGAAAATAAAGCGGGGAATTTATTCATTGCGTTGGTTTAATGAAACTAGATTTAAATTATTCATAAATAATAAAATTGTTTAAGAAGTTTGTAATTGCTTTGGGGACATAAATGAGGCTTATTGAAATATTTATTGTCCCTTCATTAGATAAGTTAATAATATTTTGAAAAAAAAATATTATTTTATATTTTTTATTGTGTTCAAAAAGAACATAACAAAAATATGGATAAAAATTAATTGAAATTTTAAATTAGTTAATATTAGAAGCAAAATCTCATAAAATAATAAATATAAACTTTGTAAGAAAATATACATTTTCATCGGAAAATATTTAAACACAAGTAAAAATGGAGTTTGTAGACATTGACACAACCGTTTCTCGAGAGGGATAGAAGTATGATACAACTTCGCAGTAAAGAATATTTATAACGATGGTAATTATACGATTTAATGGATAATTTTCTATATATTTTGAAATCCTCTATTTTATGTAAAGCTCTCAATATAACAAAAAATCAAACAAACCATAGCGTATCACATCCCATGTTTCACATATCCTATTTATCACCACGTCATTTATATAGATCTTAATTTTTAGAAGTGGATCCTATATGCAGACGCTGATCGTATCTAGGAAACCTTATCACCCGACCTCCACTTACTACCCCTAGAACCAACAATACCACTTCGATCCTTCTAGACTCTAGCACTTACTTTTACGTGGATCATTTCCATAGCTCATTCATTATAAGTAGCCACAAATAATCTGATTTTTCAAACATTTTTGTCACTCTTATGATTATACACTATATGAGCTGCTATAATTTCTATTTTGACAACTTTTATTGTTTTCATTCTATACCTTACACAATCCCAAGACTACTTCTTTAGTTATTCACTTTTAATTAAGGTTACTCAAATTAATTCAGTGATCGCACAATGTCAGCTCTGCGTCACCTGCTTGTTCATGATAATCATGATGTGTGACAATGCGTGAAAAAGGTGATATGTGACAGGAGAGACAGGGTTTGTCGAGTTGTAGTTGTCATTCTTTTTAATAGACACTTATACTTGCACAAAGTTTTACAACGATAATTTTGTTTTAAATATATTCATTAGCGAGTGAATATTTCCTTGCTTATATGAATATGAATGGGCTTAAAGTAGATTGGCTTATGTCTAAAAGCTGTTAATGCTAAAATTATGTATTTAATGTAACTATGACTTATATCACTATGTTAACCATAGAATAATATTGAGGTCGGAGCTTAGGTTATTAAAATAGGTCTATCGGGGTGACTTTATCTGATACAACTAAATGAAGGGAGATATTGGCAATTAACAATCTGTGACCATAAATAACGTGGTACATTAAATTAATTTAATCTATACCCTTAAAGCATGCAATATTAATTGTGTACCATGACAAAGGAGTTAAATATGTGTCAAAATGAATTAATGTAACGTTTAATTATCGCTGTTTACAATATATATATATTGGCAATTAACAGTCTGTGAAAATTAACAGTCAATTAAAGTATATATTGGCAATTAACTGTCTGTGACCATAAATGACGAGGTACATTAAATTAATTGAATCTATACCCTAAAAGCATGCAATGTTAATTGTGTACCATGACAAAGGAGTTAAAAATGTGTCAAAATTAATTAATGTAACGTTTAATTATTGTTGTTTGCTCCCTTTCTTTGGAAAAAATTTGAAATAAAACCTAGTCATTTAGTCGATATATTTTTCTCTAATATAACTATCAAATTATCCAACGCCAGCTTTACGACATTTTTAAGACAAAATGAAAGAATATTCAGATTAGTCGAATTCAGCATCTACGCAAAGAATCTCTGAACCGATAAACTTTAACTGAAAGTTTATATGCATAAAGAGTGTACCATTAAAAATTACGTCCTAATTACTATCTGGAGTAAATAATTAGGGTAAGGTTCAAATGCTTCAATTCTTCGTATAACAATGACAAACAATGCGACGCAGCATCAAAGCAAACGATGTCACAATGTCAGTATTACAAAATACGGAATGTCCTCATCGTTCTAAAATGTAACAACAGTAATGAGCCTTCCTACGATCTAAGATGTGCAAAGACTCACAGACAATATGGAGCGACGACGTAACTCGGCAGAAATCTCTCAACAAATGTGACGCTGTGACGTCACTCACTACTGATTTCGTCATCCTCACAAGTGCCTACATCACCATGCGAGTGCAGGCGAAGACGCAAGACGGTAATTCTCGCAATATGCGTATCGCGTTACCCGTAATTTCTCTCCATAAAAGTGCAGCCTTATCTTGACCACGCGTCGCTGTTCCATAGCGTCGAATTATCTTGGATTGAAAAAGGTAATGTGGGACAAGCGATAACGTTTGTCAAGTTGTGATTTTCATTCTCTCGGATGGATATTGATATTTAGATATAGTTTTACGATGATAATTTTTTTTTGTTAAAATTAAATAAAATGTTTCGATCGTCTCCATTCCTAGTAAATATAGACATTACTTAAATCACCACGTTACGACGTAACGTATTTCAATAATTGTTTGTCAGATTTTTTTTTATCCACGGTCGCACAAATAGAAAAGGAAACCCACATTGCACATCACTGTAAAGCTTAAGATAAGATTAAAGCTTAAGAAGGAACTACAAATTAATTTTTAAAAATTACTTCAATGGCAGATTGCGCGAAAAAACTTTTGAATGAAATGATTTGTGAGAAAACGTTTTTTGATGAAAATGGTTTACAAAACTTTTTAATTTTTACGTTTTAATTTAGATCCCTTACGGACGGACGCACATGGTGAAATTATAAGCGTTCGTTGTTTTACTAAACCGCAATTAACCCTGTTAATAAAGATAATTCCGCCGTTAACACTGAAACACGCATACGTGTTCCATACTAACGGATTAACATAGTAAGCATAAGAAAACCAAATAAAATCGAGACTAACATGGCAATTTTTACTGCTAAAAAATTAAACACAGTTCACTTAACTTATTAATGTTTCTCCCTACCATATTTAAATGGCCACTAGTCATCAGTATAATAGTCAATTAATAAAATAAAAATAAAATAGTCAATTAAAATAGTCAATTAATAAAATAAAAATCAAATAGTCAATTAATAAATAAAAAGTAAAATAGTCAATTAATAAATTCTGAAATTTTCTCCTTCATAACAACGTGGAAGGAATATAATAAAAAGACGGTACGCGGGGTCATGAGGCCGTAATAAATTACATGTTTGTTGCACAATCGTACCTGCACGCACGAAGTAATAGACTTGATTATCAATAGGTGTATATATGATCGATGAAGGCGGATAAATTTTCAAAAATTTCAGATCTCAGTGACCTCGAGTCCTCGGAGAAAATTATCTGAAAACACAAGCACATTTGGTACAATCATATATTTAACGTTTTTTAAATTAAATTATGCACATGATTGTACATTATTTAAAAAGTATATAGGAATGTCGTAACTTAAAATATCATTGAAAATATTTTTAATTTGAATAAATTGTAAGTAAATTTAAAATATATTGCATTGACAGTCGAATAACGTTTTTCAACAAGAACGAACGAAACATACCTTGTACGGACTTAATGATTAAATTCATAAGTATATTTTTTCATCACGCATTTTTATTACATATTTATTCTTCGGTGTGATTTCGCTCAAAATTGCGACATGGGCAAAATATTAACTACAAAAAGCTCGCGGGCTCGAGTAATAATTAGTGCGCGATGACGTCTCGAGTAAAAGTCGCACGTGTAATTATGGTGAACCGGAACGGCCCGACAATAATTTGTTGTAAAGTACCTCGCTTTAATACTTGTCTTATTAAACTCATAATTTATCTTAAACATCGGTATTACGATGGTTAATTAACAAATAATTTTAGCTCAATCACTTTGTCGGATATTGTTTTGGGGGTAAATTTTTCGGTTATCATAAATTCATTATTTTTTATAAATGTGTGCATCGAGACATTTAATCCATAAACAAACACTGCATCATACTTAATAAATAAAATAAGTAACGCGATAAAGCGAAAAGATATTCGTCAAATATTCAACTGTGCGAACTTCCGACCTCGGCGAACATTTGACGAAAATCTCGAACCACGTAGTCACGAGCACGAGCGTCTATTCGCGTAGTCACGAGCGTCTATTCGCATACTCGGCGAATATCAGACATTGAAATCGATGCAGCATCCACGTTGTATCAATGAACTTAGTAGCCTATTATATTATATACTATTTCAGTACCATACTTTTGTTACACGTCTTCTTTTCTTTATTTTTATATTGTAAATATGCATGGAATTATATAAGTTCAATAAACACGAATGTGTTTTAACGTCTTTCATATTCCTTTGACTGAGGCCAAAAACCGACGTCGAGGCGAGCGCCCGAAACTAAACTGGTCGAGCATGAACATGCTGTTCACCCAATGTGGTGCTCGGTCAGTCTCGGCGAGTGTGTGAATTAAGATCCTCACAGTACTCAACGTAAGCAAAGAAGCGATCTTTTTTAATACGAATATGTCAATTCATTTCCTCTTCCTCTAGGCTCGCTGATGACAGAAAAAATATATAAAAAATGTCAGTTAAGTACTTAGATAAAAAATAAATGTAACTAATACGCTTATCGTGTTTTTTCCTATAATTTGTTCATGCATTAGTCATAAGCAAAGCATTATACGGTTTAGAGGGCATTTATATTTACATAAATGATCATAGTGATATGTTTTATATTTTTTATAGAAGGTCTTGAATGATCATAGTGATTTATTTTATATTTTTTTGTGGAGATGGATATCTAATCCGTTCATCGTAGTATTGAATGTAGGAGTTGAAGCACCAAAAGAGGAACGACTTATACATTCGATTTTAATCTTTAGTTCTATATAATCTTCTAGTTTTAAATATTCGTGATGTCCAAGTTTTAAGAAGTTTTGATACTAATAAAATGGACTGATCAAAACCTGTGATCGTATCACGTGTATTAATTTACCATCGTGCTTCAACGTCTTCCAAATTATACATTTCTTTATTAATTTTAATTTTGTGTTTTCTTTAAGCCGATTTGTTTCTTCAGCGCTATAACTACACATAGGTATATGTGTAGTTATAGCGCTACATTTTTCTACGTACCTCCTGTTTAAGTGTTTATCTGTTTCTTCAACATTTTAAAAATTCTGATTGAATTTTCGACGTTCTCTATATTAAGAGGAATTTTTAAAGCCGTTTAGATTGTGAAATATATATTTTTGTAATAAACCAACTACCAAAGGGCTATAAAACTCTAATACATAAGGACCCGGGCATCAGAGATACGTGTGTGTAAGGAACACAATGATTTTATGTATTTTATGTACAATTTGAAAAAAAACTATGTTAAAGCAATTTCTTCTGTATCGATAGTCATATATAGTCATTTATAACCATACATTTTTATTGATGCCGAAGATAATTTTTATTTCCCACACCCTATGCGTTCTGGTTGACCTGTTGTAATAAAATTAGGAAAGCGCGTTTTATTTATTGAATAATAAATTGTTCCATCATTGTAATAAATAAAGCCGCATGGTGCAGGGTGTAACGCCTTATAAACAGAACGCGGTCGACTTAGCCTTTGAAAGGCCCAACCCATCTTTCCTAACAAAAATACGATAACTTTTATAACATTTTATAGAGCAGTTCGTTATTAAGGAAAAAGCCGCTGATTCCATTGTTTGTCAAACATTCGTCAGAAAATGAACGGTTCTTTAAAATTCGATTTTAGCAATTGAGCTATTTATTTCGTACGTACTTTTGAGTTGGTTTTTTTATGATTTACGTACATTTGAGTTGATTAGATGTTTTGTTAGTTGGATTACATTGTACCCGTACTGTATACTCTAAATAAACACAGTATTTGGGGTGTCGTCCCGTTTATATGTTTATTTTTGTCTCTCACGATTTTCCCGTAAATCTCTCACAATTTAACAAATTTTGTAAATATTGGAAAATTGTTCAGATTAATTTATTAAACACTTCTGAGCCGCCAGTATACGATACAGTGTAAATATATACACGGGAACATTGCCTCGCTGAACGTTATACAGTATTTGTAATATAATCTATCTTTTCATTATAACTGACACCTTCAAATTTTTATATATATCTTTTCTATTATTGTCCCTTTATAAAACATAATCCATAAATTCCTTTATTCAGTAAATTTTATATTGGGCTATTATTAGGAAAGTTTTCAATAAATCGAATATATTAAGTGTAATAGCTGTGCCCACGACTTCATTCGCGTGGGATTCGGAGTAAGAAAAGTTATTAGGAATGTTTTGTGTGTGTGTTTTTTTTTGTCAGAACTCTCATTATAAAGTTGACTAAAAACGCTAATAGATGGCGTTGGCAGCCAAATCAGTTCAACCGGTTCTGATATAAGCGTACGCAACGAATGTAAACTAAAGATTGGCGTATCTTTTTTTATTTATGAACAGATTGAAGTGAAACTAAGCCTAAATGTTAACACACGTAATCTAAATACATCACTGAAAACTGCATCCAAATCGGTTCAGCCGGCGCCTGACATTAGCGTGCACAACAAGGTGCGCACAGACAAATAGACAAACATTCTAAAAAACTGTGTCTTTAGTAGGTAACACTACTCAAAATATTAAATGTATAAACTCAGTTTTTTTTACGATTTTATTATATGTATAGATAGAAAATTATGGGATAGTCCGTAGCGTCGTCTCTGCGTCATTAATATCTTATTATTTTACAATGAGAAAAAGTCGCATGTTTTAATTAAGGCTAATTACAACCACCCATTTATCCATTACTTTTGGATCACTCTTTAACTCTAACTTTTATTCAGTTATTTTTATAAAATTATTAATATATGATTGGCGAAGTATTTACAGTTTGGGTATCGACGTAGCCAGCCATTAGCTGTATATCGGAAAGGGCGCTTGCCAAAGGTATATCTACTTTACAAGGAATAAAGAATACATTCTCTAAACCATATAATAATATGAAACGAGCAAAGGCGCATTAGTTGCGTCAACAGTAGCTCAGATCGATGCTCCCGGCCGTCTCGGGTTCGATGTTCCTCTCTGCGGCCGTGTTGTTTTTTATTAGGAGGCTTTTAGCGAACATCATTGGTGGTATGTTTTTTTTATTATCGTGGGGCGTCAGGGCTGGGGTTACGTTATCTATGATTTGTGGGGAGTGGGGAATGCTGGCTAATATAATTCCAGTTACCAAGATTGAACTAGTGTGATTTGTAAGGGTTATGGACTGCGAAGATTTATTATTTGCGGTGAGAATAATTTCTGATTAGCTTGATATACTTATGCTCGATCCTAGACGTAAATTTAGTAAGGACTAGCTCAGCCAGTGACTTCGTTTATGTGAAATTCAAAGTAATAAAAATAAACATAAAGTTTACTAAAAACGCTACTAGATGGCATTGGCAACCAAATCGGTTCCCCCAGTTCTGATATAAGCGTGCACAACGAACATAAACTAAAGACTGATGTATCGTTTTTATTTGTGAATCGATTGAAATGAAACCAAATCTAAATGTTAGTCCAAGCTAATCTAAATACGTCACTGAAAAACTGCAATCAAATAGGTACAACTGTTGCTGAAATTAGCATGGAAACGAAATTAGCGTGGAAACGAAATTAGCATGGAAACGAAATTAGCGTGGAAACGAAATTAGCGTGGAAACGGAATTAGCGTGGAAAACGAAGCGCACAGATAAAGAAAAAAAATCTAAGGCTTGTTTTTACGATTTTATTATATGTATAGATAATGAAACCTTTATTTATCCTCTTTCATTTCATATTCATTATTTGTCACGATTTAATGTATAGTTTGCTGAAGGGAGATTGCTATGGTAAAGTTTGCTAATAAATAAAGCCAATCGACGCCCTTGCAGTTACAGTGAAAGATACTATAAGTCGCGCTGTAAGTAGACAAGTTAGTAAAGTTACTAAATGAAAACGTAGACAGTTTATTCATCAGTGAATCAAAGATAATGTAATAATCTGGTAAGTACGAGTAGTCTTCCCTCGCATTACGAGGTAGGTCTAAGTGACCTTGTTTCCCTTATTCACTTAGGTGCATAAAACATTGAAGTGAACACACTATTTACCAATAAGATTATTTTCGCCATGTAAACGTATTGCCTAGTGTTCTTTCAAAGGCGTAAATTTCTCAAAATGTGAAACAATATTTAGAACCATCGCCATAATTTTACAGTAAGTTTTAAATAAACCTCTATTAAAGCTGTTTTTTATAACTTTGACTTCAACAATTGCGGAGATGGGGGGGGGGGTCATGTGTTATTGTGGATATTTTAAGCCATAGCTCTAAAATCGTCTTACATAAAATTCATAAAATAGTCTTCAAATCCACATAACTCACTCTATCAAACATTGCCCTGCACGATACAGAAACTTTATAATATGCCAAATTTTAAGTTTCTACTTCGAAAGGTTTCTGAGAAAAATAACTGCGACTAACTGACGGCTGACACTTGAGTGATCCGTTTGAAAGAGTTCCGTTTTTACCTTTAGAGGTGCAGAAACCGCAGAAGGAATCAAAATGGAAGATTAGGTCGTTACCCAGTTTCAAACCGTGAAAGAAACATATACTTGAATAGCGATATACGGTATTCCAATATTGCTGCTTCATCTGTCTCAATGATTACTATACGCAATTTATCTTAGAGACATTTTACTCAAGGACAATATAGCCAACGGGATATCCATATAAGTACATTGTCGAAAGGAGCAAGTTTAATAATAAACTTATCAGCAGCCCTACGATTTGTCTAACGAAGTGTAATTGGTGGCGACAAGCGCGTAATCTCGACGTCCGCGCCGGCGCCACGATTGCTCTGCAGCCTTGGCCATTCGCTCATTTTATTAATATTCAACCGTTGTGAATTACTATTTGCATTCGTGATTGAGTCTTGCGCCGTCGATCGTATACAGGTTGATGCTGTAAATGGTTTTATCGTATATTTATACGTGATTACAAACTTTTCTTGTTGTTATTTTTGTTTCTCTTTTGTTACTATTCTTCAATACCTCAAATTTGATATTACATTCAACATTAAAATATTAGAAAAAATATTTTCAAAAATTGTTCGTCAAAATTGTTCGTCAAAAATGCTTCGTCTGTGTGGATGTGCATATCACGTATATACACATCAACAACGCATATCAACCTTGTAATACCTTTTATACACATCAACAACGTATTTCAACTTTGTAACACGTTTTGATACCAGAAAAGAACGTAGGGGAACACGAGGGCAAATACTAATATTGCGATAAATCGTATAAATAGCTAGATAATTTAGCATCCAGCTCTACATATGTTTTGTAGGCTCAAACGAAAAGACTTCGACATAGTTCAGTAGTGCAAATATAGAAGATCCTCTCGGTAATTAGTTTGATGCCTCATCTGGTGCAACTTATCAGAAGGGTTTACGAAGATGACACAGCAGCTATTCGGAACAATAGTTTGGACTCTGGGAATTTCAAAACTCAGACTGTCGTTAGACAGAGCTGTATTCTGTCCTTGCTGCTCTTCATCAATCCTGCTGCTCTTTATATATCTACACTGAATACATCATGCGGATAGTTTTGGAAGACTGAGACAATGTTATATCGGTGGATAGCAGAAAAATGACAAAGTTATGATATGCTAATAGTATTACTCTATTTGCATCAACTGAGGAAATGATGACGAATCTCCTTCGGCGACTAAAAACTTTTGCGCTGGATTTGATATTGCGATAAATCGTGAAAAAAGAAATAAAATCATTATTATAGACAGAGCAAATAACAACTGTCCAAGAATTTAAGACCATAGCTAACTGTGAATTGATGCAGAGAGACGGCGGCGATTATTACGAGAAGGAAATTCATAGAGGTTGTACCATCACCAGATCTGCAGTAGAAAAACTTCGAAATATTTAGAAAGTTAAGAGGATCACCAAAAATACCATAGTTCGCTTGATGATTTCATCATGCCTAGTATTTCCAATCTTCCTAAATGGAAAAAAGACGCGGACATTGAGTCTTCAGAATTGTCAGAAGATCAATGCATTAGAAATGTGGTGTTGGAGACGTCTACTCATAATCCTTTGGACCACCAATCGTACCTATCGATTTTCAAAGAACTCAAAATAAATAAAGGTTATCGTCAACTATACAAATACGAATCCTGAAGTTCTTTGGTTACATAAGCCGCAATGAACGCTTGATGAAACGACTGGTAGTGCAGGGAAAAAGGAAGATCAAAAGATTACCGGGCCGCTATCCCACACGATGGAACTACCTTATATAATCCATCAATGTGTGTTCGCACAATGCCAAAATTAGAAACAAGTGGAGACGAATCTCAGGAATGGCTGAGAAAGGTCAGCCGAACCATGTCTTCGAATACTCTGTCAATAATGCACGCCTAAGAAGAAGTATGATACCATGCTCAAAATTTTATAAAAATACTAATTTTTCAATTCCCAAATTTTTTCATCATTACAGCGAACAAGATTCAAAACTTTCGTACGATATTTGTTCCAAATTTCCAAAATGATAGTTCAAGATGACTTGTTTTCACCAAAATCTAAATTGAATCGAAGAATAGCGTAAAGAGTGCCCTACCTAAATTCGTTCAAATTTATTGAGCTTGACGAAAGTTATTACCTTACAAACACACTTGTACACATACACACAGCGACCGGCTCTACGCTACGCAAATGGACGACTTCACTGGGCTCAGTTTTAATAACATATTGTATAATATCAGTCTAATTATAAATATATACAGACAATTTACTCGTTCCTAGTGACCCTTTTAAGAGATCAAAGTTTTTGATGTGAATATTTCTTTGAATTTAAAGCAGAACTATAAAGCATAGGACGAAAAGTTAAATTGTAACAAAATCATTCAATAAGATTTGGCTTAGAATTTCTAAAGTATTAAAGGTAAACAAATCGATTGGTAGATGAAGGTAAAAAAAATTATCTATAATTTTTGGAAATCGTGGGATTCCTTCGTGCGCTTCAGAAACTACCACCCAGTATAACCTTGCACTGTGTATCATAGTACCATAAATAGTAAACTACCTTTGTCTCTAATGTATTCTTCTCTCTTATTGTATTTACTTTGCATTAACAAAAAAAGACTAACTCTCTTGGAATAATTTCTCTCGAAGTATCAACCAAAAAACATACTAACACTTAGTGCATATTGAAATACGTAGATTTATATATTGTTATGTAAGCCATCCATAGTGTAAGTAAAGAGTAATTTAGGTTTAATTACCGTAAAGTTTATAATTTCCAATTTTATACAAATTACCAGGAACAAAGCCACATCAGTCGAAATATAAAAATATGTTCAAAAGTTTAAGTAAATTACGATTACATGTGTTATCTTTCGTGTTACTAGATTAGGTTAACAGAAAATTGATGCCCTAAAATTATATATATATATATATATATATATATATATATATATATATATATATATATATATATATATATATATATATATATCGCAATTTCTGGGTTGGTACGAAGAAGTTATCAAAAAGTACCAAAAAGCTAAAGAATTAAAAGTGACATAACGCTTGTCTAACAGCGTAGTACTTGGGCGATGGCAGCACACAAGCTCATGAATGTAATTGAAGGCTTAAAATGTTTAAAATTCGAAATAGAATATACATTTAAAGGGAAGCGAAAAAATTGCCACAGACCCCTTTCGATTTAAGTGAACATTTTTCAACTTCCTAAATCGTATGATCTAAATACCCACTGATTACCGTGCGCTGAATACAAAGAGCGTGCGGCGCGCGGAGGCGGTGGCGCCCGGTCCGGTAGCATTTGCATAATTCGCTATCTGGATCGTGAGTAAACGCTGTCCGGAGCAATTTATTGTCGTGATCAGACACCCGTTGACCAACGAATTTCGCGCGAATACGCCAATGGCAAACACGCTATGTTGCAAACAGACCGGAGTAGAAATTTCGCTACGCTCGAGCTTGGCTCTAGATTTGACCCTGATTTCGGTGAAATTCGAAAGGTTACGGTGCCAATGCAAAATTGAATATGATAAGTATCGGACAAGAAAGGCGTGAGGTCCTTATAAGCGGCGATCTCATTAGCTGCGACTTATATACTCGTAAAACAAAGCTGTGTAACAACGTTATGTTAATCCAGAATTTGATTTTGGGTACATATACGAGATAAACTAATTTATGAAATGAAATTCCACCAAACATTTAATATCGATAGCTCTACCTTTACGGTTCTATTGTCTATTTACAATAGACAATAGAACAGATTTGACAATAGAACAGCAAGATCTGTTTTGCTAGAAACTATAATAGCCAAAAATGCGATATTTTTATGTGTTAATAAAAGATTTTGTTTATGTTTGGAAACAGAAAATAGTCGCGGAATAATTCTAATAATATTGGTATTGGAAACACAGTCCACAGAACACAGTTCTTATTACGTTTTCTTCATTTGATTTGTTTTTTTTTTCTTTTGATTTGATTTGTTTTCTTCTTTGATTAGCTGAAATAGGTGAAAAATAATTTAACTGTAGTTTCAAAAGTTTTTAATTAAGTTTAGGAAAGGCATAAGTATGTTAACCAGAACCATAGTGTAAATGAATTTCGATTCTGAAGTGGAGAAATATATGATTAGATGTATAAACGAATAGAAAATAAATAAATATTACGAAATTTGCGTCTAAAAGAAATGTGTATACGTTGAAGACCATCTGACTTTTGTTAAGGTGAAAATCGTAACTTGAAAATGAAAATAGTTTTCCAAATTACTAATTTAACTTGTCATCGAGCATTTTTATCACAAGAAACCTTCTGTGAAAACTTGCGATTGAAAAAGTAAGAATTAACGAAGACTGGGAATCTCTGTGGGAATGTCTGCTGCTTGTGTGTGAATAACTTCAAATATCTGTAGAAAGACATTTAGCGTTGGTCAGAAATATATGTCTTTCCGCAAAGTTTAAGCTATAAATATTTATGATATCTTCGCTTGTGACTAAACGGCCATATTCGCTATAATTGATAATGCACGTACGACACACCTTTATTCCTTCGTTAAAATGAGATAACGAGCACGTATTCACTAGCGTTGCAGTAAAATAATTCACTGGAACTGAAATCGTCTATTAACAACTTATCGCAACTCTTCTCTTCGCCTCTAAACGCGTCTCTTGATCTATCTTCTCTTCGCATGTCTAAACGGCCGATGTGGCGGCAGCGTTAAGCGCTAGGCGATTGCAAGCCTATACGTAATAAGATCGGCGTCGGTCGGCGATTTATTGTCGCGGAAGCGAATTCGCGTTGGCGGCAAGCTGCAGTGACGGATGTCAAACTGACAGATGGGGTTTGATTAATGGTGTTCTGTATTGAGTTGGAGCATTTAAAGTTTATCTATTTGAAGTTTGATTTACGAACCCGTGTGGGTGTATCATATCGAGAGTATTTAGCGCCGGAACCGGGTGGTCCATAGATAT
The DNA here is from genome assembly GCA_039881145.1 of Druceiella hillmani. NCBI lineage: Eukaryota > Metazoa > Arthropoda > Insecta > Lepidoptera > Hepialidae > Druceiella > Druceiella hillmani. The sequence goes on along the minus strand of JAYKKI010000007.1, from coordinate 45,567,704 downwards.
ACTAGTACATTTTTAATTAATAAGAAACTAGTTTCAGTTTGTTAGCCCGGCCATACGGTACAGTGATTTATTAATTTCATTTCTAATATTATCTCTAGATACGCTTACGCTATTTCTTATCATCACGCAACGAACCAGTTTTTTTAATACGACCCAGAAAATCTGCTTGCTAATCACTAGCACATATGTGTTATCGTTTTTAGGATTCCGTACCTTAAAATGAAAAACGGAATCCTTATAAGATTACTTACGTGTCTGTCGGGTAGTCCGACTGTCAGAATCGTTTTCCTCAGAAATTACGCGACGGGAAAACTTGAAATTTGGGACAATAATACATCTTATTTATCCACATATTTTACAGTAGCTAATTTTTTTTAAATACAGGAAATAAAAAATTAAAGAAGGGGTTGTTGAAGGGGCTTGTTGCGAGGAATACGACAAAAATGTCATTGTTTTAAATTGCATACTTACAAAGATATTCTAAAAAATATGCGAAAACAGAACATCCCACCTCCCTTGATTCCGTTAAACCAAAGATAATTTTCTTTAGAGTTAGTAAAACTTGACTGGATGGTTACAGGAAAACGCTGTAATTTCCTTTTATTATCTTAGATTTTATATTTTTTTCAATATGCACTATGTATTTACGCCTATAAAAGATAAGCAAGCATTAAATGTACGTTGTGAAAAGACGTTGTTGTACGTTTGTACGTTGTTAATAGAAACATTACGTACCCTTAAATATTTATAAGTGTCTAATTGTTTACGGAAGCCTCATGATGGGAGTTCACTCATACTTTACAGGTTTTTTTGTAACTTGTGGAAGCTAAAACCCGCACTGAAATAATAACGTTGCTAAGTACTTACGTAATGAATTTTAAAATAAATACATAAAATTCTATTTCAGTCCAGTGTTTGTACTGATGTTTAACAAAATACTCCTTTCTTTGTTTATTGCGTTAGCGAGTTTTATATAAATCCTCTGTGCGTAAAAGAAACCTTACATCTGAAGTATGCTCTTAAAGAATGTTTTGTATTGATGTTTAACAAAATACTCCTTTCTTTGTTTATTGTGTTAGCGAGTTCTATATAAATCCTCTGTGCGTGAAAGAAACCTTACATTTGAAGTATGCTCTTAAAGAATGTAAAAAATATATAATTTGCAAATTATACAATATTTCCATCATTTACACGAATTGACCTATTCTTTTCTGTTCTCATATTGTTGCATGTCTCTATTATTTGCTGTTTAAATACTATTAGTTTTTTTTAATCTACATTATTTTATATTTTTTACCTTGTACTAGTGAGATAAATTTGTAATGAGCCTTGTGTAACTATGGTTGCATAGAAATTTGCAACATATAATCTCAACACACAATAAAATTATAAAATTTGCATGCTCATTGAAAATATTTAAAAAAAATTAATTGTGGGATGGAAGAATAAGTTATAGAATCCATTAAGAACGTTTTTCGAATTTTTCTTTGCATTTGTTTTTATGCACGGGTCTTGTAAAAACTACTGACCCAATACAGATGGAGTTTTGGGGTCAACTTGAAATAACATTTAGTTTTTATTTCATCGCAATTGGTTCACATAATCAGAAGAAATGCTAATTTAATGTTTCAAAAAATTCATTTACACTGCAATAGTGCAACACTACACATGTAATAAAACTTAGAAATGGTCTATCTGTACATTGAAAATATTTACGAAAATGTGGTTTAGAGGAACATAACAAAGATAATAGAAGATAAAAAAATATTTTTGAAATGTTTGTCTGTTCGTCAGTGCGTTAATTTTTACACGCATCACAAAACGGCCACTAATTTGTTAATTTGAAATTTGAACGTACTTATTTGAAAAAAATAGTTACTTCTGTAAATGTAATGTGTATCAATCTTCCAGTTAAACTAATAATATTCTCCAAAGATCCATACGAACAAATTTAAAGGCACAGTTTATATTTAAATAAAACATTCAAAGATCATCGAGATGAACAAATGAGGAAGACGATCATTATCATTTTTAAGAAAAAATTAAATGTATTTGTTATTTGAAGTGTATTGTTCTAGGGTTAAAGATTTCTGGCCAGTACCTGGATAACTTTTTAATAGCTATTTTTTGTTTTCTTTCACAGGTAAGTGTGAGAACTCGCTAATGCACCAGCACTGCAACGCCGCACCTCACTGCACCGACATGGACTATCAATGTACCAGTAAGTCTAGAATCATCAACAGTATATTCATTATAATTCAACTCGGCTATTTCATATGATATGCCGCGCAAAAATAACATTGCACGTCGATCCAATCAATGCAGAAATAACTCTTTAATTAAAACAGAAATGCGGATGAAAGCAACAAGTAATATTTTACGAGTGTCTCGTAGTTTGAAATGAAGTAATGTATTTATAATGAAGGCTACAACTTTTCTCTTTACTTATGCACTTCATTATCCAACGATAGAGTTATGACTGCCAACACAGTTAAGGGATTCGAAAACAAAGTTATTTTTGACTCGTTTAAATCCCTCTTAAAAAAACACTACGTTTCTTTTATTTCTTTTTCCGTTAAGTGAAAAGTAAACTAACTATATTTTAAAATTAATTTCTTGCTTAATTACGACATTTGCCATAAGACCATCCTGTAAGCCTAAGTTAATGATTTTTACTGTATTTATACGGATGTCTCCAATATTAATCAATACTCACTACTGTCTCCAATACTCACCTAATCTTGGTAATATACTTAATATCGGGATGGTTTTTATTTCGTGTATTATGTACTAACAATTCTCTTAAACAACTACGTATACGTAATAATGTATTGATTAACTGCTCAACTTCCATACGGAAAAATGTAATCATTTCTATTGCAGATGTTAAACAACTAAGTAATAATGTATTGATTAACTGCTCAACTTCCATACGGAAAAATGTAATCATTTCAATTGTAGATGTTAAACAACTAAGTAATAATGTATTGGTTAACTGCTCAACTCTCATGAGGAAAAATGTAATGCTTTCTATCATAAATTTTAAAGAACTAAGTAATGGTATATTGATTAACTACTGGTTGTTGATTCCAACTGGAAACTGGAAGTTGATTCCATGCGGAAAAATGTAATGATTTCTATTGCAGATATGAAATAAGTAAGTAATAATGTATTGATTAACTGCTCAACTTCCATACGGAAAAATGTAATGATTTCTATTACAAATCTTAAACAACTAATTAATAATGTGTTGATTAACTGCTCAACTTCCATGCGGAAAAGCGTATGAACTGCTCAACTTCCATGCGGAAAAATGTATCAGATATTAAAGAAATATGTAACAATAATGTATTGATAAACTGCTCAACTTCCTTGCAGAAAAATATCAAGGTTTCTATTGCAGATGTTGAGCAAGCGTCTAAGGTATGAAACTGCAAAGTTTCAATAAAATCGGTCAATTGGCTTTTGTACTATGCGTGCACAGACAGACACATCCTCGTTATCATTTTACTACAAGTATACATTGTCACGTAATGACGACGATTGCAATTTGAACCCAAAATTCATTCGATTGTTAATATTGAGTGTACCATCATTATTTCATTATAAACCGACAACTTTTTCAAGAAACTCGTGATTTTGGGGAATATTTAAATTTTACGTATTCTATAATCATCTAGAAACCTCGTATAACATCGGGAATTGTATCCAGCTTATAATAGCATTTTCAAATGATAGATTAAACGCACAAAGCGGAGATCGAGATTACCAGTTTATTCGGATCGAGATGTTTTTATTGATTACTCTATATTAATTATACCCGATAGGTGCTAACGGTTCAAATGATCTCTCATCACATGGGTTAAATTGTTTCAATTACTCACAATTATCTCCGGTTATCTGCACCTATCCAGTTTCTAATATGATATCAGTAGTGATATCATTTTTTTCTAATGACATCACGCTTCCGGGCATATCACTTTCTTTTCCTTCTTGTTGAAATCGATTTATTTTAATTAAATTAAAACTGTAAATATTTGGCCGCGATAACGCAAAAAGTGTTCGGATGTAAAATTAATTTACGGTCAGTCCGATGAAAGCGGTACAGAAATTGCTTTGAAGAATTTGCAAATTATTTCAAAGAAAATAACAGTGACACAGATTACTAATGTCAACTAGTTCATTCATAAACTTTGAAAAGAATAAATTTGCTAATATTTTTGTTCTACCAATTACTTTATTTTCTTTCTTGTTGAAATCAATTTACTTTAATTAAATTAAAACTATAAATATTTGACCGCGATAGCGCAAAAGCGTTCGAATATAAAATTAATTTACGGTCAGGCCGATGAAAGCGATACAGAAATTGTTTTGTATAATTTGCAAATAATTTCAAAGTAAATAACAGTGACACAGATTACTAAGGTCAATTAGTTTTTGAAAAGAATAAATTTACTATAATCGCCAAACTCCGGTACAAATAGATTTAAGAATATTGAAAAAACATGGTCTCAAAGTTATGTGGTAAATATACATACATATTGTTCATATTTATACAGTGACCTTTATTTAACTAGAAATCCCACATTTACGAATAGGCTTTTTGATTTATGTTGTAAAACTGTTTTAAATTATTCTGTATTGCATTACAAACACACTCCGTTTATATTTCCAGCATTTATGCTTATAAAGTTTAAATTACCAAACTCGCGTTAAAAACACAGTTTCTTGATACGTGACGTCACACGACTGTAAACATAACAGTCCTGCATGCTAAAGGGGCATATTATTTATTTTCATATTAAAGTATGATTATTAATAAATTTGATATGACGCAAGGATTTAAAATAAAAAACGACGTATTTAAAAAAAATCTACAGCTGGCGAATATTTATTATAAAGAAATCAATTTGAAAAATTTCATACCCTATGTTTTTCTTTATGAGGGAATAAGTTTTCACCTATTTTTCAGTTATTTCACTTTTTCTTTTATCATTAAGCACTTATTACACAATTAAAAGTGCCTATTTCCATTATTTTTATAGTTATTTTATTTATGTATATGTGTACATATATATGTACACATACTACAAAATTATATATGTATGTAGATACATACATATATAATTTTGTAGAAGCTTAATTTTTTAGATATATTTAAATTCACATTTTATTTTGTCATTTTTATAATTTTATTATTATTAGAAATAATTTAATCAAATATAGTCGTTCTGTTAATGATCTGGCTCAACTTTTTTGGGATCTTTTATGTTAGGTTAGGTTAGGTCTTTCTGCTTATTTATTCCAAATATTTATAACAAAGGTTTTTTTAAAAAATACACTTTACATGGAAATAATTTTTTTAACACGTTAGTTACGACCAAACTTTATTTTAGTTAAATATATCATTTGTAATATGTGTGTTCTTTGTCTGTTTATTAAACTAGAAATCCCACAGTATAGTTTAGAAATGTTCATCTTTCAGAAGCGAAAAACTATGTACACATAGTACGTAATTAATTCTAAATTTATAAAAATTAATTACAATAATCATGTCACTGGGTATTTCATAGCAAATGCAAAGGGTAATAGTTTTAAAAAAGAAAAAAGGACCATAAATTAAAGATTTAAAGACAGGGAAAGTTATTAAGTTGGTATGATTGATAATTTTTTGTTTGACCTTTTAATGGAATTGTTAGAACTTGAATTTAGTAAAACATGGACTAGGAATACAAAAATTTGAAAACATTTCTTGTGAGTATTCTTTTCCAAAAAAATGAAATTTTATAAACATTTTCTAAATAATTTTAGTGATTTCTGTACACAAAATTGCTATCCATGATAGAGTGAAATATAGATATATAAGGAAGAAATTATAAAATATTACAAGCGAACCACAAACATAACTAGAAAATGTTATAAAACAGTTTTCGAAATGGTTAGACGCCAAGATAGTAAGCAAACAATGCCATGTTTACAAGCATGTTACGTCATCGTAATTTAAGTCAATCCTAACCGTTTTATGTCACGTGACACACGTTCAAAAAATAATTATTCAGGGATTTTAGGATAAATTAATTATTATTTTTAAGTCACATTGCTGCATAATGCTTTTTAAACTCGCAAAACTCGCAATAATTAGAACTTAATTTTTAACATAGTCAATTAGCCTATTGTGGACATGTGTCGTATCTTGAATGCTTTATTACTAAAAGGCATGCATAATGTACGTTCAGTTAAATAAAAATCATGAAAAATCAATTTGACTCCAAACATTTATTTCCAAGATATTTAAGATTAACAAAATGGAGGAAACATATTTATGAGGAAATATATTGATTATTTAGGAGGAAATATATTAAATGTTTGGAGTCAAATTGTGGGGGGAAGGAGGAAGGGGAAGGCGAGGTGGAGGTTTTATTTTTAGTTTCCTATAAAATCAGTTTGAAATTTCAAAATACCGTTTTAAGTTTTCACTTCTGTCGGCAGTCCTCATGACCGCCTCCGATTTTTTATTTATTTCGTGACAATTGGCTTCCAAATTTCATGTTTATTGGTCCCTTTGTAAAATTAACTATTGGTAACCATTGTTTATGAAAGATTATAACCATTGCGTATTGAACTGGGACAGTTCAATAAATTCTGTGTGCTATACCTATAGGATATCATTAATTAACTCAAACAATATCAATCGCAGATGTACATTCCATAATCTGAATATTCGTTCATCATTACGAGTTAATTACTGCTAATGACTTACGAAATAAGTAAAATGAGATCAAATGTTAAATTTCAAAGATAAAATGATTTTCAGTGTACAAAAATAAAATGAAAAACTATAAATAAATCACCAAATTACAAAATATTTATAAAATATTGATAGACACTCAGAGAAAATTTAAATCCCAAAGATCGCTGGCAATCTTCCAAGCAGAGTTCCTCAAAAACGTGATCGTCGTGCAATGGTGATGCAGATGCCCCGTTGTCTTTGTCTCAATGGTTTTCCCGGTTACCTTACGCCAAAAGTTAACAGGCGTAAAATCGTTGAAAATGTCTTAGTCATGGGAAAAAGTTCACCGATTATCAGTATGGAACAATGTTAAACACGACGTTAGGAAACTGGCTGTAATATCCGGTAGACGAGTGACAAATGGCGTAATTATTTACGTCTAAAGATAAGAAAGACAAATCACTTTAGCGTCATTTAAATTCTTATCAAGATTTGTTTAAATTCTTTATTTTTTTAATTTAAGTCATTGATAAGTGTACCGCGAAACTACTTTTTTATGTCATGGGTTATACAAAAAGTTATTTTCTTTGCCTTTTTTTCGAAATAGAAAAAATGACCGGGATTACTTAAAATTAAGATTTTATACTCTTGTCGAGCTATCAATGCATATGTGCTATAATTACGTTATACAAAAAAAATTATAAATAGGAAATCCCTTACGAAAAATTTGAATTTGGGAAAAATCTTTCAGGTCGGTTCGGTTCATAGTCACCTCCATATTCCTTTAACACCATTAGTATTTTAATTAACTGACTCGCAAAGATTCACCGAATTATTTTATGGGATATTGAAACCAAAATTAGCTTCACACATTTAAAAAATATTCAGAAACGTGAAAATAGGCTAACATTCTGTCATTTTGACGTTTGTAGAAAGAATAGAACTATATGCACGTGATGAGGATACTTAGCTTAATTTTGACGTTGTAATTTCTAAACAGTATTTGATAGCAATATGATTTCGTATAGTAAAAATTAAAGTTAATTGAGATTATAGCTTCTTATTATATCTACGGTAGTAGCTATAATATCAATAGCTTTTGTGGATTGTGGAGCTTTTGTGGATCTTTTTCAAATTATTTAGACATCTGCATGGTAGTAAAAATCTTTTTTTATATTTGTGTTAAAATGTAAACCTTTAAAATATAAAATATTCACAACACAGTGATTCAAATAAAGTAGCATGAATACTAGATATATTATATTATTCTAGATATGCATGTTACATGGATATTGAGATGACGTCTAGATAAAAAAGGCTTTTACACCTGTGCCACTGGAGAGGCAGTCGCTGTGCGAATAATATTTTAGTTCATGGGTATATCTGTTCACATTTATCTAATCTTTCATAACAAAAATGTAGAACGAGACAAAAAATACAAAAATAAGATGATAACTCGGTATCTTTTCAGAATCCGCAGAAACAGAACAGGTGTGTTTTAAGATTTCATTCATTGCTTTGTTTTTGTCATTCCCTTTGTCTTCATCTTAATACAGTACAGTCTTTTCAGACTTCAGACTATTTTTATCTTCTATATTCATTCTTAGATCGAGCGAAAGAACCGAGTGTCGTTACATGAAGACTGTTATCAATTTATTCATCTACTCTCGTGTCTTATCTGTTGTCTGTAAATGAACTTGATTAATATTGTATACTTTTGCATTTAAAAAGTCAATTTATAAAGTCAAATCATTATATGTTGTTCAAATTTCCACTCATAGTTTCGAAATCAGTAGTCACGTTCATCGTTCAGAAGCGAGAAACTATGGGAGCAATGAAATTAATTTTTTTTTATAATAATTATGTATAGACCAAAGGAAAACCCAATAAGAGATAATAACATTTTCTGCTTATAAAACGAGAAAAATATTGGAGTTGTAAAAAATAATTCGTGAAGAGCAAATCTGGCATATGATTATACTTAGCTGCGTCCGTATTTAATATAGAAATGTAATTTACACAATTGAAACGTAATGACAGATTGATATTCGATAATTAAATATTGAAAATTTACAGCAACCAATAAATTTATATTTATGTATCGGGTAATAAATCAAAGTGTCGGTAACTACATTACGTCACTAGAGTACTTCATGAGGAGTATTGAATGAAAAGTATCGAAACCCTAAAGTATAGATACTTTTTCTCAATTTTATTCTACGTATATTATTTACAAGTTACTCTCTGTATTTCAAATTCTTCATATCTATGATTTATATTGTAATTTTATAAACATACTGCAACGCAAAGTATGTTCGTGTAAATAAGAAACATAAAGCAAAACCTATAAAACTTTAAGTAAACGAGTTTTAAGAGTATTATGTATGTTAAGAACAGAGTTTCGAGACAGAATCAATACGAAATCTCCAGCAAAATACTCATAAAGTAAAAGTATCGATGAAAAGGTATAAAATAGAATAGTATCGGTATCGAAAAAATGTACTCAATGTTGTTTATATTTATATATATATATATATATATATATATATATATATATATATATATATATATATATATATATATATATATATATATAATAAACATGTTATGCCCCAAAAAAGAACAAAAAATAAGACCCCAAGTAGTGCCACATGCGAACTATGACTAAAAATATACCTTTGTCAAACACTTTTATTATCATTAATAGATTATGGAGACGTGTGCTATCCTGATCTTAATGAAGAATATTTGTGCAAGTTGGAACGTCTTCAAAATTTATGCATTCGGTATATCTTCGGCCTCAGAAAATATGATCACATTTCTGAATACAGGTCACTTCTCAAAATGGCTGAAGATCTATGATCGACGTCAAGTTTACATACTTACACTTCTTTTTAACATATTGAAAAATCCTCATAGTCCAAATTATCTTAGTGGCAAATTTAAAGATTTGTCTGCTCACGGCCTTGGGCTGCGATCTGAAAGTTCACACACCCTACTTATTTCTTAATATACCTCTACCACTTACGAAAAATCCTTCACTGTCCAAGCAGCAAAAATTTGGAATCACCTGTAGCCTGACATCAGGAGAACCACGTCTCTAAATATTTAAAAGTCCTGCATCTCCTGAAACCTTTTCCTTTGTGTCATTGCCCTTTCCTGTTTTCCCATCCCAAATCATGTCAATATTTTGTTTTCTTTTTTAATTTACTTTTGTATTTTTTTTTGTCTAATGTGCTATGAAGAATTTTCATTGTAAAATCTCTTACAGTCAACCAAACTAAATTTCAATACAAATTGTTACGGTTGACTGGAAGAGATTGCTCATGTAGTCCGCCATATGTACTGTACATAAATTTTAATAATAAATAAAAATAGAGAATCATAGAAAGCAAGTATATAAACGGATATTGATGGAGGAATTTTAATTTTGAGGATCACATTTAGAACTCTAATGACATGTCTATATAATATAACGGCCTTGATTATATCCATGAATTATGCATTGAAAGCTTCCAATAAAGAGATAAACTATATATATAAATACGCACAAAATAAATATTCGAATTTATCTCGTACAGGATTAACGTTAGAATTAACATTAAGACGAACCCTGTCTCCTATTGATGTCAGTTAAACAAATAAAGAAACGTTGGGCGTAGCCGATCTGACAATTGTGACTTTTCGAACGTATGTTGCAACCATATAACAATATAAGTACACCTGCACATCGATTGTGAAGCAGGCGAGCAGGCAGCCAGACAAACGGACATACGGGCAGGTTGACCTCCGACGCGTCACCTGTCGTGGGCGCAGAGTCGCGCAGCGCGTTCGATGACGTGGAATGATAACGACTCGGTGCAGATCGATTTCCTCATGCCTGGTAACATTGAATGCAACGTGGGCAGGGTTGGCGCCTGCGAGGAACAGCTTTTTAAATTTATGGCGGCAAATTTGGCCTCCAAATTCCATCGGAACTAAAAATATTTTCTGCGTTGTATAAATACTAATTTAAATGTAAATTCATATCATAAAATTAAATCTCTGTCGGCCATTGGGAACCAGCAAAAACTCATAATTACTTCAAACGCGCCTTTTCAAAGTGCCGCCTTCAATACAACATGGTATGGCCGACAGTATTATAACGTGGGCAAACCCTGTTACTGTTTACTCAACCCTGTTCCGCCCCATTTCACTAAGAAATGTAGAGTTGTGGGAATTGGAAAGGAATGTGGAAATTACTTTAGTAGTTTAGTATGTACGAAAGAACAAACTTACTCACATATATACATACATAACTTGTGAAGTTCATAACGCTATATACCCTAAGTCACTCTCTGGATCAAAACAAATCTAAGGATCCCTCATTTGTTGAAATCACTTTAGTAGTTTTATCTGTACGAGGAAACAAACTTACTCACATACATTCATAACCTGTGAAATTCATAACGTTATATACCCTAGGACACTCTCTGGATCTAGACGAATCTAAGTACACCTCATCTGTCAAAATAACTTTAGTAGTTTAGTCTATACGAGGGAACAAACTAACTCACGTACATATAGATACATACATGGCTTGTGAAATCTATAACCCTTCCTTTGGAGTAGTCTAGTAAAAATGATCTTTTATGGCCTTAACTTTTTTAGAGATTTCACTCGCGTGAAAACTGTGATTTTTTCAAAATTGGCAATGGAACTTGTGTTTTTCTCTCTATGACAGAATGACTTCCCGTCTTGCCCCAGAGCTCCGTACTTGTCCACATTCTAGCACATACTTTAATAATATTAACATAGCTCCGTAATCTAAGAATATAAACTAATATTTTATACCCAAAAACCTTCCAGAATAAACCTATATATTGGTGAAACGACGTCAAAATCCATTTAGTGTTATTCATGTTATGTACAGTACAGTATAGAGAAAAGACCGATGGATATTGCGTGTTATAAATATACGAAATAAAAGTAGCCCATACCTGATGGGAAAGAATTGTCTTTCATGCGCCGAAATTATGTTTAGAATCGCTTCAATATTATAGTTTTTAAGATTATTCTATACAAATGTAGGAACTCACGGATTCAAACTTTCCACTTTTATAATATTACATTAACATAAATTGACAGTTCCATAAATACATTTTTAGAAATTAATAAAGTATGTAGCAACCTGTGGTTCAATATGGTTAAAACTTTATTACAATGTTGAAAAATTTACTACGTAATTAGCAATATTAATACTCTTGCAAACAATCGTGTCTAAAAACGTATGAAAAGTTGTGTGATTGCAAACAAAAGCAAAAACTTTGGCAAGAAAAAAATATTATGTAAATTTTCGTTTTTCAATATTTTCAGATTAATAATACTTGTATTTAATCCAGAAAAAATCAACAGTAATTCAAAAAATCAGGCAAACGCACATCCCACCGCATAACGCGCAACGAAGACGATTAATTAATTATTGTAGGTGGTTAGTCGGCGGTCGACAATTGCCGACTTTTGTCGGATAAGATCGATGGCCGATTTTCCATCGACTCGACGCGTACGCGTACGCACCGTCCTCTAAAGCGCACCGTCTCCAATCGCCATCAGCGCGTTTTCCATCGTATGTTCTATCCCTTCCTTTGTTTGCGCGTTTTCACTCTTAACGTTCGGATCAACGATAGTCGGCCAGAGTCGCTCCGATTTTTAGTAGGATCGTCTTTTTTACGATGTATGCGTTAAAGCATTAAATATATGTTTTATTTTTTGCTATTAATATCGGGCGTCTGCGTTGCACGTAAGGTTTCTGTTTTTCCTTGTTGAAGTACAAATTCTTCAAAAAATTAATATTCTGTTCATCGTGGAACACACGGCAGAAGTAAAACATCTACTCATATTTAATTTTACTCCATTAATCGTAATTAAAAACATTCAATCTGAAAGAATAATTTGCGCATGAAATGATATAATGGTCACGTTACAGTGCCTTCTTACGTATCTAGCATAGAATTAAAGACAAAAGATTGTAATTTTATTGATTATCGATAGTTATTTAAAAATGTTTGTTTAATGTCTGTACATATTTTCATAAATGCCATAAAATATTGTTGTCATTTAAGGGGTTTGTACACGAAACGATAACGTCAAACTTCGGTAATCCACGATAGTGTTCATTCTTTGATAAGATCTTTGCTAATACTTTTATAAATTTACCTATAGATGGCATAAGAATAGCGTTATATGTCGGTGAATCGCCATGTAAATACCTCTCAGCGTTTCATCTATCAATGTGAAATAAAGTTTCATTTCAAAATGTGAAATAGTTATCAGCAGTAACCCATTAACACGATTTCTGTAATGCAAAACATGACGTAATGCGTGCTTTATCGAATATCCTTGTTGAATTTATGATTTCATTATTTACATATTCGACATAGTGCAATTGTAAATCAATCAAAGCGTCAAAGTAATTTAATACCGTGTTATAAACAATAGTATGCAATGATTGAACTCTGCAGGTCAGCGATTCGGGAAGCTGACCACCCACAGATGCAAATTATCACTTTGAACTAGTTCTGTTGAATTTAATAAGCATTTGAAATTTCAACTATGTAGTGTTTATGGTTTTCACGATTAAAATCGAATGACAGCTGAAGTCGCAGTCCTAGCTCCTCTATAATTGATAGCCAATGACACTAAGATACTCGAACTTATAATTTCATCGATTAAGAGTAATTAGATAGGAATGGATCTAATTATCTTTACTCTAAAAAATAATCTCATTGCAAATCGTAATGAACAATGTTAATTATTATCCAATTATGCGGGTTTATTTGTTGTTGTGCACTACACCTTAGTCGCAAACTATATCTGATCGTGGACACACCCCTAGTGCCAACGGACATTCCGACACGCCTCCGTAAACGTAGCAGCACTTTATTAGAATGGATCACGCAGGCTGGTCGAATTCGATCTGGGCTCCTTCAGTTTGTACGCAATGCACTTTGTAAGGGTCGTAACACATTGGGATACCAAAACGAAGTTATGCAACGTTACATGAAGCATAGTAAATATATGAGAAGGCAACTATATAATTATAAGAAACCTTGTTTCGTAAAAAAAAGAAACCTCTAAAATTGCTCAATTGAAATAAATGGGAAGTGTGAAAAGAGTTTTAGATCTGGTATTTTCTTTTCTTTGACTTGAATACATCTTTAATTTAGTTCAAAAATTCAAGTCACGAATTGGTTGTAACTTATTTCCTAAAAATTTGTATGACATTGTCTTTAGTTCCTAAGGATTATTATGTCATTGCATAGAATGAGAGCATATTATGTTATTATACATAAAGAAACATTTGCGCGTCTCTCCGAGTAATACGCCGCTAGTTGGTCGATTAAGCGGACAGTCAAATTTAAACCGGCTGTAGCTCGTAGACGTAAATTTCAATTGTGTTAATATTAGTATCAGATGGTAAATAGAAAATATTTCATATATAACGTACAATTAATTAATATATCATTTATTATGTTTATACCAGTTACCAGTTATGTAGGATTGTGGGATAAATGGATAAAGTATAGTTAAAACCAACGCACACGACTAGATAGTACGGGTAATGAATCAAAAAACCATTAATGTACACATAGAAGTCGCGTAATGAGAACTCTACACGCACTTAGGAACACATTAGTTGCGGTAAAATTTTTCATATATAATATACATTGAATTAACATATGATTTATTATGTTTATACCGGCTACCAATTGCGTAGGATTGTAGGATATATGGATAAAGTATAGTTAAAACCGACGCGCACGACTATATAGTACGGATAATGAATCAAAAAACCGTTAATGTGCACATAGAGTCGCATTATGAGAACTCCATACGTACTTAGGAAAACATTAATTGGGGTAAAATATTTCATATATAACACATATTTAGTTAAGATATAATTTATTATGTTTATACCAGTTACCAATTATGTAGGATTGTGGGATATATGGATAAAATAATTAAAACCGACGCGAGCGACTAGATAGTACGGATAATGAATGAAAAAACCGTTAACGTACACATAGATTCGCATTATGAGAACTCCATACGTACTTAGGAACACATAACTTATAGCATTTCTACTAAACTTTTTGCAAATGGTATAATTATTTTGCACAACTTATTTTGCTTTCAGAGAGAAAAAATATGACGGATTTCTAAAAAACGATGAGGTTTAGAATCGTTGCTATAATTTTCCTCTAAATTTTAGTGATTATTTTTTCATAATTGTAACTTTAGAAGTTTTGAATATTGGGCGGGGGGATTTGCACATATTTTTGTGGGCATTCTCAATAATACCTCTAGAACTATATAACTTATATAAAATTTTGAAAAAAAATTGTGGAATCTACATAACTTGTTCTTTCAATTGATATTCCACACGAATATGTAATTGAATTTTTTCGGTTACTTAATTTGTCTCCACCAAAATTTCTATATAAATAACTATTAAAATATATACGAGTTAATATGTATTATAACTGTGTCGAATTTCAAGTGTCGTATGTTAAAAGTCTTCTGAGAAAAACGGTTGTCACGCGTGAGTAATCTTATAATGATACCTTTTTTTTCCTTTTGCGGTACACAATTTAAACAGTGCCATTCGTATATACGAGAAGAACGATATCTACGTCAAAATTTTTGGTTTCGCCGTTTGAGTTTAGCATAAAGGCGCCTTAATGTATGCTCTATGTAAGTCTGTTTAAAATTCTGTATCGCAACAGGAAAAAAAACGGTATCATTATAAGATTACTCACGCGTGACAACCGTTTTTCTCAGAAGACTTTTGTTGCTGTTCTTTATACGCCTTTATATTCTCACCAGATTATTAATGTTAAATGATAAATAATAAAAGTTTTAAATAAAACTCTTCGTTTATGCCCTCCACTACTAATGACGCATTCGCGTACTAATGCCAAAGAAACTAGCTGCGGACACCCGACAAGGGTGATTTTTTAATTTTTTTTTATCATGCGTTCAGGTTTTATTATCTATGCTTCCAATGCAAATTTCCCTAGTTAATTCTCTTGTACTATCTCAGTTGCATAATTATCCATATAATATGCTAATTATGAAACTGATGTATACCATAATCTTCAGTCAATCAGTCAAATGACGCCGGTGTATGCCGGTCCTTAGATCCTCTCACCGGTATCTCATTTCACGATACTAGTCCAATATGTTTCTCCAACTGTCCGCCCGCTCTATTCGATCGCCGGTCATTTATCTTGCTCGATTTATCATAATATTGTGAGATCGAACCCGCAATATCGCGAGCCGGCAATGAATGTCTGTAAATTAACGTGCACTTAGCGCTATTTACTCCGTTCAGATAGTCGGCGGAGTGACGCGCCGAGTCACGGGTCATTACTCTCGATTGTCAGCTGTTGACATTTGCATTTTGTAGATCTTGTAATAAGAGATTGTGAAATGATCTATACTGATCTATAGATCTTTATCGTTGACTTATCGGTTTCCTTAAGTTGTCTTGCCAGTTTATCTTTCTGAATACAATTTGCATTTCAAATTCTAAAGGCTATTGTTAGATAATGTTCTGAAAGCCTATTTAGTCTCATTGTTTTCAAAAGATGACAATAAAAGACTTTTTTTTGCAACAAAATGAAATTATAATTCTGATTTTATATCCATTTGGCCTTATCGCCTAAATTTGACTAACAATGCAGAGAGTTTATATCCTAACTAATATTATAAATGGTAAAGTTTACATTGATGGATGGCTGTTGCTCTATAACTCCGTAATTTCTGAATTGTTATCTGGATCAACATAAAGGTTTCTTTATATACTTTTTACTCCGAAATCTAAAGCATTTCCTAAGAGATAACAGCCATAATTTATGATGTATACGAGGGTCTCACTTGAACACGTAGTATTGTCGGTATGAAAAATTCTGTACGTTTGATTTTAGTATGTATTATCGCATAACGTGTATTCCGTATTCCTACATCCGAGCGTGATTCCTTATGGAATAGCACATAACATTTTTTGCCTTTTATGTCTCAATAACGACTGAAGCCGATCACCAATGAACGCGAACGGAATTTGAAAAAATTGAAACAGAAATACATTTACACAAAAACTACAAGTCGTGAGTAGAAGCTATATATTTATGATTATCTTTATTGCCATCTTTCGTAGATTTGTTAATCTGAGCAATCCATTTACGTGGTACACCTACATCTTTCATGTTTCCGTTCCTCCTTGATCAAGTATTATTTGATCGCATCAGTCAGCAAATTGTGAAAGCAAATAAAGTTATATTCTATAATTGCTAAGTTTGTGGCCTTTCATTAATCTTGCTGAGCAGTAAACAATTTGTTTCTAAAACACGTTCTCGTATATCGACACAGGATATCCTAATTTTCGTATCTAAACAAATTATACACAATTATGGGTAATAAATTGGAATATAAATAATAACGTTTAAATGTTCAAACGTATCGCCGTTCAGACAAGCCGTAAAAAAGCAGGACATCAGACAACAGACAAAAAACAGGAATCTAGATCTGATACAGCTTCGAGAAAACGAGTCAATGAAAAAATCAAACAAATATATACTCGCAAGTCAAGTATTCTGTACGTTTTCAATATACGCGACATAATTTGGTCACAAAACTAATTGATATTGTTAATACATAAATACACCTTGGTTTCACTTAACAGGGTTTCTATGAAAAGTACCAAAATTTGGAAGTCATGTAAAATTCTGCCAAAAACTGAAACGAATATATCCCAAACCATACCAAATTATAGAAACGAAATTTTTCTAGCTATGTTTTGTATTGGAACTAGGGTGGGATTGAGGATAGGAGAATGGCAAGTGCTGAGGGAGATTGATAGAGTGGAAAAAGCGGATGAAAAATAGACTGATTAATTAATGATTTTAATATACACAAATAAATTTATAAACTGCAAGAAGTTCCACAAAAAAAAAATGCCTAGTACATTTTCAATTCTCTTCTAAATTTTAATTGATGTCCGCTTCCGTTACTATCTCTGTATCGAATTACAGCTGGAATATATTAGTTAGTTTTATAGATTTGCAACTTTAAGAAATTAGTATGAAAATGGACGCGAGTCATCTTGAATAAAAAAACTTTTTTTTTATTTTATAATATAGATGGGCAAATATTATTAATTTAGCCTTATTACGAATATGCCGTTTTAAATATTGCAATGTGGCTTTAATAAAAGTAAACCTACTGTATTCTAAAGTTACCAATGCAAGAATGGAAAAACAATTTAACAGTACACACTAGTTCTTGTCCGCGATTTCTCTCGCGTGGAAAATTTGGTTTACATAGTTGTTGGTAACCGTGATATATACACATAGTTAAGGGCTAATTATATCGTAATAGATAGAAATCCGACAGTTTTTTCTTCAATTTCTAACTCTTTAATGTCATCTCAATATTTCTAAAGTGTGAAAACATTAGAGATACCAACAGCGGAAGTACCGCATAAATTTATTAAGTTGTTTTAGAGTGATGTGAATACAAATAAACAAATAAACATACATACAAAATTTTCAACAGGCTAAAAAGCTCTAAGTATTACAACAGAGAAATTCCCATCAAAATCCATTTTGTAGATTTTTAAAGACATCCAGTCAAACAATAATACAAGCAGGCAGAAATTCCAAAAATATTGGGTTCCTTGTCAGTAGCTTGTCTTCAATCCGCTGATCTTTTAATATGCAGGCACGCTCAGGTGATATTTAATTATATATACAGAGACCCATTGTAAAATAAATTAATTATTTAATATACATACATTTAGTTACATCTCACTATTATATCTCACTATACGATTAATATACATTTAGTTACATCTCACTATACGATGCTTTAAAAACAAATTGATTGGAAGGTCCTTCAACGTTTAAAAACGATAACTTCAATAATTTATCTTTACGCATTCTCCACTCTTTCAAAAATTATGTCATTGTATATTATACAATTTCTCTTTTTACTACAATCCGTATAATATACTATTCAAATTAAATAGTTATATACCTTGTATAGATAATTTAGTGTTTCACGGTATAAATTATTAAGCGCGCTGAGAATCGTTCTTCAATGTCAAGCTTGGTATTAAGCTCGTTATGAACGTCTGAAAAGGTCTTCGCCTGAGTCTGAATAAAGTGGGTATTCTAATTTAGCGTTTCAGACTCTCAGTTCTCCAGCGGGATTTTAATTAATTAGCCTTAAATCCTTTGAATTAAGCTTCTATTACCAACTGCCGTGAAATTGCAAGCTTTACGCCAGCAGTAATAGAAGCACTGAGTGCCTCTATTATTCCTAGCGTAAAAATGTCTATTACTGCTTGCGTAAAATTTGTAATTTCACGACAGTGGCACGTAAATATTTATGAATTTACTGTTTGGAAAGGTTTAAAATTTTTTTTTTAAATATGGAATATATTTGGTGTTAATTTAGTAGAAATTCATTATTCACAATTAAATGAAACTATGTGATGTAGTATTATTTCTACTTTCTTTGAGGTCTTTACCACGACTTAGGTTTCGTTGTATTACAATATTTTCAGGTGGGCTATTAGCAAAGACTCTTAGGAACTTTCAATAGTTTTTTTAACATACTATTATTATATTATTGATTTTTGTTACTCATTGATTTATAAAGCATATCCTTAATTAACAAAGTTTGGATGTCGTTCGTTGCTTTAAATTAAACAATTTTTCCTCTTTTAGAAGCACGGCTGTTCTAAAGTGTTATGAACGGTGTCTTATAAACAGAAAGATGTGAGCCAATTTTGGTACTACAAGTGATTTAAATACCACCTAGCTTAGAAAACCTGGTTGCATATAGGGATACCTCATATTCGTATTAAAAAGGAATAAAAGTAAAACGTGACAATAATTTTAAGAGCCGCCAGCGTCTAGACGACACGTGGAACAGATATAATAAATATCGTGCAAGGGGCGGACATAAAGACAAGGTTGGTGATGCTGCGAACATGTGTACGAATCTATAGTTTAAAAGAAAAGTACAGGCATTACTCGAATCGTGAATATTCCAATTTCTTTTTTTTTTATATATCAATCTCAATTTCACCCCCTGGTAGTTGTGTGAACAATTTCACTGGAATGAAATGGGTGTTTCAATTGAAGTCAGTTACTCGTATAATTTAATTTAAGCCTTTATTTCCCACTAAAAGAGCAAGACAATATTTGAATGAATAAATCGTACTTACATTCAATTGAATATTAATATTAATGTAAAATACTTTAACTAAATAACTAGAAAAAGATGTTTTTGTATATGTAGAAAAAAATATACTTAATTTCAATAATAATTTTGTGATAGTTAAAATAATATTAACACTCAAGTCATTGGGGCACCCTTTGCTGGATGAAGGCCTCCTCTATGTCTTGCCATACCTTTCTGTCCTTCGCGATCCTAGTCCATGTGGGGCCTGCGACATGTCCAATATCGTCACTCCAGCGAAGATGGTGACAGCCGCGGCGACGAGGTCCACCGCGCGCCTACCAGTGCAGTACACGCTCGCTCCAGCGTCCGCCTGTAACGCGTATTACAGTTTATTCATATAGTGAGGAAAATTTCTTTTTCTTGACGGAATTTTTGGGGTTCCGTACGTGAAAAGGGAAAAAGGGGTTCCTTTTAGAGTCATCCTTGTGCGTCCGTCCTTTCGACTGTCCGTATTTTTGTCAAAGTCGATTTTCTCTTAGCTAAGTAGTTTTAACAAATCTAAATTTGATGGAATTTTAAAGCTTATAAACCACATATGTTGTAAGTTTAAGTGGGAAGCCAAAGTTTAGAACTTCTAAAAGAATTTGTTTGAAAATAGAATTGGGCAGGTACAAAATAAAATAATGGCAGAAGATTGAAATTTTTTTTAAATTTACATAAATTTCAAAGTTCAATACTTTTATAAAACCGCTTTAATTAAAGAAATAAAAAAAATCGTACTTTTGAAATAGTTGCTAATTGTTAAAGAAGAAAGTACATAAAGCGTTATAATGTTTAACATTTCCAAAACCTACTAACTGCTTTACGACTACCGTACCACATATCAATTTGATTACGAAACTTGATAGAATTTTAGCGACGTCTTTTTTCATTAAATGTATTTAAAGAAATTGTAACGTATATAAACTTGGTCTCGTACAGTGGTTTGATCTGGTCCTTGTGCCAACAAAAATATCAGTTTTTGAAGGCAAAAGACGATGGCTGTACTTAAATTTCTAACTTTAGTGTTACATTCAGCTTCAAAATTATTAATCTGCCTAAAAATACTTTTGCGTTCGCCCGATATGGGTTCTTACTGAACCTTATATCACATATAGCAATTAAAGAAATTTCGTTTAGCTTCCAGTATAAAGAGACTTGTCAAGCTTATTAAAGCTATACTACCTAAAAAAATGTATTTAACGATAAATTATTGTCCTTACAAATAGGTAAACTTAAGCAAGTATTACATTGTTTAATCTATTGAACAGAAAAAATAACAAGACGACAAGTTAAGCGCGCTAACAAGAGACGATACGAATAATGACAGTCGCTAGGCGATTTTTATAAATTTATAAAATACCCGGGTCGTATATGCATAAAGTACAGACCCCGAACGCACACATTATTTTATTTTCGATTGTACACTTTCATAACTATCGACAGCCGTTATTATTATTACGTCGGCAACGGGCCGCCCGCCATTATCACCTGTCCGCATCGAACCGAATGAGAAATGGCGCCAGTCGCGAGCACCCACGCGCGCCAACCGTACGACGCGAAAAAAACGTCAGGCTCAGCGCTCGCACAGCGGGTTCCTTTTCCGTCGTCTAAATATTTGAATAGTTAAGTGAGTTGCACGCCTGTAGGTTGGGTCTGTCTTGGGATGTGTTCGTGATTATCTTGCTGAAATTTTAATTCGATGAAATTTTGATGTTATTCGTTCATTTTGATTTCCAGATTAACATTAATTTTTGTAGTTGATTTTGTTAAATTGCTTGCAAAAAAACTTGGCCGTTTTTCTGTGTTATAAATGTTTTATTTTTTACTAAATTGGAATATTTCGAAAATACTTAATTTAGCTAGATATTACAGCAAAGAAAGTATTGTTATAACACAGATTTAAAATTATATCCCTCAATAGTTTTGTTTAACGAAGGAATCGTTTTAAACAATTTGATAGGATAGTTTTACTGATTTCAATGCAAAAATTGTAATAATACTTAAGATGTAGTTATTATCATTTGATAAGCTGATTAAAGATTTTTTTTTTTAATTTTAAGATATATCCGTTATAATTACAAACAAATATTATCTATATAAATATGCAAATTGGTTCTTTAGCCTTTTGCGGAGGTTCCAATGTTTTTGACAAATTCAGTACGTATCATATATATTATATGCAAACAGTAATAGCATTGCGGTGAACCGTTCTAAAATATATCATTACAATAGACAAATATTATTCATAAATCTTAAATGCTAATGCCGTTTTATTGCCTTGAAATCAATTATTAATATTGAAATTCGTTGCGATTAAAGCAATGCGACTAGATATTATCGATAAGCATATTTAAATTTTATGCAACCGCTATATAAATTATATGCATCGGCATATTAAAATAAATGTCACCAGGCGATATTGGCAATTATGATATGGCCCGTTAAAATCAGTATTTGCTTGCTGAACTGATGAATGTTTTACGACTGTTTAGGCGTTTTGGCGCCAGTCTGCACATATACGCGCGAAAATTTTAAAAACTTAACATGCCACTGTAGTTGGTAACACGTACAAAACTAGCCAGTGTTATTAACCGCGCATCTCTAATTATTTCTACATTCCTATGACATTCTAATGGACGTTTGCATTAATTATATTCTTTTGTAAAGTGACGATATATTTTTATTGTTCCGTTAGCTTTGATGTTATTCACAAATGGTTTATTGGTTTTCATTGGACGATTTGAATGTTTAAATAAATTAATTTAGTCATTTGCGACTGACGTTTGGCATTTTTGTCACGATCGCCATCTTCAATGTTATATGTTTATTCATGTGGATATTAGTTGAGATTTACTGTATTTTTTATAAACTTTCTTCGTATCTACTTTCGTAATCTGTTAACATTGGGTACGTTTATGAGGATGTTTTTCGTGTTTATACACGTGTCCGGGAATAAATAACGGACAAAGAAAGACGTTATTCCTTGACTGAAAAATAGTCGATTGTCTTTTCAGAAAATTGAAAATACTATTCATGATTATTCTTCGTACACCGCGAACAGCTACGAAGATATCGCCATTACGGGTAAACACCGCACTTTTGGGCAAGTATTGGATGTGTTAAAAAGAGTTGTGTAATATTTTTTTTGCACTCAATTATAAAAGGGCGTGTTTTACGTTTTATTTCAACGATAATTTATTCCTTTATAGCCAACGAATAGCGCCTTTCTTTGTCCGACATCTACTCCCGGGCATCGTGTACATTCATGTTATTAGGGCACTTCTATTTGAGTCGAGATCTTCTGAGTTGTAGATACTTAGTTTAAATGTGGAACGTTCCTAGTTTTTATTTGTAATTAACAAAAGAAAATCGAAGTAAATATGTATTTCTTCATTTCTTTAAGTAAGACGATTGGCGTAGATGCTTGGCGTAGCAGTAAAATACTGGAGTCTGAACTCCGACGTACTTGTGTCGGACTCCTTTTGTCTAAATTCTAATGTTATTAATAGAAATTATTGTTACGTTGTTAAGAAAAACAAAGTATCGATTTTTTTGTTTCTTTAAAAACCATTCAATTATATATTATTACCTTTTCATTAAAATTCCGTTTTGAAAGTTAACTATCGGATCGAAGGAGCCTAGTTTGTACTTGCAAAATTTTGCGTTAATATTTGTTCCTAATCTGTTTTAACGAATTATATTTTTATAATGATTTATTAGTTAAAAATATAATGAAAGAAAATCAAGAAAAGAACGAAGGGGGTGTGGCTGAAATGCCTGAAAAACATTTGGCTGTTGACAGTTCGTTTGTCAGTAGTAAAAGAATTTTTTAAATCAGTTTTTACATACTGTTTTGATGAGTAATTATTTGATTTAAAAAATTAAAAACCGGGGACATTTCACTTTTGCTAAAATGTACTTATACCACAAATTCCTTCAATGGAAAATACAGTACTTATGCCAAAAATCGTCCAGGAACATATCACCTGTGTTGCAGTTGCTGTCAAATGGATCTATTCCATCTATCTCCCACTTATATAGACTAAACAGCGTTGATCAAACGCTATACTGCTCAATCCTGACATACATATACACCTTTTTTGTCAGTCTTCCCTGTCTGTACGTTCAGGATGACTAGATCGTTCCAACATTCTACTGTTTATCTTTACAATCACACATTCTCGAAACCTCAACGATAAATTCTATCACTTAGGTAGGGTAAATAGCATTGATGGAACGCTGTACTGCTCAATCCTGACATACACCTTTTTTATCAGTCTTCCCTTGTCCGTACGTTCATCATAACTAGACCGTGGAACGGTCTACATTCCATTGTTTATCTTCACAATCACACATTCTCGAAACCTCATCGATCTATTCTAACACTTAGGTAGGGTAAATAGCGTTGATGGAACGCTGTACTGCTCAATCCTGATATACTATTTTCACATGATTTGTTCTCATCGATTTCATTCATCACATTTATACACCTTTTTTGTCAGTCTTCCTCTGTCTGTACGTTCACGTTGACTAGACTGTCCCAACATTCCATTGTTTATCTTTACAATCACACATCCTCGAAACCTCAATGAATAACTTCATTCTGTCACGTAACTTGTTTCTACATATGCGAGTATTCTGCTAAGATCTCATTTCGATAGCAATCGATAAAAAATCTTGGATAAAGATTATTTTAGCTGTAAATTTTGATCCATGAGTTTTCCGTTACCGGAAATACGTGAAATATTCCAATATATTTCGAATCTTGGCAATTTGTTTACGTAAACCAACCGTTCATTTGCAAGATGCATAGAAACTTACTGAAACTATAATATAGACAGAAAAAAAGAATTTTAAGAAATAAAAATAATGTCAAGATCATAAATGTTATATGATTAACAGTATTTTCAGTTGTAATCTCAAAAAACAGAGATTTTTTACCTTTTTGGGGTATAAATAGTAGGTTAAGATGAGACATTAATAATACAAAATTTTTGAAGATACGCAGAATCAAATTGATAGTAATTAACTTACGCGTAGCAAGTTTTATGAAACCTATTAGCATAAATTTGATCCGATTAATTAATTGAATTGAATTCTATTCACTCTTCCTTCCTTTCCTCTGTAATCTTTTACACCACAATGTCTCATTATATTATTCAGGCCACAATTTGATTACGCGGTTTGTCAAACGTATTTTCGGCCAGCTCGGCCAGACCTAGTTGTACTAGGTTCTAATTTCCAAACATCGCTAATTTATTCACTTACAGAACTGCCATAGAGAGACCGTAAATGATCCCTAATGGCGACACCGTATCGTACCTCGTCTAACGAAGACATTAAACGACGCCCACGCCGCAACAGTAATTCGCTCATTTTAATGTCCCTCGTAAATATTCCCTGCGGGACTTGTGTGCCTATGGACAGTAATATTGGCTGATAATTAGCACCGCAGACAGCAATTTGTAGAGTGCAGTTATTTTGTGGCTGTTTGATGGCGAATTTTGGCTTAGTTTCGCTCTATTGTAATTTGTATTATTGAGTCATGGTAATGCTAACTTCCTCAATATTAATAGTTATATGTTAAACGTATTTAATGATAGGATAATACGTTTGTGTCAAAAACGTATTATAGAATAATTAAAATTAATCACGAAATTCTTTGAAGGGGTGTTTGCCGCATTATATATAATATGTAAATGAAAATAATAGAGTATTATTTCGAAATTCGCACTCTAATATAAGATTTTCTTTAATGGAAATTATTTTAATTCTTACATAGGAAAACTGCATAAGTCTACAGACTACTAGACAGTACTAAACCGCGTGTTGTCTACAACGACGTTTATTTACAAGAAATCATCATCATAAGTTTCACTTCCAGTGAGATTCATTTTTCTTTACGCATAAATATATTGTATTTTATATTTTCAACACTTAACACCCGAATAACACCGGATGACGTTTAATTTATTTTGAATACGCAAAGTTCATCTACCTCGCTTAAATCACTAACTAATTACACGTAACGTCGCCATAAAACGAAATGAGTAAAACGAAATGTTACAACGACATGTTACACTTTGAGTGACGTTCTTATCTGATAGCGTTATCGGACAACGTAATAATAAACAATGACTCGTCACAACCCCGCAATGCGCGGGGCGAATCCAGGAAAAGGGAACAAATCCTGTTTGTTTTATGTCCAAGTCCAAAATTAACTAGTTTTATCGTAATCAAATCAACGTTGAATTATTTGTCTAGGCGAATGAGACACTTGACATGAGCAAACTTTCATATTTGTAGACACAGCCAAATCAAATGTGGACTTTAAATTGGAGCAGAGTTATGTTTATCTTTTGCACTTTTCCGTAAGGAAATGTGTATACAGACATATATGATATATATGTCTGTATATATATATATATATATGTATATATATATATATATATATATATATATATATATGTATATATATACACCACACACACACATGTATGTACTTACGAATGATAATACAATTATACTCCATTCTATTCTAAAAGAGAATATTTGTAAACGAACCAATTTGTCGGTTACTATACGGTTGGTACAAATATAAATTTAATCAATAGGTGACTGACTATTCACAAGACAACCGTGTACTGCTATCATTAAATTATTATATTAACTTTATAAATTGTCATGCTAAATAATGTTATAGATATCAATATCACACGGATATTATACTAATATGAATTGTAAAATTAAGAGAAGAAAATTGGATAACCCTGTCAATCGCAGAAAACTCAGAGGTATAAAACATTTTGAAAAAATATTCGACATTCTGATATCCATTTATGCTATTTATTACACATAATTTACAATTAAATGAAACTACGTGATGTAGTATTGTTTCTACTTTCTTTCATTTCTTTACCACGACCTAGGTTTTGTTGTATTACAAATTCTTCAGGTGGGCTATTAGCAAAGATAAAATCTTTGCTAATATCCCACCTGAATCGATATAATCTTTGCTAATATTCCACCTGAAGATGTTGTAATGCAACAAAACCTAGGTCGTGGTAGAGAACGTAAAGAAAGTAGAAATAATACTACATCACGTAGTTTCTTTTAATTGTGAAAAAATGAACACCAAATATTTTCAACACATAATTTACTTTATAGTGTACGAAAGTGAAATATCTGCGGTAAACCAGTTTCATTTTGACATACATGATGTTATAATAACTGTCTTTCTAGCATTATGCTTAAGCTAAGCAGAAGAAATAAAAGAGACAGAACATTGGTTCTATTTAACAAATATACGTATACAGGTATTTTTTATATTAGTTAAGTTTTTACTCCTATTACCTGTATATTTTTGATGAATTTTTAATATTAGATATATTTATTTAAAAAAATCAGAAAATTTTCGGCATTACGCATATTGGCATTATATTTTATACAATGTAAATGTATAAACACATATTTTTAATAAAATATATGAAACATTATTTATACGGCGTAAATGTGTATACCAATAAACAATTATATTATTTAATCATAAATACCAAATAACCCGTTTTATATTACTAATATGAATACAAGAAAAAGATTTACAATACCAGAACTGTCTTTCTATATTGTTTACTAAACATTCTCTTTTGGAATATAATGAAGTAAAATGTGACTAGTGTATGTATAATCGAGATTTCATAATTTTGAGTGCCCAAAAAATAAAGATAAATAACTAGCTTTCACAGATTGTTTAAAACTGGGAAAGTAACGTGTAATTACGTTTAACAAAAAGGAGTCGCCGGGAAAACCTACGTGTTTGAAGTAAAAATTCTTTGTTCCGAAATAATTTTAAGTAATTTATTTATGTAAAATTTTCTTCATCAACGGGAATTTGATATACCTACATAAATTAAAGCAATTATTCGGGTCCTTTTTACCGACGTTGTAAACTAAATGTACGTAGAAGTTTGCGGACGTAGATAAGCATCAGTTGGAACGCGTTTTTTTTTTAATTGCATTGATTTTTTTCTCTTGTATGAAATATTTTAATTGTTTGACATGGTTATAGCGAATTGGTATTTTAATTGAATTAACTTTAAGTTTTTGTTCCCCTATATGATTTCTTTCCTATAACGATGAAAACGCGAAAAGAAAAATTTTATAAAAAATGTTCTTATAAATTAAATTTTTAATTCTGAATTACTAAATTTATTATTAAATAAACTGTAAAAATTTTTATCTGCGATCTCTAGTGTGAATTTTAACCGTAATTTCAATAAACGTCATCAGATTGCACTGAGAAAATAATTTACTTTTTGTATCACGCTAACGAAATATTTATTTTGGCTAGTATATATACATAGGATTAGTATCGGGCAAAGAAAGACGCTGTTCCTTGTCTGAGAAACAGTTGATTGTCGTTAAAATAAAATTTAAACGAAGACTTTTTTTCAGAAAATTAAAAACAATATTCGTAATCATTTGTCATTTTTCGTACACACGATACTTGCACATTTTATTCAGTGCCGCTCGGGGGAATACTTGCGAAAACATCGTCACTGCGGGAAAACACCGTACTCCGGGCAACTATTTAGTGTGGTAAAAAAAGTTGTGTAATTTTTTTCAATTCAAATATCGAAGTTTTACATATATCCTAACCAACTAGATACGAAAATTACCAAGAATTAAATTTTATGCCACCCCAAACGATTGTAATTCGAATTACTAACTATAAAATTTTTACTGGTACTTTACCACCATTTTGGTATGAAATTCGTGTTCGATAATAATTTTTTTCAACTTAACTTATGAAATTTCCCGCCCTCTTAGATTTAATTTATTTTTACGGCTGAATCTATTTACATTTTTTTCTAAAAAATTGGCCATTTTACTTTACTTATATTAACTTGACTATCAGTGGCTTTAAACTCAAATAATCACCAATGTACAGTGTTATAATGAATTTAGCTTTTGATATTCTGAAATGAATGAAGATTATTTTGAATAATATAAATGTTATTGTTTATAAATCATCGAAATTTTTAATATACTTCAAAAATATTGAGTCGAAATATAAGAAAAATAAAATATTTAATAAAAAAAATTAAACAGAAAGTTTTCATTTTAAATGTACAAAAAGTAAGAAACGTATACAAAAAACTTATCAAGGAAAGTGAAATAATTTCGAACTCAATGGTTTGAAATCACCGTTAAGATCCTTTGCCCATATTCCATCTCCATAATCGGATTTTGACTCCGTCATCAATCAAACCTGATCACTCCTCACAAAGAAAGAATTTATCGAGACAATGAAGAGTTCAAACCAGCTGTGTTCACTATTCACCATTAAGGAGGTTCCTTGCCATCTTTCCATATCCGTCCATAGGTCCTCGCTCCTTTATTATTATCATATGTTGTCACCGGAAACAAGCATGTTTGCTAAGTTTCAAATCTCTTACCCATCGGGAAGTGGGAGAAATAACGATTACAAAATGTGTACCAGGCAGACAGACAACCAAACAAGTTAAATATAAGCTTTTAATAAATTGGAGTTACCGGTCGATAGTCACACTAAAAAGTTAGACCAATAAGGGTTAATAGTTGTACAGAAATCTAATCAAAAAGTTGATCGTAAAGAACATTTTATCCGATGTTAAATTCCCAACAGTGTGCGAATCAGCCGCCTGAATACGTGACACTTAATTAACTCTCAATAAAATTAAATAATTATTGAATAAAAATTATAAGCAAGCGCACTTATCGATAACCTGTTGGTGTCTCGTTACGTAAGAAGCGCGACAATCAATGTTAATCTGACCGTAGCCGCCGCAATTTGCATACCGGACACTACACATACATGATGTTGCATAACATCGCGTTTCATTTTAGTCGGGTAATTAAAGCGGTGACGGGACGCTGAGGAGAGATTAAAATGACACCAGTGATGTTTGACTGCCACAAGAACTCGGAAGCTGGGAGCAGTTTCGATATCGTAAATAAAAAAAAATTAAATTATTAAGTGATGCTGATACTAAATGGGATAACGTAATACGTGTCAATATAAAGTCAAAGCTTTTGAAAGACAAATTGAAATTTTCAATCTTTTTTTTAGTAAAATGAAACAAAAATCTTAGCTTGTCTTAAAATCGTAGTTTGTCCATAAACGACATCACGTAATAGCGTTTTATCATGACAACGCGTAACGAACTTGGGGGAGAGGTCGATAATATGCAATGTCATTTTGAGTTAACAAATTTTTAAGTAATAAAGGTCGTTATTACCATACAAACGTCATTAGTGTCTTATTTACAAGTGAATTGTTCCATTAAACAATTGTTATTTTTTAACGAGTGCTCCAGCTTACAGATATTATAACACCTGAACCCATATTTGCATACTCGATTTTTGTTTAAAATAACATATCACATTAAATTAAAAAAACGAATTCAGTTATTTAAAAAAAAAAACAAATTCAGAAGCGAACAGTTACCCCATCTAAGGCAACTGCTTTAAAATTGTTCGCTTTCCCGGCAGCTTATGTCGTCATGTTATGGTATTTTGTGTCCACTTATTATGCTATTTGATTCATAATTTTGAGAACTAAAATAGCAGTCTATTAGTATGGCCAAGATCCACTCACTATTTCTAGTTATACTCGGTAATCGTATTTGTTTCACCTATTGTTTATGTTTACTGTTTGTTATTATCTTTTCTATATTTTTGCTTATGTTAAGATAATTCTCTCAACGTCTAGACACCAAGAAGTAAGTTGATTAAGGACTTTCACAAAAAAATATTAAATGAAATGAAACTACAAGTATGTTTAATAACAATTATTGATTGACAAAATATAAGATCGGAGTTCGAATTGCTTCCCACGGTTTCATTGACAGGCCATCACTGAGTCACCGACACTGCACCGGATCTATTTCTCGTATGTGTACTGTCTACCGGTTAACTGGCTGTGACAGATGAACTATTCGAAGGTGAAAGTATTATAGGTAGTTAAATTCATTGCACGGTTATTACGCTTTTCCATTGATGTTGATTTAATTTTGTTCCAACGCTTTCTTCATATCACCTTTTTACAATTTGTCGTCAGATGACCTGGAACTCTATTAACGTTGCTCTTTCGTTATTCGCTGTGTAACAATATATTATATTGTCAGTTGTTTTGCATTTTCTCATGAACTGTATATACAAGGTAAAAAGTAATGCTAAGAGACATTTCTTACAAGCATCTGTACGAATAAAGCTAAGTTTTTAACTTATGTGAAAAAATAGGCTGTTTTCATCCTTTGGCTAACTTTGAGTGTTTTAAATAATCCACACAGTCCTATGAATCCTCATACATATATATATATATATATATATATATATATATATATATATATATATATATATATATATATATATATATATATATATATATATATATATATATATATATATATATATATATATATGTATTATTTATCTACTTCAATGTGTCTAATTTATACATATGCGTATATAATTGGATAATTGGACTTAATGCTACGAGAGAAATCTCTTACAGACAACCAACACCCGTCCAGGCCCGCTCGACGAACGGCCGGGAATCGAACCCGGATCTCCGCGGTGTGCCGCATCGTCACAGGCCGTATGCCTTGTGATCAACCCAACACACCACGGCGACGACTATATATCACATTCAAAAATCGCCTTAACCGTGCATACTAGACATAAGCAAAGACGTTAAATGACGGCTGTCTCTATGTCGGTATTATAATGAATAAATTGAAAATGAATAAACGAAAAACAAGCGAGTTTTTGAGACGTAAATTGTCTTAAAAATTCATATATTTTTTCTTACGGTATATTTTCACAGGGCAGTTTCTTCCCATAATTATGAACGTAAAATGATTTTAGTGAATATGAAAAAAACTCAACAAATTCCGAGATAATGGTCGTAAAATTCAATATTTAAAAAAATCAAATTTTTATCACAACACATTAATTATAATAAATCCTAAAACTATCAGAAAATGTTTGCTTTTAATTAAATATCACTAATAAGACCAGGCGACACGTTTCGCAATGTAGACATGAGATTTATACCATAATTTTCATTATTGGTTTCGATTCAATATTCTTAAAAGGAAAAAGAAAAAAAAATTAAAATATTTTAAAAAAATTATAAAATATTGAATTTTTACTTTTTATTCAGAATAATAAACCAAATCATCCTGTGAATACGTCGTAAAAAGTAATACAAATGTAACCACATTGCTTCAAGTTATTCTCCTTTTTATTGGTTATTTTCTTGGTTCCGCCCCTATGTCAAGATGTGTATTGTTTGTCATTGTAACAATTTTTTCTATCAAATTATTATTAGTTGTATTGTGCCCAGAATCGTTTGCTGTCGCAAACATTTATCTGTCATTGGTTTCCAGGTTGGGATACTTTTGTAGAAATATGAAACAATTTATGAGTATTTCCATATTGATAGCTCGAAAAACATCCTATGCGAATTATTATGTGAAATATTTCTTAGTCTGGAAATTGTAATCTAAAAGTAGGATAGTTTATCTGAATAAGTAAAACTAGGATTGTTTATTTGAATCAAAAGTAGGATTGTTTATCGGTTTGCGTGTTACATTATAACTCTGTAAACAAGTAGAATCACTACAGAATTTTCATCTTATGCAATTCGTGTGACAGAGTAACAAGTTAGCTACAACTTTGCTTTACCTGAAATATTAATAATACGAAAAGTATGTTTGAATATTTGTTAATCAACGACAAACGGTTGAAATTAATTATAGATATAGTTCCTATACAAAGTTTCGTGAAAGGGGCTACTTTTAACCCCTCGGGTTAATTCCTATGGGGTACAACTCGGTGTATTTCACTTAATAATAAAAACTTAGTGTTACCACATATGAACATGTGAATGTATTTGTTAAATCAATTATTCTTTTGTCTCGAAAACTCAATATCTGCATGTAAATCCCGCCGTCTTAATTAAAATTGTACGTAGATCAAGTACGCGAGCAAAAACTAGTTACGTTGTATATGAAATAATTTTCTTGTGACAACACCAAAATCAGTGGGCACAGCGTGATTAATTTGGTGTTACCATTATCATATAATATTATTCCGAATAATAAACATTTCAATTAATTTAAATAATTTTAGAGTTGATCGATAAAATGTATAGTACAATTTTAAATTAATTATAGTGAATAAAACAACAATAATGGAATTAATCAATAAAACAGAATCAAACAAACTTAGGACAAAAAATTAAAGTTAATAAACAAAGTTGAATTATTTTAAATATAAGCATAACAATACACTAAATCAATCCATTAATACATAATTGTTACGTACTTCGCCCGAAATTTGGGTAGACAAACGGAAGAAGCAACCCCCGAGGGTGAATTTGTGACCCATCACTTTCTAACAAATAGTAAGAAATATTAGTTTTCGTTAAAGGTAGTTTATTTCAAAAGGGAAAATAAAAATCTTGTTATGGGATTAAGTTTAGCAATTCTAAATTAAAAATTGCTGAATTCGCTGAATTCTAAAATAAAAAATAGGCAAAATAGTATGTATATAACAAATTGTATTGAATACGACTTATCAATAGTATTTGTATAACAAATTGTATTGGACACGTCGGATAACCGTCTGTCAGTAGCAGAGTGACATTGAAAGGCGCGCAATGGAAAACGATGTGGGTATATTTATGGACAATTGAAAGGCGTGATCGTGATACTTGATCTAAAGCAATCAATTACTTTATGCATACTTGCTATATGGTACTCGTGTTTATTTTTTCCGTCAGACCAAATATGATGTAAGACTGCGAGATGATCTACAACTTTGTAATTCAGAAACTGCCTATTATACAGTTTCTTCTAATCTAATTCCAAATCTTACACTTAATACTTAACTTTAATAATTATATACACTTTAATAATTATAGCTGATCATTTTTAGGTTCTAATATATTTTTTGACATAAAAACGTCTTTAAAATCGATGACAGATGTTGGAAAAGCAATCGCACCCAAAATGAACGACAGTTTCTTATGTTGTCAAAGTAATTTGAAACTTCAATAAATCCGCTAAAATTAATATAGTGCAACCATAGTGGCCTCGCTTAAAGAGGTAGGATTAAAGATGTTAAGAGTTTAAGTGGGATATCACCCCACTCCGCCCCCGTCCTCCCTGTCCCCCTTTTGCTTAGGCAACAACCGGGGCAGACAGATGAATAAATAAAAGAATTTCATATCATCTCTACATTGTTTTGTCGTTGGCTTATTTTCGTCTAGCTTTCACTATAATCTATCTTATACAAAACACAAATATTTACGTCTAGTTCTGTTAAACAAGGTATCAAACCTACAAAATTAATATTGGATGGGGTTATAAGATACTAGATAGATAAGGATGATTGCATCACTATACCGTAACAAATAGCATAAACTTGTATAGTATCTGAATATACGTGCATATATATATATATATATATATATACATACACGCATGAACGCACGCACGCACACACGCATGTACGCGCGCGCACACACGCACTCACGTGTGTGTGCAGATATGTAGATACTTGTATATCATAGTTACGGACATTGTTTAAAAGTATTTCGTTGCCTTAAATCCTCACGTCTCTATCTGATAAACTGGGATGATAAAAGTCACTTTAGGTTGATCTATGGACATAAAAATATTATTTTTAAGGTCGTTTCAGTGCGCGAAACACACGCATCCGACTTACAAGATTTTAATGAAAATCTGCTTTACCTCACGGCAAACCCCTGTCAATATCTGCCAAAAATTATCGCGCTGTTAACGGGTTACCATTTTCTTATTTAACAGAGACATCTGTTGCTTTTATAAGCGACCATCAAAACCATAATTTCATAATTCTCCACTAAATGGGGATATTTAATTTGTTGTTAATAAATGTTTTTAAATTAATAGTACGTAGTCCTGCAATGTTATCACTATATATTACACTCTAGTGCACTCCCCTTGATGCACCTCAGAGGGAAAAAGATCGAAGATTGAAGAATATTATTTTTTCTTAGAATATTATAAGAAATAATTGCTAGTGTTAAATAAAATGAACTGAATTGCACTATTTAAACTTTAAAAGATTTCTCCTACGAAAACGGTACGCAACTAACGCATCTGCCAGCGAGACGTAACACGGGATGATATGCAGAATCAATAATAACACATCTAAGTGGGGGTAATTTGGATACACGAACACACGAGCGACTACAGAAGGCAATAATGATAGGCTACGTATCTAGTACACGATAATAAGTTGTTGATACGTTGCCGTCTATAGTCGCACCAAAACTTCGTGACCGTCTACGGATGTCGAAATCGTGGTCGAGTAATTATGGTTATTACGGGGTGGTAGGGCTAATCCATTCAATGATATTATTGTCGGTAGGTATTATTATAACATGTGTTGTATTTGGGAAGGGAATTACTTCTGGTCGAACAGTTGTTGTTTCTTAGGTATACAGTAGTTGCTTGTTGGGGTGAAATACGTTTAACACGACTAATCTATGCTTAGAGGTTAATTTATAGTGCGGGCACGAATGGTTACCCTACTCTTTTATTTAAAGAAGTATTTTTGTAAAGGAACTGTATAATACATTGCTCTTAAGTAGTTTCCGTTCCAAAAGCTTCGTATTTAGTAATTTGGTTTTTAAATATAATAAGACCTCTTATCAGGTATTGGAATAGGATAGGACCAATTCTAATGAGAAGGACTCGAAGCAGCACAACA
This sequence comes from Druceiella hillmani, assembly GCA_039881145.1. Lineage (NCBI taxonomy): Eukaryota > Metazoa > Arthropoda > Insecta > Lepidoptera > Hepialidae > Druceiella > Druceiella hillmani. The sequence goes on along the minus strand of JAYKKI010000007.1, from coordinate 45,531,895 downwards.
CATACCAATTATTACTTGTTAAACTAAAGGTTAATAAAAAAAACCCGTGTGTAATGAAAAATATTGTATTATATTGTTGAATTAAAAAAAATTATGTCTTTATAAGGATTTTTCAATATTGAATATATTTGGCATTAATTTTGTAGAAATTCATTATTCACAATTAAATGAAACTATGTGATTTAATATTATTTCTACTTTCTTTAAGTTCTTTACCATGACCTAACCTCGTGGTAAAGAGCTTAAATAAAGTAGAAATAATACTACGACACGTGATTTTTCAAAAAATTAACTTTTTAAGCAAAAACAGCGCGCATAGTGATGAGTGGAAAATGGAAAATCAAGGTTGTTAATACCGCCGATACGGAATCAAACATTTCTCAAGCTCCCTTTCTGAAATTTTTTTAAATAACTGTTTATTGACATTTAGTTTGCTGGGAAAACTTAGCTTACTTTTGCTTCATAAACCTAATAGTGTAGATATTCAACATTTCTAAATGACTACCGTCTACCGCACAATTTGTATTTTTCGATATAACTATTTGTTTTGGTCGATTAAACTACTTGATATCGTAATTTTGAGATGACTTTTTTCTCTCTGATGCCATTAAGTGAAACGTCATTGACGAGATCTTACAGAAATTAAAAATAGCAATATTTTCTGACACAGAACGTCGCTTTCGCGAGCTATACGTTTTCAAAATATTACGCAGTCTGTATACTTCCTAACTTCTTAACCAAGTATATAAAAAATGTGAAGAAAAAATTAACATAATGATTTTCAGTAAGCACTTCAATGCAAAATTATTTTGGTCCACTTACATTAACAACCCAACACTTAAGTTAAAGAGATATGAACGAGAGATATAAACGTGTCCAACAGATTAATATTGACTTCGAGATTTGAGTCGTGGAGAGCTTTTCTGTTCTGTTTTCTGTTGTAGCGTGTAGAGCTTTTCTGTTCAAGATAGAACAGTGTAGCTTTGTGGATTGGCGTATACATATGGAGAAAGATTTCGAAGAAGATTTAGAATCGGTCATGTTTTATTAAAAATAATACCAACTGGAAAGAAATAAACGTTTCTCTTTCTATTGGCAGATATGTATTTTTTCTATTCTATAAATTCCAAAGTAAATATTTAAATCTATATTTTATGGAAAATAACATGTTCGGACAGTAGTTATAAGAACTGTCATCATTATTTCAGCCACTGCTAATTTCAGCATTACATTAAATGCGTCGTTGATCGGAAAACAGACGGAGTTCTGAGAAGATGCGTGGTCGGTTATTATTACATTACATATTTTTACAAAGCGCTCTCACAATCCATTATTTTAAATAAAAAAATCAAACGTATAGTCGATCGTATGATAATCTTAGTGACACTTTGAAAAATCACGGGCCATACAAACACGTCGATTAATATTTTTAACAAGTGAAATTTAGTTGATGATGAAATCGGTATTATTATTCTACCCGAAAAGTATCAAATAGTTTCATTGCAACTATCACGAACAACATTAATGCTGTAGCGACGTTCACGAATCCGTGTAGAATAAATACTTTGATTTTACAACAGAAAAATCACGATGCAGACGATCAACGCCTTTGCTGCAGTGCGCACGACCTAAACTCTCTCCGGCCAAAGTCTAATTTAATTACACTTATTGCAAGTTGACATCATACGAGACTTTTGATGATATATAACACATGTTAGGCATTAAAATATATTCACTGGTACACCATCATGATGTTTTTAGTAAGATTCCATTTTCTATAGACTAAACGAAACGTACTCTTGGTACAGAAAAAGTTGTGCTGCCTCTCACATTTTCTTCAAATTTTGCAGGCTCTACGGTGTCTGGTAGATAGTGATGATATAATAGTGACTTATATGTAAATATAAATAAGTTATTTTAAGTTTAACTTTAAAAACTGTTATTAAAATATAAACCTGTAAAGTTTCATTTAAATTTATCCAGTTGTTTTTATTTGTTTAGTGAGCAATTTCATCCTGTCGATTTTTGTTGCATCGTGCGCGCGCATTGTAATATTTCACTTTCATAATTTTATCATAACGCCCCTAAAGAAATATTCCTGCAAATTTAATATATAATAAAAGTAAAGAAACGCAATAAATGCAATTTTAACTTTTCAGCGAATTCTAACTTTTCAGCGAATATTACGTAATGAAATTTATTGTCATCTCAACAAAGTTAATTTCGTAACATTCGCTGAAAAGTTAACGTTTAATTATAATCAAATGATTCTTATTGTAATGTCAATTATCGCTTCTCAAACTGAAGTGGTAAGTGTACGGAAATGATAAAACACTGTGAAAAGTTCTATTGATTATATTTTAGTTTTATCCATTACAAGTAACTATGTAATTCGTTATATGATAAATTGTCTTTGACTAACTGAAGCGTCGCAGCCAGATCTATATTTCAGTCAGATACATAAATTTTCAAAAGTCTCGTCTGATAACTACTTATCATTGCATCTTTGTCTTTTGTTTTAACCTTTTAATCTCTCGTAACATTTCCACAACTCCATTTGCCATAAATATCGAATAAAACTTGTTTAACTACCGTTAGTGTTAATCGCATAAAGTTTTTTTATACTTTTATATCTTTATTACGGCATTGCATTTAATTTATGAATAATGCTCTTGAATTTTATTGGTTTTATCCATTTATTCCTAATGTTTGTATAATTCAAATTAAGAATTGCTTTTGCGTATTAAATGTTTTTGTTTAAAATTATCAAAGCAGTAAATCTTATTGAATAACAAATTTATTTTCGTATTGTATCGTGTAACCATTTACGGAATTTATAATATATTGCTATTATCTGCGGCTTCGCTTGCATAGATAGTATGACCATTAAATATTTTATTGTGTATAGGTGTTATTTATTTTATGTCTTCATCTCAAAAGTACCCTCGACCGGGATAAAAATAACTCATATCTTCGTTTAAACTTTAAGTACAATACCTGCGACATCCTCGACGAATTCGAATCATCGATACTTAAGAACTTGGTTCTTGCTGGTGAGTGCCAACTGTGAAATTTCAGATCGATCCGAATGATAAAATATAGTTTAATCAGAACCTCGATTTTAATTAGAATCTCTGTCAAAGTTTCGATCAAATTGGTTCAGCAGTAGTAACGTAATGCAGTCAAACACATACAACAGAATAAAGCAGTCAAAACAGATAAAAAGAGAAACAAACAGACAAAAAGTCGTAATATGAGATTGGAGCAAGAAATTAAAATTAGCTCGGTAGTGTTTGTATACTGCTTTAATTACCAGAGCAACATACGATTCTAATAATATTTTTTTGGATTTTGCACCACTGATAAGCAGACAGACGAACAAACGAGCGAGAGCAATCTCGATCCATCCGGATACTTCGGTACGTACCCTAAAATTGTCATCTCTAAAGAAATATTAAACCAACACATGATATCTTTCAACTATATATCTACATACTCGTATATCGGTTACTGATACATATCTTTTATTCAAATAGGACACAGGTAGCAATGATACAGCATCATCCAGCTTCATTCCGACACTGTTCATTTACAAAAAATAATTATACGTTTCTTCAAACATCAACTGTTACTGACGCTCTTAATATTAGTATCTTAAAGTAAATCATGAATGATCGAAATATGTTATACGAGAACTATATTAAGTCGATGTTAAGTCTTGGTGTCGAACTTCATATTCTACTAGTTACTTTAATGTAGATATTTTTAAGAAGAACTATGTTCTCACACATTGTTTCCATGTATCTCTAACAATTTTACCATATCACGCCAAAATACGTTCCGGACGAATGCTTTCTTCCGACTTCATCGATATTTGTCGTCACAGGTTGGGTAACTGTGATAAAGTATTCATAAATTATAAATTTACAATTGAATCAAAGTATACGGTAATAAAAACCGTTAAACAATATCCGTTTAGTTGTTACTGAGAAAATCGCGTTTATGCGACTACGCATTAGTCAGATGCGGCGAGGAGTTTTATATGTGTGAATTATATTTGGTTGTCAATTGTTCGGTTTTTTTTCATTCTGCGTGTACAAACTATGTCAACAAACCATAGTTTAATTTTAATAATATTCACCGACACCCATTCTACACAACACACAGTAAAAGAAAACAATAGCCAAATTAATTCCACATTTACACGCGCACGTCTTACATAATGCATACCTTTTATAGCGTACGAACGTCATCTTCCGCCCACCCCCACGTAACGATGTCGTCCTACGATAATAATATCGTCACGATCATTGAGCGATTCAACCCACAATACAATCATGGTCATTCGACGTGTAACACCATGATGATCGCTCTTTGGTACAATCTACGTCACTTTGGTCATTTCGGTGTACCCACACGAGCGTAATGTTCGGCAGTCGCGGACCTACGTGGCCTTACGGAAAAGTTTTACAACGGCTTCCTTACGTGCTTAGTTTCATAGGCGACAATTAATATGACACTGAAATATCAATTCTATATGGATCAATGAACGAAACCCGAATTATAAATATTTTATTGTTGTAATTTTATAAACAGAGCTAATAAATTCCCATTAGTATATATTTGCAAAATAAATATACTTCCTTACATTCTTATCAACTAGATATTCTATTTTTGCAAAAATTATTTACATTTTTATGGGGTTGAAAGCACGTGTTCAAAATTAACTTTTAAAATAATTTAGGTCAGTATAATATACATTTATAACAATTCTCATGATATGTTTTTCATGTCTCTGTTCCGTATGCAATTTAGTAAAGATCCATTAGCGTTTTTGTTGCAAATATATTAATTGTTTGAAAATTATCATGGCTACACTATTTGAGAAACATAAAAAATATAAACTATATTCATTATATTTCGATTTCCCAAACTATATTCTTATCAATTTTGCAGTACCTCATTTGTTGCTTGAGTTATATAGGCAGTCCTCGAGTTACGTCGTTTAAACTTCAGTCGTTTTGAGTTACGTAAACAATATTTTGGCACCATTACTCGAAATGACAGCAATTGTTTCAATTTACTTCACGCTGTAGCCGTATCAGGTTCGGGTAATAAACTCCGATGGTTCGGCGCGCGCGTCATATTACTGTACTGAAGGACGATCAAACGTGTTATAGTTTTCTTTATTTCTTTCAGAGTTTCTGTTCATTACTTTGTTGGTTTGGCCAACCAGTTGCCCAATATTTAAGTCACTGCTTGACTTTCTGTCGAGGCACATAAAGAACAGATACACAAAAAATAATGTTTATTGCTAGCACTGAAAAAGAGCTTCCGTTAAAAAGACTTAGAAGCCTTAGCAAGTTTGGAGAATCCAATGAAGATTTTTGAGTAAAATGATGATAATTTTGACAGAAGTCTTAACGTTAATAACAAAATTAGTGATGCCTATAAGTATGTGAGAGACCTTTATCATAAGAACAAAGTAGCAAAACAAACTAGAATTGATGCGTTCTTCAAGCCAAAGTTAAAAGCGCTTATGTAGAACCTAACTCCTGCATGTTGCATGGAAATTTATGAAAAAAAAAATATTTCGACTTACGTCGCATATTTCTGGAACCTAACATGCCGTAAGTACGAGGACTGCTTATATTGTATATTCTTTTGCATATTATGCTCTAAAGTGACTCGTTTCATTCGTAGGGAAGATCAGGATAGTTGTAACGTAATTCAGATATGACAATCGCTTATGTTTATTTTTGTAAATTTTATCTTATGTTCCTTTTATATCCTCCTTCATCATTATTACATACATTGAAATATTTAACCCTCCAGGAAATTGCAATTTCCGTTCTTTTGGGCAGATGGATCAAATACGAGTCAACCCATTTTCTAACAGAGGTAATGTTGGATAAGAAATTTCTTGAAACAAAATTTGTTTAATATAGTTCTACAATTGTTTAACCAATTAGCCTCTACATTTTATACTATGCATCACATTTGCTATTCCTTATTGCTATCACTAATGTATCAATGTAAGTCTCGATCAAATATTCTATTGTGTAGAAAACTTGTGTCGCTTCTTTAATTGATAAACTTGCTCCTTTTTAGTCCACACAGACCCGAGTCGTTTTTTTCTCCGCCCGTGTGAGGATTTATCGACTTATTTCACAGGCATTGTTCGCGGGCGCGCGCCGACAAAGGCGCACCGCTGCGCCGCCCGCGTCGCCCGCCTAATCCACCGTGTGTTTACCGCTATTGTTTCGTGGAATAAAAATTCAGTTTAATGTTGTTTATCGTTCTGCTTTGGAAGTCGACGGAATGGCGTGAAATTGAATTAAAATGAAGTGATAATGGAGAGAAGTGATGTTAAGAAATTCCTTTTCTTTTACCAAGAAACTCCAATTCTTTCACTGTTGAAGACACTGTATTCCGAGTTTACCTTCATGTGATTCCTTCGAATATGCATCTCTTCCGTCATCTTTGCCACAAACAACGTCATCGTGTATAATGGTGTTTCGTATATAAATATATATACATATACATATATATATATATATATATATATATATATATATATATATATATATATATATATATATATATATGTTTAAATAATTTATTGCTGCCGCTTTTATACGTAAAGAAAGACTTATAATATTAAAAAACAAATGCAAACTGGCCGCTATAAATATTATGTCCACCCTCTACTTCACTCTTTTCTACCTATGTCTCCATAAAAATCTGGAAACGTGAGAACAGCTTCTTTCAAATTTTACCATCGGTGGGGATTAAAAAAAATACATCTAAAGCAACCCCTTATTGCTTTTGTCTACAATCGTTCCCCAGAAACATGTGCTTATAACTAAATAAAATCTGAAAATATTTGCACTGTTTCTTATTTACTGTCTGTGTTTTTGGCGGTTTACTAACCCACTAACTAAGACTAATTGATTATTTTAATTAGTTAATTAAGTTCATCGGAATAGATGGGCATCGCTTTATGTATAACTTTATATTTACCTACAATGTATTTTTCCTTTAATAAATAATTTGCTAACAAAAATGTAAATTTAAAAAAGATTCAAATAAAGAAAATGGAATTCATTTTTTTTTCAAAGTGTTACTAGAATATGGCAATTTTGAATTAGTTCGGCCAGATTTTAAAATGTAAAAATCGATTAATAGTCTTTTTTTTATTCTGTTATGTATTTAATGAAATGCTTTTAATGTATAAATATTTTTATTCTGTTATGTATTTAATGAAATGCTTTTAATGTATAAATATTATCTTCGTGTTTGTAATCATTTTTGTTTCCCTTATTTTAGCCATATCGTTATGATACTGAACAGGCAGGCAATTAAAATATTTTAGGATATACGTAAAAATTAATTTAAAATAAGAGATATACTGGCAAACTCTTTGTTTAAACGACATTTAGAAATAATGACAAAGACTTGACTTGCGTAGCAAGCTAGGTCTCGATCACGTCTATCTTTAACGCGACACCGTTAGCATGTATTTCTTTTTGTATATGATTTAATAAATAAACACTCTCTCAAATTCAAAGAATGTATGCACGTAGGTTCAATGAATAAACGGCGTGTAGAGACGGCGCGGAGTAATGAGCACCTCGAGTCATTACTCGACTGTATGATGGTATGTAAATGACTTCATGCTTACAAACCTTAATCGAATAGAAGGTAAGGCAACAATAAGAACGAGTCAAAACCAATTAACGGCTCCTAGCGTGAGCTTTCAAAAGCTCTGGCATTCGATTTGCCCACGCATTCTAAACGAAACTTTTTAATAATAAACATGTACAGACAAAGGTTATATTCGTTACGCGAGAAGAGGCTGTAGGGTATTCCGTTAAGCACTAGACGGGTGTCGCGTTTGACAGCTCCCATCTTCGCGGCGTTAATCGTTAAAAAAGCTGCTAAGTATGTGTGGTAATTCCCACTACGGAGGTACCTGTGGCGTGTTTTAAATAATGTTTATAAATGTTTAAACTTGATCTAACGTTTTAAAACGAAATATCTCTATGACAGCACTTACATAAATTGGGTATTTCACTCTTTTTATATTTCATAAATCATAATTTCTATGTGTAAGCTGAAGTGTCAGTATTAAAATTTTATGACTTTTGAAGAAGGACGACAATATGTAATTAAGGGAACATTGAAGTGCTCATTTTATCCGCGGGTGATATCCTTAACCTATTACTTTAATTAAATTCTAAAGCCCTTAATTCGTTAATATATATATATATATATATATATATATATATATATATATATATATATATATATATATATATATATATATTTATATATATATATATATGTATATATATATATATATATTTATATATATGCATCTGCTCTCTTACAGTCTATATTGTCCGCACCTGACACTACTACGGCGCGACATAAATCGAAACAATTACCAATATTTCCAGGAATGATATCAAAATATTGTTTGACGTAATTTTAAACGACTTAATTGAAACGAGATAACTCGAGGACTGTATATTTTTTAGAATTGGAAACATTTGCCACCATTTTGAGCACTATTATAATTTTGAATTCTGTTTTACGTTGTTATAGACTCGAGAAATTGTGTGTCACACCCATTACAGTGAATATACTTTAAGTTTATTAAAAAGCGACAACCTCGGATAAAAATTATGTCTTGTTATTTAATCTGTTACACAAACTGTTGTTTATTTAATCTGTAAAACGCTTAAGACAAAAGAAAACAATTGTATGTACCAGTAAGTAACTGCTATACCAATTGCTTCTTTTGTTTAAAAATGAATTCGTCTTATTACAAGTAGAGTGCCCCAGTGGTAAAAGCACTATTAAAACGCGAAAGAAATTATTTATATATGTTCCAAACAGTAAACAAATACAGAAAAAGTTGTTAAAACTTGTAATGAGGGATGCTTGTAGTTTATCTACAGATTCAAGCATGTATTTTTGTTAAGATCATTTTGATGCAAGTATTACATAAAAATGATCTTCACGAAAATAAATCGTAAACAAACGTAAACTGAAATAATACATATTTTACAATATACATATTTTACTGAAATAATACATATTTTACAATATACATATTTTACTGAAATAATACATATTTTTTTCATGCAGCTGAAGCTACCGTACGGAAGGGAAACGGTGGTACTCACAAATCAGACAATATTTAATGAACGCACGGTGCGCTAATAAAATTATTTTTAACATAAACATTCCTTAGATTACTGTACGTAAACATTCATATTTCTTAATTAATTAACTAATTTATTTATATATATATATATATATATATATATATATATATATATATATATATATATATATATAATCATTTCACTACTACCCGATTCCTTGCATAATGTGGATATGACAATGTTTTGTAGCAAGAAAACTCGTTTGCACATTTTCACTGTATGGAGTACGGTAATACAATCTAATATGACTGAATATATTGCAACATCTATACCAATGCTGTGCCCATTATTAACTAAATTTTCCAAGGACGTTTTTTTGTTTCGTTCAACTTCTGCAGTGATTCACCGATGGACCGTAACTGCTTCTAAGATCTGGGCGACACGTAGATCGTTAAATTAACTGCCAAACCATCAATAAAACTTAGAGGAGTAAATGTCTTTCCCCATTTATAGCATCACAAGCTCTCTGGCCATATGGTGGCGAACGTCTGCTCTTCAACGTTGCATAAGAGACGGAAGCGAAATACCGGTATTCTTGGTTAGATGTATGGATATCAATGATGCTACCTTATAAGAAATAATCTTATTAAGCACATTTTAATATTGTAGTACATCACGATGCGGGATGTTGAAATAACCGAGTATATGGGTATTTCTGTTTGTCTGTACAACTTGTGCCTCACAGCGAGGTGATATAAACCGCGATTACAAAGTTTTCATTACATTTTGCGCCTTGCTTTCTCTTTAGGGTTTCGCTTTCGAGATGCGGTGTCCTCCTATTTTAAGTTAGATTTATCCCACGTATAGCGGCCGAAAAAATGGTGACTAGGACTAGAGAGAACATAAGTATGGAAGATGAAAGATGGAGTAATACGAGACAATTGTAAAAGATCAAAAGAAAGCTACGCGATTAAAGAAGATATGGTAGACTACGTAAAAGAAGGTAGTCTAGATAAGAAAATATAATATACCACTAGACATGACATATTTTTACGATTCTTGCTTTACGTATTACGTTATGGCGATTTTTTCCGTGCTTATAATTGTTTAAAAAAAACGAATCTTACGTCAATTAGCATGTTTTGGATATAAGCGGACCTCTTTTATTGTCTTACTAGCCATTATAAATAAACATCGGCCACGAAATAAGACATGCATTTAACATGTCTTATTAATATTTCTATCTTTTAGTTGATTCAGTTCGTAAGACTTAATGAACAAGATCAAATTTATACGAAAACAAAATAAAAACAATTAGTAACGTCAGAGTAAGAAGTTAAAATTAAAAGAGACTTTTTAATTTTATAAGATAAAAGACACCAAATATTAATATATACATAATTATATTTAATATCTTTCCCCGTTTATAGCATCACAAGCTCTCTGGCCATATGGCGGCGAATGTCTGCTCTTCAATATTGCATAAGAGACGGAAGACTTATATCTTGATGTAAGTGAACGATAGTAAACTATGTGTGTCACACTCCGTCATTGCAATTACGCCATAAGAAAATGCCAATATGTGTATCACACTCTGTCATTACGATTACGTCATAAGAAAATTCCAAATAAAAATATTGGTATCTCACTCTAAAGATGCGCAGAAAAGTTGCGCGGAGAAGCCACCTAACGTTTACACTTTTCTTAACGCTCTTATTTTACTCCTCATTAAACTTCATATATATGAAAATATATGAAAATCGCCATATACGAAATTCGGTTCTTAAGGAGTAAACTCCAAAAAACTTCGTTCAATTTACATAAAATTTCATCCATTCTACCATCTGTACGTCATTTCCCTCACTTTGTACGATATTTCTCATAGTTATACTCATAGGATAACACCGTATTCAAATGTGGTTCCATAGTAATAGTTTCATTGTCCTTTTTAATTAGTAATAAGTTTAAAACATTTTTATTGTTGTACTACGTAAAATAGACTTTCCAAACAAAAATTACATTCCGATAATGCTCATATAATAGTCGTTTTGGCTTAGGTGTTCCGTAACACTCGCCACTCACCATATGAAGGTGAATAAAATAAAAAAAAATAATGTTAGCATGGAAGACTATAACGTCCTATCGTAGATACTTTATCTCTTTCTAGGTTGGAGATAACGTGGTAATAAAACAGTAAACAAATAAATGGGAACTAGTATATTGAAGTGTCTAGAAAGTGATCATTACAACGCCATATTTGGCAAATCGGTGATATGTCTTTAAAAAAGCAGCTAAGTCTCAATTCTCTAGTAAACTAGTACTCGTTAAACTAAATATTTCCGAAAGCGTTTTTATTACCGGGGAAAATATAGATCCGTAGACGAATGGACGAGTGCTGTCTCAAAGCGAGTAACACGACTGGTCGCGCTTCAAGTGACTAACTAGTTCGCTGTACAGTGGTCGCCGAACCGCTTTTGTTTTCTTTGGCACCTTTGACCCGTCAGAGCTATACCTTGTGTAAACATGCGATAGCGTAATGAATAGAGAATTTGAATTTTGTTCTTGTGCTTCTTTTAAAAACCATTATACACCTACTAAGTGTACATGAAAAGGTTTTACGCAACTTGGGTCTCTTTGCAATTATATCTTAATCCTGTAACAGTGATATACATGCTTGAATAAAATGGGATGAAGAATAACATTGCTGTTACCAGTTACTACACATTTGATCCACCTTGGAAACATTTCAGTTTTACTATATGCACCATTTCTACAAGTACACGAATAGACCTAAAACTAAACCTATGGCAGTAGATTCATCAGAATCCATCTTTACCTGATGATCTTTGAACTGTTCCATTCGGGTAAGTTCCGAAATTAAAAGAACCTCTCTGTAGACAGTATCAAGAATTATGCAGAAAATGATAGATCCTCTCCAGCTTTTGTTAACAGTTATAGTTTAAATATAATAATTTTTATATGATTTACTATTTATTTTATACCATGTAAATTTACTGTCAAAGCAAATTAAGCTTGCAGCAATAACAAAGTTGAATCGACCTCGCAATAACAAAGCTGAATCGAGCTTGCAATAACAAAGCCGAATTGAGCTTGAAATAACAATGGTAATAACAAAGTTAAATTGGGCTTGCAGTAACAAAGCCAAATTCAACTTGCAATAACAATTTTAATAACAAAGTTAATTGAGTTTGCAATAACAATTACAATAATAATATGAGTACAAGTTTAATCCGCGCTTCGAAGACATAGTTTCACTTTATCAGGAAAATGTTGAAAAATTCGTTGCTTGGTTAATTGCTACGGCAATGAGTTTAAAAATAAATATGATAAAACATTCTACAATTTTCCTGTCTTTTTTATGTTTTTACTTTTTTATTTAATTAATAGTATTTTTAGAGCTTAAATTTAGTATACAAAATAGGTATGGATCTACTGAAAAAAAACATAGATTCCGAGTTTCTCGCCGCACTTAACAATATTTATTTGTCATTCCATAAGTCCACCGACAACGGTTTGTAGGTTATGATATGATTTCTCGCAGACAAATGACTATATAGGACTTCACTGAATCAATCACAAAATGAAAAACTAGACCGTACGGTAATTTTTTTCCGTAAAAATTCTATTTTTTTTCACATCTTAAACTTGATCAAATCGCGTTGAACCAGCTCGTTTGTGTTCACAGCAACTACTGTCACTTGCGGCAAAATATTTCAAAATGTCCTTTCTCAATTGTCTCATAATTTTGCTCAAGGTGAGCCGCAACTACACCATAGCTAAATAAAGGTAGGATAGATACGAAATTAATATTAATTGCTGTCAAATTTTTTTACGCAGCCAGTTGACAAAGCGTCGTATCTTTTAGGACGGGGTCATGGACTGGCACTATTTTATACGCGTGCGCTAAAATTTTGCGTGGGCATTTCCACGAAATTGACACATTATCATAATTCGCTCACTATTTCAAACATATGTTATGGCTAAAAACCGAAGACTGGTAGCTTGCTGTTAACAAACGTTCCTCGCATAAGCGATATATCTTGAACTTAAAGTTCTCCAGATATTGAACTTTAAGCAAGTTAAAGAGGACCGCCGTATAAGCAAGTTTAAGGAACTCTGAGCCTGGTTTAGTTACGAATTTTATATTGTAGACATAATATAGAGTTCCTATAGAATTACTATTTCGTTCGATGGTCTCATCATCATCATCTGAAAGGTATTCATATATCCCAGACTGGAAAGACCCAACACATGGAAATAATGTAGAATTACAATCCCAATTTCCAAAAAGTGTGTAAAGAGAATAGTTATCTCTATTCCTATAGAAATACTATTCCGTTCGATGTTCTCATCATCATCTGGAAGGTATTCATATATCCCAGACTGGAAAGACCCAACACATGGAAATAATGTAGAATTACAATCCCAATTTCCAAAAAGTGTGTAAAGAGAATAGTTATCTCTATTCCTATAGAAATACTATTCCGTTCGATGTTCTCATCATCATCTGGAAGGTATTCATATATCCCAGACTGGAAAGTCCCAACACATGGAAATAATGTAGAATTATAATTCCAATTTCCAAGAAGTAAAGATTATAGTTATCTCTATATCCTCATAAGTCTATAGGTTATAAGTCCTTACGACTGCGGGTGTATTTGACTGTATTAAGTAGTAGCTATTTCGAACAGCTCACAATGGCCCGACAGCCAGTGTTCGCTCCGCTGAAACATTATCCAAACCCTGGCTAATGATTACGAATATTTCATAGAGTGATAAATTATGACTCATATCTGTTCAGGACACTTTTATTACTTGAATATCCCTAATTAAATATCTATTACTTGATATAAATGGGTCAGATATTCTATTCGAATATCTAACGTTTATAGTTGTATAATATGTGTATTTAGCCTTGTATCTAGTACACCTATATAGAACACGATTCCCTTAAAATTACATCTAGGTACTTTATGGGGCCCTTTAAAATTGCATAAAAGCATATGGTAGCTTTTATGCAAGTTTTAAAGTTTTTTGATTCCCAATTGTTTTCTCGTAAAATCGATCTAGAAAATTCGGGATAGCCAGCTGTGACAGAAGTGCTAAAATATTTTGATCAGTATTTCAGTAAGTCACCTACCTTACTTACATCCGATGATATGTAATTTGATGTACGATACTCCGTATATTCTCACTAACAAGCTGAAACTGTATGGCACACAATAACATGAATGTAGACCATATTCTCTTATGCAGTTTTAAGTTAACTAATTAGTTAAAGCTCGACAAAATGAAGTGAATGTATTCCATTAGAGTTGTAATTTTCTAGTTTAAGTTCGAGACAAGTTGGTCGCAGTTTCCTACCAATTTATATCAAAATTATTATAATCACTGTTGAAACTTATTTCTTCGAATTATTAATTTTTAAGATCCGGACATTGTCCATTTATATCTTATTAATTTGCCTCACTTTACCTTTTAGCAGTCGCTCTGTTATTGTGCGCTGTCCGTTTAGTGGGCGGTGAAGTCCGAAATTTCATTCTCGTTCGATGTTATCTGATCGACATGCGCTAGATGTAGCGTGCATTATATTCATGCATTATGCATTTTTTATCTTTTCGTTGAAATCTCAACAGCATTTTAAAGTCTCAGTAGATTGATCATGTTAGTAGGACAATTTTCGGTAAAGCATATTTTAAAATGGCTATTTTAATTTTCCGTTTTAAAACCAACGTATGTTTGGTAATAATAGAGCTATTTATTGTGTTAAGTAAGGGATAATATTTGAACGAAGCTGGTTATTAATAAATCATTGATTTCAGTGATACGAACATGAGTTATTTTAAATATAGTCTAGTCAGAAATATTGGCTATAAGGTCTATAACGAAGAAAAGTCATCAGCGGCGAATTGCATTTTTCGTAAAGTACAATTTAAGTCTATTGATCTAAATTACAACCAAAGTATGAGAACAGAAAAAGTACTTTTAATCTTTTTTGATATTTTGTTTATACATATGTCAATTTTGTTTATACAAACGTGTTTAATTATGCTTTACAAAAACTGTAGACTCAAAGGTTTGGCCGCCCATGACGCTCGATTGGTAAATTCAACTTCACTGGAATAAGATCTATGCTTGAAATCAATAAAGCTATTTTCACAAAGTTTCGTTCTTTAATTAAAACATTCATCCATAATTAGATGAATTACGCAAAACTACGCCTGTTAAGTAAATCTCGACTTTTGAATTTTGAAGTGATTTCACTATACGTTCAACGGTCTTAGTCTGTATGTACACACACACGTGTGTGTGCAAGTACGCACGCAAGCACGTACGCCCGCCCGCCCGCACGCATGGACGCACGCATGAGCGCGCGTTCGCACGATGCACATACGCACACACGCGTAAACACTCACACGCCCACTCGCTCATAACTAAATTTGTGAAGACTCTGGAAGCGGCACTTTACATTGGTTCAGTTCAACAAAGATTTGCCAAAAAGTTTCAAAATTTGTCAAATAATTTCGAAATGGCGGCGGTGTAAATTATAAAAAAATCCCTTTCAAAAATTAATCGTACGAAAAAGTGTATAAATGATACATTGTTTATCAGAGTTACGTGTGTTAAATTATTTAAAATTCAGACATCTGGTTAGTAATTAAGTCCACATGACTTATTTTATATCAAGATAATATTTGTGGACAGCTATTACCTCAATAATCAATAACAGCTCCAATTAAGCCCCGGCTATGTGGAAGCCACCCGGTGTTGCCATTCCGCTGCACCGGTTAGCGCGAACGAGTTAGTCGATAATAAGAACGATAAGTAGGTGTAACATAATAGCGCCAAATTATTTTGGTAACTTGCAAATTAGATCGCTCGTAGGCCGTGCGACATTCGGTAAAAGGGTGACCATGACAACTGACGGTGTAGATCAGAAGCGAAGACAAATTCAATTACAAAAGCGAAGACAATTCAATTATACTAAATTCAGTTACATTTAATTTGTAGGTTGTATCAGACAAAAGCCTTCTTTTACAGAGTGCGAGCTTTAAGTGGTACTAAACGTGAAGTTGTTTAATTTTTAACAGCTTTCGGAAAAATAATTTTCTGTATTTTATAGTCTTTTTCCCTCCTTTTTAAATAGAGGAACCTTTAATACCAAACAAATTTTGGGTTGTATAAATAAAAAATTAATTCTTAAAGAATTAACTTTCGATTCAAATAATAGAAATATGAAAGTTGATATATTGAATTTTTGTAATGAGTTAGAAAAGAAAAGACATTGTTTCAGCTCCCAGTGACTTTGTTAAGAACATTTCCTAAGGAATCTATATATTACGTTCACCATTTTCAAATGGTTTAACTGAGCCATTCGTTTGTATATAATGTATAGAACACTTTATTTTGTTGTCTTACTTTACTAAGCAAATATTTACTGTAAGTGATTTGACATTCGAAGGTCAGAATCAATATGCTAAATTGATTCTGTCTACACATACAGATTTTTTTTTATATACGCGCTGGTTGATTGCCAGCAAAAAATAAGTCACCGTAATACTTGTTTTCGGTTTTTGTCTCAAGTAAAAGTTTAAAAAATATTTGCAGTATTTTGACAGTTTTAACTGTGAATCGATATTTGACCTACTCTCGCAGATCGAGTTAAACTTATTAAAACGATTTCTAATCCAAATCTCTCGAAAAAAGTTACTTGATTAGAGAACACGCCAGTTTTAATGTATTTCTGAGCTCATTTATACAGCATAGGTGCTTCCTTTATAACATTGGTGGTTTCTTGTTGATAAAAATTACCATCATTTTTTAAAAATTATTTCGCTTGTATTTTATTGTTAAATAGATATCTAAAAATAGAAAAAAGTTACTTAATTAGGGAACACGCCAGTTTTAATGTATTTCTGAGCTCATTTATACCGTATAGATGCTTCCTTTGTAACGTTGGCGGTTTCTCGTTTATAACCCCCTTAAAAAAGTCCATCTGCTCAACTTATTTTTTTGTGACATATTTGGTAAAAGTTTTTTTTTTAAAAGTTATTAATGGAAATATTTACATCAATGGATTCGTAATAATCTTAATGTTATGTATTGAATGATATTTTAATTTTATTTAGCTTTGTAGAATATTATGAGATTTAACAAACTCCAAAAATTCTAAAGTTTAGCTTACACTTTACAGCTTGTAATTTATCGCCAATTTTAATAGGTCGCGTTCTAAAGTGCTTATGTGTTATAATTTTAAAAATAATAATAAATTTATTTAATTCCTAATCACTTTGGCGGGATAATACGAAATTATAAAATGTTACTCAACTATATCTAGATATATTACTTTCGTCTCTCATTAGCTTATTCGGCTTCACGTTGACTTCTTCAATATTCCCTCGACTTCTCCATTATTTTTCTCAATATGTGCTTTCACTTTCCATAGTCAAAATTCTTTTACTGGTCATTCCACATCGTATGTAAAATTCGTACAGGCATCGGAGCATCGTGAAGTTCGTATCAATCACGCATGATGGGCGGCCAAATCTTAGAGTCTACAGTGTTTATAAAGCATAATAAAAAAATATTAAAATGATTTTTCTGTTCTCATATTTTGGTTGTAATTTAGATTGAAAGACGGAAATTGTGCGTTAGGAAAAATACAACTCGCCGCAGATTACTTTTCTTCGTTATATATAGACCTTGTCGTCATGGATGTGGGTGTGGATAGTAATGTTTTATTAACCTGCATATTTCGACATTTTAGGGGCGGCAGGGGGAGGGGAATTAAGTGGTAGAAAAAAAATTTCAATTGAATGTGCAGCGTGGGGTGTTACTTTGAAAGAGCTAGTTAAAAGGTTTTTCATAATTTTAGTCATTATGTGTTTAGATGTTCTCCCTCTCACTTATTTTCGAAACTATACATCCATGTGTTTACGCCTAAGGAAGATATAGTATACAATGTTTTCACATTTTTCTACATTCACAGCCGATTTCTAAGAAAGCGTGCGACGTGAAAACTTCAAGTATGGCATAGTAATACATCTTATCAAGCCACATGTTTCTCTAACTTTTTTTAAATATTTATATTGAAATTAAAGAGAAGGTAAATAAAGGTTTAATTTGAAAGGCTTTTCAAATGTAAATAACCCACATGTATGTGTTACGAAGAATAATTTTGTTTATAATTTCAAATTACATGTTTTAAAAGGTATTCTAAAAATCTGAAGTTTATAGGAAAATTGTAGGCGATTATCGAGGTGATAAACATGTTAACGATATAATAAGCAATATATTTACATTCTGAAAAATTAATATTTGTAAACTGTTTAATACAAATAACATTTACCCTTAATTGTTTGTATCTAAATGGGTACGGAAGCCTCGTAGTGCGAGTTCTATTTGTACTTGGCAGGTTTTTTGACTTGAGAATGAAAAGTTAGCTACTTCAAATAGTGCAATTAGGCAAATGCTCTAAAAGGCCAATATTTAGTCCTGATTGTCACTCACGCAATTGATATTAGCGAACTGATGTTGTATTAAGATGGGAATGGTGAAAAAATGAAAGATTTTATGTTAAAATGTTTTCTTTATTGTTTAATTTTTAAAGTAAACCATTTTATCGAAAGTATGTTGCCTGGTCACCCTTGGGTTCGTCCACTTGGCGAGTTCATTGGAGAAATTAATTATCGGCAAGCCGGGCGGATGTACGACGCGGCGGGTACGGCGCTCGCTCGCAAGTCATCTGTCTTACGCACTTCCGGACGCCATTGTTTCGTATTGGCCTCTCAATCAATCAATTAGATCGCGGCTCTCGGCCGGAGTGGACGTGCAGATCGGACTCTCTTTCTCTTTAGTTGATTAGTTACGCGCGCCGGTTTCGGTGAAACTTGTTAAACTATGATTGTATATTTTTTTTATAATTGAATATATTGTAATGTTGAAAGATATGTTGCGTAGTAGTAGTCAAGTGAGCACACTTAATTTCTTGTAAATTTGGCCGTGATATTAATTAAAGTGTAATTGCGTTTATCATCTTACACTTCATTGTCATCTTAATTGGTGTTAAGTTTTTTGATAACTTTAGACGTGAACAAATTGTGTTTCATGGAAAACTATTAAGAGTGTATGTGTGTTAATTAGGTTAATTTTATAGAGTATAATAATAAATGTAATATAAAATATTTTGTTACATTATACAATAGATAATTCCAGTCAGAGCGCGAATTTTGATTTGTGATAACCGTGCCACTTCAGTGCGTTAGAGGTACGTGTTTATCAGCACGTTCTCGTTAGCCGTCATCTGATTGGTTCAAAATTGTACATGTTTTATATATTTTGAACAACACTAAACACTCAGTTTTCTTAGGAATCGCCCATTTTTTAATTCTACCATAAGGATCGATTGTATATTACGTATCGATTTCGAAAGGGTAATCGATATTTGCCCTTAGTTTTTGTTTAATCTACACATTTCGAAAATCTATCATTACTGTACAGTATCAAGTCAACGTCTGCTGAAATGTGGAAGCTAACGTTATGGTTTGAGAGCATCAAGTTTCGAGATTGCCATATCGCTTTGAGTTCCGATTAAATTTCACTAAATTTGTTTAATCCAGCTCTGCTATTTGTCAGTATATCTTTTATATTAAGGGGTATTCAACGCGTCTTGGTTTCGTTTACTTCTTATACTTACCTGATATTATATCTTTGAAGTTTTATTCTAAAAAAGTCACCACTCTTCAGGTCCCACTGTTTTGTTTATTCCAATGATTCCCAATTCTCCAATTGTATTAATAATTTGAAAAACTTTACAAATTTTAAGATAAATTTGTATGTTACGGAAGCTTTTTCGTTGGCATCTCGGTTTTACGACAATATCAATCATTGCTTATCTTGTTCTTCGGACTGAGAAGCGTCACTATCATTTATTATGTTCAACACGTTGCTCTTATCGAGCATAGCTGTCGAATAACAAAATTCATTCCTATTTCAGCCGATGACGGTATCATCACTTGTCGTATTTGTATAATCTCAATGTGGTTCCCTTATCTCTACTGATACTTTATCGATTGAAATTGAACCATCGTTTATCATTTTAGTATATGTATTGGGTCATTCCCACTCGAACGGTTAGACTTACTGTCTCGTTCCTAATTTGCTACGTTTTTTTAACGGTTTTTTTTAAATTTTATGTTTTAATGTTATTAGTGAAAAACTTTAGTGATGTAACTAATTATTTGACGGACGACTTTATCGAGATGAGATATTAATTTCGATGGTTATATTGTAAATCGCGTAATTATATTCTATTAAACAATGAACATGTGGCGGTCGAGTTGTAAATTGTGAACGAAAAATAGTGAATATGTTTGAAAAAGTGTATGTTGTATATTGACATGAAAATGGAGTCGTGCATAAAGTTCTGCACCATTAACGGCAAAGGAAACACATTATGTTGTAAGTTTTTTAATATTTTAATACCGTGTTTAATTTTTTTTTTTATTTATCTTGTTAAGTAATTAAGAAATAATATTATCTTGAGGTGTAAGCTCGAATTTAATATTTATTCAATATGTTATTTTTAGTGCAGATATATTAAGGATATATTTGGTTTCGATTATAATGTAGTCACGGTTTCTAAAACAATATATTTCTCAATATAACAAAATAGAAAACATTTTGTCGTGCGTCTGAATGCTGTGTAGCTGGCGGTATTTTCCCGTAAATGTTCGCGCATTTATCGTAGGGCTGTGACAACAAAGCTGTTGTTTCTAAACTACTTATTATTTATTACATTTCCGCTGAATTTTCATCTCCCGAATCTATCAATAGAATTATTATTTAAAAACAATAACTCGCAACTTTTAATTATCGACACATCGCTTCAATAGGATGATGCTAACATTTATTGTTTTTTTTATTTTAGTGGAAAAAAGTCTTGAAAATCATATTTCCAGCGTTCTCCATTTTACTACTTCTGAAAAGTAGTAAAATGGAGAACGCTGAAAATATGATTTTTTTCTTACTATTTACTGATCTATCTTAATTTTAAAAGAAATATATTTAAAAAATATTGCAAATATTTCGATGATTAATTTTTTTTCTCTTTAAACAAAGGTGACAAATTTTACTGAACCGCAGCGGTTAGTACGCAACAATAGCAAATAGTTTATATTTTAAAATAACCACTCACATTGAACGTCAGAATACAGTTACAGCTGTAATGGTCACTAAAGCAGCTAACCTCCCTCCCTGCCGTGTGCACACTGATATTAAAGTCCAGATTAACACCTAATACACTTACGATACAAATAAAGGACCAGTAGTAAAGTATATTTGGATGGATTAATAAGATCTGTTTAGATATAAATACTGCAGACGTGAGACTTATTCTGTATATGTTATGTCACTGAAGCAGTTAACCTCCCCCCTGCTGTGTACACAATGAACTTAAGTCCAGATTAACACCTAAAACACTTACGATACAAATAAACTGGGCAGTAGTAAAGTACATTTAATTGGATTGATAAGATCTGTTTAGATATAAATACTGCAAACGTGAGACTTATTCTGTATATGTTATGTCAGCTTTAAGGAACACATTTCTCCGTTCCGTGTTGTGTTGGAAGGAAAAAAGCACTTTCGAGATAAAATGTAGTGGTCCATATTGGCGCTATATTATTACTGTTTGTTCCGATACTGGGCAGTGTGAGGCCATTCCTTCATTGTGTTTAATCATCCGAATCAATTCATACGTTTGATTGCGACCTATACACTTACGATACACATAAACTGAGCTGTAGTAAAGTATATTTGGATGAATAAGATCTGTTTCGACATAAATACCGCTGACTTGAGACTTATTCTGTATATCTTATGTCGACTTTAAGGAAACATTTCTCCATTCGTGTTGTGTTAGAAGAAAAAAGCACTTTCGAGAGAAAATGAGGTACTTCGTATTGGCACTACGTTATTACTGTTTGTTCCGATACTGGGCAGTGTGACGACATTCCGTCATTGTATTTAACCATCCGAATCAATTCATATGTTTGTTTGCGGATATTGTAATTAAACTCAACCGGACAAGACTTTAACCGGAAAGTCTAAACTGTTATATTCTTCCATGCCATCGTATATCGCATCCTTCCCAAGTTGTTTTAATGGTTTCCTAATTGCATCTATTTCTTTTTTCTCTTTTGACGGCCGGCACTTCTCCGTATTACCTAATGAGCGGAAAGGATTTCATTTCCTGCGCTATTGTGTAATTATTTAGAAGTAAAGGCGCCTAATTTTGCCGGGCGCAAAGCGAAGTTTTATTCTTGCCTCGCAATTAGCGCGCTTTAAGTCCTGCAGGCGCGCTCGCTTCAGTGAAAGCGTTTAATTAATTTGAGGAAAAAAAGTTATTGTGAATATTCCTGACGCCCATCGTGTTTGGCCGTTTAATTGGCCCTCTTTTCGTCGGTACGAAACTGGATATGTTTACTCAAGTACAGTACAATTATATCGTATTTTTCCAGGCTAAACCTAGTTTATTAGCACAATCTTTATATCATCTGCCTCTAATAATCAACGTACTTTGAGTATTGTTCGTGTTCAAAGAAGATCAATTGATATTTTTTAGGTTTTGTTGTATATCTACATTCGCTAAACCATTTGAAGCATTATGAAACTCGGATTACAATTTATACATCGATATCATCGATGCCAGTAAACTCTCAAGTAAATCATATGAACTTTCGCAATCTTTATATCATCTGCCTCTAATAATCAGCGTACTATGAGTATTGAAGTAAATCATATGAACTTTCGCAATCTTTATATCATCTGCCTCTAATAATCAGCGTACTATGAGTATTGTTCGTGTTCAAAGGAATTCAATTGATACTTTGTAGGTTTTGTTGTATATCTACATTCGCTAAACCTTTTGAAGCATTATGAAACTCGGATTACAACTCATCCATCGCTACCATCGATGCCAATAAACTCTCAAGTAAATCATATGAACTTTTGCAATCTTTATATCATCTATCTCTAATAATCAGCGTACTTTGAGTATTGTTCGTGTTCAAAGGAGTTCAATTGATAATTTATAGGTTTTGTTGTATATCTACATTCGCTAAACCTTTTGAAGCACTATGAAACTCGGATTACAATTCATCCATCGATACCAATAAACTCTCAAGTAAATCATATGAACTTTCGCAATCTTTATATCATCTATCTCTAATAATCAGCGTACTTTGAGTATTGTTCGTGTTCAAAGGAGTTCAATTGATAATTTATAGGTTTTGTTGTATATCTACATTCGTTAAACCTTTTGAAGCACTATGAAACTCGGATTACAATTCATCCATCGATACCAATAAACTCTCAAGTAAATCATATGAACTTTTAATTAGTGTATAAGCGCGCTATAGGTGAGGTATATTTCACTGCAAAACATTCTTCCTTCTGGTGACACAACGCCTTTCATTATACTAATTAGCTCTATTGATTGTCATCAAAATAAATGCGATTTTTATAAAAGAGTGTACGTAATTCAAACAGCAGTTTAGTTACACTGTTAGACACTAGTGTCACATGAAAATTATTGGACAAATACTGGTGACACCACATAAAAATAAGAATCTTACATTTGTTAAATCTTAATCATCCTGAAATTTAGCTAATTGTGGGACAGATTCAAAGCGAGATCTACTATTGTTTGGCACAAAAGAATCTCAGTTGGCACGGGAGGATGTCAGAGTGATAATAGCCCGGGTTCATATTTGACATACGGTTTTTACTACTGCATTAGGAAATGGTTCACGTTTATTATATGAGTCATAGCAGTAGCCGAAATGCTGTTCACCCTTCATATCGTGTCTCACGAAAACCGGGACTCTTGCAAGTTAAACGGGTTCCGTAACATAAGTATAATATGGTTCTATATCATTGCTGCCAACTCTGAATGAAAATATTATAGAAAAACGAAAATATTACGAAACCCTCCTGTTTTGTATCGATCTATACAATAACTTGTTTCAACGATGCCTGCCTATCAATGTGCCAAGGAGTTGAGAGTTATAAAATGTTCCTAACAGAATTTGAAATTATGTCTCATGATTCATAGACTAATATTCTCACTTCGATGTTATATTGGAATTATGGTAACCGAATTTTTGTCATCTAATCAGAATTATGTAGAATCTTAAACCACTAAGGTATAGAGAATACCAGTAACAAAATAAACGTCTATAACTCATATAACAAAATCGACCTATGCGTATCATTTACGTCGATCGCTGTCACGTCGTGTGAACCTCTCGCTAATCCAACTTGCAATTACTAGCTAAAGACAACACTAAAGACGTAGCATAATTTACCAACCCCACCTTCAATTTGCTGCTTCCTACTTCTCCTTGGCTTCTAACGACACACTGGACCGGTCGGCTAATTAAATGCCCGATGTAGATTTGTAGTGAAATGTAGCAGCAAATACGAACGCCGGTCGATTTATGGTCTACCCACTGTGGAGTGTTTGATTCAAAAGGGTGGACAAAATTTGAATTTTTCGAATCTCTATATTAAATATAAGTTAATAGAAGGACGGTGGGGGGGATATTATTGCCGGAAATGAATCAACGAAACGTGCTTATGCCAGTACGAAGTAGCCCGATCTTTACCATGCACGTGTTGTTTCGTGACGCGACTTTTGATTGAAAGAAGAAAAACATTTTTTTATAATTTTTATTTTATTAAATCATAGTTACAAAGAATTAATGAACAATAATGCGTGCTTTTATCGTTAGGAATTAACTTCTCATTATAATAAATTAATTTCTCTATATTGTGTTTGGTTATGGCTGTCATGTAATTAATCATTAAAAAATAATGAATTCTCATGTTGTTCTTTTTTGCAGCGCTATATTTTCTCGGAAACTTTTCAATAGAAAGAATTATTTTAGAGAATATTAATTTTACACATATTAATAAAAAAAAAATAAAGCACAAGTCTTAAAATACAGATGGTTATTAAATTGACACATCATACCGGCTTCTATGGTTTCCTGAGTGCAGAATAAACCGTTATAATAATTTTTTTCATGTATTTTCCCACTCTTGAAATACACTTTAAATATTGAGTGATACGAATAATTACTACCCAGGAAGAAAAGTTGATTATTACACTGGTAATTCGGGGTTTTTCCTAAACTTTTGTTTTTCCTAGAGATTCTATTTGTGATAATGAAACGTTAAATGTAATTATGACAGAAAATTTTAAAAATAAAAAAAAACTGAAAAAAAAGATAAAATTATATTTAAAAAAAATAAATGCTATAGATTATTTTTGTCTAATATTCTTGAGACAAATCTGAAAAAAATTGTTGTTATACCACTTAGCTTGTATATATAATAATAAATAATTGTTTGAATTTGTAACTGAAATTTGCCCAACTTCTGTAAGCTGCCACAAATGTTGTCCTGATACTCACAAAATGTACAAGACAATATTCAAATGTCGTTTGTCGTATTCCTATTGGAATTTCCGTCGGCGAATCTAAGTTAATTAATTGAATATGAAACAAGGGTTCGGGCAGTATCAAAAGCTTATGCCGTTGGATTAAAATTAGTAAAAAAATTGAAATTAGTTAAAAATAGAAGATGTTTGTGATATATGAACATTTGAAGAAGTTTAATGTTATGCAGTGAGTTAATGAAAAATGCAGCGTCCTGCATAACTTTACTGTCACCAAGAAAGTAACCAGTGGATTCAGAACGAGATTTAATTGGTAACTACTCTAATGTGAAAGTGATTGTGGACACATTCCAAGAATGGACGGTGTTAGAAGAGAAAAATCCTAGACTGGAGGCTGCATGTTAAAACAAAGACAGCACGGTAGATCACACAGGTAGATACCAGGCGACATGGAGTCATTATAGTCTGTTGACATTTTGACTGTTGATTTCATTATTGCTCTTCACAGGCAGCCTGAACCAGGCTGTATAAAACGCGTTCAACACCGGAAGAAATAAAGACAATTGGGACAAACCTATATCTAAGTATGGTCTCGTTTGTGACGATAGAGATTTAGTATAATCTGTGTTTCTAGTAGGTTTAGTATAATCTGTGTTTTCTAGTACAATTTTGGCGTTATTTTCTATTTTTCTGTACTAGCTCATTCTTGACCATTACCATCTTCATATTAGTATCTTAAAATTGTTCACAGAAAATTTTTATTTTATTTGCTAAAATTTAACTGACTACTTTTTAACTCGGTGTTTTTACTCTGTAATAAAAATGTAGCACTACAACTTGTTAGTAATCACGCTACGTGTATATTAAATCTATAACTCACGTATCTCAACAGAATATGACAAAACGTTTAATACTATAATTTATAAAAACGCGTTGCGATAGTATTGGATCGCGAAGACAAATCCTGGCGTCTGAACCAAGAATGTATGCAGACGAAGCCGCAGGCTAAAGCTAATAATTTATAAGCCGGCTACTGTTTCATTTTATGTAAATAAATAATTTTAAGCTAATATAGTTAACTTGATTAAAAAAAATATTAAATCATCATTTGGTAACTTCGTCCGGTATTATGGATCAAATACACCATTGTAGGCCGGCAATTTCTGGGGTCATTGTGTCCCCTTGCAGTGGTCTCCCGCTGCTCGCCTTTGTAATGGTGTCCTCGGGTAGGGCGAGTGCTGTTTATGTGTTATGGCTGGTGTGACATTGCTGATGTACGCGTTCGCTATAGTCGTAAGACGCAATGGCGGGCGGATATACGAGGAAAGGACGACGGGTGAAAGTTTAGTTCGGATGAGCGTTCGAGTTATAAAAAAATTGTCGAACGTAATAAGGCAGTGTTATCTAACTTCGAGTTAAAATTAAGTCTTTCGAATTATTTCCAATGACCTCGTCATTTGAAATTCAGTTACGTAAACCCCGATTTTGACAAAATTGGATTTAAGTGATTGAATTTCAAATGATGAAATGATTGGATAAATAGTAGATGGGTAAATGGTCCCATACCATTTTCTGATGTTTCTACCTAAAAATTCATGTCTGTGGTCTTTTTACCCTATCTGTTATTTGACTTCATTACCATTGTTTTCAGGTGAATATGCTAATAAATTTTAACAAGTTTCTGAAAGTTTATGAAGATAAGAAAAATGGTAAACTAATTGAATCAACGTGATGTCTCTTCGACTTTTTTTATACAACCTATTTTCCCAGA
Organism: Druceiella hillmani; assembly: GCA_039881145.1. NCBI lineage: Eukaryota > Metazoa > Arthropoda > Insecta > Lepidoptera > Hepialidae > Druceiella > Druceiella hillmani. Next base: position 45,504,465 of record JAYKKI010000007.1, on the reverse strand, counting down.
GATCATGCAATGTATATCCACTAATTTTTTTTGTTCCAACTAACGTTGACACTAATTTTCAACCTTCGCACATAGTATCAAATGAGAGACTTCCAATCTATGAGAGATTGGAAGTCTGAAAATATACCATCCATTTTAGGTATATCGAAATTTTATTGACCAATATTGAAATCGTAACGAACAAAATCTGCAAAGAAAATCAGGAAGAAAAAAGAATCGTGGGTTTTTTGCATGTATCCAATTAATTAAATTATAGTTCAGTGCACTTATCGCACGAATTTTACTCGCATTTTATTTTTAAAAATTTTTTTTTAATAAATTACACCTACAAAGCTATTGAATTTGCCGATAAAGCCTTCGCGAATCTTTTTGTATTATTCGCTAAAGCTAAACGATACAATATACAAAACATTAATTTTTCACATTCATGTTTCTTGCATTATTGAATGTTTGAAATTATAAATTATGTTTTACAAAATACCGAAAATACAGTCATGCCAAAATTACTAGTAACACTAACGCGAGGGACGTATAAGTTCAAGATTAAACGGACCGCGCCAAATAACAATCATAATTACACGATGCGAGACAATGCGAAACGTGGAAATACGGACCGGGCGCCGGACGCGAACGCTTTCGGCACGCCTCATTTCCTACGTCCGTCCGCGTTATTCGAAGGGAAAAGACGCAATCATTGTGCCGAGCGCGAGTCTTTGTGCCGAGTTTTAATGGTTGAGCTTTTGGTCTTAATAGTGTTGCTGCTTCCAATGCGTTCATAAAAGAAATAAGATTGGATTTATAAAAGAGACTATACGAGTATGTACTAGGTACTACTGTTTGACAAATTTGAATTAAATGGTTTCTGTAATATAGTCCGCTCTATTAGTAGAGGTATTTAGATAACCGGAACTGTAGTTACGTCAGCAATCTGATATATTGCAAAATATATCGATTGTATTATCAGTCGGTAAGATAAAATTCGCAATTTAAATTTCAACAAGACATTTTAAAAGCAGCGGATAAAGCATCCACAACAGTGTTTAATTTTTTTTTAGATAATCAAATTTAATTCTTTTGTTATGCAACTTAAAAACTATCAAATCCTGTTTGAAATGAGAGAATGCACAATGATGTTTAATTAAAAGTATAAAAAATGAGAATACTAGAAAAGATGCATCTTTTTATTGCCATCACCTACTTAAAGTATGTTAATGTTTTATTGTGCAAGTAGTTAACATTAATTTAAAATGAATAGCCGCATAGAAGCTTAAGAAATAAGATCGAGAAAAGTTTGAGATAGCGTAGAATTATACGGAATATATTAATTATGAGAACTGTATGAGGACAAACATTGTAATAAAGAGAAACATGTTATAACAGAAGCATTTTTCATTACTCCGTTTCTCGGCTAAATAGGAGATATTCTCTAGATAAATAGCTAGAATAATACATAATGTTTAACGTCGCCCAAGCTTCATTATCTCCAATTACCGTGCTCTGAATCTCTCTCTTGCTAATTCGTCTTTCTAAAACAGAGCTCATTTTCGAAACATTGAAAATGGAAGGTTTTAAATATAGTGTGACATAAGTACACAGATTGGGTTAAGCAACAAAATATTAGATTATAATTAATTATATTACATTTAACACTAGGGCTCTTATCTGCTGATTCACTCACATAGATTTGTTATAAACGCGGCGGAGTTTTTATCCCGTAACATTGCTTATATTTCAAAAGTATCTTTAGCCAGGATATAAATAGTTAATTTACATCTTAGCTTGAACTTTAAGTTAACTCACTGTGATAGTCTCGGCAATCACTATTCTTCAAGATTTTAATCTGGATTTCACCTATTCTGTTGTATGTTACTCACGTACAATAATATATCGCACCCGCGTTATCCCTGGCCTTTAATGTTCGTTAACGCATCACCTGCGAACGCTATTTTTCGTTGGCTTGAGAGAACTGAATAGGATAATATAATTTTACGAGCAGAAAGAAAAGGGCGGAGCTATTGATCGAGAGTGACAGGAGATACATCTTTATAGTGTGTCTCTGTTCTATGTTTTATACGTTATTTTGTTTTGATTGCACGCCAAGTAAGGTTTATTTGTGATGTCAGTTTCAATGTTGGCATTAAAATTGATGATTAGGAATTTTGTTATTTCTTTAGATAGTAGAAGGTATTTTACGTTATTATTATTAGGATTCGAGACATTCCTCAATTATCGAGTACACATTTTATTCGCGTTTCAATAAATGTAAAATACTTTTTAGAAGATAGAGTATTTAGCGATGTTTCTAGATATTTAAATTAATGTATAATTTTATTAGGTAATTATAAAAGCAAGTCGTGCTATATTTCATTTTGCTTAACTAATTCTTCTGGTAAGACTAAATGCACTAAATTATCGAAAGATATATTAAGTAACCCTTAAAATCAGTAGTAAGATCTACTGGTTTAGCTACCTTAGTGTTAAGTGAAATAATGTACTATTTTAACGTAACTAGCTATCAAAATAAAGGTGTTTAAAGGCTAATCATTCCGTAACGTTTATCTTATTCATAAAGTAACATGATACAATATAGAATTGATTATATTAAAGAAAGTAAGACGATGGATGAAATCCAGATAAACACCCGAACCGCTCATATCGGTGTTACTAAAATTTTTGCCAGAACGACAGACAGACGAAAAGTTCTTAGGAAATACTGGATCAAGGCAAAAGATTGCCTATATTTTAATCTGAATCGTCACACATCATGCTAGTAAAAATCTCACTTTAATTGGTACAGTAGTTTTTGCGTCCTGCTCCAACGAACATACAGGCAGATAAACAAACATAATGAAACAAGTTGCTTGGGATTCGATACAAAATTTCGATACGATCCCACGCAGAAAATTTTCTAAAAATATTTAATATACAACCTCACTTAGTCGACCAATTTGATATAATAGTATTAAAGTACTCATTGAATAATATTTTGACCCTTCCTGAAATGTTAAATCATCATCATATATATATATATATATATATATATATATATATATATATATATTAATACGCTAAGGTTAAGATGTTACTCTCCCTTTTTAGAAAAAACCTCACAACTAATCCACATAAATTATATATCATTTTATAGATAATTGCTTGCTCTACCGGCATCCACAACTAAAAAATTTATTATTGCTATTGTTTTTTTATTAATTATTAAAATTATATACACAAAACAGCAATGCTGCCATCTAACGGCTCAACGTCAATATGATTGACGGTCGGTAAAATTTTTGTTTAATTTCAAATCCACTCACGTATAAATAAAGTGGCGCTTTAGCTCAATGCTTTTGATACTTGCGCCTCTATATGTCAATTTTAGTAAAATATTTGTTTGATCTGCTGAGCTTCATAATGGAATAAAAACGTAATAAGCAGTGTGCAAAATTAGAAATGAATTGAATACCTGCAATCAATTTTGATTTATTAAATTGAGTTGAATAATTTATAATGCGAAGACTTCGCGCGGGTCACGCTAGTTTCGTATAATTAAACGGTATGGGCGATCAGCGTACGAATCCGAGTCATACTAAATTATTTTTTCTTTTAAATATACCGTTTTAAAGAGACACACAGTCTGTTTAATCAAGTTTCCTTGCACTGGGCTTACGCGACCTCGAGATAAACGCGCAGCCTTGCGTAAAATCCGCGTGATAAAAATGAACTAATCGAATCCGAAAGTTATCTGATAATACCTCTGTGGGTCAATCCATCAATTAAATGCCCGTTGACCATACGAAATAGATATACTTTACAGTGCTCTACAGTAGGGCCACAACGTTATGGCCGAATTGACATTCTACGAGATTTTCAAATATTTAAAATTTTCCAAAAAAAATTATGAAATTATTATACTGCGTTCAAAGAGTGTTACATATAAAGGGAATAACCTGCAAATCACGCATAATTTGTATAATTTATTAAATGTGTTTGTCTACTTATATATGTGTATATGTATATATATATATATATATACAATTCTATAATTAAATAAATAAATGAAACTCGACTTCTACATAAGGCTATAATGAAATCCTAATAATTGGCTTTCAACCGCGGCTTCGCTCGGATAGTTATAGTTACAAACCTATGGGAGAGATTAAAACATACAGCGCTTAACATTATTTTTGTGATTTTATAATACAAATGACAATGAAAACCAAAACATTTCCCTCTAAATTATGGATTAAAGGAAGTGATGCTGTCGCTCTATTATATCGCGGTATGTAGTATTTCAAAAAATCACGTCGATCCTTTACTTCCTTGTGACGTTGCTTCGTTATTCCTTTTGTGTACTTTTTCAGTTTCAATAAGACTTTTCCCGAAAAATAGATTTTCTGGGATAATAGTCATTTCTGTTCCGCCCCAACTATCTCTATACAAAAAATTGCATTGATACATTGCGACGTGAAAAAAGGATAAAGAAATACACTCTCGCATTTACAATATTAATTAGGATACCTTCAATACTTGTTTATGGAATGTGTGATAATTGTTTGTTTATTTATATAATTTTAAGTTGTTTAAGTAATAAACAAATTGATGGAATACCATTTTTGGTTTATAACGGTATCTTCTTTAATCTATTTATTACTGTTATGAGGACAACAGGGAGGTAAAGAGAAGATGTAGAATTTTATCTCAATGTTACACTAAATCAGGAATTATGTAACGCGTTACGTAGATGAAATCATATTCTATTAAACAACTGTGCAACTCAAATTTGAAACCGCAGCTGCCACGACGTTATCCGTGCCGGAACGCAGCGTGTTGCATCTGTAATAGATCGACCATTAAATCTTTAGATTCTAAAATAATGCCGAATCAAATTGATTTCGAAACGAGATCATTGATGCCCAATGTAATCCGGTGAAGCGTAACTGATATGACGGCGCCCCAGATACAAAGTTGTAGAGCTCAAACAAAAAGTACTTTATTACGTGTACTTGCAGCGTAATTCAAGACGTAACGTAATGACGTGGAGACGTTATGCACAGGGTTCTCTGAACGCTGTTATCTCAATCTTGAACATCTCTGTTCGTGAAAGTTATATCTTGTTCAAGATATCCTTCATTACCGCTAAAGACGTTAGGCAGAACAATACAAACATTTCTTTGTACCTTCGTTACGATATATTTATTTTTGAATATTTCTGTTCGTGAAAGTGATGTCTTGTTCAAGATATCCTTCATTACCGCAAAAGACGTTGGGCAGAACACTGCACACATTTTTTGTACCTCCATTACGATATATTTATTCTTGAACATTTCTGTTCGTGAAAGGCATATCTTGTTCAAGATATCCTTCATTACCGCAAAAGATGTTGGGCAAAACAATACAAACATTTCTTTGTATCTCCATTACGATATATTTATCCTTGAACATTTCAGTTCGTGAAAGTCTTGTCTTGTTCAAGATATCCTTCATTACCGCAAAAGACGTTAGACAGAACAATCCAAACATTTGTTTGTACCCCCATTACGATATATTTATTCTTGAACATTTCTGTTCGTGAAAGGCATGTCTTGTTCAAGATATCCTTCATTTGACCGCAAAAATTTAAGCCCTAGCGTATTGCTATAATAAATTTTGTAAATAATTTCCTGGCGAGAATATGCCCAATATTGGATATAAGTGACTTCGCCCACTAAATCCGCATGAAAAGTTGTGTTGTTTTACACATTTCAATAACTTCAAATTTTTTCCCTATGGGGTGCATCAAGAGGCAACTAGATAATAATGATGCTATAGTTCCTAAAATTCTTCTCCTCAATTAAAATACTCAAGACGCGATTACGATTGTTTTTACGTAATTCACGATACACAATCTGTAATGTTTTAAATTTGTAACCAGCGGTAAGTAATGTGCTTAAACTGTAAGTTGAAAGACTATTGTGAACTTTTTATGAAAGAACAAAATAATTTCAATTGTATAAAATTATCTTTATTAAACTATCTTAAACTATATACCTACTGAACAGTGTAACATAAGGCCACTCCAATCGTTTTTTTCACTATGACGTGTGACGGGCATAATTATGACGTGTGACGAGCGGACTAATATTGATCAGAAATTTATATTTCGAGTGCAAAGTTCCGAAACGAACGTACGTGACAGCCCTGCCGATACACATAAAGATCGCTAGACGTACATTATCGATACACAGACAGTCAATTAGAAGTTGGAAAGTGCGCGGGCGGTCGCCCGTACAAATTAGTTGCGCGAACAAACTATGTACGTCCGCCGACCGCCGAGTCGGAGCGGGACCCGACCCTTCGTCCGTATGGATTTATCCTTGTAACTATTGGACCCGGCCATTGTTTATTGAGAGCGAACTTGCGTAATGTGTCAATCGTCTACAGTGAGACGTGTGTAGTGTACGTACTGTTTTATTGTAGACAATAATGGGTTTTTGGTAGGTGTGTTCGGTGATGGTAAACAGTAACGATTGTATGTGCGTTGCTCGTATAATGATATAGGTAGAGACATAAATCAAAAAGAAAATTGTAATTCTTCATCAATTTTTGAAATTGGGGGTTCGAATTTATTTACATGACTCTTTATTAATCATCTCTCGGTTTGTGACGTACGGAAGGAAATGTGGAAACCAATACATTATACTTTTATCGTTAATAAAATCCCTACCAATAACAGGCATTCGTATCGAAATTGGAAATCACATAAACAATTTTTCATCATTTAAACACGACAGTACAGATGCAACCCGTAGCTCGGCTGGAAAAATATCTCATTTGGAAACTTTGAAATTTGTATTATGAATATATATTCATAATACAAATTTCAAAGTTTCCAATTGAATTATAAAATATTCTCGCCAGGAAATTATTTACAAAATTTATTATAGCAATACGCCTTTCCAAATTTTTCAAAGTAAAAAAAAATTTCAATTTTATACAAAATACGATGTCTGAAAGCCTTCCTTAAAAGCAAGAAAAGTTTGTGATTCGTAATTTGCACACCATATATTTTCAAAGTTTGGCAATAATTGTGCAACTTTTTTAAAACATTTAAAAAAAGCATGTTTTTACTGCTTTTAAAAGAAAGTAATAGGATCCTATTGATTTAATGACCTTATGCAGAAACTTCATGCAGAGGAGAGGCTGAACGCATGCTCAAACTGGTCCGAGAACTGTGGAAAAGCTTTTAGTAATGAATAGATTATGAATACATCTATAAACATACACATACCCACTTACTTGGGCACGCACACACAGGCGCGTATACGTATTGGCGCACACAAACGTAAACATGCGTGTGTACGCCAATAAGTTTACATGCGTGCAAACATACATACATACAGTTTTACACATATTTTGCTGTCCATTCCAAAAGAAATTCTCAAACGTTTCAAGCTATCAACACAGATAAATAGAATTGAAGTGTCTCTCTGTGATTTTCGAATTTAAAATATTTTCTTCCGTTTTCATATTCGATTACTAAAACAAATCTAATGTGAAAAAATTATCTATCTATCGTAATAGCTACTGACATGAATTTTCATGAAATTGTGATGATGTTAGATTCCGTGAATCATCTCTACACCCCCTTACTATTTGAAGCTGTCATATAAATATCACTAACCCTATGATCCCCATTAGATTTATAGACGATACCTACAATTTCGATTATATTCCATAGGGCACCATCTGTGGTGCAGTTCTAAAACCCTTGATTAATTACATGTGTTGCCATACTTTATTTCGTTATTTTAGATAACATATATAAAGAAATCCAAAACTCTACGCGAATGAAGTAGTGAGCACAACTAGTTTACTATATATCGTAATATCCTAAATCAGCTCAGTAGTTTCAAACTTGTAGTAAACTTTGTATGAGTTGAAGAATTCCATCACCAAATATGTTTGTGTGATCAAAATATATAATGAGAATACGTGTATTGTTGTGTTGGATTCTTATCTTTATTTAATACATACTCGTATATCGTGATAATCCTTATGTTTAAATGCGAGTATTATTTACTGCGTTATCTTAGGTATTTGTGACCTGAAATATAATGATAAATGTATTGAAATTAAGGTCAGTTAACTCGCAAGGTCAATCTTTTAAATCGACCTAACGTACAGATTACACGTTTAGCATGCGCATACAGATGTGCCAATTATAATAAAGTGCATTTATATAACATCAGTAAGCATCTCGTTGTTAGCTTTACGTATTCGGTGCAAATAAAAGTAAATGCACGTACGCCCTTTATTGCGTTCTTTGTAGGTATCTGTGACCTGAATTGTAATGATAAATGTATTGAAATTAAGATCAGTTGGCTTGCAAGGTCAGTCTTTTAAATCGACCTATGCGTATAAATCGACCTAACGTAGAGATTACACGTTTAGCATGGGTATACAGTTGTGCCAATTATAATGAAGTGCATTTATAACTTTAGTAAGTATATTATCGTTAGCTTTACGTACTCGGTGCAAATAAAAGTAAACGCACCTTTACTACGTTATCTTTAGGTATTTGTGACCTGAAATGTAATGATAAATGTATTGAAATTAAGGTCAGTTGGCTTGCAAGGTCAGTCTTTTGAATCGACCTATTCGGATAAATGGACCTCACGTACAGATTACACGTTTAGCATGCGCATACAGTTGTGCCAATTATAGTAAAGTGCATTTATAACATCAGTAAGCATCTCGTTGTTAGCTTTACGTACCCGGTGCAAATAAAATTAAACGCACGTACGCCCTTTGTCCGTCCATAAAGCGGCCGTTTTTATGACGAGTGCAGCGCTGGGATCCAATTTAAAATTTGTTCAATTCGACAACTTTTTAAATTTGTTCACGCATGTGTTTTGTTTTAGGCAATGTAAACACTGTTTTTTTCACTTTAATTAAATATTTTTGGAGCGGCGGTAGGGAGATGTGTACACTTTGTAAATAGATTCGATTGCAATTAACAGGGACATTCGCTCATTGCATCGCACGTATTGTAAAACTAGTCGATAGGGTTTACGCAATTTATTACACTACTCAACTTATTAGGAAACAATGTACGATTACAACAACTGTATTATGATTGTTCAATTAACTTAATAAACTTTAATTTAAAGCGACATTAATATCTTCTACCGCCACTCTACTCTTTTTATTTCTTAAAATATTGAAGTTTATAGACAGTTATTATCAAAAATAAAAAAAATATCTTAATAAAGATTGTGTAAAAAATCGTTATTGATATAAAAACCAGACTATATATCAGAATTTACATAAGAACGTAAAGAAAATCAATTGAGAATAAGAAGAAAATTTTATGTGTAAACTTAACCATTAACAAACAGTAACCATTAACAAGTTCAGTGTGGCACATAATTTTAGATGCACCACGCATAACTGAAAACAATATGAAAAAAACCTTTAGGGTTGATTGAATTTTATTTCTCATTAAGTACCTTCATTTATTTCATTTTTAATTATTACAAAGATAAAAAAATCGGTAAGGGCTCCTTATATCGACAACGTGTCAATATTTGCACTAAACGTGTTCCAGATAAAATCAAAATAAATTTGAATTTAGAATTAAAAGCGTTTCCACTAATACTCGTGCCCGCCATTCTTCTAGTCTGGAATTAGTCATACTATCCATGTATAGTTGGCCACTATTCAAATATAGTAAGAAATAGGAAACCGAGTGAAAGAACAGGGGAGAAGGAGTGGGAATTAAGGAAAATGGAGCTTTTTAATCTAATTGAAAAGTAATTTTTCCATTTCACCAATCACTTTTCCACATCTATACGTATATATGCCTAAAACACATACACAACGTTTTGTTCATAACTTCGATAACACTGAACCGATTTTAGTGACTGAAAACTCATACTCTAAAATATTTTGACAAAATGGTGGCATGAGAAAATGAAGTTACGCAATAAAAATGTTCTATATATTCCTGGTTATTTCTGAAGTTATTAAAATTATTTGGTTGTAATTTGAAAAAACGGAGGCACTGCCCAAAGTACACCAAATCGGTTAAATTATGTAGCTCTTTGAACGAATGTAAACTAAACGTGCAAAAACGCAGCAAAATTTTAAGAGTGCATACAGCTATCAAATGCAGCAATTGCAACAGAATAATTTTCACCCGGGTCACGCTGTAATGGGTTAATCTGTTTCATCAACGGGTAACGACCGACCGTTTAATTTATTTTTATCAGATGAGTTACATTGCATAAATTCGCAGTGAATGATAGTATAGAACGAGCTTGTTTAAACCGAGAAAAAAGTTAGATAATAAAAGGCCCGAATGTTTCAATTGACCTATGCATTTAGTTGCGCGCTCATATCTTACACAACAATATCGGCCACGTACTCTCACGTGTCTTACGCGGCCAATTAAAGTATTTCTGCCTTTTAATTGGCTCGAAACACTCACGGAAGCCTCTCGAGGATTTATTATTTAATTTATCTGTTTGTTGTCGGAGTGCGCGGGTGGGAGAGCTATAATGGTACTCTAATATAAAGACGGCAATTAGAGGCTCGAAATGTTAAGCTTTTGCTGTATAAAAAAGAAACAGAACGCATTATGTGGCCTCTTGAGTCGAGTTCGCTGTATTTCATTGTGTAGAAATTAATCGATCATGCGGAGTTGCAATTTATCGTTTTCAAATTAATTTAATGGCCATTAAAATAGATAATAAGGTAAATATGACGTTATAGAGTTTTTAGGTTAACTTTTGATATACTGGCGTACAGGAAATTCATTATAACAATTAATGCATAACACGATTCCTCACGCAATTATTCCTTACACAAACACAGAGACACACTGACACACACACACACATGCATACACACACACGAACACATGCGCACACATACACACACACAAACATGTAGACACACACACACACGCACGCACGCACGCACGCACTCACTCACTCACACACTCACTCACACACACACACACACACGCACACACGCACGCACGCATTCACTCACACACACACGCACACACACACGCACGCACTCACTCACACACACACACATGAAGATTCACCAGAGTGCCCGTCCTGTCCCGGAGTCAGTGAAGATGCGGAGTACGTATTCTTTGTGTGCCCCCGATACAACTCGTTGCGAGATATTTTGGAAGACATCCTCAAACAGCTACGCTTTCATCAAAGGCAGCTTGGGATGCGACCGGTATATTTGCGATGGAAGTTCTTCAGGATCTTCGTCGCACGGAAAGGAAACGTGCAAAATAAAACTAAATAGCGATGAAAAGAAGGGAAGTGGTGACTTCGAATAACAGAAGGAAGAGCAACAGCTAGGTCCTCCCCCTCCCCGTGACGTAATGCCTAACGGCGGTTCCGCGGGGAAACAGGGACCAGAGACAGAGGAGGTTCTTAGTCGGTGTGGGTGCATCCATCCGAGTCCGACATATCCAGGTTGACCATCAAGACCTGATGATACGTAACAATATTTTACCTCTATAATTTAAAAAAACGCACGCACGCACGCACGTACACACGCACACACACACACTCAGACCTGACTTAATAGACGAGAAAGCAGTCAGGAGATGCCTCTTCAAAGCGTGATTATAGAATTTATAAAATTATTTTAGATTTCATCTGTAAAACATTAACAATTTACTTAAAATATAATTTTTACGAAAGTAACCAAAAAATTAAAACAAAGTACGCTATATATTTAAAGCAGTAATCGTATTGCCTAAGACCTCTCTAGTTTCTTTCAAGGCTATAAACCGAGTAATAATTATCACGACCGTAAGTACAGTAAATAGTTTCCCTACAAGGAAAAACCGGAGAAACAAACTGGGGCTTAAGCCCAGCTACAAATTGCGGGCGAACGGCCTGAGAGGCATTTTGCCTCTTAAGTAGGGTCTTAGCCCGCGCGGGGCTCGCTCTGGGCGAGCGGGCGAGAGCTTAGAGCCGCTTACTGAGCGCTGTGTATTCATTTAAATGGCTGATGTGTTTTGTTGTCATATTATGATTGTTTAATAGTTTTGTTGGGAGTTAGTTGTTTATAAAGGAAGATTATGTGAAGAAGTCGGGTTGTTAGCGAAGCGAGATTCTTCCTGAATGGTCGGTTGCGTAATTATGTTTAAGATAATGGATAATTTTATTTTCGTCATTATTTTTGCGTACAACAGATAAAGCTCATGACAGCTTAAATTTTTCTATCCAAATTTATGATCGAACGTCTTATTGAAAAGAAAAACTTTGTGCAGTGAAATGGATCCCATCATACGTTTAATGAAAAAAGACTGAAATTTTATCTCTTTCATTTCCTTTTCTAAAATTGAATGAATTTAGGATTTTGATTGCCATTTTCCGACCGAAGTGGAATTGTGAAAATAAAGATGATTAAAGGAAACTATTAAATATTCAAATGTTCTTTTCGCTTAAACTGTTTTCGACCGTGGTCAACCAACTACCTTATCCGTATTAAACAGTCCACTCGTACGATTTATTAAGCGCAAGCCGGTAAGTCCACAGTTGCTTCGCACGTTATCTGAGCGTTAATTAAATCGATCTCGGTTGACGGTAACGATAGGATTAATCGCGGGCGTAGCGAGGAGTGACTTATCGGTAGACAAGGTTTAACTAAACTATCGGTAATTGAATTCGATATCGAGTACTGAGACGGTAGTGGATGGCGCCTGTAATAGATGTGTTCGTCTTACGCTCTACGGGGTGAACGTACTGTTGTAATCGGCTGACGGTATCTGCTTTTGATAAATTCTGTTGGAAATAGTTCTTCTTAATCAATGGTTAGATAGCTATTGAGCTCTAGACTCTTCTCTTCTTCACTGACGACATTAATTAGATCAATAATGTATCGGTATATTTACTTATAAAGTCTTTAATGTAATATACAAATGTAAAGTTGAATACGATAAAGCTGCAAAGAAGTAATTCTCTACGATATTCTAAAGATAACAGTGTAAACCGTTTTTTTATTTTACCTAAAAAAATGATTGTTTGAAAAGATTAAATAAATCAGTTGTTCTTATGAGGGTTAAGTAGGTAATCACCAACTGATTTATGAAATAGGCAAAAACGGACATTCTGTTCCAAAACTTTAAATTTGTTTTGGTTTTATAGAAAATAAAATTAATTTTTGAAGTTTATACTTCTTTGTGAAAAAATTATGAGAGTGAAATTTCACGAATACGACAAAAGTTTGACAGAATGAAGTTGCTCACTATGCAACAGAAATCTATAGGAAATCGACACCATGAAGTTGCTCACTAAACATATATTTACATAATTTATTTGACAGATGAGTGGTCCACAATTTTATTTTCCTTCTGGCTTTCTATTGTAAGTCAATTCATCTGACAGACCTTCTTACGTGCGTACATAAGTACACACGCAATTTTTTTATTATTGATAATATCGAATGATGTTTTACAATACGAGAAATAAAAATGTGGAAATTATTTTAATAATTTTGCAAAAAAATTCAGTTTTGGACTTGATAACTCCGGTATCGCTTCCAATTTCAAAAAATGGTCTTCACTGTTCTCTTCAGGGCACTGAAAATGATCCTATTGTATATTGGGCTGATTAAAAAGTTTTTAATTTAAACTTGTCCCAATTTCTGCAATGTATGTCTAATGTACCGTAACTGCAATTGAGCTTCTCAATCAATTGACGTGTCCGTGGCTCGAGGATTTTCCTAGTTTCTCTCAAAAAGAAAGTAACCCTTATAAGGATCACTTCATTATCCGTCAGTCGATCTGTCAAAATACCCTTTTTCGCAGGAAGTCGTGAAGTTGATATTAATATCAAATAATTAGGTCTACGATCTCTAGGAGCTGTGAAAAAATCATCCTTCTCAGTCAACGCAATTGTTAAGGACCCGAATAATACGGCCATTTATGCTACATATTTTGACACTTATAAATAAATAAAAACCTATAGGTTACTTCCCATTTACTTAAAATCATGAAATGTGGTAAGAAGCTAATTCTCAGAACACATCTAAAGATGAAAAAATGTATAAATCCTTAATTTGTAGTTATATCACATAAACAAATTTTTTTTAAACATGCTCCTGTGGAAGGTTATTATTTTCGTTCATTTCATTTTCATTCTAAAAATTAAAATTTTGTAAATAGTTTAATGGCAATATTATGTACCATTAAATGTTTATAAATACCTAAATGTGTACGGAACCCCCGTAATGCGAGTTCCACTCGTGCTTGAAAGGTTTTTCCTCTTGTAACAACACCCAACACTAGACGGGCTTTGTCTCCTTTCCGCAATTTTGGTAATATACCGTTGACTCGACCATTGCATGGCGTATATTAATTTATGCACGTCTTCACCTCGTAACGTAAACGGAACTCGCAAAGTGGAATAATCCGTACTTAATATCGGTTTAAGTCTAGTTTTTGATGTAATGCACTTAAAGGCGTTTCGCTAAATGTCGTTAACCAAGCGCACTTCGGATTATTTATATCTTGTAATAAAATATTTTTTCAACCATTTTTGTCAAAACCTTTCTAGAAAAGTTCCGAAATCGCGGTTAAAAATCAACTTAATTCTTAATCGTATTAAGGTGAATGTTATTGTCATAATACAATAAAATTGTGGTAATACATTAGGGCGAATTCAAAATACGGTAAAAGGTTGTTTTTATCAGACAACTAGCTTGATAATCTCGCTGCGCGCAGCGCGCTCAAAGCTGCCGTGGGATTTATCTCGCTCGTTTCACGACGCATCATGTCAACAAAGAGAGGCCTGCGACTAGACGGTATTGTGCAAGTGCCGGGTGACGTACGCCTGGCCTTATAGTTCATTGCAACATGTGCGTTTGAAAATCGCGAATTTTGTTTTGCGAAACTTTTGTTAAATAATTTACAGAAATAGCGTTGATACGTTTTTGTCTAACTATAAATATAATGAAAGAGAATGTTTGGAACAAGATTTCGGTAATTTTTTCTTTCTTTGAGTATAAATTTGGAAACAGTTTTCGGGTAGTGTGTTTCTCAATTTCATCGTTTATTAAGGTTCCGTACCTCAACAGGAAAAACGGAAACCATATAAGATAACTGGCGTATAAGATATTTATAGGTCTAACGCGACCATTCTTCTAAGAAATCGCTTAGTGGACAAAGTTTTAAGCATATTGACACGTATAAAGAATTTAAGGTAACACTTAAAACTATTTATATAGAAATTGGCGGGAGGGAAAGGACGAGACCATTAAGTTCTTGAAAAAAACTTAAATTCCGTATATAGTTTGAAAAAGCTAGTTAAAAGACAGAGAGAAAAAAATGTTTTTTAATTATAGAATTATAAAAAATACAGTTTTTTTAAAAGCCTACGCAATGATTCTACGATAACTATTACGATGATTTTGTATGTTATAACTTTTTGAGGGATTTTCACTATAATACATATAAACTCCCTTCTTAATTACATTTGCTATATTGTTATATATTTAATGCAATATAATTATGACTTACGTTCAATATATTTATGACGCAATATAATTATGACGGAAGTTCGCTAATATAATTATGACTTACGATAAAGAATTTTCATTTCAAAGGAGGTACGGCGCCCTCGATACGTGAGTAAAACTCACATTTGGCAGAATTATCAATAGAAAGATTGAGAAAAACTTGTCAGTGCTAGCTGGTGGAGCTGCAGCGGCTTTCAAACATTCAGACCAATTCTCCGAGGTGTCATTTCAATAAAACGTCATTCAAACTTGGTTATCAAACCTTATTTTAAGTATTAAATGAATCTACGTGATGTAGTGTTATTTCTACTTTATTTAACTTCTTAACCATGACCTAGGTTTTGTTGTATTACAACATCTTCAGGTGGGCAATTAGCAAAAATTCACAACTAAATGAAACTACGTGATGTAGTATTATTTCTTCTCTATTATTCTTTCTTTACCACGACCTAGGTTTCGTTGTATTACAACATCTTCAAGTTGGCAATTAGTAAAGATTGATAATCGTAAATGGAGCAATCGTTGCTAACAGCCCACCTGAAGATGTTGTAACACAACGAAACCAAGGTCGTGGTAAAGAACTTAAAGAATATTGAATATATTTGGCGTTAATTTTGTAGAAATTCATTATTCACAATTAAATGAAACTACGTGATGTAGTATTATTTCTACTTTCTTTAATTTCTTTACCACGACCTAGGTTTCGTTGTATTACAACATCTTCAGGTGGGATATTAGCAAAGATTCTTTATTAATATCCCACCTGAAGATGTTGTAATACAACGAAACCTAGGTCGTGGTAAAGAAATTAAAGAAAGTAGAATTAACACTACATCACGTAGTTTCATTTAATTGTGAACTTAAAGAAAGTAGAAATAATACTACATCATGCAGTTTCATTTAATTGTGAATAATGAATTTCTACAAAATTAACGCCAAAAATATTCAATATTCCTTATTTTAAGCTTTACTTGGAAGTAAATTACTCCTAATCCACGCGTCGAAACTAGCTCGATACAAAAAATATAATACTTCCATTATTTAATTTTGAAGTAAACAATTATTTTTACGTAAACTCGCATGAGACCGGATTTTAATAAGCCCGTTCGGTAATTCTTAAATTATATCGAAGAAATTATCCCATAGCTTTATTTTCCTTAAATGGGAAGTATAGTCACTCGCAGTACAGAAAGGTCGTTGTATCGTGAACCTTATCAAATATATTTCATAAGTAATAAGAAAATTGTTTTTAAATCTTTTAACTGTTTAAAGAAGAACATTCCGGGATTGTTTTAGTCGTTAGTTCAGGGTTGTTCTATGTTTCGTATATTTTACGATATAAACAATAAAGCTTACAAGTGAACTGTAATTTTGTTCAATGAGTAGGGTGTGCGAAGTAGAAGACTTACAATATCTGAATCCTAAAAAATCGCTGTATAACGGTGATAGTCTTAACTCTACAAACCATATGTCACCCAGTTAATAGCGGGCGATGCCGCTACTACCATATGTTTTGTTATATAATTTATTGACACGATGCATCTTTACACAACTGTCACGCCATATAGAGGCCATCGAATACAAAGCAACATTCGAACTCCGTCTAAATTCATAAATCGCATTATTAGAAACGATTGCCATAACCTTTGTCTACTTCCTGCCATCCTCTGCCCACACGCGGCTGTGTTGCCACACGGCGCCTCCGCCAATGGAGGATGGGTGGGTGCATTAATCACACGCGGTAGGCAGGTCGAGAGCGGCAGATCGATGGAAGCGGGGGTGGCAACATCGCTCAATGAAAACGCACTTTATTATTCGTTTATTGCCAAAAAAAATCGTTTAGTGCAGTGGAAATGTGTAAATTGTTGCGTGGACCATTTGTAATAAGGAAAAGTTTATTACATCAAGAAAAGTTCTTAGTATTTTATTTTCTTTAAATGCACTCATGTTTTTCAGGTATGGAGGTAGAAGTGTCAAGCATATATGCAATTTAGACGTCAGCCGTTCAGGAAGTTTTAGATTATGTCACTATTTCTTTTCACGTACGTCGATTTTTTCAGAATCCTATTGAGATCTTCCAACATATTGACATCTTGACAAAATGTTTATCTAATCTCTTTAAATCGACATTAGCGAAATGATACTGCAGCTGCAAGGAGGTACGTGAAGGCTTCATAGTCTCTCTAGATTTGTCCGGCGATATTTTGTTCTGACCTTAGATATACCCTTAACCTTTGCATTAACTTTGCACTAGTGTATCTCGGAAACGGGTCAAGATACAAAAAAAATACGTTATATATAGGAAATAGAAGCAGGTTTGCTATACTAATTGATACATCATATGTTACTAATGCGAACCAATAATAAACTATAAAAATAAACTATAAAGTTGATTTGAAATTTGTTAATTATTTTGCTACGCGTATTTCAAATTATGTCATTCCCTTTTATCATTTGATATTCAAATTATTAAAAAAATATAATTAAGTACTGGATCTCGATAGCTTCTCTAGTGAATTTCATATTGTAGAGTAAACCTTTAAAGTGAATTGCATGTTGTATTCAGTGAACTGCATATTATAGAGTAAACCTTTAAAAGTGAATTGCATATTACATTCAGTGAACTGCATATTGTGTAGAGTATACATTTAAGGGGAATTGCATACTGTATTCAGTAAATTGTATATTATAGAGTAAACCTTTAAAGTGAATTGCATGTTATATTTAGTGAACTGCATATTATGTAGAATAAACCTTTAAAGGGAATTGCAGATTGTATTCAGTGAATTGCATATTATAGAGTAAACCTTTAAAAATGTTTTAGGTTTACAATTTACAAGAGAGAGAAAAGTTTTTCTTAATCCTTCGCAATTTTTTTTACTATAATTTTGGGCCGGCAACTTTGTACGCATATAAATCTAGTTTTTTACAAATACTATGAATGATAATATTCTAAAAATACCGACCCAAACAATAGATTGTATTTATTGCTTGCCACCGAAACTCACACGTAACCCTCTTTGTGGCTACGCAAGTGCCTGATAGTATAAGCAAATCGACTCAAAAACAATTGAGACCAAAAGTCCTTTTAATTAAAATATTGTAATTAAATTATTAAATTTTATTAAATCATTATTTTTAGTATTAGGGAGATTATTTCTTATTGTTGTTGAAAACTTACCACCGTTCATAAAAGCGGATAAAAAATTTTATTCCAATTTTGCTTAAACGAATTCTTTGCTAATATCCCACCTGAAGATGTTGTAATACAACGAAACCTGGGTCGTGGTAAAGAAATTAAAGAAAGTAGAAATAATACTACATCACGTAGTTTCATTTAATTGTAATTATTTTTTTTTAAAAAGGTTACTCTTCCCTGTCACAGTTGGTTTCTAACTTTCATCTAAAATCAATCAATAACGTTAACCGTGCATTAATTTTACCCCGCTCTCATAGCATATCGCACACACTGCATGCGTGGGTTTTATTGTCTCCACTCCGCGAACAAAACATATTCGTTGTAAGGAACCAGCTAACGATCGGCGCTGCCTAGCCCCGAGAGTGGGTACCGCCCACAGTGCCTTATTTAATTATAATAGCTGCGATGCAGCTAGCTCGTTGGCAGTGTGATTTATTATGGCGCAAGGCTAGCGGCGATGTGGCGTCGCGCGGTGCATCGCGAGACGCTCGAGGCGGGCGGCGATATTGGCTAAATGAAGAGGGTTTTGGAAATAATTTCGTTTTACTAAGCCTTAGATTTTAAAGATTGTAATTTATCAGCTAGTTCGGTCAGTTATTATTTACTACCACTAGCGGCGATTATATTAGCCAGATGGAACAAGTTTTGTGGATTTTGACAATTATGCTTTTGCTGCGGTAAAAACTAAATGTTTTTAAAAGAAGGTTTTGTATTCTCTATTTAAATTTACTTGTACGTAAACTATTTGCGGTAAAATAACTAACTGTTTTGTTGATTTTGATAAATTTGATTTTGAAAGATCGAATGATATGATCGCTAATCAGCTGTAAATAAAAAATCAAAATATTCAAATATAATGGAAAAGAATAAAGAAGTAATGGTTTTTAGGGTTCCGTACCTCAAAAGGAAAAACGGAACTCTTGTAGAATCACTTATGTGTTTGTCAGTCCGTCCGTCACAGCCAATTTTCCCAGAAACTATGCGACGTAGAAACTTGAATTTTGGCATGGTAATACATCTTATTAAACCACAAATTTTGCACTATTTTAAAATATTCATATAAGTCGTCTCCGAGATGTGTTGGGTTGATCACAAGACATACGGCCTTTGACGGCGCACCGCGGGGACCCGGGTTCGATTCCCGGCCGCTTCTCGAGCGGGGCTGTACTGGTTGGCTTTAAGAGATTGCATTCGTAGCAATAAATCCGCCATATATATCAATTAGATACAGTAAAGTACATAAATAAAAATATAAGTATTAAAGAGCGGGTTTATAACGTACTATTTTTTAATTATTTTATATAACAAGTGGAGTATAATTTGAAAGGGTTTCTTATAAGAAATGCAAAAATATTTTTTTATAATTTTATATTTCATACTTAATTAATAAAAGTTATTTCAAAAAAATACGAGACTGGACATTCCCCCACTCTTATTTCCAAAATTACTGAACAAAAATCATGAAAAAATGGGGTTGATAAAATCTGGCTGGAAGATTATAAAAAAATTTAGAACCATGATCCTAGATATTATAATTCTTGATATATGCATCATGTGTTTTTACGCCTGTGGATTTCAGTAAGGCGGACGTCATCATACTACTGAATTCTATATTGCTAACTAGAGTTTTTGCAAAGCTGCCATCAAAGACTATTTCAGGATCTTGTAATAATTCTTGAATTTTACGATCATCATACGGTCTATTTCGAGTTCGAAAAGTATAATCCGACAAAAATACAGCCCATACAATTAGTTTTGGACTGTGTGCAGGACGTTGATGTTTCTATAAGCGATTGCTCTTAGACCAAAAGAGACAAATCTTTGTACTGAAACACATCTTATATTCTCTTAATTTTTTAACCAGTTTTATCAATTCTAATTCAGCGATGGATTTATTTTATCTACTGTATTATTAAATATTAAGGGTCAGCAACCTTTGAGTTTTCATGTATATTAAATATTAAGGGTCAGCAACCTTTGAGTTTTCATGTATATTAAATATTAAGGGTCAGCAACGTTTGAGTTTGCAGAATAGATATGTTTATTTTACTGCTTATGAATATATTCATAGCAGTACATTCATAGGCAGTAAAATAAACATATCTATTCTGCAAATAACATTAAATTAAAACAAATGTTACTTAAGTTTAAAGCAGTAATTCTTAAACTTATTGGCATACAATTTAATTCTCTAAAATCGAAGTTGTCACAAAAAACTTTTCGTATTCGTGTAAATATATTTGTCAGCTTTTATTTTTGCTGTTACACTATTTCAAAATGTATACGAACGAGTTAAATCGGCAATATATACAGCAGACACCTAATTCCGTCACGTGTAAACGCGCTGACACATCACAAAGCCGCTGCAAATTGCTCGCTCGTAGGAATAGCACAACCGGTGCAATCAGCCTTGGCGCCTGCAAATCAATTTGCAGGCAAGTGCAGCCGATGGAGCGAGTCCGCTGTACAATTGCATCGGTAGGCAGATCCACGTGAGAAAACCTAAGCGGGCTGATACCGTCTCCGGTTTGTTGCGAGGCGACCGAAAGACCTGAAGCGCTGAATATTCAATTTGTGTGCGGAGTGTACTATCAGCGTTACGAGCTGTGAGATATTTGGTTTTATTTTGAACGAGAACAAAGGAGTATGTTTGTATTGTCTAATCGTATATGTGGTCATAAATTTGGCTGCATTTTTAGGCTTAGCTCATTGACGTCTCACATAAAATAAATTTCAATTCATCATCATATACTAGACATGTCATATTTTCTCCCAGCATAGTACATTAAATAAGATCAATAATTTTTTTTAGATTAACTGCACGTAAATTGAATATTGCTTACAAACGTATATATTTATGGTATAACGTCATCATCTTAATCTAATTTCATCATCTTTCTGCGTGTCGACCCAAGGTATTCCGTAAATATTAAAAAAATGACAAACAATTTAATTTCAATCGAACACATAATGTTTAATAAATTGCTAATTCTTTTTGGAAAGTTGTTATTTCAAATTTTTATGAGACGTCTGATCATGTCGGCTATCAAAATCAGATGAATATGACGTAATTGATAAATATTTTACAAAATACAATGCAGATGGTAGACAAATGTAGACGGTGAATCGACGGCCGACAACTTCCGACTTTTGTCTGACAAATTGGTGGCCAACTTCCATCGACTCAAAGCATACGTTCAAAGGCGTTCCACCGAGTAAATGTCTCCCGTCACAGTCAGCGCATTTACAGTTGTATGATCTATCCTTTTTTCTGTTAACGCGTTTTCACTCGTAACATTCGAATCGGCGAGAGTCAGCCGTGTTACTTCGATTTTTTTGTAGGAAATGTGCATTAAAATGTTAAAAGTCATATGTTCTATTATTGTCGAACCGATTGTTACAGGTCTTCTACGTCGTTGCGCATAAATGCAAAAGGAAAAGTCTGAATACACCTTATTACATTATCATTTGTTCATATTCCTCTTAAGCCTTCCCAAATATTCCACAATACTCATTTTCACTAAATATATTTTTTATTTTCTCTAATATTAAAAAAAATACTGCTCGATAGCAACTTCTGCATGTTATCGCCTGATGTTACCTGAATCTATTCTATTTATTATCGTTAGAGCATTGTATATCAACAGCATTTGTTATTGTTTGGTTTGGTCCACTTAACCTAATTTCTTTTTTTATCTTTTTACATTAACTCAATATATTGTGAGCTATAAAAGTTAAAGCATGAAATATATTCTAAATCTAATCGTACTAAGGAAATTAGTAGAAAACTCATTACCGGTCGAACTCAAAAACTCCTTACTGGCGCTCCTGTGACCTCGGTCGGTTATCAAAGATCGCAATTTAATCAGAATTTAACATTAACGTCGTAAAACACGAGGTAACGCCCGCTAACGCAGATGAGTTAAGTTTAAATGTAACCCAGATTCATTGTTAGTGTGCGTTTGAGTATTTTTTTATCTGTAGAGTTACGAGGTCCGAACAAAGCCTCTGTGTACGCAAAAAGCGTCGTTAATCTCCTTACGGACGGCTGTTAAAAATTCGCTAGTATTGTTGTTATTAACTCGGTCGTAGTTCGTAGGCGGGTTTTGTTATGGCGATTGTGCTTCTAGTTTACTAGTTGATAACAATAACATAATCACGTAAAAGAATGATATTTATACAAACGTTCTCTTTTGTAACCCTAGATAAATATCTCAATAACCACATCATGCTATTGTTTGCCGCAGTATTTTTATTTTCGGGATATTCTTCCACTCCTTGTGAAAAACTAAAATACCTATTGCCTTATATAACTACATACCCTATAATCTGTAACATTTTACTTAACTGCCTACTTGTTTTTTCTCTTTTTTGATGGAAAAGTCTTACCAACAACATTAGAATGGTAATGCAGAGAGTAAATGATAGAAGTAAATGTGGGAGTTTTCATATAAGCAATTGACGTCCAAAAGTAAATTTAGAGCAGACGAAAAACAAATGTTACATAACAATATATGTTTGTGCGTATACGTATTCCATATGTGTAAGTATATGCATATGATCTTATCTGATCTGAGTACCTTCTCTTATTCACGCAGCCGATTGTAGGCTGCCTCGTCACTACATATTTTGCTTAATAGTTTAGTTAAATATAAAAAGAAGTGCTCTTCAATAAATTTGCCTTATGTATTTGCGTAAATTAACCCATTTACGCACATAAACAGAATTATTAGGTTCATAATAAGGAGTTTAAATAAAAAATAAAATTTATATATTTTTTTGACACTGGGCTCATTCGGTATGAAAAATTTTAAAATATGACTTCTCAATACCTAGTGTTGCATCGCAGTTGTTTCGCTAGCTTTTGTGGAAAGTGACCTATGCCATTATACTGTAAACTCGGCATCAGAAAGCCTGACTAACGTGAACATCGATCAATATTTTGTCGTAAGTAATGGCGTACTATGCTACGTCAAAACTGAAGTTGGTCCAACTTCACGTCATTATGAAGGATGTGCAGACGCCACTACGCCAGGCATTGTTAATTGCTAAATCAAGCATATACAAAAACAGCACCCACCATCACGGGTAGAAGTACGATACAACGAAATAGACTGATCAGCTTGGTTGACCCCACCCATCCTTTTATCGCAAGTTGCAGATAGTTGCGGTATATCAACATCCGTTTTCTCCTTTTCTACTTTAGCTTCATCGTTTCACTTTACCTAACGGGAGGACAGTATCATAGTTGGTCCTCATTGTACAAACGCTATTGTCTAACCAGCGAAAAACAATACTTTAGTCTTATCAAACCTGTTATCAAAGTCAGAACGATTCTTCTGCTTCCTCTCCTTGACTTATATTAGAGGGTATTTGCTGTTCGTCCCTCGCGAACTTCCTGCTTGAGTGGCATGGTAGGCAGATTCTCGTAAATCCTGCAACAGGTCAAAACTAGTAACAAAATATCAAAGAACACACGTGGTCTTTAGGATTTGAATCGTGATTTCCCAGCAGGCTTTATATAACTCTTGTACCTAATGGTTGGCTGCTCATACTGTCAGTTGCTAGTGCTTTGTCCCAGTAAATGTCAAAGATGTAGCAGTAGCGGTCAGCACTAGCAAGTATCAAATTTTTATACGCAACACGTACAAGCGGTTTGATAGTTGCAATGAAGGACCTTGGGTTCTTCATCGCTACCGATAGTAGCGATGAGGAACCTAACGTTCTTCATTGCTACTATCCCACATCTCTTCACCCCTGTTGACAAAAACCTCACCATTCCCTGGATTATCTCTAGGTATCTCATTAGTTTGTATGTCGTCTTCATCGCCTTCTCCTTCATCGGTTAGAGCACTCACATTCGGGAGGAAGAGTCTCTATTTCCACATCTATATTAGAGTCCTCTTTTCTCACTATAGCTTATAAGGCCTCCTGGAGCCTTTGATTGCCTTCAGTTGCTGCAAACGTCTTTTTCGACATGGTTTTGCTATAATATCAACCTACAAAGAAAATATATTATTTACTCGATATGCGCCCACTGTCCCCAATCGGGGACGTCAACATAAATAATTTTTTCACATCGCACAGAACCTTATATTTTATTTTATCTTTTAATTGTCAGAAAGTAAACAATGTGTTTATAAAGTTTTTGTGAAAATATAAAACCTTTGAAGTAAATATATTAAAAAAAAAACGATTCACCAATGTGTAAGCGATTATTTATACTTTAGCTCCAATGAAAATACAGATGCACTATTAAACTTTTCGATCTAGTTTTAAAAACCGGCTTGTCATGGTAAATAAAAATGTCGAGGGTAGGTTTGAAAGTGCTCTCGTTTGGGCACGGCGGGCGCATATGGGTTAAGGTCTGTAAATAAATAAATATAGTTAAATAAATAGTCTATCAAAATCATTTTCTTAGTTTTTTTAATACTTTTTCGGTCCAATCTAGACTTTTACAGGTAGGTACAGTAATATTTTACACGCTAAAAGTTATTTTATAACGCTTTATTCGAACAAGTCAAGGAAGATTCAAAAGATTTAAGTAATTTAGTTTTAATTATAAACTATTTTCTAAATGTCTTAGAAAAATTATAGAGTAAACTCACATATTGACCTGTTAGCGTGTAAGAAATTAACAACCTCGTCGGTAAAACTTTTTAAATTGAATGTACAACCATTCTGAAATTTCTCACGTTACTAGGATATACTACAGTAAAATGATATGAAAAACTTCTACGGCTTCAGTCAAACTGTTGCATTTTTCAATTTTTTCTGCGGTTTTCAATGCGACTGGGACAAAGATAATTTAAATGTTGACTATTGAATATATTTGGCGTTAATTTTGTAGAAATTTATTATTGACAATTAAATGAAACTACGTGATGTAGTGTTATTTCTACTTTAAGTTCTTTACCACAACCTAGGCTTCGTTGTATTACAACATCTTAAGGTGGGCTATTAGTAAATATCTTTGCTAATAGCCCACCTGAAGATTGTGGTAAAGAACTTAAAGAAAGTAGAAATAATGCTACATTTCATTTAATTGTTTAATGTTGACATTTATTGTGTATCTCTGGGTTTTATCGTAAATGTTCCTGTTTGTAATTAATTTACGAACTATACATGGTGTCCGGAAATAAGCGTTGGACAAAGAGAAACGCTATTCGTTAGCTACAAAAGAATAAATAGTCGTTGAAATTAAAACGTAAAACAACCCCTTTTACTAATTGAGTGCAAAAAAAAAATTACACGTAACTATTTTTAACACACCCAATACATGCCTCGAGCGCGGTGCTTACTCGAGCAGCTAGATGTCTTCGCAGCTGTTCGCGGGTTATTCCCTTGAGCGGCGCTGAACAATGTGGGCAAGTATCGTGTGTACGAAAAAGATGACAAATAATTATGAATATTATTTTCAATTTTCCAAAAAAAAGTCATCTTTTAAATTTTATTTTACCGACAATCAATTATTTTTCAGTCAATGAATAACGTCTTTCTTTGTCCAATACTTATTCCCGGACACCGTGTATATTAATCGTGCAACAGTTTGACACGGCTTCCTTAACTAAGTCATGCAATTTGGTAAATATTCGCCAAACTATCTCCTACATAACAATAATAAACATTAGGAATACAACAAACCCAAGCCCTCTCATTTTAATTTACCCCGAATAAGGGAGCGGCATTGTGCTGATGATCGTACATAGATGGCGCTTAGTCGCATGTGTCGGGAGGTAAATGAATAGGGAGGGGGAGGGGGTAGCGGCGTATTAAGTATATAAGCCGGCATCGCATGAGGCGAACGCGCATTAGACGCGTGCCATGTCGTGAGTTGTCAGACGGGAGCGCCCGTGATTGATGAGCCGAGTCGCGTTCCGCGCCGCCGCGCCGCCCTTTCGCTGCGAACTTCATTCGACGCGCGTTTTGGCCCTTTCACACGAGGTTGTCACTAAAAAACATCTAATCTCTAAAGCGCTTTTGGCTTATTGCCAAAATAAAAATGTGACCATTTCCGTGCTGTAAAGGGCTATGTCACTTATTTTAAACCATTTTTGTAGTTATTATATAGTTAATGTTAACGTATAAAGTTAACATTAACTGTATAATAACTACAAAAAGCAGTTTAAAATGTATTATATAGCCTTTTACAGAACGGAGATGGTCACATTGTAAATTTTTTATAGTTAATTTAAAAAAATAAAAAAGAAATTGGGTTAAGTGAACCAAACTAAACAATAACAAATGCTGTTGATATACGGTCAATGATGTTACGGTAATAAATAGAATAGATTCAGGTAACATCAGCGTTTAATGGGACAGTACATCTTTTTTTCAACAATTAATGTTCAAAATTAAATAATATAAAAAAAATATAAAAGCCATTTTGTTTTAGAAAAAGATATTTTTCCACAACTTTAGAAGATTTTGTCGTCATTAGAGATATATGGGAGACGCGTTGAATCTTATCTAGAATACCCACTGACGTAATTTTTGTTATAAAAAATTGTCATATTAAATCACTATTCGTGTATGATAATTATGTTCCTAACCCATATAATAAATAAGATAGTCTGGATGTAAATTTGTTTGTTGTTTTTATATCTTTGTAATTTCCGAATGGATATAAACGAAATTTGTGATACGAATAGGTTATAGCATGAATTAACATTAGGTTACTATTTATCCTGATGAAATCAAATGTTGTTTATGGCGGAATCTAAAGTTGTTCCTCCTATAGCATTCATCTTCTATTATGTTCATTTGGTACCAACTTGATCGCGTAGTATTGTATGTATGGAAAATTAAAAAAAAAACGGTAAGTTTAATTTTAGTATATATTAAATCATACCATGTACCCCAATGTCCCATATCCGGGCATAGTTTGCGTGGGATAGCATTTAAAATGTTCTCTTCTTTATAACTTGATACTGAACGACAACATATTTTGAACACCTATATCGATACTAAATAACAACAGATTTTGAACAACTATATCTTCGCGTAGTATTGTATGTAATGAAAATTTAAAAAAAACTGTAAGTTTAATTTTAGTATATATTAAATCATACCATGTACCCCAATGGCCCAATTCCGAGCATAGTTTGCGTGGGATAGCATTTAAAATGTTCTCTCCTTTATAACTCGATACTGAACGACAACATATTTTGAACACCTATATCGATACTAAATAACAACAGATTTTGAACAACTATATCTTCGCGTAGTATTGTATGTAATGAAAATTTAAAAAAAACTGTAAGTTTAATTTTAGTATATATTAAATCATACCATGTACCCCAATGGCCCAATTCCGAGCATAGTTTGCGTGGGATAGCATTTAAAATGTTCTCTCCTTTATAACTCGATACTGAACGACAACATATTTTGAACAACTATATCGATACTAAATGACAACAGATTTTGAACAACTATAGCTTGGATTGGCACATCGACATCGACACATTACTATTGTTCATGCTGACAAAACTACGGGCGGACGCTAGCATATACAATGCACAGTTATAACTGGCCAGTATACGAGTAGTCTACAACAGTTTAAATTTTACCTAATAATTATCTAAATGTTTATATTTCTATCTCACATAGTCAAAATCTTTGACTTCCAGTAAGATTAATATCGGTCGTGTATTAGTATAATTCAGTAGAGTTCCAATTATTTGCAAATATAATTATTATTTAAATGATATCATTGTCGTTAAAATATTGAAATATAACCATGTTGTAAAAGATGGGACAATTTTCCGTTTTTCTCCTACTTCTTCCGATCTACCCCGTGTAGACGGAGCATTAGAACCTAATAGCCGATTACACGGGGGATCGCTGTAGGTATCGAAATATAAATATGCCTCGACGGCTGCTTTTCGGCTGTTTTTTTTCTGTTGTTTTTATTCGGATAGATAACCGACGAGCTGTCTTACCGGAGTAATCGAGTGTGGAGACGATATGAGGGTATGTTTTCGGAATTAGGTTAATCTATTCACTTGAGGGTAGTTTTATTTTGACTCGAATATATCGTCCAATAGATCGATGGATAGCATGATGGCGTAAACAAGGATTTGGTTTTATGGAAGCTTTGTTTCGGTTTCTATTTGTACTATCTATGCTTTGCCCAATAGTTCTAGATTGCACTTGACTTACAGTGTAATACCTACGCTTTTAACTTACTAGCTAGGTAAAAAGGGTCTATGATTACATTTTGTTCTACCCGTATTTTGTTTATATAACTATTATTTACGGTTAATTTGTTATAAGTTTAATTGTTTATTCTGTACTCTGCTCGAGTGCAGAACTGTGTGGTGTAATTTTGTAACATAAAGTTGTTTATAACAAACAATCAATAATATTTAGCTATATACAACCTGAAACTTTTTTGTAGACCATGTCTTTATTTGTACAGTGGTTTAATTTAGCTATAATAGTTTGAAAGTTTAACTCAAAAATGCACCCGATGTTCCTCAACCCCCTTCATATGTTGAAAAAAAAAAAAAATATATATATATATATATCCAATATCATCTGGACACTATAAACTATACGATGGTGAAAGTTTCATGTCAGCAGGATAATCCTTTCTTAAACCAAACACTAAAAATAAATGTGACTTTTAACGGTGCGGCGCACTGTGGGGTTCCGGGTTCCTTCCGTTCGCGGCCCTCATCGAGCGGTACTGGACTAGTGTTCTGGCTGGCTGTAAGATATTGCTCTCGTAGCAATAAATAGCCATATGTAACAACTGTATACATTAAAGTACATAAATAAATAAATAGATAAATAAAAATAAACAAAATATTCCTCTTTACCAATTAGTACGATTGTATGGCGCAGACCAGCCACATACTACCGCTCACGTACATATAACTTGTAACAAATTGTTTTACAAATTTCCCTATTTCAAGGATGACTATAGCTTCATGATGTATATGCACGTGTGTACATGTATCTATAAATACAATGTTCTTTTATATATAAATATATATATATATATATATATATATATATATATATATATATATATATATATATATATATATCCTTTCTTTGTTTCTTTTTATTCAAAATTAGTACCACTCGTACGATGGTCAATTCTTTACTCTCAGAGAAAAATCACAATTGGTGTTATGAGTTTTTATATAACTGATCTAATATTAAAAACGGACTATCAAGAGCACTCTCTATAAATACTATTTTCCAGTATGTAAATGTATATCTTTCAGAGACGTAAAAATATTATGAATTTCCTAGAAACTATGAAATTTGGAGAATAATCGCTATAACTTTACGGTTAAATTCTAAGTAGTTATTTTTTATTATTTTAACTTTAGCAGTTTCTGAGATGTCAGAAATGTGTTTTTGTGAACATTTTCAGCAATGTCTCTAGACACTTCTAGAGATATTGCTGAAAATTCTTACTTCAGATTCCAAAATATATATATATATATATATATATATATATATATATATATATAACTCAGTATAATTTATAATATTTATATTTTTATAAGTAGCTCTTTCAATTGTTTTACTACATGAATTTATAAAAATATTTCGAGTTACTATACATATCATTCTATGGGGTTCTTAAATCTTGACTTATTTGAATCTTATAAAATTCATTCACTTTTGAATACCAAAGCTTGCATATATAGAGTTTATAGCTCGCTAATTCTATATTAGCAAGTAGATTTTTAGTCATAAATGCAGAAATTTTATGATATCGAAATTTTATAATCATTGTTTAGTAGCTGTTTTTATTTTATAATCTTACTCGTGGGAAAAAATTAGTTCTCCGTCAATCTTTAACGTGCTTATCTGTCTACAGTATATAAGTCTGTGTGGATTGTAGCTCTCTGAAATTTCTCTTTACGACACGAATTTGCCGTTAGAAAAGCTCAGCGGACTGCAGGGAAGCGAGGTCCGCAAAGAACGTTTTATCGTCCGTAATCTCGCTAGCTAACGGATAAATGAAAGGACTTGCATTTCTAAAGGGGCTTTTTTTCTTTTTCCTTTTTTTCTTGATTTCGTCTCGTTTTTTGTTCCCTTCAACTCCATAAAGGAGTGGAAGGAATGGACTGTTTGGCGAGTACCCGGGCAGAGATTCAATTTTGTCTTAATTTTGCAAGTAACTTGTAAATTTGCACAGGATGTCCATTGAAAGTATATTAGATCTCGACGTCGCAGCTAGCTATCTAAATGAGAAGAGGGCTGAAGGGCAATAGTGTCTCAAATTATAGAATAAATTATTTGTAAAAAAATGTTATATCGCAGACTTTGTAGAATATTAGACATTTATAAAACAAAATTTTCCGTCAAATTCTTTAGTTTTTCTATCATTGTGGATCTTAGTCCTCTTTTCTTACTTTTAACTATAATCAGTCTATTTGTATTCGAAACTATGCCCAATATTCTTTATATATCTGATGGGGAAAGGAGAATGGAAGATTTTAATAAAACCGTTTTAAAAGTACAAATACCTAGGAAATTATCAGAGTTGTCTAAAATATTTATTAACTTTAATAAATATTATGTAATTATCTGGCCGAAAACTGAAAATCATATCTAAAATTATTTATAATTTTATTACCATGGCGACCCGCACGTACTTGAAATTTTCGTTTTTAGACTAGTTTGTCACCAAGTCTATCTTGATAAATCTTATACCTCGACAAAATTTTCGTTTTTAGACTTAGTTTGTCACCAAGTCTATCTTGATAAATTTTATACCTCGACACCTGAAATTACTGACCATTGTTGCTATTTTTACCCATGTTAATGCATCTTGTTATCCAATTTGAACAAAATTTAGACAAGATGTGATTATGACCTCTAGAAATGGATAATGGAAATTCTCAACGGAAATTTCCCTTTAAAATACTTACTATTATTTATTTGTTATTTTTTTAATAATTTTAATTGAACTAACAAATCGTGCCAATTTTCACTGAAAATGCTTGTTATTATTTATTTGTTATTTTTTAAATAAATTTAATTGACCTATAAAACGTGCCAATTTTCATTTAAAATGCTTGTTATTATTTATATGTTATTCTTTAAATAAATTTAGTTGAACTACAATGTGAATAGATTTGTAATGGTATTGTCTCCTTTGTCGCAGTGGGCGGCATGTCGCGGAGCGCGAAGCCGGCGGCGAAGCGCGTGCCGCCGCCCGCGGTGCCGGACGCGTTCGGCGCGCACCGCCACTCGGGCTCTTCGTTCGGCAGCCAAGGCTACGCCAGTAGCGAGGATGCAACATACCCGCAGCCGCCCGACACGCCGTCGCAGCCTAGAGGTGAGTTTCCAATTTTCTCTTATGTCTTCCAGTGTGTTCTATGAATCAGACGGCCCTGTAGACAAATACTGGTCCGAAATATTTAAATCCTCGTTTGATTCAACAATAACCGCTCATAATTTTATTGTTCATATTAATCAAGAAAAAAGAAATAAAAATAAAAAATCAAATCGTTTCTATATAATTTTTTGTTATGTTGGCACATACGGCAGCATCGACGTAATAACCACGATGTTCATTCAAACAACGACGTTATAGGAATAAACACATTCCATTTTCAATTGTACGCTTAAATTGAAATTGAAAATTAAATTTAAAAACATTTTTTAATTGGGAGATTTTCTACTGCTGGTACTAAATTTAGAACAAATCTAATTTAGCGCCAATGAAATTCTTACATCTTTTTTGATATGATATGAAGGAAAATATATGAAAAAGGGCCAATTTAAAAAGAATTGCCCCTCATAATTATCTATAATAAAAAAAATCTATTTGAAAAAAAATTGCGAGAAATGTCTCCGACTTTGTTCCTAACTGTTTTTCACTAATTTTACAATGAATTTATCATTAGACCTTAAGCAATTAATTAGGATAAATATAAAAATTTACAATGTATGGATAATATTCAAATTACGGCGTCTACCTTATGGCAACTAACAAAAAAAATCAGTTGCAACAACTGAAAAATGTTTTTAATATTTTTAGTCTTTAGTTTATAATACATTTTTTTAATTAATACCTGTCACCTATTTCTTTCATTCAATTATCAAATTTCCATCAAAAACTCTTCTCGTTTTAATTTGCAACGATAAAATTATCTACCCGTTTTTATATTTTTTGAGTAATATTAACAATTCGGAAATCGCCCAAGAACGTGTTTTCTAATGAAATGGTTTAATTTACTGAAGTACATATCTTATATTTTACTGCCACTAAGCTTTTCACGTGTTTACTGTTACCAGACGACCATTCGGACTATGG
The DNA here is from genome assembly GCA_039881145.1 of Druceiella hillmani. Taxonomy (NCBI): domain Eukaryota; kingdom Metazoa; phylum Arthropoda; class Insecta; order Lepidoptera; family Hepialidae; genus Druceiella; species Druceiella hillmani. The sequence goes on along the minus strand of JAYKKI010000007.1, from coordinate 45,471,442 downwards.
CAGCACGGTGAGCACTGTGTCTGGCAAGTCGCCGGGCGCCTGTCCCGCCGGCGCATTCGCCTTCCCCGCGCCGCTCACCCACAAAGCCGCCGTGCTCTACCACCACCAGCTCGCGCTGCAGGAGGATCAGGGCATCGACATGACGCAGGTACGGTAATATATTATAAATACCAATACTAACACCCCGCTCGTTAATTACGTACAGTACATAATCAGTGTTGACACTATGTAATTAAAAATATACTTAAAATCAACCAAGCAAATCTCATTCCCACTTTATTAACGCGGCACATTACATATTGTGATCTTATTCCGCAATATCGAAAATCAAAAAGTATTTTTCATTTTGTTATTGTCACGGTAACGTTGCTCAAAAAGTTGAAACATTAATTTTATAATAAAAATTGTTATGATCAAATTATAAATACATTATAAATACATAATAATCAGTCAAGTATTTGTCAAAACACGTACAAAATAGAGTTACGTAGTTGTCTACATTTACTCGTATCTCCTGAAGTTGTTATTTCCGGCTAACCGTTATCAACATTTTATTTAGAAGTATTAGTGAAATGTCAATATCTATATTTTTTCTGTTTCTTTAGACCCCTAATTGACAAATGAAATGGGGAGGGGGGCAAATAAATTTACGTCACTTTGACGCTTTAATATTTCGCAAACTAACTGAGCTTGAAAATAAAAAATAGTGAAATCGTAACTTCATTTCAAAACACATATCCGATAATGGGATCCCACTCAATGGAAAGCACGAAAAAAGGTTTCCCTCCCAAAGGTCAAATCTGTTGAAATTATTCCAGAAGACATAGCCGAATTAAACTACCTAGACAAAATTTTTGTGCCTAGTTCTTAACTTTTCTCGAAAAATATTGTTAAATTTTACACGATTGAGTTAACAACATGACCATATTTCAAATGAGTTGTTATTTGTGGCACCTAACAACCTCTATCCAGTTGTTAGGAATGGTATGGGTCAGGAGACTAAATAACGATCTGACACGTCTTGATTTATAAAAATCTATCTTTACTGTTATCACATCAGTCAATCTTTCTCTTCGTGGTTTTCCTTCCAATTTTTGATAAAGTAATTTTCTTTGTTGGGGGGATGTACAATCATATCTAAATATATGATCTAACCATCTAACATAAGAGGCCTTGGCGATTTTGACGATGTCGGGTTCACTATATTTGTTATAGATTTCATGGTTATATGCAATGGGATATTTGACTGAGCTCGATATTTTTTGTAAAAATGTTTTCAACCTGCAGAGTTGTGATAAATAAAATAATGCATATAACAGACAATTAATCGAAACTTCTAAATAGGAAAAGTGTCAATTTTTTTGTTCATTAAATTGAAAAAGTTAATATGAATTTAGTTTCCACACAAAAAAAATAAGATTATTATAATATGCAATATATAACTTAAACGCAATATTTAACGAGATACTAAAAATATTTAATAAATTCCCTTATAATGAATGCTAAATACCTGGCCACTGACGTCATAAGCCAGTTGGGTATTGCACGGGGCGTTTTCCCGCGAATCGTAGTTCGTCACTTTTTAAGTCTCGTAATTTTATAATGAAAAATCTTATAATGTTATTACTTATTTTATTTCAATGATAAAAAATATATAATCAAATACCCTATTCTCTGTACATTATTTTGGTTTACTGCACCATAGATTTTCCTTTATATTTTTATTTTAAAGATTAACAGAATCTCGTTTTCTGCTTTGTTTAATGTCCAGCGTTCACGTGAATGTTCGTCAACCGTAGCGTAATCTATATATCAAAACTATTTACAAATATTAATTTTTAATAACGTAAATGCCTACTATATTTTTAACATACGTAAAAACATAGTGCATATATAAAAAATTATAAGACCTAGGATAATCGGTATAGTTTTCCTACAATCTTTGCGTGGGCTTCTAAAAACCCAATTTTAGGTTGAGTAGTTTCGGAAATAATGGGCACACATTATTTTATATATTTTACAGCATATCTCCGCCAACAATTATAAAAAAAATATTTTGAGGCCCTTATTCCCCTTCAATCCCCTTCAATTTCCTTTAGGCCCCTTCAAACGATATCATACGCTTATATAGAAGGAAAAAATATTGATTACTTAATATGTCCCCCTAACATTTTCATATAAATATTTTTTAATATTAGCTATATGCTCGGTATATATATGCGGACTGATATATTTTATTACTATGTACAAATTTTCAGTTTCTACATCTAGCGGTTTCTGAGAAAAACGGCTGTGTCCAACAGACAGACGGTCACGTGAGTGATCTTATGAGGGTTCCGTTTTTTATTACAAGATACGTAACTCTATAAAATACTCGTACATCAACATCTAAATATCATTGTTTATTTTGCAGAGTCCCGGCCGCGACAGCCCTGGCTCGTCGTCCGGTTCGGCGGGCTCGGGCTCCCGTCACTCCTGCGCGTCGCTGGACAGCGGCCGCGCGTCCGGTCGCGGCGCTCCGCCCGGCGCCGCCGCCCACCACGCCGGCTGCCTTTGCGCCGAACACGCGGACCGTGTGCGCGCCATGATGGCCCAAGGAGTACCGGTTAGTGTAGAATCATGTTCATTTGTTTTATCCTATTATTTATTATAAGGGTTTACTCGTTATCGTAACATTTATTAACTGACGAAAAAAATGAGGACTTTTCAAAGTTCATTTCTATCTATTACCTTTTCTTAATTTTTCTCTATACTTCTAAAATATATTAAAAGAAATCAATGATTTTCCACAACATTCGAAACATTCGTTGCGGCTGTATCCTACTTTTTATTCCTTTTTTTTGTAACTAAAGTAGCGTTTCGTATGCGATACTTATTTTCGATTTTCAAATATAACTTTTAAATAGGAGGCTGCGGTATACATAAAGCGTTCCACGCAACGAAAACGTATGACAATAATGTGCCCGAAAATAATCGGTGAAAATAGAACATATGATATTTGATACCTACAAAAGTCGGTTCAAAAACTCCCACCGATACAAACGTGTTTCCATTCGTAAGAGTGAAAACAGGCTAACGGGAGAAAACGATAGAAAATAGAATTAAACACTCGCTGACGGAGGCATTTAATCGGCAACGCGCGCCTGTGTTTCGAGTCGATGGATAGTCGACATTCTTCGCCTAAAGTTAGTTTATGAAATGATTACACCTTGGTATAAGTTATAGAAAGTGAGCATACGAGTATATATAAGCAAGCAAATGAAGTACATAAAGATAACCCCACACATATTTATTATCATTTCAACACGGGGAATTTAAAATGAAATCATTTTAAATATATCAGTTGTATTAAGCTATGAATAAATACGTAATTAATGTATAAATTTCATTACTAAACGGTTTATTCACATGTAATAAACTCATTCTTTTTATCATACTTTAAAAACTTGTATTGACTCAAGTGAGGCTCACCCCACATATAAGCGGCTTAGTAATCAGTGATTTCTATTAATTGCTATCTTTGATTCTTAATACGAACTACTCTGAAAATATTTTATCAGCGTACGCACCTTCTGAGTAATATTACGCATATTTTTTTCCTCGCATATTTCTTTACTTACCTACGTTTATTTATATATTCTAAAATAATAGTCCAAATCGTTATTCAGTGGCATACCATGATGTTACTAGTTTATATTGGGAAAGTAACATGCATGTTACTTTCCTAATATAAACTACAGTTGTTTCTAGGGTCGGCCTGTACCGGAAGGGGGCCAGGTGGCTCTCCACAAGTCTGAGATAAGGGTAGATGAAATACTATAGGATAATAATGAAATATACATATTATTAATTTTCAGTGATATATATATATATTATTAGATAAATATAGTTCTTAAAAAGTACTTAAAAACCGTCAAATGCCCTCCAAAATCGGTTAGTTTATTTAGAAGATATTGATATGATTTCTATAATTAATAGATATAATTTCTTGTACAAAAAAACAGACAAATTATTTTTTCAAGCTCGAGGAGCTCGAAAATGAGCTCATGATGAGGATCAACCATTCTTAAAATTTTTCCGTTTCATTTCTTTTTGAGTATGTTTGAACCATTATACATGTAAGTCATCAGCCAGAGTCGGGGTCACGCGCAGGGTAGGGCCCGGCTAGCAAACGCCACCTCGACCATATGGCCAGTCCGACACTGGTTGTTTCTTAGAATCTGGTCACAAGTACAATTGGACAATAATTATCAGCAATAACTCTCACAAAAAATAAAGTTTAGAAGTACATGTATAAATATTGATACAAATAAAACTAGTGATGCAATATCGCTTATATGCTTTCTTGTTGCACTGCGCCTTACTCTTCTCGTCTACTCTTTATCATCTCGGCTCTGAGCATTGTTATCATATTATAAGGGATTTTCATTGTTTATCTTTAAATTCTTTATTTTTTTATCTCTATATTATCTAGTTTTCTTCGTTTGTTTCAAACTGTGAAACCAGTTGGACCCCGATATCGGGAATGCGTTGTGCATTCACGCATTCAAAGGTCGTCTGAAAAGTTCCTTTTGTAGATTCCCATCATCCCCTCGCCTGGTTTCCCCTCCTGAATCCTGTCACTCTATTTATTTTTGCCGATATATTTTTATTAATTACTATCTATTATTTTTTTCACTAAATTGCCAATTTATTTGCAATTATTCACATTAATTCACAATCTATATATTTATATATATATTTTTTACTTTGTGCTTTGGTTGACTGGTAGAAATCTCTACTGTACTAGTAAGTCCGCTTTATGTATTTATACATTAAAGGCAAAAAAATTAATAAAATAAATTCTATTCAACTATAAGTTATGACGCAGACAACCGTCAGGGTTTACAGGACATCGGCAAAAGTAGACCCACTTTTGACACCGGAGCGAACAAAGCTGATTTGTACGCCAACAAATCGTCATTTCCTCATCGTATCAGTAATACAGTGTCTGAAAATCATGAAAACTATTGAAAATATTTGAAAAATAATTTCTGAAAAGTAACATTTCATATAATAACATAAATTTTTTTGAAATTCATCTAAAACATTTCCTTTAAGTACACCTCTGGATTGCTAAATCACAAATAAACCTTATCGTTTAATAAGTAAAAGGATATATGATTCTATATAAAAATTGTCGTATTTCAAGTAACAGTTAATTGAAATATGTTTTATTTTATTTTAAAATACTAATATTATTTATCTAATAATAGTATTTATTTTTATATACTGAAAAAGTTTTAATATGACCAAAAATCTCGGTTACAAGACTAAAAATGTTATGAACCGTTATTTAATGATCCCTAAGTATGTCAAAATCATTGGCTCTCTTTGCACACGTATTTTATATTTATATTATTAAATGTAATTTTATCCTGCCGAACAAGGTTGTTAATGTGTTCATAATTTAAAATGTATAGACATTGTGTAAATAATTTTAAATACTGCTCGTTGAAAGTATTTGTAACATGGGAAAAAGCTTTTTGAACCAACAAATTAGAACCATTTATATAAAGAGATTAAATAGATAGTTCGATCAATAACTTTTAACAGTCTCTCACAGTGTTTTTCACATGGGGGAATTACTTTATCTTTTTGGTTTTAGGATAAGCAATTTTGAAATATTCAATAACGAATTTGAAAAAATGAAATTGTTAAGAAATTATTTTATTATTAACAACTATTTGAATATTTGTTTTTTCGTTTTCAATTCTTTGAAATAAAAATATTTCAATATAAAAAAAATTAGATGTTTCACATCTGCCAGGCGTCCCATGACAGCTCACATTTTTTTTTATTGTTACATCCCTTTATTAATTGCTATGTTTGTTTACTTACTATGTATGTTTACTTAGTGAATGTTTTACTGTAGGTTAAGCAAGTGATTTATATTCTGAGACTTCACTTAATTATCTACCTATGGATATTGTAAGCGTTAATATGTTTCGAGTCAAACCAGTCTTGCCAGATGCATTTAACGTTGCATGTGATAAGGATATAGCTACGTGACTTAAGCATGTTTACAGCTGATTCATTGTTTATGTCCATTGCTTGACTCACAACAACAACTACGACCCGATACAACCTTACAAAGAAATCGACTTTCAGTTTTATCACTAGAGTGATATCATGTTTATTATATATATCATGGCTTTTATTTACACTTACATTTTCACTTTTATTTTGCTATACTGCAGAAAACTAAACTATATCAAAGGTGTACTATTGACCAGAGTGACCCATGCCCGTATTTATACCTTTATAATATTAGTTTTAAATTAGTTAACCATCCCGGCTATGTCTGTGCATTTTGTTGGGCGGACAAAGATGGGTAGCTAATTTATAGGGGGCTATGGCTGCATTTTGTTTTATTCACTTTTTTATATAATAATTATTTACGGTTAGCAATTTCCCAAAAATTCTGAAATAGATATTTCTTTATTTCTATTTGAAATTCTAAACATAAATTATTATATCTCCAACTTTAACTATTTTGAAATTCCCATACAATCTTCCAACTCATTTTCCCACTTAGGGGTTGAAAATTGAAAAATCCTTTTTTTAACAAGCTCCTGGAAGTTAAGAATTTGAGTCATATTAATTTCAAGTTTGTAAATTGTATAGTTCTAAAGGTTTTGTTAAGAGTCAATCTGAGTTTTCTGAGAATCTTGGTTTAAGACAAAAGTAAGATATTTATAGATAAAGTAAGAATAATAATACTGATATTAGTTTCTGAGATATTATTATGAAATGTGTATTCAGAACATTCTTTTTTTTGTGTTGGTGTCAACAGAATTGACTATTGGCAAAACTCAGTGACATTTTTTATTTATCCTCATATTAATAAACATAACCGTTTGTGAAAGGGCAACTCTAATTTTTGCTTTATTAAAAGGCATAAAGCAGACAATAAAATTTCCTTTTTATTTTCGTTATACTATCTTTGAAGAGGTATCAAATTAAATAAATTTGTGGATAAAAAAATTCGAGTGCTTAGTCCTTACTACACGTTTCTGACTTCTTTTTTCTACAAATATATAAAAATATCTGTCACACATGTGTAAATTATATGTGACAGTGAATTGAATCATATATCAAGTGGCGAATCGCTTTAACGAATTGACAAAGTAACAATTATAAATTAGTTTGTTCCTAAACGAAAATATTATAGATATACGAGTACATAGATATTTGCCGATGTTAAGTCAAAGACTTACCGGCAAAGCCAATAACGTTGTTTACATTCAAATAAATGGAATTTTATTTTCTTAATTCTCTTAATATTGTCTTCCTCCTTATTTGCGAGCATTGAAAAATTGATACATTTTAAAATATTCCATTAGTATTTTTGTATTGCGTAAGAAACATTTTGTGAAGTGAAAATGTCTTTTGTTACAAAAGGGTAACTTTATATGTTAAGCAGTTGTAAAGAAAAATTAAAACACTAAGGGCATTTCTAAGTATACGAGCGGGTGAAATGGAAGAAAGTGGGGCAATGTGAAATGGGGAGGGTCAAAGGGAAATGAGAGCGAGTGGAGCAGAAGGATGAGAGGATAGTCTCACATTGACACATAGAATGAAAAACGAGAAGTTTCACTTCTGACGCCTGTGGCGATCATGCACCATTTTTATTTTATCCCTGTTTTCCCTACTTCTCATAATCACCTAACTCAGGAATCACCAACGACATGTTAATGAAACCAGATTTGTGCATTTTTGGCTGTTTAGTACATAAGCAGCGTTATAAGTTTCATCTCAAAATCATAAAAATCGAATGGAAACGTTTGAAATACATGGGTAAATTACATATATCGTAAAAAATTAATGCAACAAAGTGATGTCAGCTGGCAAAGGCGGCTTTTATTGCGACCGAGATATATATATATATATATATATATATATACTTTCGATTATATACTTTCTGCCACTATTTCCTAAATCTGGCATATATGTTTTGTAGTAAATTTTTCTGGGCTATTTATTCTTTGTCTCTCGGATCTTGCATCCTTTTCTAAATGTCTCGATCTATCTTATATGACCATCGAACTTTTGAATTTCGTTCCTTTTTCGCTTCTTGTATCTTTTTTTTATGTTATACTTACTTTTTATCTGCCTCCTGGACTAGTAACCAGTATGTATACGAATCAGTTTTTTCTACAATTAAAATAATCGCATTAAAAATAATTTTCATTTTTTATCCATCTGTCGATCTCGTTATTCCTCCTGTACCATAATTTTTGGTTATCTTATGATATAATAGAGGTTACCCAATTTCATTTTCAAAAAGCAATATGCTCTATAACATCTATTTCTTTAATAAGTTCTTTCTCCATTCTAAACCGAAGCACCGCATTTTATGAAAGAATTCATAAATTGATTAAACATCCTAATTAATTCAATTCTACATTTCAGGATCATGAGATAATACACGCATGGCTGGCTGACTTGCATCTGGATGAATACGCACCTCTATTCGCCGCCGCCGGCTACGACCTGGCCACTATGACACGCATGACACCCGAGGATCTCACCGCCATCGGTATCAAGAAGCCCAACCACAGAAAACGGCTTAAGGCCGAAATAGCCAACCTCAATGTGCAAGATAATTTGCCCGATTATATACCGGTGAGTGTCCAACTACCAATAATAGCTTACACTAGTTTAAATTTGTACTCCGAGGATTGACAAAAATATGGGTAAAGGTTAGTAAATGGTTCATTTCGTGGATTAAGAAAGCATAAAAGACATTTTAAAAAAAAGGAGGTGAAAGAAGAAAAATGAGACAAAACGTCATAAAAATAAATATAAGTACAGCATCTTGTCGAAGCTGTGGGATAATCAAAGTCAATACAAATGTTATATATATGGTTAGTGTTTGCAATTCACAATGACTAATTCACCTCAACATTACAGACATTATTCACATTGCCTGTTTTATTATATCAAAACATATCAGGCATATTTTAAGTAATTTCTTATGGTTTGTTAATTCGTACATCAATTTAGATATTTTAATTTACAATAAAATTATATGGTAAGTTAAAATATCATTAAGTTAAAAAAAGAATAAATTGACAGTATAATAATTAAGACTGTGTTATTATACAGACGTAACTGATTTCTGCCACATAGAATATAAACTGATTCTCCAGTTGCTGTATTGATATAATTTGATTAATTTATCAAATAATTGCCATGTAAAATTGCTGTTTTTTTTTTCTATAATATAATACCTATTGCAATCATCATTGTAAATTAAAATTAAATTTTCTGTCCTAATTTTGTTTTGAAATAAACTTCCAAATCAATGTCTAAACCAAATTCACTACAAATAATTTGTTACCAGAGAGAAATTTATTTAAATATTGTATGCTCCTTTACACTACCGAATATTTTATTTTTAGATCTGAAATTTTAACACTTGAATAAAAGTTTGTAGTACATGAAAACATTTACATTCTTATATTAAATCTGGAAACCTAAGACTTCATGAAGTTTACCGTATTTAATTACAGTACATGTTACTGATTCATTTACCACCTACTTCTTTTAATTTCAGGGTTCATTAGAAGAATGGCTCCGCCTGTTACGTTTGGAAGAATACGGTCCGGCTCTAGTCTCGCAGGGTTATCGTTCTGTTCACGATGTCACTCAGCTAGCTTGGGAGGTAATTAATATATTTATCTTTTTAGCAGTTTTGAAAAGAACTAATGAAATATTCCCCGAATTAAGATTTAGAACTTCATAGCCAATTTCAACTTCTATAGATTATTAAATACGATATAAATAAAAAAGAAGTTATCATAAGTTTTAATGATTTGCAACTGGTTAGAAAAATATTAATATGGTTACTTTTTTAATTTGAAAAGACTTAAGGCCAGCAAAATTGCAAATCTTGTTACATAATTTTATAATATAGCACATTCATTGCAGTACTTGATATCGGATGCACTGGCCTAACCAGTACTAATGGAAAAAAATACCTGTATAGTTGACCATTTGATTTCTTTTTATTACCTTTATTTGTTCTACTTTTGACTATTTTTTTATATAAAAGAATTTAAACAGACTCCACTGAACAGAATGAACATCCACACTGAACATGTCATTTATAATATTTTATGGCATATTTTGAAACGGAATAATTTACCCCAAATAAATTGTATATTTGAGGCAATCTGTTTATTAAATTCAAACATATATCCCAGGATTTGGAAGACACGGGTATAGTGCGACTTGGCCATCAAAAGAAGATACTTTTAGCCATTAAAAGAGTAAAAGATATCAGGGCTGGTAAACGAAGCATCAGTAATCAGGGATCGCTAGATCTCACCAGACACCAACAGCATATTCACGGACAGGTCAGTACTAATAATTATTTTATATGGATATATTTCACTCTTCAGAAGTTCACAACTCACATTTATTTTAAGTAACTCCTACAAAATGAACATCATTATCCATTTCATTGCTTAAATCATGATTCTCTTGAAATTCAATGCATTTTGATCTGCATTTGTTTGTTAATTAATGCATTATGCACATTATTGTCAGATTGATCTAAAGTTGTGAATTTCAATTTGTCTATAATATTATATTCTAACAACATTTTTATGTCAAACGAATAACATTGATGTATGCTTTTACATAATAACCCCTATAATCAGCTTTCAATATTTGCTTTTATATTTCTTACGTAAACTAATAATATGTTTACCCCTGGAGTAATCATTCGCCTTTTCCCAAACTAACTCTTATAACATAATGAGGACATTTATTTATTTTGGATATAAGTGGAACCTTAGCTTTAGACGTTAGCTCCTTCAAAAATAACTATAGCACTGCCACGTGTTAGATGAATGTTATATAATTTGCAATTTTTAAATGCATAATACCTTATGCTCAATTTCCTTGAGAATTAGGCCTTGTTCGGATTGGTAAATTTAAAATACTGTTAAAACGTCTCGCATTCTATTTAAATGTGATAATACATATAATCACATACTATGTTGCAGCAAAAACTGATTTCAGTTTTTAAGCGGTATGAAACTTTTACCAAGTCCATGAATACATGTTTTTAAAATCTTTGCAATTTAGACATTTTATGTCTACTAAAAGCATTTTGAGCTGAATCTAGTTGCCTTAGAATCTTAGTGGCAAAATTTTATTTCATCATCATGCACCCCTCTATAGCACAGATATTGAGTTCGCTCTGAATATACTGTATAAATTATAATTTGTAACGCAATGGACCGCAACGTGAATTAGATATCAATTAAACTGTTACTTTGTTAAAATGAAGATATTCAGAGTATCTCCTATCTGCCATCAATGTTTGCGAATAGCTTACCGCAAAAGTTTTCACCTGAACCATAGTCATTTTCATTTTATAATTTTTCTTAGATTTATGTTTTGTCCAAAAGCAGCATGTGAATGTTTTGTTTGTTTCTTTTCTTTTTCAAATTCTGTCACAACACAACGCACCCCAATTGACGAACCTGTCCCAAATGATTGTCCGTATTATCTAATCTGACCGATGAAATATACCCCACATTGGATATTGGAATTTGGATCCTCAATAATTGACAAATATAAAAATGATGGATGGATAAAAATAAAGGACATGTTATTGGCATCGGGAGACTTGAATGCAGCTCACGTTCATTTGTCCCACCACGCTTATCAGCAACAGTGGGAAATACAACAAACGAGAAACATAAGTGCAAGCTACCACGCCCAAATGAGCCACCAAAAAATTCCCAATTTACATTTTGATGCAATAACTACATCCCACGGGACCGATATGGTACCGATACAGGTATGATTAAATATTTGGACTTTTTCTTTCGTTGCGTGCAGTTTGTCCGTTTCAGTTTCTCCTATGTCAGTTTGCTAATGTAACTGTCATTTCCGTTTTGTATTCATTGATATGTACTTTAATGTAGGTAATTAGCTATTGAAAATTGCGTCCTCTCTAGTGCATGGTAGATGTGTTAGCTTTACTAAAAACAATTCAATAAACATGTAATAAGCAAGACTTTAACATATTATAAACAAGAAATTATTTTGCTTGGAATTATTATTATGTATTATACTATATATATTTTGCTATTTTTATAAAAAAAAGTGAATCAATAAATTTTGAAAATTTAATGAAACTATTATATCTTATGTTTTTGACAACTTGTTTTAAAATTTCAGCATATTTAATGATTAATGGTATCTTACTACTTACATATCGCCTGTAGATTTTTAAGCTCTGCATGTCTACAGAAAACATATATTTTTATTATTTATTTGCATTTTCTTACTTGATGTGACCTCTATAATAACAAGTTAAAATAACATAATATTTAAGAAATGTCGAAATATCAAATCAAATATCTATAAACAATTATTGGATGCTAATGGAAATGGCATCAAAAACGTTTATGCGTTTTTATAACATTTCATGTCTTGCCTATGTAACAAATTTGTATGGCATACAATTGAGTTATTACAATGAAATTTAGGAAGTACTCATAATTAATTATTTACAGGATTTTTGAATGCTTTTCCAACAAAATTTGAATGCTAGTCTATAGACATCCCTTAGAAAAAACATTTGAACTTTTTTCCCTAAATAAGGAACTTTCTTTTTGTTTAAGTTTTTCATACAAATATCGAAATCCTAATGTGTCAGGGTATATTTTAAGTAATTATATTTGCTATGAAAAAAAAACAGAATTATACCAAAGAATTCTTTTTACAATAAAGTAGTTCTGTTATTGTTGGCCCATTAGTCAAAGTCTTTCAAGTAATTAAAACTAAATGACCTAATTATTACTTGAACGAACAGCACTATAGATTTATTAATGGGATCCCTTACACAATTTTTAATTAATATGTAATTACAATTGCACTTTGTTATATAACAAAATGTTTAGTGACTTTAAACAATATAAATTTGCACATGTACTTATATGATTGTTCGTGTAAATAACTATAAGATTTCAGAGTTAATATGGATACACAATACTAAATTAACCACAATGTCTTCAGATTCGACACCCACGTGGAAAGTCCTTAGAAAGCTTAGAAGATACCTCAGAACGAACACATTTAACTTTTTCACCTGAAGCACAAACTTTCTATTACACAAATCCGAACACTGGACAGTCACCGTGGCGTAGATCGTACGACGATGGAGATATAACGCCGACAAATGAAGCAACCATATTGAGCAATTACGAAGGTGGAGGCACCTTACCGAGGCCTAGGGGTTTAGTGAGGCCTAGACCTGTAGCGAAGATTAGCGCAACGGCGAAACCAGTAAGAGAGAATGTCATATTCCAAGATGTGAATGAAAAGTCCGCAAAATACATCATGGACTTCCAAGGAGGAACATATACAGACAAGTTAGGTTATCCGATGCAACCTCAACATCTAACACAAATGCGACCTGTCTATGCAGTCAGTCCGCATATGGGCAAAAAATTACCACCAGAGCCACCAAAACGACAAAGCTCAAATCCTGGTATAGATCAAATGACTCAACAAATGGAACATATGGCTATGAGTAATCAATATATGCAGGGATACCCACCTCTGTCATACCAATATGCGGGCCCAAATTATGGCCAGACACATCAGACAACAGTGGAGATACACATGGAGAAACAAAAATCTCTGCCACTTAGTTTGCCAGCATATCCGAGTTCCGATAGTTTGAGTGTTTCACTGGAGAGTGCAGGATTATTACCACCTCCGCCTGCTCCATCTTCCCCTCCTAGGTGGGCAAGCAATTCAGGCTCAGTGACTCCTGCCAGTCTCGCTCTTGAAGAACAAGAAATAGCTAATAAGCTCGTCCTACAAAGTAGAAATGGATCCGATGCCAGTTTTAAAGTAAGTATGATGCACTTCAATGACACTATTCATAGAATCATTTCATTGTATAAATCCTGTCTGTTAGATGGCACTGCTAATTATAAGGGCACATGGAGAATTGTATCAAATGTAATTAACGAATGAAAACCACTTTAAATAAATGAAAATCCCTATTTGCAATGCTTACTTTTTGCCCACAATTTTTTGTACCTACAAATACAGTTAAAACGTAACCTCAAATAATTTAGACAACATTTTGAATCTATTCTTAAGTAAGGAAAAAAGCTTTGCAAAGATCTTATTAGCCATTGGTAAAAAAGTTAACACTCAGTTTTATTGAAACATCAAAATTAAGCAATGTAATAATTAATTAACTAGAAAACAGACAGTAACAAAAGTAAAGGTAAAATTGTAAAGCTTTGTCGGTCATAATTTAGGTAGCTGATGCTTATCTATCTCGTTGAACTAGTTTGACACTGAAAAACTATATTTTTTTGACTGTCATTTTCTCATGTCTTAATTCACATGGATGAGTCATACTGAACACCTCATGATATTGTTTATGCCTGTTAGTGAATCCAAACTGAACTAAAGACAATTCTATAAAAACTAAAGTAAATTATGTTTTATTATATAAAGCATGCATCGAAATCTAAAATGCATAAAATATTGATTCCATAATTTGCTTCTATAATATGGAATATCAATATGTAATTAAATTACTAGTCTTATTCAAAGTACAATGAAAAAAATCTAACAATACAAGCCCTGTATAACATTTACTTACCTCATTTATTAATCTTTACTTTTCATTACTTACAGTCAAGTTCCAGTGCTGAATCCGATAGCATACCATTTGCGAATGAGAATGCCGGTACAATAAAACAAAACAGAAGCCAAATGGGTGGCAGACCGCACACAATTGACTATAGCCGGGGTGGTATCGCCTTGGCCACCCTCCCACCGCGACACCCTCAAACCCCGGGTGCCAATATTCCTCACCCGCTGTCAGAGCACACCAGCAAAGAAACTGATGGAAAATCAACAGAGCCAGCTGATGTACTGAACGATATTGGTAACATGCTTGCTAATCTGACAGATGAATTGGACGCAATGCTAGAAGAAGAGAAACGACAAGGTCTAACTGAAGCATAAATTGAATGTTCTTTTTAAGCAATGAAAATGAGGTGGTTTAATGAGAAATATTTTAGGGATTCGAGGACCAAGCAATATTGGCGTTTAACCATGTTTTAAAACAAAATTAGTGTGAAACTATGTTTCTACTTGCATGGTTGCTTGATACCAAAATTTAATATTTAGTTACTACTTACATTATGTTCTAAATTTCTAATTATTTAAGCGTGGACAACGGTATAAAAGTCAATCATATAAATTAGAACCTCACAAACGCGAGTTCTTTTTGAGTTGTTTTTTACTTTACATTGCTTAATAATATTCCATACACAGTTATATAACATAATCATTCCTATTAAGATTCACTTTTATTTTTTACTGATTTTGTTGTATACATTTACTCCATTATTTTTATAGTTTTGCAATTTCTGTCAAAATCTGTTATAAATTTATCATGCGATTAATAAGTCCATTCTGATAATAGGTAAGATATAAATAAAGCTTTCAAGATAGTGGTTGTAAACACATGAAAAAACTTCAAGTTAAGCAAAAATGTTGTATATAGATAATATAAAACGTGTACAATACTAGATTCATAGCTACTTACTTTATATAGGTGAGCACTTGAGTTCGAATAGTTTGTTTAGAATACATAATATATTTAATGAGTATTAGCTGTAGTAGAGACATTATATCTTTTATAAAATTTCATTTGTGTGATACTGGATATAAAATGCATTTTAATATGGCTGTATGTGTTAAAAAACAAATTATATAAATGTATATATATATATATATATATATATATATATATATATATATATATATATATATATATATATATATATATATACACATATATATATATAAATATATATGTATATATTCCTATACATTGACTATGAACGTGTGAGTTAATTTAATTTTTTGTTACTTAAGACAATTATATTTTAAACAGTCTGAAGTGTGGTATACTCCTATATTCTAAGATAATTTTCTTAATATAATCTAAAAATTTTTATATGTTAACTCTAATACAGAGTATACTTGCTATAAGGTCTATAATTTCCATCACATTTGAACTAGCCATATTTTATACCGTAGGTTCTTTCAGACAGTCTCTATGATTGCTATATTTAAAAAGAAAATACTACAAACAAAGATAAATCGACCATATGGATATAACAGTATACTGCACTTTCGTCTAACTGCGATAATAAGTGGCCATAACTATTTTTTATAAAATATAATTTGCCAGAATATAATAATAATGAGAATATTATAAAAATACTATAAGCAAGTTAAGTTTATGTTCCCTACATAACACCTTGTTCCCTGTCTAAATGTATGGTTACTGTTAAGCATGATTATTAATAAAATAATGTGTAAATGGATATGTGAATTTTCTTATAATGTAAATACTATTGACACTATGTCTCTCCATCTTGTAACTAATTTTTGCAAATTATGAGTTATGAAGCGATTTTTTGAAACTCTTTGTATTTTATAAGATTGATCTCGGATTAAATTAAATGGCTCCTCTAAGAATTCATCTAAAATGCATTAAAATGATGTTAAAAATATTTCTAAATACAGTTTTGATGAAAAAGTAGAATTTATAGTAATTTCATAATAATGGCAAAACTGACAAGTTTTATATGAATTTACAGTCCTGGATAGAAATATCCATTTCATATTTTTATATAATGTAGCTTTCTGTGGGGAACACAAGACGAGAAATAGTCTGTAGTTTGCTAATTGTCTGAATGAGTAAAGTAACTTAATTGTGTAATATTTATAAAAAATGCTTTGTATCAATATTTGTACTTATTCACCTTTTCAAGTAAAACTGTCCTATAAATGTTTTTATTGTTAACAAGGTGCTAAATTTGTTATACCGTAATTAGTAAGGTGTTTGAACTAAATGTAGCATTAAAGAAAGTATCAAAAATAGATTTTTTTTGCAATTATTTACCCGCATTTTAAGTTTCGTCACAAACAAAATTTTTTGACAGGGATAAAATTTTGGAACGACCTAATACCTTTCAAAGATTTCTTGTGCAGTAAGTATTCCCATCTTATTTCAGCCTCCTAATGTTAAATAAGAACAAGTTTTTTGGAAAAAATTATATTATGAATTTTAAGAAATTGTTCTTACCTATGTGCTATAAGACAGCATATAGCTAAACAATGTTCCTGTATTTGATTGAATTTTATTTATTATAAGTTCTACATTTGTAAAACTATAAATATTATAGATCTTAATTTTATATGTTATGAATAAAATTGATAATATTCAAATTCTTTTATCAAAATATGTTTATATCTTTTACTTTAATAATGTGAACATTTCTGTATACAATGGATACAACGTTAGTCTGGTTTAAGTTATGAATATATGCCAAACGTTTCTGATTTTCCAGTTTTAACTCCAGACTAACACTACAGTGTGCATACTAAAATAACATTAATACAATAACATACATAAATTAAGGGTAGATTTTGTACAGAGATAGTGTTAGATGTGATTCTGTATTATATGTAACCTTTTTCTCGTTTAGACAAATGTATGATGTAGGCAAGAGTAGGAGGCATACATATGTTTGAAAGTAATAAAAATAGAAAAATTTAAATTTGTTACTAAAATTAATAATTAGTGTTCATACTCTTGTACGTGTTTGCAAACAAATAGAAAGTACAGGCGCCACTGTGATAGCGGCGATAGTAACAGGAAATGTCATGAATGTAAACACTTGTCTTCCGGAGTTAATGCACAGTCATGACTTTTATATATTTTTTTAAGACTGATTTGAAGCTAGCTCAGGTGATGTTTAAATGAATAATTGTTAATTATGAAACACCTCCTTAATTAATGTCAGTTTTGAAGTAAATATGTTAATAAACCTTTTTCATTAGTACATCTTAATTTGTTGACCTAAAGTGTGTCCGAAATTTAAAACCCAAAAAAATTTGAATCTAGAGGAACTGGTAAAAAATATTAAATAGCTCTTAAGTCTAATTATTACTTTTCATAAAAGTATTTCACTAGATTTGAATCAGTCGAAAATAGTAACAAATTATTAAAAGATATTTGAATTTTGTCATATCACAAATAAATACACACTTTTTTGTTTATATACAGAGGCAAATAGTGCAATTTTAAAAAAGAGCTTGAAATTATATATGTTCTTCTGGTAGCTGGAGTTGATATATTCAAACATAATAGTGAAAGAATTATTTCTTAACCATTGAAAATATTTAAATGCGCCAAAATTATGGATAATAATTATAGTTACCCAATTTTGTAGCAATATGAATTAAAAAATTAAAAATTATGTTAAAATATAAAGATTTTGGTCCAGAGCAAAAAGATGACTCATAACTTAATTTGTTTTTAATGAACTAAGAAAAGAATTGACAAAAAATTAACTTAGGTGTAAAAAAAAGTTTGGGGACCTTGTTATGAATATCTTGATTCCTTCGTAAATATATATTGATTAAAATATTAAATAATTTTTAAGTTCAGGCTATAAACTATATTTACTTTTTAAATTGTAAAAGATCACCAAAAAAATCAAATTTTTACAACTTTACCGTCAACAATATTTTTAGTTTCTTTTTTAATTTGCCCATTTCGATACCATCTATGCAGAAGGTGCAAGAAACATAGTGCCGCGGCACTATGTCACAGAAACTTTTGGTTATGTGTATTTTCCTTTTTGCAAAGTGGATTGCATTATAAAACATGGCTTCTTGCTAATAAATTTTGAAAACACTACGTTATAAATGTGATACAATTTCATTCTCGTATAGAAATTAACATTTCTGGTCAAGTAGTTAAACAAACAGGAATTACCGTCAAGTACAATGTTTTCTTGGTATACAATGTTTACCTATAATTATTATCTGAGTACAAATTAAATAAGCACAATAAGCAAAGAAACAAGGACAGTGAAATGAATTATCCACTGTTTTCCTTTATTTAATTGA
This sequence comes from Druceiella hillmani, assembly GCA_039881145.1. NCBI lineage: Eukaryota > Metazoa > Arthropoda > Insecta > Lepidoptera > Hepialidae > Druceiella > Druceiella hillmani. The sequence goes on along the minus strand of JAYKKI010000007.1, from coordinate 45,452,410 downwards.
AAGAAAATTTGTATCTAATTTGTTTTGTATAGTAAGAAATGACAGTACTGTAATAAAAAGTTTATTAACTTGTCACCAGATGGTGCCAATAGCATCTTACATGATCCCCATATGATATATATAAAATTAAAAAATCCTTGATCAGGACTGAAAAGTGTGCATTTGTTTATGAAATGTCATTCAGCTCTTAACATTGTAATTCTGGAAATAATTAATAATTCCCCATGTTAATTCATTGAAAAATTAATTTATTATCATATTAAATATTATCAATGCAAACATTCTATTCTTTATAGTCCAGTTTGAATACTAGAAAGTACAAACTAAATTCTTTGAATACAAAAACAAATGTTTTTCATTTCAATGAAGCTAACCTAATTAAGTTTAAAACTGGTTGTAATGCTGAAAAACTCGTAACAAAGTTGCAGCACTAAGCAGAATATGACTGAAACTCCAAAAGGACTTATGTTACAACCTGAGAATCGGGTAAAGGAATATGCTGACAATTTTATAAATATCGTCATCAAAATTTAATTATTATTATTATTATATCAGTTTAATAATATAATTGAAATGTGTCATACGAAATTAATGAACTTTCCTATTTAAAATTATGAATGTGAATATTATCTTTCTCAAACTGGATATTTAAAATACATAATAATAAATTTATATAATTTATATAACTAAAACTACATTCAAACATATTGTTGTAAGTAATTTAGTTTCCTGTAATAAATTGTTTATTAAAACTTATAACATTTAAACAATTGTTTATATCAATTCTAGCTTTACACGCAATTATTATTTAAATGAGTTTGTTTCACAGGGAAATGATTCTTAATTGGTTATCAGTTTATATTGAAAAAAAAATATAAAATAAATTATGTAAAAAAAAGTTAGTTTTATTGCTAAATTAATGTACCGTAAAACTCATTTAACAAATTCTTATTTAATATTATTTTCAGTATAATACACTTTTGCGACTTTAGACACTTATATTTGTCTTCTGGCATTGACAACATGGGTAACATATTAAAACAATATGTATTGTGACTTGTTACAGTATGTTTATTTATTATTTTATTTGATTTATTAAAAAAAAAACCCCATGTCCAATTTACAGGTTACTCCAATACTGGACATGTCCAAACACCAAAAGTACAATAGTTTACAGTACAGTAGTTACAGAAAAAACACGTTAATTCAAATTAAACATAAAATAACTAATTATCAATAGTGAAACACCAAACAACTCCGTAATTGTATTCCTAAAGCAGACCTTTCACAATACTGCATGGATCAATGTCTGTGATCCATGCAGTATTGTGAAAAAACAGGTGAGCGCTGTGGTAAACTACGACTCTGTCCTCTTACGTAAGAGTCAAGAGCATAAAACATTGCCAAACCCAAGACCAAGGGGTTATCAACATAATTAATTATTTAATAATTTTAAAAAATGCACGATCAAAAAAATTCCTGTCAGAATTGAAAGGAATTACATCCAACAATGTCCATAATAAAATCTGAAGGATAGAAATGAGGATAGTAACCGAACATTTTTTTATATAAATGAAACTATTTTAATGTTTTCTCCAACGTAAGTAAATAAGCCACTTCATGTAGACACAAGATGACTGCATTGGTTTCAAGGATACTACGACTAAAGAGTTGAACAAAATCGTAATATTCTTATTGTCATAATATGACCTCCAGTATTTGAATTCTATTGAAACATATCTTCGTGAGAACAAAATATAGCTTTATTTTACATTGTTTGCCTATAGCTACATTTTGACTTCCTTCATAAAACGTTTTCTTGCTTAATATGCTATCTTCAGGGGTCCCCTGGAAATTTTATAACTCGGATTGTGTTTCACCAGGTGCTGATCAAATGCACATATAAAGTATAGAATTTAAACAAGAAAGGCCGAAAAGTACCTTACAAAATAAAAAGAAGTAACTTGCTGCTACAAGTGAATGTAAAACAATTGTTTAAATTAATTTAAAAACAAAGGAAAAAACAACATGATACATAATAAAAAAATCTTATGTACATGATGAATTAGTACATCAAATTATATGTAACCTTAACTTGTCTTCCTCCACATATCAAAATTCTAAACTAATTACTTTAGGTAATATTATCCATTCTATAAAGGCAGACGTAAGAAGAATATTTTTGATTGGCTACTGAAGTGTTTAGTGACAGACTATGCACGACAGGACATGATGTTAAAAGAAAACCTCTCATAAATAACTTGAAATAATCTGCCTAAAATTATGATATATGGTATCTTAATGCAGCCAAGTGTTCCCATAATGTTAACAACTCTAAGTACTTATTTCTATTTCTCACTACTTATATCCTCTAAATGCTGGGGAAAATTTTGTATTGAAATCTAAGCAAAGAATATGCTGTTAAATTATTTTTTTTAAAATTCTGCCAAAGGAAGTCTGCTTTATCATGTAATTTTTTTTTTAAATACAAGTTACTCTCTTACAGGTAAAAAATGATAAATAAAATCAAAATTGCTGTAAAAATTCTATCATTTTTAGTTAATTAACTTTTTTGGCACAGATTTTCAATCATTATATTTATAAATTTGACTTAAAGGTACATTGTTTAACTTCAAAGATTCTATTTCTACAATACTTTGTTATTTGTTAGCGCTCATTTCAAAATGGAACAAATAAGATAAGGGAAAAGTAAGAATACAGGTAATAAAAGCATTAAATTCACTTTACCATAGAATATATTTATCATTTCACTTCTTTACAGAGCCATTCTTGAAAAATCCGTATATCCCAAAAATATACACCAAAGTTTCTTTAATAAAACTAGAAAAATTAACAAAAATATAATAACTGAGCTGAAGAGAGAAATGTTCAAAGGATTTAATAAAACATTAAGTTACAATAACGCAGTTGAGAACAATGTTCGTGTCTGAAATTTTTGTGGTGAAAATGACATTAAAAATATTAGACTGACATAATAGCATGTACCACAAGGTATCATTTGTATACCTATGTGAATTTTATTAATATCTATAATAATAATCATGAGAAAATTTTATTAGTTCACAGCCCATTTAACATTATCAGCAAGGACCCTTATCTAGAATCCGTAAAATATATCCTTAAATTTGTTACTCTTTGCACAAGATCTCTGAGAAATAAGTAAACCTCTCTAAACTTAAACTCTGCGCATTCACTGGATCGTAACACTCACTCAACACCACACTTGGCATATTTTACATCCAAAAGGTTGTGACTTTGACAAAAACACCAGCTATTTTTAATACCTAGTCTATATTAGCTACGACATATAATTTTGTTGATGGCCGAGACAACTTATGTTAAAGAAAATAGAAGCGACAAATATGAAAAAATTTAAAGACCTTTATAAATCGAAAGAAAGAATGTAATCATTGTTACTAGAAATAAGGTTTAACAGAACCTTTTATCGTATGATATATTTAATTATTAGATAATTTGGAAGTTAAATCCTTGTACATAAACCGTCATACCTGTATAGAATGGATAATAATACCTAAAGTAACTGATTTAGAATTTCAATATGTGGAAAAAGACAAGTTAAGGTTATAACTTTATGTAAAATCAAGTATAAATTGTAAAGTAGGATTGAAAATGAAAAGAACATTTTTTAAAACTTTTATAATTACTTCAGACCTAATTGTGTTGTTACTTTGGACACTTATGATAAAATGCTTTTCTAATATTGTTGCTAGTTATTTAAAAAAAAATAAAATTTAAATTTAAACAGTAATTATGAATTAGTACATTTAAATAGTGTTAATTCTCGGCCAGCATAAATCGAGGCTTAAGCTAGAGATTATCAAATTTTGCCCAATAGACCACTTGCTGATTCGAAAACACCCTTGCCTAATATGGAATCTTTCTGAACTTATTAACGTCAAATGTGTTTGGCACAGCTGACACAGTGCTACTCATTATGATAGGATTTTCTGGACAACGGTAAAACAAGAAAGATATCTATAATTTTTATTCAAATCTTTACGGAAAAAAATCAAAAACTAATTAAATTTTTATATAAAATTGACATACAAATAATAATTTTAATGTGAAGGATAAGCCTGATGCTCTGAAAATAATTATTAGATATTTCGCTTAAAATTAGTGAGGTATAGCCTGAAACCTACACGTCCGATGGCTTACAAACAATTGTTTTTCTCGTAAAAAGGTTAGCAAACAAGCTGAAATCCCTTTCCACAATGTATGAAGATGCAAAAGCTATCAAAACCTTAAGGTTCGCCAAATCATTACATTCTATCATTGCCTTGTGAAGATAGATAGATATAAGAGTATACGTTTTGACTGTAGATGAAAGAGAACGATCTGACGGGTCAGTCTGTTTAGTCAATTATGCATCTGGAGCTACGTAGACAACGTAGCTAGTCACGATTGAATGTTAATGCTGTGCTAAATAGAGATAAAGTAAAGTTTAATTCTCTCAAAATATATGCATAAACAACCACTTTCTTTGTTTCATTACAAAATTCAATTTTAAAAGTTTTTAAAAGCGCAAACTCATTCAAGTTATTTAATTATTAATGGCAATTTACAAAGTATGTTATATTTAAAGGGCAAGTTATTTTATATTTAATTTCAATCTAGGTTGCCAGTCCTAAATCCTAAACCTGCAAAGTATGAAGAAAAATCAAGGGGGTACTCTTGTAGATTTTTATTTTCAAACAATATTGCATAATGTTTAGTCATTCCTTTTTATCACCATATTATATGACCATTATTCACATATGTGTAATAGAAAATTCGTTAATAATCCAAGTACAAAGATGTTGACCTCCTGAGCTGATACAAAAGTGTGATATATATATATTTTCAATCAAATAATATGTATCACTCTTTTCTTTTCACTGACACATTTTATGCACTTCTACCCTCAAACCGGGTTTTAAAGTTTATCTACAGGTCATTTAAATGTTAAAAATAGACCGAAATATCATCACCTTGGATTTTTTTCAATGAAAGTTACGGAACTAGGAAAATTCGCACCTTCCTATGTTTTGCTTCAATAGATTAATTCTGGCAAGTAAAACTGCAATGATTTCAATTGAATAAAATCATAATCCATGTTTTTATTAAATTCAGACTTTCACTTTTGTAGCTGCAAGTTAACATCATTCAATTTAGTAAAAAAAATCTATTAAGCAATATCTTGTTTCCATTTGATTAAATTTTCTTTCAAAATGCTGTCTTTAGCATCCAAAATCTCTAAAAGTGAAAAACTGAAAAAAGCTTGTCAAACTTAGTCTTTGGAGAACAAGTGTAATTCAGTGTGAAGGAGTAATCGATGAAAGTACTCTCCATTCACAACTCATAAACTAACCAAAAAACTGCACAAATAATTTAGAATTCAACACATTGCTACGAAACTTGTTTCCTGCTTCATGACAAATTAAAGAGATTGATGCAATTTGGCATTTAGATTTTTAGCTACTAACTATTAATAGATGATACAGTGAATTGCAAACATCCCGGGTATATTTTTGGCTTATAAAATCGCGATGACGCCCAAACATATATACTGCTCTATCTGTTACCACCTTTATATTTGATAAAGAAATCACTATTTGCAGGCATGTGTAGAATAATTTTTAAAACCTCTTCAATGGCTGGAAAAATCATATCTTTCTCGATAATATGAGGTTTTCTTGACTTTACTTTGAATAACCCGTAACCTATCACAATCTCTTTTTGACATTAAAGCGAATATACTCTCAAGCATAGCTCTCCTCAAAAGTTTTTGTTTCAGTGTTTTAAAGTCTGTCTCGTCTTTACCTGTTTTGTCAGGGTGACACCTTCTCAGATGATATTCCAACTTAGACGGCTTCATAGCTTCACTGCTGACAGATTGTCCAATAAGGATGGAATGAAGTCAAATTTCAAATAATAGAGGCTATACTGCTTACAATACCTGAAATCATGATCAGCAGATCCATGTCATAATCGGAGCAACTATGATAATTGAAACAATTTGAAAAGCAATAATAACCAACTTCCAATCAACAATAAGTTGGAATCATTGACCTGAGACGGTTGCATCATTTTCTTGTCGAATAGATAGTTTCATCCTGAAATCCTGATTACTATCTAGAACCATTGCAACAGAGATATTTAATAATGAATGATGTATTGGCATCCGTTATGGATTTCTTTATCTCTTTCCAAAATGCATCAACCCACATTAACTAAATTTATGTGGTTAAGGTGTGTTAATGCCTCTTGAATAAAAAAAAATTTAAATAGTTTTATAGATGCTTTGAGTTTTATAGTTGAATTGAGAACCACCTTCTTTTTTATTTTTTTGAAAGTCAGTTAAAAATATGTAAAAAAATTTGTACTTTTCTTAGGCATTATTTAAAGACTTTGATTTTCTTGACCTATTTATTATATTTTAGAAAATGTTTTCAAACCATTTTTCTTCTAACTCAGAAAATATTTGTCTCTAATTTAAAGCGTTTGTCTCTAATACTCTTAGAATACTTAGTTAGAGCTAATTGACGCAAAGCTTTGATTTGAATACGTGTGGAGTTTTAGGGTTTTGTAAATTTTTGAGTAATTACCAGAATTATTGTCTATGACATTTTTATATTCTTAGTTTATTTTATTTTCAACCCTTTCTTTTTTAAGCGTAGTATTCCGTTACAATTTTAACCAATTACATATTCATGCGGTAAAAAAAAATGTAAACTTAAAAATGTAATTTGTATATACACAATCAAATTTCAAGTTCTTTAGACAAGTGGAAGTGCAACCTGGAGGATTGCGACCACCGCTGAGATATATAATCTGCTCTAAACCTTTGATTGATTTATGAATTTTTAGTTATATTTTTGTTATTTAAGGTCAAAAACTATCAAAACAATTTTTAATTCGAACTAATAAATAATTACTACTTACAATGATTTGAAGTATGAACAGTGCCACCATGCATTTTTATTTTGACCTCGAAATGCTAAGAGGTTTAATTATACTTCACCACTGGGATAAAAATTACGAATTATAAGAAATAAAAGTTTGGCTAAAGTGTAACGGTAAAATAATACACTTATAGCAATGAAATACTAATATGATGTCTGTGGGTAGAAATAAACTCTACTGAATAACAACTGGCTTCAAAATTATCTTAGAAAAAAAATACAGCATTTTTTATTCTTAAACTCATGTTTATTTATTAAGTAGACAGATAGTAAGTAGTCATATAGTAATCCCACTTTTCTCGGGGAAAAGGAGCCTTGGTTGCAATGTATTTTTGGTTTATAATAATCAATATCCTTATTTTGAACAAAAATCGAGACAGTTAATTTTTTTAACTTGTTTCTTAATGTAATACTGTAATAATGTCTTAATGTAATATTGTAATAACTACTGAATCAATTAATTTGTGATTTCTAAACATATGGGCATTTGATTGATTGTTTATACAAATTTGAAATTTTATACACAGTATCTTGGAAAATTCTCAGACAAGTTATTGCAACTGCTATGTTCTTAAATTCGGCATTCAGTTCGCTCTCAAATCTCTTAGTTTAATAGTTTCTTCCCTTAGTTTAATAGTTTTTTTTTATTTTAGTACTATTTTTATATATATTTTTTATTCATATAACTTTCAATTTCAACAATGCTTATTAAATTTTTTTTCATTAATAATCTCTCTGTGTTAATAAGTAACATTTGTAGAAAAGCAGAGATTTGCAATTCTCAAATACTAGTATTTTCTACTAAGACTTCTTTTAATGAAGTGTCTTCAATGCAAACGTGTGACAACAAACATTGGAAGTTGCACGTATTGTATACATGATGATACTCAAGCAAGTTATATACCACAATTTCAAACTTTGAAATTACCTGCCATATAATGAAGAAAAATTTATCTTAAATGAAATCATGTTGAATGAAATCTAAATGTAGCTTTAAGCCATCTTATAGTACCTTTAAATTATCACCAAGATGGCAAAATACAAAAATAAAAATGTGTACCAAAGAGGAACCCCTATTATCTCACGAGTATCTTCTCAATTCTCCATTTGTATCCTTTTACGGGAGGAAGATAAGAATAATAGCTAGTCATTCTTCCACTGTTCAAACAGATGTAATTTATAATAAATATGCAGCAAGTTGTAGCATGGTTATGATAATAGTGTGTTAGCATTTAGAATTACAATGCTTAATTCTTTTTTATGGTATAGGAAATGGGTAGCACTTTCAAAAGTTCTGATGTTGATAAGATTTGAATACACATTCTTTTGATAGCTATTATCATGGTGATACCTTTAAAAGAAATTTTGTAATACCAAAAAAACATTTACCCTGGCTGACTATTTTTTACTTAAATTTTAAAGATAATAATATTAAAAGTAATATGTATGCAAATAGTAATATTATAACGTCTCGTGAAAATTATTACTGTTCTATCGGAAGGACAAAAGAAGTTATGAGATTATTTCTGACAGCATAAAATATCATAATCTCCGCTTTTAATACTTAATTTTTATTTTCTGTCTTAACCGTTAGAGTGCCGACGAGCGCCATCGTGCTTGTGCGCGTACTTACTAAATTTGGCACGAGCAAGATGACGCTTGCGAAATCAGTTGCTGTTTAGCACACGGTAGGGGAGGTCGCTCGCACACATCAATAATTTTTCATCTTTCTACATGTTACATAAATTTCAAATTATAATATTATTACTAATTATTATATTGTAATTAGTAATAATATATTAAAGGATCCAGGAAAAAAAAAATTTTAACCCATAATGTCGGAATACGAAAATAATTCAAGTGAAAATGATCGTTTTTCAAGTCGTGAAGAAAGTGATAGTGGGAGTGACATTGTGGTGTGCTCATAATTTGGCGTAATGCAAATTTTGAGTGACAGTGATAATAGTGACAATAACAATTATTTTGCTGATACTGAGGATGTACCAGACTGCGAAAATGACGATGTGACCTTGATTTCAGTTTTTGTTATAATTTTTGTTCACAATATATATTTCCATAATTTTCTTTGTATTTTATTATCCTTGTACAAGTTTTTATTAAGAAAACACAGAAAAAATTATTCAAATTGGCTAATTTTTGGAAGAGATACGGTTTTTTTTTCGAGACAAGGGTAAATGACATCAAAAACAAAAGATTTCTTTGGCATTTTTAAGTATATATGAGTAAAGACCATGGCATTAAAACGGTTGAACATGAAATGAAAAAGACTTAAAGATGTTCAGCTTACAGTATATATATATATATCTAAGAATTATGGCATAACATCCTAAAATTGTAATCCTGTGAAAACTTCTATTGTAAATCAGTCTGAAAATTTTATACCATTCCTCCCTTCCATCCAGATTGTCTCAGGGCTCTTCCAGGGATCCGTAATATCTTCCCTCATAACAACAGAAGGGACCTTTGAAAGTTCTCCAACAGTGTCCCGTATCTACAATCAAGCAGTTCCACCCAACAGAACAAATGGCTGTAACTTTGCAATGAGTCATTAAGACCTCCATTTTTTCAAGAATGCATTTAGCGGACATTCTAAATTACTCAAAGATTGCTCCACTCTCAATCAAGTCACAGTGAATAAGTAAAAAGTTATATATATGGTGGACAGTTGAGTGTGCGGACAATGAGGGTAGATATTGTAGGACTCGGGGGAGCCTATAACCCCTAGAGAGAGCGGGTAGGGGAATGCCTCCATAGGTTCTTTCTTTGGGTGGTAGGAGGGAAATAAAATACCTCTCGTCGACTAACAGGCAGAAATCCAAACTCTAGGCTCTGGTAACTTCTTCCATAAATAGAGCAAAAATATTTAAGATAGTAAAAAAATTAAACCGAAAATTTGTATTTCCTTTCTGTCAAATGCCTCTAAATGTCTTTTCAAAGATATATTTCCATTTAATACAGTTTTTCAAAATTTCCTTGTTTTTTGTTTAATGTTTAACAATTTACATTCGCGCTTATTAGTGATAGAAAAAAAAAATTTTAATAATTTTTTAATAGATTAAAAATAATGACTTATTTTTTACCAAATTAAGTAAATTGTACTAAAAGCTTGTAACAAACGTAGTTTCAAAAAATCTTGTCATAATTGTTACAAGTTTTTTTGGATTAAGAAAAGAATCAATGGAAAAAAATTTACTTGCTTCGAAAATATTTCTAGTAATTTATCAATATTCAACAATAAGGTAATGGTAAATAAAACTTACAAACTAATTTTATTCCCAATAATAACCATGTAAAATACATGAGATCTAATAAAACATTCACAAATTAGATTAATAAAAGTTTGTAACCTAGGTAAAATATTAAATCTCGTATAGCATTTGTGTTAAATTTATATGGAATTACGTCCAATTAACATAATAATTAAACTTTCTAGGTTATATTTATTTCTTCAAAGTATTAACTATAATTACAAGACACTAATTTATGTAAAGCAATCGTGTTCAGTGCTTGTATTTAGCGCGCTTCCATTCCCGCCAATATTCTCAATTGTCGATAGAGCTCTTAGTGTGGACATCTTAAAAATTACAAAAATTAAGGGCACTACCATTTTAATGTACATATAAAAATTATAAATATAATAAATATATAGAGAAGACTTTAGAAAAAATAATGTGTTATTCGAATTATAATTTTGCAGAATTATATATATTGATTTTAAATTTGAAAAGTATAAAAATTGTATAATCCTGTTAATAACTTTTAAATCAATAAATTGTAAACCATGCATTTTTCAATTTTTAAATGCGTGTTTAATAATTATATATCTTTAATGTTTTATTAATTAAAAAATGTTAAAATAAATATTATTAAATGATGAATTAACGAAAAAACATGAATTATATATTTTTTAAATCATATTAAATAATATATCATTAGAATAAATATTAGGTTTTATCTTTAAAATAACGTAATAAATGCATTGATCTGTTTGATATAGGTAATATGACTTGTTAGCTAATTTAATATGTAAAAAATTAAGAGCATACTTTTTTAACCCCTATACTGTGCCCCTATCAATCAGTGTTGTAACTCTCAAAATCAACCACTGACACAGTAAGACGAGATCGATACCGCAGTTTATTTTAAGTCAGTTTGACTTGCGGGGATACATTTTCATTTTAATTTTATGGAAATATAAGAGCGATTAGTAAGACGGGCTTAATACGAGCATCAAAATGAATAACATGATGGATGCAGCAGGCGCCTATGGCAGTGGAAAAGCGGGCGGAGCCTTCGATCCACTAACTTTTGTGCGAAGACCTCCAGTAATCTGTAGAGCCATTTGTTGGGTAATTTAAAGATTATATTACATTATTTTCGTTCATGACATTATATTTTTCTAGTAAATTACTTAAAAAACAGATTTATTACGTAGATCTAGATGATTGTTCATCGACAACAGAGAAAAAAAGGGAGGGGTAATTTAAATAGAATTAAATTGCACGTATTTGTTGTTTAGTTGCTCTGATGTATTGTTTTCCCTTTGTCATCCTCAATTTAGATGTCCTTAAATGTACATGTGATTACGTACTAGGGAAATTATTTTTTCCTAGTCATTAATCGAAATATGAATTGAAAAAAAAAAATGTACAATTTATCCGTATAGATACGGATAAATTGTACATTTTTTAAATATTTATTATAAATTTTAGTCTGAATAGTTACGGCTATTATTTCATTTATAATAAATGATAACAATATTAATTATATAAATTTATATATATATATATATATATATATATTCACCGATCATTAGCCATTATTGTGTTTTCATGTTCATGCTTAATAAGACTGCAGTAATAAGACATGAGTTATTTTACGATTTTCATTTTAAAAAATTTATTTTTTTGCAACCAGAAGATTTCATTTGTTTTTTCCTTAATGTGACTTATAAAAAGGTATGCCTTTTATGTAATAGCCTTCTGAGAACTATTTGTATTCAAAAAATATTCAAATAATATCTGTAAATCTTCTTTTTGTTGTATACACTTATAATAAATCCATTTATAACTTTTTTTGTTTTATTCGTATGATTTTCATTTAATTATAACGTCTATGGTTTCATTTATATGTTACAAACAGTAATATTATCTTCGTTTGCATTATATTTATTTTTTTTATTATATTCACAAAACTATAAAATTTATAATTGTAATTCTATGATTGTGGTGTACCCTATAGCTAATATCAAATTTTGTCTTTTAATGAAACCTATTATACATAAATCAGGACAGGTCACGTTACAATTGTGGCTTCAAATGACCAATTGACATATGACCTAGTTAAAGTTAGATCATGTGAGAAGTGATAATGATCTTGTTGAATATATCACTATATGATTTTCCATAAAACAAGTAAAACATAGAAATACATACTTCTATATATCAAATATTTGCCTTTACAGAATTTGATTATATAATTTCAACGTTAAGTCTTTTTTCATATATAAACATAATTTTATTTAAAATATGAGACTTGCTACTACATATACAATATGTAGTAAGAAATTTTGTGTGTTAACCTTGACCTTTTCCAAATAATTTAATTATTTTTATCATTTTCCTAAATACTTCCTAAATTACAGCTCTTCAGTGTCATTGTGTTTGGCTGTATATCAGCCAAAGGCTGGCAACCTGATGAAAACGGCAAGGAGTACTGCCTATACAATAAGGACATCAATGCTTGTAACTATGCAGTGGGTATATCGGTGATTGCATTCATGGCTTCGATTGGTTTCGTCGTTGGTGAATATATGTTTGACCAGATGTCTTCTGTGAAGACTAGGAAGCATTATGTACTGGGTGACCTTGGCTTCTCAGGTACTTTCAATTAGTCTTCAATTAATTGTTATGTTGTGTATTTTTATTTAATCCTCACATTACTGTGTAAGGTCACTGAGTGACTTGCACAATGTATGTTCAATATTTTGTCAATTGTAAATAACAGAGAGGAGAGATTCATTACTTATTTAGTTTTGTGTAAGTTCTTTCTTAGCTTCCTGCGACACAAATTTTTTTACAACAAGACCACTAGCATTGGACAAACTCACATGAATAAAGTTGTTTAAATATTTAATTATGACATCAATTTGCATGACGGCCAATATCATTTACACTTGAAACCTCTAATTACATTTGTATTCTGGTTTTGAATCTGATATACTATAATTTAAATACATAAAATTTTATGTTGGAGCAATGGGTACTCCCATGCTGATGGACATTATGCTTTTGTGAGATATTTAAAAGGTATTTGAACTTATTTTTAACTGACTATGGTGAAGCTTAAAGGTATACATATGTATATGAGAATGCATGTATTGGTACTTTCTTTCGAAACCTAGGTCGTGGTAAAGAACTTAAAGAAAGTAGAAATAATACTACATCACGTAATTTAATTTAATTGTCACTTTCTAAAGCCTTTAACTGTGGGACTGATGGATATTTTATCTTTCTTTTTTATAGTGATTAAAGTTACATTTTACTATTTTAATTTATAATGTGATTTATTAGGTATAACAAATTTGTAAATATATATATATACAATATATTGCTATTACTAGGCTGTTACTGGTACTTATTACATATAAATAAACATATAATAAAATATGTATGTTTGTAATCAATGAAAATAAATTGTCCCTTATTAAATGTTGTTTTAGATTATCTTAATACTAAAATTTTTCCGATGTTTACATGGATCAAAATAATTAATGTTCTAATAAACTAAATTGTAGATTTTCTTTTGACTTACAATGTCATGCTTAATTTTCTTAGTACAATAATCAAATCCATTACTCATGTAAAGAACAATAATATATATTTCTTCATAGGTTTCTGGGCATTTTTGTACCTGGTCGGATTCGCCTATCTGGCTAACTCATGGGGAAAGACACCGAAAGAGATTGTACCCGAAGGAACTGTAAATAATATGCAAGCTGCAATAGCATTCTCATTCTTTGCTATTTTCTCTTGGGTAAGTTATATTTATGAGTTCTATACGAGTAAAACCTCGCATTAAAGCAAAATTTGTATAATTTTTTTTTACTTATATATAGATGTAACTTTAGTTTATAAGGTCTTCTAACAAAAATATATTGCATTTATGTTTCTTATTATATTAGACAATGAGCTATAACTTAACATATTAACTAAGAATAAACTGTTAAATAAATTATTGGATTTTGCCTAGCTTAAATATAACTTTGTACTAAAAGATATATTATACAGCTTCAAAATTACATCATCATGTACGATATATCAGAAATATACAGTATATTGTTAACAGTATATATTGAGGATCCGCATACATATATATATTGCAAAGATGCACATAGTACTAAATGTCATATTTTCTTTTAAAATTCCTTTTGACAATGCTTTGAGAATTGTCAATGTAACACTGCATTTATCGCAATGAATGAATACTGACATTATGTAATATTATATTCTTCTAACATCCTTGGAATATATGCATTCATTAAATACTAAGGTGAAGGTACCTATACTGTATGTATATGGTTGTAGATCCATGTTGTTTGCTGTTATTTTTAAGGTATTTATTTAGTTTTTAAATAAACTGTTGTCTAAATCATGAGACTGGAGCATTCCAACAATTTTATACAGTGTTGACTATGATATGGATGCAACTCCCCCAACATATACAATAGTTTATCTTTATTTAAAAAGTCTTTCTAAACTAAAATTTATCAACCTATATGTCTAACATTCGATCATACAATGTCACATAACTTAACAATTTATTAGACATTACTTCGTGGGTGTTCCAAGGTTATTGTTTGATTAGTAAAGCTAACAAGAGTAACAGTAAATTCTTCTAACAGACATTATCTACATTTTTGTTAAATTGCTATGCTTTAATATTTACTTTTAAGGCTTGTTGAGTTTTTTAAGATCACTCTAAAATGTATTGTAATAATAGGCTATTTAACAACATCGAAAATATACCACAATTCGGGGTCATCCTATTAGATTATAACGTAAATAAGCATATTGCTTTTAATTTTCAGAAGAATAAGTTTATATTATATAAAAATAACGTAAAAGAATCACAATATTTTTTTGAAATTTAATCAGCGTCGCAAACGCCCTGGTATTGGTTAAAACTCAGATGACGTCACAGACAAGTTTTTAAATCTTTAAATTATGGTCCTTTTTTCTTTTTTTTTAAATTTATAACTATCACCTTTCGCATTTAGTATAATTTTTTTATAACATAAATTCATTACATATTATAATACATAAAAAGAAATACTTTACAAATGATATATTTAATTAAATAACTTCCGGTATGCTAAACGTATATATCAACAATATAATTTTATTCCAAACATAAATCATAGACAAATAGACTTTTCCTGAATGTTGTTGGATAAACAAGATGTTATTGTTATAATTGACAGATTAAGTAAATATTCGAGTTGGATAATTAAATTTACTATATTATATTGTAATTTACAATATTATATTAACAATTTGTAAGAAATTATATTTTTAATTCTGTAATAAGTGCTTAGCGATAAAAGATAAAGTGAACTAACTGGAAAAAAGGTTAAAAGATATTCCATCGCAAACAAAAGTCATCAGGTATGACAGTTTTTACATTGATTTTTTATAATAAATAATCATCTGCTGCAGAATTTTTTTAAACATATCGTTTTTAATGTATATTCTTTCATATCATATCAAAAATTTAAATTTAGATAAATACTAACAATTATCTTTTTATAGACGTAATTGTACATTGTGTCATTACACACCATTTATACACCATTTTATTATGAAAATAAATAATAATCCCCTTCAGCGGGTAGGACTGTTTGTTTACATTGTCTGTGACGTCACATTAGACGCCATGACAGAAATTGCGTTTTTAGCGAATTTTAAACTTTAAAAGTGATTTATGTAAAAAATACGGCATATATCCGAGAAATATAAATGTATTGTGCTTATAATACAAAATAGAACAATTTAAAAATTCAAGTCAAATAGCCTATTCTCTTACAATTGAATTCTAAGAAATATTATAGATATGAAATTCTTTTATATTTTTCTTATGTAATAAGCTCTATTAGGAATAAAATTATTCTAATCAAAGCAGACCAGCGAAAATGGGCCTAGTGATACAGAAATTTGAAAATTATTTTTAATGAAGCTTATAATTTTTTTAATATAAAAAACAAACAATTGAGGATAAGGAAAGAGCAAAAATAAGATACAACTTGTAACAAAAAAAAGGGTAACTTTATAAACTTGCATATATAGTGTATTTTTAATATATCAAAGATTACTTAACAAAAAATAAAAAGAACAATATAAACCTAACAAGATACATAAAAACTTTTTGCAACGATTGACGTTCAATACCGATTGCTTTTTAATTTGTAGCCATTGCCTAAACTAATTAAAAATGAATTATTCACTGACATTGACATACGTTCGGACATCGAAATGAATGCCTTGCCCTCATTTCAAGTGTTATGTGGCTTTTTTGGTGACCTGCAAGTCATGTATTTAATATGTTATATCTGTGTTACAAGAAGACACAATCGTCACTTGGTTTCATCTTGATGGTCCAAAAAATTCTGTGGAAATAATATTAACAAACTATTACGAAAAATAACTTGACTTCATAAAAATATACAAGATTTTTCATTTCTCTGATTGATAATTTAAATCAAACTTTTAAGGGGCTTATTTTTTTTTTTCTGAAAAAGAGACTTTTATAACACCTGGGCACAACACTATGTATAGTTTTGCCGGTCTCCTTTGTAAACTAATGAAACATACTCAGTACTAATATATAGGATATTTTTCATCCTGAAAAAACCCACACATCCTCAAGGAATAACAAAACATTTGTGTAATACGATTAGACCTCTGGTAATACCATTAGAATACATACTGATCAGAGTTCTGTACACATTTAGATACATATAAACATTTAAGAGTGCAGAATGTTTCTATTATATTATTTAAAAATATTAACCATTACTTAATATTCGCCAGTTTACATCTGTCGAAATGTCATTTGATTTCAAGTAGAGACTATGTTTTGATATTTATTTTGAAATTACGTTTCTATTTTTAAATAGAACTTTGTATTACTTTATATAAAACATGGAATTTATTAAAATTATACATGCTCAAAAACAATGCTGTCAGTAACGGTAGTTAGGTTTTTGTAAGTATTGAGAAATGTTTTATTTTCTAGCTATACTGCTTTAACACACAAATATTGCCAATCTTTATTTCTCTCGTACATGCTGCTCGCGTGACTTTCGTTGAAATAATTATCATGACTATAATAAAATTTCAAATAACTGTCTATCTATTGGAAAACTACCATTGTTTATAAAACTGATCCTCAGCGGAATAAACTAATTTGTTAGATAATTATTTAATAATTTATTGTGTGAATGAGAATAATTTCTTAAGTAACTAACTTTATTAAAGTTAATAGTTTTATATGACATTCATGCTTTCAATGTAATAATGTAAAAAAAGTAAAAAATGTTCACTTGATATGAAATGAAAGACAATATTTTTATTAAACAAATATGAATACTATCTTGGTGAAAGGCGATGTGCGCGTTCATAGCGTACCAACGGTTCCGGATGGGCGCAGATGCAGCGTTCGCACCTTCATACGAGGTAGAGGGTGCAGCGGGCCATCCAGGTGCCTTTCCTGCTTATCCGGGTGCACCCGACCCTGAACCGGCTTATCAGGAGGCTCCCTTTTCACAGCAGCATGGTGAGGGCAATTTTTTTTTGTTGCTGCTTATTTTTAGCAAAACCATAGTTTATGGTTATGGTAGGCTTATTTACTGACGTAAAGAAAAGTAATAATCGAGGCCAATGATTGTATTATGATGAGGTGTATTGAATGTACAATGAGTAATAGAATATTGGTATTTGCTGTTCACATTAGTCATTAATTAAAAGTTAGATAATTACCGCTGGTTTAAATCCGCATTCATCATACATTACGTAATTAAACGAGATAGATAATTATTAACATTTATATAACATAAAACTACAAATATGAAAAGTAAAGAAAATAAATTAAAAATAATATTGAAAGTAAATTGGCCAAGTAATAGAAAAACACTACATCTTATAAAGAAACAAATTACAATACATGACAAAATTTACTACAATAAGAAAAACAAATGAAAGTGAACTAAAGCGAAGACAATAATAAATTTTTACATTTAATATTGTGCACAAAATATACACGTATGTATGTAAAAACAATTTCAAGGACATAAAGTTTGTAATAACATTTATGGAAATGTCAATAACAGTAATAATTGCGAATCAAAAATTATTTTTTTAACTAGTTCACAGTTCATAGATGATTTTATTACGGTACAATTTGGATATAGGGCAGTTTATTATAATTAATTTAAATAATGTCAATAAATTAGATAGATTTGTCGTTTCAGTATAAATCTCTAATTGCTTATCTATTTGGACTGAACTACTATAAAGGTCAATCCAAACTAACCTAATTTGAACATTTTACTATTGTCTCTACAACTCCTAAAACGACCCTCGATTTATTGTAGATCCAGCTTAAATTTTAGAGTTCAATGCAGATTGGGCAATCTTAAACTTAAACTAAATTTATCCTATATATTGTCCCATATGTTATTACCGATTACATGGTACTGAAAAACAATTTAATCTGGATAAAAATTCTATTACTACATTAAAAATGTTTTCTTATTCCTAATATCTATACACTTTTCTGTCTCTCTTCAAGTGATAAAATTTTACTGACGTGATTTTCTTACTATAAAAATCGTCCCACACATTTTATAAAATTTGATAATTTTTGTGTAATTTTTTTAAACCAAAACCATAACATTTAACTAATATGATTAGACATGAGAACGAAATGGGATAAAGTGGCAGAAGTACTGCATTTACATATAATTAATAACAACACTTCCAAATGGCTTGAAACATCCCATTGTGATATCAGGCTTCAGTTTTTTTCAAAGTTTTGTAAATTGATTTAATTTAAGAAACCTCTAACCTACCTTAGTGGTTTCTTAAATCAATAATCATCAACGACACACAAGAATAACGACAAACAACACAAAAGGACAATGACAAACACAAAAAAATCATTTACAAAATTTTCTATATTTTATTTTTACATGATATCAATGTTTGTAAGTTTAAATTAAGAAACAAATACGGAACGCTTTGATTTTGTAATTGTGCATTTTTAACATTAAATTTTTGTTGTACACCCTCACTTTTCACGTCACCATGAAAATTCTCTCTGAGAAACATATTCCATAGTGGTCTTTATCTATTAGGTATTAGCTATTAGCAGGTTGCCTGTCCTGGCTTTGCTGGGAGACAGGAAAGGAACCATGACTGAAGTTGGTCTTTGGTTTTTAATTAATAATTGTTTACGGTTAATTTATGAATGTTACTCTAATTGGGCTTAGTTATTTACTCTTTGTTTTAGTTGAGTACAGAACTGTACAAGACCGGGGGGTCTTGCAACATACAATGTATTATAATTAGCCATATTCATTCTGGAACTAACTTGCAAATATTATTATCGTTTAAAATTATTTCAAACATTATTTCAATATAGCTATAACAGTATAGTTTGTTTATAAATTTTGCAATAGAAAACATTTAAATTTTTTTGTAGATTTTTATTTTGTCTACAATATCTTCATACATAATTTTCAATCATACCTTCACTTAAATACGTAAAAAAGTATTACATGGCCCCCGTCTATCAGGACACTATAAACTATGTGATGTTTCATGGCAAGTGTACTACCATTTTTTTTGCAATTGCAAAAACTAAAAAATAAACAAAACCAAACAAAAAAATTAACTTTTTTTCATATTCTAACAATTTCTACTTTTTCTTCCCCATTGTTTTATATCGTACTTTAATATCATACAGTATTTGACATGAATTCTTTATAACAGTCAAATGACAGCATTTGACGCATTAGCATATTCATACTCGCATCTGTTTGTATATTTATTTCAGACGTCCTTGTTCTCAAATGTTATAAGCATACTTCATTAGATGTGACAATTGCATAATTCTTGGTCAACAAATTTTTTCAAATTATTGTAGTCTAATGGTATAAGTAACCAAAACGTGGCTATTTTTAATATAAATATAATATTAAACTGAAAAGTGATTCCTAATCACTAGGCTATGATCTCTAAGTTCTTTCAGAATAAGTGTAATATTAGGTACTTTCAGAGTAAGTGTAATACTAGGTAATAGTGATGTAATGAATATTAAATTTTTAGCATTCGCAAATACGAATGCGAATATTCACAAATGCGTATTTTCAGTTTTTAAAACTGGCACCATTTATATATGGCTTAAATTTGACAGCTGAATTGTCGCGCGAGTTGCACGCACACATTTTCACAGTTTGCGAATTGCGAGCTGATCCGATAAAAGCAGATGATTGTTTGTTTACATCGACAGGTCTCAAATAGAAACAAGTGAATTTTGTGATTAGTGCGAGTAGTGATTTGTTAGTATGAGAAAATCCTTTGCTAGTGAAATATGGACTTATTTTACGCTTTGCGATGCTGAACGAACTAGGTGCAAGCTCTGTAACAATGAATATTCTCGAAAAGAAAGAACTACAATGGCTATGAGAAATAATTTGAAATCAATATATAAATAGAGTTTTTTGTATTGGAAAAATACTGAAAAGCAAAATAGGATGCAAATAATAAATTTGCACTTGCATCATCTTCCCACAGCAGTACAAAATTTGACATTAAACAGTTGTTCCTTCAAGAATGTGTTGAAAAATCGAAACTATGTGATAATAAATCTGTGAGATCCTTGGTAATTGATAAATCATTAAGTGAAGCGATTGCGTTGGAAGACTTGTCATTTAATTTCGTGAAATGTGTGGGATTCACAAGACTTGTGAAGCGCCTATGTTCATCCTATAATTTAAAATCTTGTCTGTATTATACTTCTTTTATCTACGATGAATTAGATGATAAAGTGAGCTAATAAATCCTTGAATTGCTGAAATCCTTTGAAAAAATAATTTACTAGTGACATCTGTTGCGATTCTTCTTCTGGGGTTTCTCTACTGAGTTTAACTTGGTATAGGATTACAGAAGAATTTGAAAGGAAAATCACAGTGTTAAAGGCAGATGTGTTCAAATGCAGTCGCCGTACCGGAGAAAATATTGCCGTCATTTGAAATACTTGAAGTTTACGAGTTAGTCGTCATGTGAAATACTTGAAGAGAAAGTATCCAAGAACAAACATGAAAAAGGGTATTTCCTTATTAAATGTTCAACACATCGACTGTGCTTCACAAAATATTAAAAATGTGTGTTTATTTCTAATGTTACCAGGATATTAAATTTAATACATTAGAAATAAACAGATATAAAATATTAAATGAACAACTAAATATAATATTGTCACCCATACTTAATATCTTCTAGACATAATATAGTTAGACAACATTGGTAACTATTGGTACTAACTGGTATACAACTACTCTTCAAATTGGTTCAGCCCAACTACACATCTAAATATAAATATATATAAAAAAAATAAATAAATGAATAAAGAAAACGGGAGATATGTAGAATTAGTGGCATAACCTTGTTCCAACTTTCAGATACCCTTTGCTATTGTATAAATATATTACTTAGAATAACTTCCATTTAATTTTATTACATACTCCAGAATATTTGCATTGTATAGCCTCATAGAATAACATCAATTTAATTTATTACCCTCACTAAAATACTTATATTTCATATAACTGTCGGAAATATAATAAAACCTACACCGCTCCCCCACAATAAACTCACTAACATAAGCAGTGGGAAAACCCACACAAACCCTGGTTCTACCATTGTTTTTGAAACATATAAATGCTATTGCAAGTTCGTAGAAGTTAATCTTTGCTAATAGCCCACCTGACGATGTTGTAATACAACAAAGCCTAGGTCGTGGTAAAGAACTTAAAGAAAGTAGAAATAATACTACATCACTTAGTTTCATTTAATTGTCATTAAAAATGTGTTAAAAGAAGGACTGAAAGCTCAAGAAACTGTTGTGGCTACCATAACAAAATGTAAAAAGATGGCAACACATTTTCTTCAGTCAAATATTTCTCAAGACAAGCTTAGAACTTTACAGAAAAGGATTAATCAAACACCCCTAAAGACTATACAAGAGTGTGTTACTAGATGGAACAGTACCTTTTATATGTTAGAGCGTATTTTTCAAGTTAAAGAGTCTTTAATTGCCACTTTGGAAAGAATTCTTAATGATCTTGATTCATTCGATGAACACGTTGGTGACATGACAGCCGTTTTGAAAGAGGAGCTTATTAACAAATTTTCTATTTTAGAAAATATTGTGTGTCACAGCAACCTTCATTGATTCAAGATAAAAAGTCAAGTTTTTCAAACATACGTTGAATAAAGAGTGTGTCATACAACATCTTTTGGATTTTCTTGAAGACAATCAAACAGAAGCACCAAGTTAACTTTGTTCGAATGTGAAATATGCCAGATTGGATGAAACTGAAGATTCCGAAGACAATAAACATGTATCTTTGAGGGATACGAAGGGTTTACTAATGAATGATACGAGTAACAGTGAAGATGACATTTCTCTCCTTATATATTAATAATATTAGCGGAAAAACGAGTAGCAAATGACGTCGACCCTCTAATATGGGGCTTCTTTTTCCTATAGGGAAGATTTATTTAGTAACAGCCACAACGAGTGTTCAGAGTGAGCAATTGTTCAGTGGTGCTGGGCTTATTTATACAATGCAGCGAAGTAGAGTTGAAGGAGAAAAGACTTCAGTTTTTATTTTTGAAGTTTAATCCCTCTACTGAAGTTTGATTGTTAATTGGTTGTTAAAAGATTATTATATTATTATAAAAAGATTATAGACTTTATAAAAAGAAAATAATAACTTTTTTATTTGTTTAATTTTTTTTAAGGGAAGTTTTAAGAGAGGAATGTCAGTTTTTGTTTAGTTATTAATTTTTTTGTAGTATGTTTATAGAAGAGGATTATTTAAAGTTCAAAATGGAAGAAGAAGATAATTTATGTAAAGACTGATAAAAGTTTATGAGAAGAATACTTTTTTCTATGTTTAAATACATAGTATATTTTTTTGTTTTCTAATTTCTAACGAGAAGTTGTTTATTTATTATAAAACTAACTCTAAAGCTTTATTACCTAATATAATATACGTAATGTGGGTAATGCCAACTATTAAACTGAAGGCTGATTACAGATATAATTGCAATGTTTGGTTAAGTTACAAAAAAAACATTTTGTAATAAAAATTATATTTTTATTTACCTAATAATATTTACAGAATTTATGCATTCTGTATTTTTCTGATGTTCATATTCGCATGAATTTTGTGAATGCAAATGTCAAGAAATATGCAAATATTTGCAAACGCGAATGCAAATAGGAATATTCGTGGCATCACTAATAGGTACGTAGATAACTTAATCTTTCTATAATCATGTAAAAAAATATGAAAATTACTGTTAAAGGTATTTTTGTATTTATTGCTGTTTTAGGGTTTCCTTTTGAAAAATCCAAAATGACGGTTAATTCCTAATAGAGTCCCAGTAAAAGCTCAATATTTTTATGTTTTTCATTTGTGTATTGTATAATCAATATAATAAAAAACAGATTCCAAGCATCTATGTCATCAAGAAAAAATACTAGAGACAATTGAAATTTACAAAAATTTATAAAATTTAAGAAAACTGTTTTCATTGGGACATTTAAAAAAATAAATAAAATAGACTAAGTCATTCAATACTTTTTAAAAATATGCTTGGTTGTTGCTCTTTATTTTTAGGTATATCAATATAGTAAGAGAATTTGTCAAATCTTCGAATTAGGGTATCTAAAAAAAAAACGCCGAGCAATAACCGCCATGCGCATAACATAGGCCGACACTCTGCAACTACGGAAATCTCTTGCTAATTCTTAGAATTAGGGTGCACAAAAAATTGAGGGAGATAAATTTTAATTTTTAAATAAACAAATGAAGCAATATTTTTGCTAAAATCTGTTTAAATTATCCGGCAGAAAATGAGACCCAATCAAAGTTCTGCCAATAATTCCGGCCCACACATTTACAGAAAATTGTCTCTGAAATGATACCGTTTTTTCTTGTGGCAGTTTCTGTCCTTGTCTACTCACTCGTGGAAGTTATAAAAATTTGCTATCCCTTCTCTTGAAAATTTGGACTGGTCGGTCCACAGGGTAGATTTTAAAAACCACGCGTTCTTACTATCGGTGTCCAGTTAAAATTGACAGAACTCAATTATTTGTGTGGGATTCCCACCTTCCAAATCTTGCACGCTTCTGCCGTGAATGGGATATTTTCTCTCCAAATGCATCGTACTCCACACCTTCCACATTGAATGGTTGAGGTTTCGTGTTACTGCTTTGATGCTCATAGTATGATCCACACCAAACGCTTGTATGATTTCTTATTCAATATTCAGTTGATGAATTCCATCTTCAACAAGTCGACGAAACGTATTGTAAAATACTCTGACATTAAAACTACTCCGTTGGAAAAAAAAAACCATTTTCCTAATGAAATAGTTCAAAAGGATAAAAACTGTTTATGTAATCTGTTTCAAAGGTGAGAAATTATTTCCTTAATACAATTATTTGCTGTATATACTTCATTACAAAACCTATATTTTGTGTATTTTATATAAAAGATATATAATTTTTGTTATATCAGTGTTAAAATGTCCCATGTCCAAGGCTTTACAATATTTCTGAAGTTTTCGTGAAATATGTGACCACTAACACTCATTGCAGATATGATCTGGGATTATCAGTGTGTACAATTCCTCCTATAAAAGATACTGTTCTCACAAGTGCATTTTTCTGAGGCTAAACATGTTCGGTTGCAGCCCTCTATTTAATTATACCTCTCGGCCAAACTCAAGATATAATAAATAATTCATCATTAGATAAATTATTTATGATGTTGAGACACCCAGCTGGGAATCGAACCCTTAGCCTCTTAGACGAGCGTTAGAGTCTTAACCACTGCGCTAACGATATTGTATATATAATTTGATGCGTATAAATAATTCCGGATGTTAACATTAAAGCTATTTCTAATATTTATGAAATAAATATGTATAACATTAAAAATACATATACAATACATTATCATCGAAACATTACAACATCATCGAAAACATACATTGAAATAAGGGTAAAAGCTCAGTTATTATAAAAACATTATCCTAAAGTATGTATACAATTTGTAGGTTACACAGGAAAACATTATAGTATCAACACTTTTGTGAAAGGAAAATAATGTGTCACGTTTGTTTAATTATAATTTGTACGCCAAATGTAAGTACCAGGTGTACGAGTATGAAATACGGATTTTTTAAAAAGAAAACACGCGTTAAATTCTGTACAATGATAAAAAGTGCTTTGTTCAAAGTATGCTCCATCGCTTGTTATACATTTTCCCATCTTTCGGGCAATTTGTGAATACCATGCCAGTAAAAATCTTCGCCTTTCGCCACGAACCATTCATCGAGCCATTTCTTGAAATCTTTGTAAGAACTAAATCGCTGTTCAGCAAGTGCGTGACCTATCGATGCAAACAAGTAGTAATCGGAAGGAGCCAAGCCTGGTGAGTTAACTGCATGGGGTAGAACTTCTCAGCTGAATACTTCCAATGTGTCGCTGTGAACCGGATTTGCCATATGTGATGGAACATTGTCATGAAGAATAATATTCAAGCAGCAAATGGTTCAAATTAGTTAATTGTTGTTGGTAACATTTAGTATTAACTGTCTTCCCAGGTTTCAACAGCTCATGATAAGCCACGCCCCTCCGGTCCCACCAAACACAGTGCATCGTTTTTCTACCAAAACCATTCGGTCTTGTAGTCAATGTGGATGTTGCGCCTGGGTCTACCCATGATTTTTTACGCTTAGGATTCTCAAAATAAATCCACTTTTCATTAGCCTTTACTATACAATGCAAAAACAACTTTTTTTATACTGAGTGAGTAAAATCACACAGGTGTTTTTGCACTTATCGATTTGGCACTACCAGTCTTCAAAATTTTTCCTATCACTCATAAAAAAACTGAAAACAGCTTGTTCAGTAACTCCCAATTGCTTTGCGAGTTCTTTTTGTGTTTACAAATCATCTTCGTCCAACAGCGCTCTTGCAATTCCAGATATTTGTATTTTTTTGGCGGTTTTCCATATCTGCAACATCGAAGTCACCACTTTTGAAATCCCGAAACCATCGTTCACATGTATCTTGCGATGTAGCATGGTCATCATAAGTTTCTCGAAGTGATCGATATATTTTGACATATTGAACACAATATTATACAATCACTTGTTCAATTTAGCGCCAGTGCGCGTTTGACACTTGTTGATGATACAAGATAATGGCGCTGAGGCAAATCATTATACGAGAAATCACATTGGAGCACCATCTATAGTCTGAAATCCGCATTTCATACTTGTACACCTGGTATATCTGTATATAATGCAATGAAATCTAGAAATATATCAGCATAAGCCGACACATTGTAGCTATTTCACTATAACGCCTTATAAAATTAATGAATAGCATATATACTCTAGGCTTTTTCAGTGTCAAAATTTCGATTATTTTCACAAAATGTTTTAAACCCCAGAGGTTTTGAAATAAAAATGAAGGGTTGTCCATTTTTACCATATAAATTTGACAATTCGTGTCAGTAAAATAATGTTGTAATACTTCCATTTATAACATAATTTATGGTGAAACTTTCTGAATTTAATGTTTTGGTTCTGTATATAGTTTACTCTTATATTTGTTTGTTTACAAAGATTCTCTCATGAAATTGAATGGAGTATAGTAACAAAAATATATTTTTATTAGCAACGAGATTTTATTTATTTGCTGTGTAGGTATTCATATTGTAATTCAACACATGTTTTATAAAGTAATGATACTCACTATTATTATTACACTTTTACAATAGGTCTTTTCAGTCATTTGAAGTTAGAAGCATAAAATTTTTTTTAAATGATAATTGTATAAAACTGAAATTACATGGTTATGAAATTGTGACATTTTTGATATTTTCAGGAGCCGTCGATTTTCAAGCCCCAACCTATTAAGAAGCTTATCGAATAACAGTAGGAGGAAAAGTTATATTTTTCAACATCCAAGCTAAGTTGACATGTATTTATTATAAAAAGAGATTTATTTTGTTGTCGCTTGAAAGAAATTAAATGTACTTTGTGTATGTATTGTATAATTGTAAGAATCTTGTACGAGAATCAAGCTTCACACGGAGTGCCAGTATTGGGCAATTGTTTAGAAGAAAAAAGTATTTAAATATGTGATATTTTTATTTCTTAATTAAGCCTTTAATATATTTTCATTTTGTTTCTATTCAAACTAGTTGTTGATTTTCTAGTTTTATGTTTGTTATGTTTTTAAGAATTTAGTTTTTTTTAAATAGCAACATAGATATTTAATTTCATATGGAAACACTGGACCCAGTTTTACAATATATATATTTTTTTCATTTTTTTTATTGATGATAACTTAAAATTTGTGAACAACAAATTTTTGTTAAATAGGTTTATTATATGCCATATTGAAGCACTGTGTGGTTTCTTGCATATCACATTATTGTTTATTGTACTTAATGTATTTGTATGTATTATTTTTTAAGAATATTCAACCAAGCTCGACTTAGTAACATACAGATTCCAATAAGAGAAAGAGATTGTCTAATAAAATTATTTTTGTATTAATACAAGTAATCTAAAAACCAGAAATAATGTTTATTAAAGTTAATTGAATCTTGTTTGTCTTATTTTACCCATTTACACTAAAACATTCTTGATAAGTTATATTCATAGTCGGTACGGATTCTCTGTAATTGATGTGTAAATGTGGAAGACCTTCCATATAATTCTGAAAATATATTTTCTCCATAGCCGGTTTTTAGCATGCTTAAACTATATGATTATAATTATAGTTTTACATTCATTTTTACCTCATTTCTTGTTATTATGTAAATGTAAATCATAGATGTTATATTAGTAAATATTCCGATAGATTTGTTTATAACATAGTTCAAATTGGTACTGAAAGTCCTAAGTTGGTACGGTAAAAACTTTGAAACATACAAATTAGATAAATTAAGATAATGTTTTATATATGCAATGATTATTTTACAAGTTACACTTGGTGTCAGAGAGAGTTCACTTCGTGTTGGAGAGATGTACAAAAGATGAAAACCAAAATATTTTTTCAAGGAATTATAATTTGCCTTGTTCGAAATATCTTTTTCGATTAATGTAAGTATCATGATATGTTCTATATAAAACAAATAATATCATTTAGATATAAATAATATAACCATTTTCGATTACGATTAATGCTGAATTTCATGAAAATTTAAGACAATTATTGTATTGATAATAATTATTGTAAACATCAAAATATTATAGATTTGTAGAAAAAGTTTAATATTTCTAAGGTTATAAATATTTTAATAGAATACCATTTTCCGAATATTTTACATGCATAACACTGAATACGAATAATATATTTATGTGAATAGTGTTGCAATTCATCTAATGACGCCAAAGTAATATATACGGAACCCTTTTTTACATTTATTGAATAGTAAATGTTAACGATGACAAACAGTGTTGCTATGGAAAACATTTAATATTGATATTGAGAAAAAGATAATACCTGTGAATATTAATTCTGAAAAAATACTGTATTAGTTTACAGAATTCTATTTTTAACCTGATCAAATTGGATTATATCATATTTGAATGGAAGCAGAATTAGGGCCATAAATTCTTTGTTTCTCAATCCTATGTAAAATGTTTCAATAGAAAATATATAAATAGTACTAAATAAAATACTATGAATAGTCGTCGGTATATGTAAATGTAACTGTGTTTGAATTTGTAGAAACTAGGCTGTGTTAGCGATGTATCCTACTATATTACTATGCTTACTCGGTAGTGTTTATGTACATTTTTATAAATATATATTTATTATAAATTATTAAAGAACCGTCATTGGATTGTACAATAATATTTTTGTCGTTCAGTTTTAAGATTATAAAACAATCTTAAAAATTATTGCTTTACAAATGAATATGTTTGCTTGCTAAAAGTTATTACATTCGATTTGTTTTCATTTTGGACCAATGAATATTTTGATAATTAATTTAAATATTGCAAAATATCGTCATTAATGAGTTCGCCACTGATAAACGTGCCATTTGGAGCTATCCTTTCACTGCGCTTCCAAATCTGTTCCATCGAACTACATCACTTGTCGTCTGATTCACGTGTACATACTTAAAATATGTTATAACTAGGTATAAATACACACAGGTGAATCATCCCACATAGGTGATTGTGTAAAATACACACAGGTGAAACGAGTGCGCAGTATCTCGACAGATGTCATTTATTAAGATGCCGCTCTCCATGTTGTCTACCGCAAAGTATAGGGAATTTTAAAAATTTTTTGAAAAGATTGCACGGATTGCTCTATTCCTCTCGGACAATAGTTTGAAGTTAACCTTCTATTTTTAGTCTGTGGTGGGAATGCACTTCCATTTATTCTACAGTTCGATCGCGCCGTTTAGGGTAGAAATTCAATAGTTAGTCATGACATACAATTTGACTGAGATTGTAAATAAGTTTAACGTTTTGACTGGCGATCATGCCGTTTCAATCATTGGATTGTTCGTCAGTGGTTGCTTTAAACTGTCAGGAAATTGATTGTGCTGCTCCTATTCATCAAAACTGTAGGCGATTTTGACATTTACGAACACATTTCGGCTTGCGATCGTGCCCTTTGGAGTTTTGGACTGTTCGACAGTGGTCACCTTTAATTACTCAAGATCTCATATTTGTCAAAATCCCTTAATTGTCTGACATACCTTTTAGCTTTTCAAAATTGCAAATCTATTTCTTTAAGGTAGTGAGGGATTAAGTTATAATGTTTTAATTCTCGCTAAATGGTTGTACTGTTAACACAAGGTCCTGTCAATGGCAGTCTATTAGTAGGAAAACTTGGTTACGAAACTCGGTTCATTTATTTATCTTATTTTGCTGAAATTTTTTACTTTTATCGTTAATAAAATGACATGCCCGTGTTCACATTCATACTGTCAAAATAAACATTTTCTATAATAACCAAGCTTTAACATTAAATTTCAACGAAAATCTCACAATTCAGTGGCGTCGTGTGGTGTCATTAAATCCCATGGAAATTAAATCTTGTTTTTACATTGCGATAGTTACCAAGATGTTTTGCAATAAGCTTTTTAGAAGGTATGGTGAGGTTGCCAGTTACCACAAATTGGTCAACTATGTCGTCATAAATAATGTATTTATGACGACATAGTTGACCATATCTAAAGCCTTACAAAATAATTTGCAAGTTAATAAGCAATTTTTTTAAACACGTAGTGTAGCTTTCAGACAATAAAATGAAATGCATTGTATTCAATTTCACTCTTGTTGAATTTTGTACTGATTTATATATATTTATGTATATGTATATATATATATATATATATATATATAAATATATATATATATATAATATATATATGTGTATATATATATATACATGAATGTATGTATACGTATATATTATATACTGTTGTCATAATAAGAATTTAGCTTAACAGATTTGTAATTTTAGTAAGGCATAACACCATATTTTTTTGGAATGTATTCATATATCCTCTTTTAGTAGGTTTGTATGCCTAGAGTAATTTGAGAAAATTTTTTCATACCAAACATTAATTTTGCAATTTTTTTACACCTATTGTTTCATACACTATGATAACTACAATTAAAAATAGTTTTAATGTTTAAAAATGTTAGTCCACTCTATTTCTTGCAAGGACAGCTTAGATATTCATTTTAAGATAAATTTATTCTCGAGTTAAAATATATTTATATTTTTCTCCATTTTAAGAGATATTTCTTGCAAAGGTTCTATTTATTTGAGCATTTGTCAGTTCACTCTGAAGTTTTAAGTAGAAGATACTGTAGAATTTTTGGCAAATTGTAGGACATGTATTTACTACTAATATAATGCAGCTTTTTCCTCAAACTCCATTTAAAATCAAGGTCAATATTGACTGTCATAACGAAAATTTAAGGTCTCGTTTGCAACTTTTGTGTTATAAACTCGTGTTTCCAATGAATTGTAAATATTTTTTTAGTATTATGACTTTGTTCTAAGCCATACTTTTGGGAGCAAAAACACCTATATAAAATTTACTGCGCTTAATAAGCTCAGAAGTTTAGATAATATTTGCTGGTGATTTAGCTCCTAAGTTGCTAAGATGCAAAGTTTTAGATTTATTGCAAATATAGATTTTTGAGTGAGCTTGTATTTGACAAAATTACTTTAATGATTGTTACAAATTTGTTTTACACTCTGTCAAGTTTTCATTCTA
Source organism: Druceiella hillmani (assembly GCA_039881145.1). Classification (NCBI taxonomy): domain Eukaryota; kingdom Metazoa; phylum Arthropoda; class Insecta; order Lepidoptera; family Hepialidae; genus Druceiella; species Druceiella hillmani. The sequence continues at coordinate 45,420,772 of JAYKKI010000007.1, read as the reverse complement.
TCTCCGTTCATATTAAAATTATACTCTCGAGTCGTCGCATGTTACGACTGTTATTTAGCGACAAAACTTTCTCACTTCCAGTAGCTTGCACTTGTCGGTTTATGAAATTGTTTCTATATAGCAATAATAAGTGTATGTATATCATTGTTCGATTTACTTTATCTATATATACACTTAAATAAATAGTTGAATTTATCTAATAGTTGTACTGTGTAGCAGAGTTACGTTAACGTTTGAATGTAGCCACACACTTCTGCGGTCGCGAAATATGATAATAATTAGTCATGATATGTAATTTGTATTGATATGGATATGTTTGTATTAAATGTTTAATATTGTACGTGAACGCAGAAGTATTGTATTGTAACTGATAAGTATTAATGTATTTGATGAATGCTTGGAGGTATATTTTGTTGCCATAGCGCTGACGTTGTTTCGGGTTTGATTGTTCTATGAATATTGTTAAGTATTGTATTTTATTAAATCCTAGGAAGTGTTTGGTCTGTTTAGTGATTGTTTTGAAGTTAATTTCCCACCTATGTTTAATTTCTCCCACCAAAACCTTGTGAATATGGCTTGATGTTGAAGATTTGTGGAATTCAATTGTGGTTATAATGTGAGCGGCAAATAAATCAGTTGGTCCTCATTTTATGTAATGTTTAAATCCCTGAAAGAGTATGTTTTAATTGAAGAGGGTTGTAAATGGTGTATATTGTATAAGACCACAACGTGCCAATAAAAAGAATCTCATTAAAATTTAGGATTTGTGTGTCCGATGACTTTTCAGACACAGTTTCTCATTAGCAGGCTATGTTTGTTTACAGGATGGAAGAATGTTTATGCTAATTAATATGTGCATTTTACTGGGTTCAAGTCATGTTCTAACTAAACCACTTTAATTATTTTTGTTAAAACTCTGTCCCTTGTGTTTGCTAATGATACAGATATCATATTATGAAAAAGGCTATATTTTGTCTAAATTGCATCAATAGTTACCTTTTAAACTTAAGAAAATATTTAAATAATAAAAAATTTTGTTAAAAATACTTTTTTTCAATCTATAAAATATATTTTTATCAGAAATAAAATGCAAGTATGACGAGACGAAAAATATTGATAGTTGTATCATTTTGTTTTTCAAATTTGCAAAAGGTAAATAATTTTATTAACTTAAATTGCCAGAATTAACAGGATATCTGAAAAATACAATAATTCCATAGATAATTAAGATTTATAGATGATCATAAACTGCATAAAACGAGGATTTGCTGTTATCTTTTTATATTACCATAATGTGGCTTTCATTAGATGATTACACCTGCCATTTTAAGAGCATAACTTGTCACGTCTAATGGTTTTTTTGTTTGAAACTAGCAAATTACGAAGTTTGTTATTTTTAATTGTGACTTTTTCGGAAAATATGGGAACCAATGTGGAATTTTAGTATCTGACATTTGCAGCTATTTTATTTATAGTTTCAGATCTGTTTATTAATAAACTAAAATTCAAAGATTGTTTAATATAATTGCAAAGTGTAAATTATTTAATAAAACTAATTATATGTGGAAGTCTTTGTGTTATTATTTTGTAGTTTACGAGTGTTTCTCTAATATCTTGTAATTTTTTAAAATGTGCTTCTCTGTTAGTGCAGGTATACTGAATACTAAATTTTTCTCTTTATCAGAATTAAAATACTTGAAAGTTGTTAAAATCCCAGTATGTTTCAAAATTCAGATTGGTTTAAATTGAGTGTTAGAATCCCAGTATGTTTCAAAATTTACATTGGTTTAAATTGAGAGTTAAAATCCCAGTATGTTTCAAAATTTAGATTGGTTTAAATTGAGTGTTAAAATCCCAGTATGTTTCAAAATTTAGATTGGTTTAAATTGAGAGTTACAATCCAAGTATGTTTCAAAATTTAGATTGGTTTAAATTGAGTGTTTATTTATAAATTTCATTATTTATTATTCTCATTTCAACAGCAACTTCAGTTGGGTTCACGTTTATACAAGACACTTTAATGTTTTCAGCTAAATATTAATAATACTACAATTTTGCGAACATGTTACAAATAATCAAAACTAGCCAAAAAAATCAAAATTGTTTGTACTCTAAAATTTAAGTCTTGTAACTGGAAAAACTTATATGATGTGTGCATCATAATTTCGTTTAAGTTCTTATACTGTGTAACAAATCAAACATTTTTATAAAAAAATTGAGCAGACCTCAAATAACCACTGAATAAGAAAAGTACTGAAAGTATAAAATAAAGAAAATACGAGTACTCAGTTGGAAATTTGCAGTATTATATTGTTTATTTTTTTTTGTTGTTGCTGTGCTATGGCGATCTGTTTAGAAAACAATAAGCCATTAATCTGGGAGTTAGTGTCAGTTTTGGCTTTGATATAAAAATGGAGAACCATTTTATGGACATCTCTCACTCACTGCTGGAGAATTGATTTATAAGTGTAGACACACTTGTCTCCTCAACCTTAAATATTGTTGATCTCTATCGCTACTGATACTCAGGGCTAGTTCATTTTTGTGGATTGACAGTCTTCTTGGGTATTTTGGCTATATTGTGTAACCTCCTGCTTTATTGTTTAGATTTTCAGATCATAATAGACGTATTTGATACTTATGTATTGAAGGGTGTTCATGATTACTCTCAGTGTCTTTGTCTGAAATCTTTCTAATTATTTCAATATTACGTTGCTGGCTGTTACCTACAATTGGATGCCATACTCATTGCAAATTTGAACAATGCTGTCATGTATGTTTTTGCTCTTGTGTATACCATGTACGTTTCTCAGCCTCATTTTATCAGCCATAGAATTTTTTATACGAGCAACTTGTGGGTCAGCAACATGAATCCCATTTCAAAGTTGAATAGAAGTTATCGGGAACGGGCGTTACATGTTATCTGTTTGTTGTGTCAATATAATAAAATGGGTTTTTATTATACAAACGAATTACTCATTTTGTCATCAATTTAAAAAAAATATGCTTAATTATATCTTCATAGAAAAACAATGTTTTTTTTTGTAAGAACAATTAATAAGCACATCATCTACTACAAATGTATTATCACCATTGCCCCTGAGCAACAATGGTGTTAAATAGTTTTATCATATTTCCAAATGATGTGGTTTGGAGATGCCATTTTCAATGCTATGAGGAGTTAGTTACCCCATTCTTTTTCATACCTATGACAGTTACGAATCGCAATTAGTATGCCAAAAATCTATTTTTATTTGAGTTCTTATTCTACAAAGTAAAAAAATGAAAATTATAACATTTTGATAGCACTGGGCAGAAAATCGAAATTAATTTTTAATCACCATTGGAAAGAATATTGATATTTTGTCAGATAGCTAAGAACTGATTTCATGATTAGTTTCAAAAAACTTTATAATAGTAAATATAAAATAGAATAATTTTTTGCTTCGCTAAACAATTCATTCATTCAATAATTTTTCACCGACTTCAAAAAAGGAGGTTATCAATTCGACTATATTTTTTTCTTGTATGTTGTCTTGTATCTCTGAAATTTCTCAAGCAATTTGGATGCTCGTAAACTGAGAAAAATTTGGTACAGAACAAGATAACACAGTGTTTAGTAGGTCTTCTGGTGAACTAAAGCAACTCATTGCAAATCTGAACAATGCTGGCATTCAGTTGTACCTCTGAAATTTGACTCCATCTACAATACAAACTACTTACTCTACAAGACAACAAGGAAATGGAAACGTCCTGAAAGTTAAATCACAAGCAAATATTGATGTGAAAAAGTACCTGGAAAGTGCACATCAAATGTATCTGCCACTGAAAACTATGTGTCCTAGAGAAGTTCTTAAAACAATAAAAACCTTACAAGAAGGGAAATACCCTGGCTACGATTTGTGGATGAAATCCTGTAAAAAGACTACCAAAAAAAACTGTTATGGTAATTGTTAAAATATTCAATGCTTTTTTGCGACACTCATTTTTCCCTGGACAATGAAAGATGGCACAGGTGTATCGAAGCAAAAACAATTAGATACAAGAGTACATAACATGCACTGGATAATAGGACGGCATTCACAATTGAGCATAAATAGTAAGTTGGCACTTTAGAGAGCCATCCTAAAATCAATATCCCAATGTGTTTTTTTATAACAAATTTTGTTTTTTTATCACTAAAATTTATAAGTAAAACAATATTACGCAAATGTATTTTGTATTCTCTAAACAAAAACATACCAGTAGATTCTAGAGCCAGAGCAGGTATTAAGAATTTTGGAGCCGCTCTTTTGTTTTCATTAAATGAGCAAACTGCGTGCCCCGTTTTTTCTAGTCGACACGGGTGTATAAATTTATCTACGATATTATTATCAAGTTAGTTAAACATGTAAAATATTAAAAATCACATCATATATTATGGATAAAACAGCAATCTCACCATGTCATCTGTTAAATATAAAGTGACAAGTAAATATTTTCATTACTGCTATCCACAGGGACGATACTAATAATTTTATTACACTCTCCCATCTCCTGCATATTTCATACTGATTATTTGGTAGTTAGTTCTCTATATATCTTCTAGTAGTTTTCTATGTCTTCTGAAAAACTACATACTCTACAAACATTTATAAGTACTCATGTGCACTGGTAGGCATGTTAAAATATGCTATCATGTCAATTTGGTAATTTCCAGTTTTTACGTCTATGAATAGATTTCAAGTCTTAGATAAATATACTTCAGATTTTGAAAAATTAACACTTTCACATATTAATCTTAAATTGTCATTTCATAGTTTAAACATTTTTTCTAAAGTGTTCAGATTACCATCAATATTTTTAATTGAGTCAGTGTGTCATCCATAAAAGTCGTCAAATCTTCCCTACTTATGAGTACTAAGATTTATTATTTTTGTCACTAACATCATGAAAACAGAACTCATTTGTTAACCTGGAACTTTTATGGATATAATTAAATGTAACAGTATTTGATGATAATCTTAAACTAGACCAGCGTAAACCTATTTGCCTGGCACCCGAACAAATTGATCCTCTACATGAGATAATTTAAATCTATTATTTTTTGCCCCAATATTGAATACTCTATTATAATCAACACAAAGATGGCTACCACTATCTATCTTTTTAACAAGTTTTATGGAGGATGTATATTCTGAAGATATGTATATTCTGAAGATTCACAGATTATGAAGTTGTCTAGCGATTTTTAAATTTTAGTTTGTTTTCCGCACAATATATGCTAATCAATATATTGTGCAGAAAACAGTTTACTTGCTAAGCAGGGCTAATCATTTGCAGATTTTTAACTGACCTATGTCATTATTGGACTGATACTTACCTCCTAATTTTATATTATTCTTATATACTACCAACACCACAAATTAATTGCTGGTCAATCTTTAAGATGTAATGCGCCTCTGAGAAAAAAAAGATCATTCACTCTTATCTCTACTATCTCGTTGATCACACCACTCTGTACGTGTCAGTTTTCCACATTTTTGGGTCAGACTAGGGAAACAATTCTAATACAATATTTGAGATGACTCTCAGCAAGTTCAAGGACCACTGATTTACACATAATGGTCATCTAGCTGCCCCTGTCCAAATATGCTTTTAAAGTTACTTCAGTTACTTGCCCTGTTTTACGAAAAGTATCATTCTATTTATCTGGTAGATGTATATTTTTTACATGAGGTATTAATTCATATTAGGTGACTACACAAATTGACACACTGGCAATATGGACAATCCTTTCTGCATTTGAAATGTTTACAGGCAAGGAATAATTTGGCGTAACATAGGCCTAGTGATTGCAATGGTAACCAATATTTGCTCCATGGAGCTGGTGTCCATGTATTTCTCCAAAATATTCATTTTCATGTTCATCCCCCATTTCCAAACCAATATTTTTCAAATTATATGGAATAAGTAAATTGGAAAATATAAGACATTTAAAGAATTCTTCGCAGAGCTCTTCAAAAATTTTGTGATTTTTTCTCTTGGAAGCTTTTTCTATTTATTAGTTCTTCTAACAAGCATTGATTACCACTCTTCCTACAAATAGTTGTGCCTGTCCAATCTATTATACCAAATTCAAGCTTGCTCTTTTAATATACTATGCACAAGAAAATACTTGAATTTCTCATCCCATTTGTGTATATGTCCAAACTTCTTAGTTCTCTTCAGCCAGTTTTTTATATTTTTCGCCTTGGATTTTCGGAGCAAATTTCGATTTGAAATTTGAATTTCAGCACAACCTATGATGTTATTTACTTGTATATTTAAATTTTGGAAATAATTTTTTAGAACATTTCAAAGCCTTAAAGTTTTATCAACCTTTTCCGTGACTGACTGATGTGACAATGACATATGAAGAATTCTTTATATTCAGACATTTATGATTTTTATAAAATAATGATAACTTGGCTTGGCAAATTTCAATTAGTAAACAGATTCTCTCCTTTCCTCTTCTACCCTTGTCTCTCCTCCCCCCTCCACCCTGTCCATACGCTGCTACGAACTTCGTATTCCGATTAATCTCCTCTCCGCATCAAGTGTTAAAATTTATATACATATATATATGTATATATATATATATATATATATATATATATATATAATATTTTATTATATATTTTATATTATATATTTTTCAAACAACAACAAACAAGCATTTTTCGAAACACGTAAAAAGGAGAGTTTTCCAGTTGTCTATATCTCTTGAAATTCTCGATGGAAGGCATTTGAAATAATTTAGTTGAAAGTTCACGTAAGAAAACTGAACTCTGGGATGTGTTCTACTTTTTATAACTATCATAACCCCTTACGTACTGTGCATTACGAGGGGGCGTTTTTAAGTTCGCGGAAGGGAGGATAAGGAGAGAGAATAAAAATACAAAATTATTTTTCTTTTTCAATATATTCACCTGCTACCCTAATACATTTTTCAGATCTTTCAATTAGCTTATATATACCTTCATAAAAAATGTTTCCTCTGCCCGAAAAATAATCTGAAACTGCGTCCTTTACTTCTTCATGGCTTGAAAACTTCTTTCCACGAAGTTCTTTTTTAAGGTTTGAGAACAAATAATAATCACTGGGAGCCAGATCAGGACTGTAGACTGGGCGTTCCAAAATATTGAAGAACACCTTGTGCAGGGCAGCCAGCGCAACGCGGCTCGTGTGAATGGGCACGTTGTCGTGCAAAAGCAGGACACCTTTGGTAAATTTTCCCCTTCTTTTTTCTTTGTTTCTTTCAACCTCTCTAGAATTAACACATAGTGTTCTCCGGTTATGGAAACACCTTTATCTTTATAATCCGTCAACAGGATCCCTTGGTTTGATGATTTTTCCAGCCGACTGTGATGCCTTAAACTTCTTGGGTGGTGGTGTGCCTTTTTTGTGCCACTGCATTGAATCTTGTTTGGACACAGGTTCATAATGATGAAGCCAAGTTTCGTCTTCAGTAATAATTCGACTCAATAGTCCATCCTTGTCTTCACTACAGAGGTCCAAAAACGCACGAGAACACTCTACGTGGCATTGTTTTTGACACGGTGTGAGCATTCTCGGCACCCATGCACTGCTGACCTTTGGCATGCCAAGATGATCATGGAGAATTTTAAATATTGTTGTATCCGATACTCCAACCATCTCTGCAAGCTGTTTCTTCTTTAGTCTGGCATCTTCCAATTATAATTTTTCAACTTTTTCAATAATTTCCAGAGTAGTCATTTCGATCGGCCGACCAGAGCGTGGGTCGTCTTCAAATGAGTCTCTACCTTGTTTAAAGAGACTATGCCACTTGTAAACCATGGTTTTACCCGGGCAAGAGTTCCCGTAAATGGATGCCATCTCTTTCAGTATTGTTTGAACCGACTTTCTTTGCTTGGTAAGGAACTTTATAACGGAGCGGTACTCGATTTTTTCCATAGTTCAGACTTTCTTCCAGATTGAGTTGTTTGTTCGACGATAGTTCAAAGACTAATGGTTCGATTATGATAAAACTTGGTATTTATACTAATAATGAGTTACTTAATTAGCTATCATTCCGTTAATTTAAAAAATGCCCCCTCGTACTTAAAATTTGTGTACACAAGTGAAATTACAACAATTATTTACACTTACATTGTTTACAACACATTTATTTTTGTTAGATAGATATGCAAAAATTTAAAAAAAAATTTCGAAACCAGTTTTAAGTACACTAAATTAAAACACATGTTATAGAGGGTAAGACACGTTTATTCAGAGCACAGGTTGTATGTTACGTTTATAGTAAATGTTGTTATCTATATGGGTCAAGATAATGAGTAAAGCTTTTTAAAAATATCTTCATATTTTGGCAGTATTTTAAGTTAACTGCTGTGTAGAATCAAAATTTGTTTCACATGACATTTTATCAGTCGTAGCATTTTTTATACAAGCAACTCGTGGGTCAGCAACATGAATCCCATTTCAAAGTTGAATAGAAGTTATCGGGAACGGGCGTTACATGTTATCTGTTTGTTGTGTCAATATAATAAAATGGGTTTTTATTATACAAACGAATTACTCATTTTGTCATGAATTTAAAAAAAATATCCTTAATTATATCTTCATAGAAAAACAATGTTTTTTTTTGTAAGAACAATTAATAAGCACATCATCTACTAAGAATGTATTATCACCATTGTCCCTGAGCAACAATGGTGTTAAATAGTTTTATCATATTTCCAAACGATGTGGTTTGGAGATGCCATTTTCAATGCTATGAGGAGTTAGTTACCCCATTCTTTTTCATACCTATGACAGTTACGAATCGCAATTAGTATGCCAAAAATCTATTTTTATTTGAGTTCTTATTCTACAAAGTAAAAAAATGAAAATTATAACATTTTGATAGCACTGGACAGAAAATCGAAATTAATTTTTAATCACCATTGGAAAGAAAATTGATATTTTGTCAGATAGCTAAGAACTGATTTCATGATTAGTTTCAAAAAACTTTATAATAGTAAATATAAAATAGAATAATTTTTTGCTTCGCTAAACAATTCATTCATTCAATAATTTTTCACCGACTTCAAAAAAGGAGGTTATCAATTCGACTATATTTTTTTCTTGTATGTTGTCTTGTATCTCTGAAATTTCTCAAGCAATTTGGATGCTCGTAAACTGAGAAAAATTTGGTATAGAACAAGATATCCTAGAGATAAAACAGTGTTCAATAGGTCTTCTGGTGAACTAAAACAACTCATTGCAAATCTGAACAATGCTGGCATTCAGTCGTACCTCTGAAATTTGACTCCATCTACAATACAAACTACTTACTCTACAAGACAACAAGGAAATGGAAATGTCCTAAAAGTCAAATCACACCCATTAAGATTTGTAATGGAGAGGAGTCAGATGAGATGCAGAGAAGGCTGCTACATTCGCTGAATCAGTACCTACCGTCTTTGCTGAAATATACTCTCAGCAAATATTGATGTGAAAAAGTACCTGGAAAGTGCACATCAAATGTATCTGCCACTGAAAACTATGTGTCCTAGAGAAGTTCTTAAAACAATAAAAACCTTACAAGAAGGGAAATACCCTGGCTACGATTTGTGGATGAAATCCTGTAAAAAGACTACCAAAAAAAACTGTTATGGTAATTGTTAAAATATTCAATGCTTTTTTGCGACACTCATTTTTCCCTGGACAATGAAAGATGGCACAGGTGTATCGAAGCAAAAACAATTAGATACAAGAGTACATAACATGCACTGGATAATAGGACGGCATTCACAATTGAGCATAAATAGTAAGTTGGCACTTTAGAGAGCCATCCTAAAATCAATATCCCAATGTGTTTTTTTATAACAAATTTTGTTTTTTTATCACTAAAATTTATAAGTAAAACAATATTACGCAAATGTATTTTGTATTCTCTAAACAAAAACATACCAGTAGATTCTAGAGCCAGAGCAGGTATTAAGAATTTTGGAGCCACTGTTTTGTTTTCATTAAATGAGCAAACTGCGTGCCCCGTTTTTTCTAGTCGACACGGGTGTATAAATTTATCTACGATATTATTATCAAGTTAGTTAAACATGTAAAATATTAAAAATCACATCATATATTATGGACAAAACAGCAATCTCATCATGTCATCTGTTAAATATAAAGTGACAAGTAAATATTTTCATTACTGCTATCCACAGGGACGATACTAATAATTTTATTACACTCTCCCATCTCCTGCATATTTCATACTGATTATTTGGTAGTTAGTTCTCTATATATCTTCTAGTAGTTTTCTATGTCTTCTGAAAAACTACATACTCTACAAACATTTATAAGTACTCATGTGCACTGGTAGGCATGTTAAAATATGCTATCATGTCAATTTGGTAATTTCCAGTTTTTACGTCTATGAATAGATTTCAAGTCTTAGATAAATATACTTCAGATTTTGAAAAATTAACACTTTCACATATTAATCTTAAATTGTCATTTCATAGTTTAAACATTTTTTCTAAAGTGTTCAGATTACCATCAATATTTTCAATTGAGTCAGTGTGTCATCCATAAAAGTCGTCAAATCTTCCCTACTTACTGAGTACTAAGATTTATTATTTTTGTCACTAACATCATGAAAACAGAACTCATTTGTTAACCTGGAACTTTTATGGATATAATTAAATGTAACAGTATTTGATGATAATCTTAAACTAGACCAGCGTAAACCTATTTTCCTGGCACCCGAACAAATTGATCCTCTACATGAGATAATTTAAATCTATTATTTTTTGCCCCAATATTGAATACTCTATTATAATCAACACAAAGATGGCTACCACTATCTATCTTTTTAACAAGTTTTATGGAGGATGTATATTCTGAAGATATGTATATTCTGAAGATTCACAGATTATGAAATTGTCTAGCGACTTAAATTTTAGTTTGTTTTCCGCACAATATATGCTAATCAATATATTGTGCAGAAAACAGTTTACTTGCTAAGCAGGGCTAATCATTTGCAGATTGTTAACTGACCTATGTCATTATTGGACTGATACTTAACTCCTAATTTTATATTATTCTTATATACTACCAACACCACAAATTAATTGCTGGTCAATCTTTAAGATGTAATGCGCCTCTGAGAAAAAGAAGATCATTCACTCTTATCTCTACTATCTCGTTGATCACACCACTCTGTACGTGTCAGTTTTCCACATTTTTGGGTCAGACTAGGGAAACAATTCTAATACAATATTTGAGATGACTCTCAGCAAGTTCAAGGACCACTGATTTACACATAATGGTCATCTAGCTGCCCCTGTCCAAATATGCTTTTAAAGTTACTTCAGTTACTTGCCCTGTTTTACGAAAAGTATCATTCTAATTATCCGGTAGATGTATATTTTTTACATGAGGTATTAATTCATATTAGGTGACTACACAAATTGACACACTGGCAATATGGACAATCCTTTCTGCATTTGAAATGTTTACAGGCAAGGAATAATTTGGCGTAACATAGGCCTAGTGATTGCAATGGTAACCAATATTTGCTCCATGAAGCTGGTGTCCATGTATTTCTCCAAAATATTCATTTTCTTGTTCTTCCCCCAATTCCAAACCAATATTTTTCAAATTATATGGAATAAGCAAATTGGAAAATATAAGACATTTAAAGAATTCTTTGGACAGCTCTTCAAAAATTTTGTGATTTTTTCTCTTGGAAAGCTTTTTCTATTTATTAGTTCTTCTAACAAGCATTGATTACCACTCTTCCTACAGATAGTTGTGCCTGTCCAATCTATTATACCAAATTCAAGCTTGCTCTTTTAATATACTATGCACATGAAAATACTTGAATTTCTCATCCCATTTGTGTATATGTCCAAACTTCTTAGTTCTCTTCAGCCAGTTTTTTATATTTTTCGCCTTGGATTTTCGGAGCAAATTTCGATTTGAAATTTGAATTTCAGCACAACCTATGATGTTATTTACTTGTATATTTAAATTTTGGAAATAATTTTTTAGAACATTTCAAAGCGTTAAAGTTTTATCAACCTTTTCCGTGACTGACTGATGTGACAATGACATATGAAGAATTCTTTATATTCAGACATTTATAATTTTTATAAAATAATGATAACTCGGCTTGGCACATTTTAATTCTGTCCAATGGTATCAAAATGTTATAATTTTCATTTTTTTACTTTGTAGAATAAGAACTCAAATAAAAATAGATTTTTAGCATACTAATTGCGATTCGTAACTGTCATAGGTATGAAAAAGAATGGGGTAACTAACTCCTCATAGCATTGAAAATGGCATCTCCAAACCACATCGTTTGGAAATATGATAAAACTATTTAACACCATTGTTGCTCAGGGACAATGGTGATAATACATTCTTAGTAGATGATGTGCTTATTAATTGTTCTTACAAAAAAAACATTGTTTTTCTATGAAGATATAATTAAGGATATTTTTTTTAAATTGATGACAAAATGAGTAATTCGTTTGTATAATAAAAACCCATTTTATTATATTGACACAACAAACAGATAACATGTAACGCCCGTTCCCGATAACTTCTATTCAACTTTGAAATGGGATTCATGTTGCTGACCCACGAGTTGCTTGTATAAAAAATGCTACGGCTGATAAAATGTCATGTGACTACTATTTAAAAAAAATTTTGATTCTACACAGCAGTTAACTTAAAATACTGCCAAAATATGAAGATATTTTTAAAAAGCTTTACTCATTATCTTGACCCATATAGATAACAACATTTACTATAAACGTAACATACAACCTGTGCTCTGAATAAACGTGTCTTACCCTCTATAACAAGTGTTTTAATTTAGTGTACTTAAAACTGTGACTTAGTTAGTGTACTTAAACAAAAACAATGCCGTGTGGAGTGTTCTCGTGCGTTTTTGGACCTCTGTAGTGAAGACAAGGATGGACTATTGAGTCGAATTATTACTGAAGATGAAACTTGGCTTCATCATTATGAACCTGTGTCCAAACAAGATTCAATGCAGTGGCACAAAAAAGGCACACCACCACCCAAGAAGTTTAAGGCATCACAGTCGGCTGGAAAAATCATCAAACCAAGGGATCCTGTTGACGGATTATAAAGATAAAGGTGTTTCCATAACCGGAGAACACTATGTGTTAATTCTAGAGAGGTTGAAAGAAACAAAGAAAAAAGAAGGGGAAAATTTACCAAAGGTGTCCTGCTTTTGCACGACAACGTGCCCATTCACACGAGCCGCGTTGCGCTGGCTGCCCTGCACAAGGTGTTCTTCGATATTTTGGAACGCCCAGTCTACAGTCCTGATCTGGCTCCCAGTGATTATTATTTGTTCTCAAACCTTAAAAAAGAACTTCGTGGAAAGAAGTTTTCAAGCCATGAAGAAGTAAAGGACGCAGTTTCAGATTATTTTTCGGGCAGAGGAAACATTTTTTATGAAGGTATATATAAGCTAATTGAAAGATCTGAAAAATGTATTAGGGTAGCAGGTGAATATATTGAAAAAGAAAAATAATTTTGTATTTTTATTCTCTCTCCTTATCCTCCCTTCCGCGAACTTAAAAACGCCCCCTCGTAATGCACAGTACGTAAGGGGTTATGATAGTTATAAAAAGTAGAACACATCCCAGAGTTCAGTTTTCTTATGTGAACTTTCAACTAAATTATTTCAAATGCCTTCCATCGAGAATTTCAAGAGATATAGACAACTAGAAAACTCTCCTTTTTACGTGTTTCGAAAAATGCTTGTTTGTTGTTGTTAGAAAAATGTAGGGTTTTTTAAATCTGGGATCCTAATAAAAGACTGCTCTCTGATAACTTAGTAAAACAAAATAAAGAAAAAAGAAGTTTTAAAAACTTAGTTCTTGATATATATTTATATATATATATATATATATATATATATATATATATATATATATATATATATGTACATAAATTTTAACACTTGATGCGGAGAGGAGATTAATCGGAATACGAAGTTCGTAGCAGCGTATGGACAGGGTGGAGGGGGGAGGAGAGACGAGGGTAGAAGAGGAAAGGAGAGAATCTGTAATTTTAAATAACAAAATAATTACTAATTGAAATGTGCCAAGCCAAGTTATCATTATTTTATAAAAATCATAAATGTCTGAATATAAAGAATTCTTCATATGTCATTGTCACATCAGTCAGTTACGGAAAAGGTTGATAAAACTTTTACGCTTTGAAATGTTCTAAAAAATTATTTCCAAAATTTAAATATACAAGTAAATAACATCATAGGTTGTGCTGAAATTCAAATTTCACATTGAAATTTGCTCCGAAAAGCCAAGGCGAAAAATATAAAAAACTGGCTGAAGAGAACTAAGAAGTTTGGACATATACAAAAATGGGATGAGAAAGTCAAGTATTTTCATGTGCATAGTATATTAAAAGAGCAAGCTTGAATTTGGTATAATAGATTGGACAGGCACAACTATTTGTAGGAAGAGTGGTAATCAATGCTTGTTAGAAGAACTAATAAATAGAAAAAGCTTCCAAGAGATAAAATCACAAAATTTTTGAAGAGCTGTGCGAAGAATGCTTTAAATGTCTTATATTTTCCAATTTACTTATTCCATATAATTTGAAAAATATTGGTTTGGAAATGGGGGATGAACATGAAAATGAATATTTTGGAGAAATACATGGACACCAGCTTCATGGAGCAAATATTGGTTACCATTGCAATCACTAGGCCTATGTTACGCCAAATTATTCCTTGCCTGTAAACATTTCAAATGCAGAAAGGATTGTCCATATTGCCAGTGTGTCAATTTGTGTAGTCACCTAATATGAATTAATACCTCATGTAAAAAATATACATCTACCGGATAAATAGAATGATACTTTTCATAAAACAGGGTAAGTAACTTTAAAAGCATATTTGGACAGGGGCAGCTAGATGACCATTATGTGTAAATCAGTGGTCCTTGAACTTGCTGAGAGTCATCTCAAATATTGTATTAGAATTGTTTCCCTAGTCTGACCCAAAAATGTGGAGAACTGACACGTACAGAGTGGTGTGATCAACGAGATAGTAGAGATAAGAGTGAATGATCTTCTTTTTCTCAGAGGCCATCTTAAAGATTGACCAGCAATTAATTTGTGGTTTTGGTAGTATATAAGAATAATATAAAATTAGGAGTTAAGTATCAGTCTAATAATGACATAGGTCAGTTAAAAATCTGCAAATGATTAGCCCTGCTTAGCAAGTAAACTGTTTTCTGCACAATATATTGATTAGCATATATTGTGCGGAAAACAAACTAAAATTTAAAAATCGCTAGACAACTTCATAATCTGTGAATCTTCAGAATATACATATCTTCAGAATATACATCCTCCATAAAACTTGTTAAAAAGATAGATAGTGGTAGCCATCTTTGTGTTAATTATAATAGAGTATTCAATATTGGGGCAAAAAATAATAGATTTAAATTATCTCATGTAGAGGATCAATTTGTTCGGGTGCCAGGCAAATAGGTTTACGCTGGTCTAGTTTAAGATTATCATCAAATACTGTTACATTTAATTATATCCATAAAAGTTCCAGGTTAACAAATGAGTTCTGTTTTCATGATGTTAGTGACAAAAATAATAAATCTTAGTACTCAGTAAGTAGGGAAGATTTGACGACTTTTATGGATGACACACTGACTCAATTAAAAATATTGATGGTAATCTGAACACTTTAGAAAAAATTTTTAAATATGAAATGACAATTTAAGATTAATATGTGAAAGTGTTAATTTTTCAAAATCTGAAGTATATTTATCTAAGACTTGAAATCTATTCATAGACGTAAAAACTGGAAATTACCAAATTGACATGATAGCATATTTTAACATGCCTACCGGTGCACATGAGTACTTATAAATGTTTGTAGAGTATGTAGTTTTTCAGAAGACATAGAAAACTACTAGAAGATATGTAGAGAACTAACTACCAAATGATCAGTATGAAATATGCAGGAGATGGGAGAGTGTAATAAAATTATTAGTATCGTCCCTGTGGATAGCAGTAATGAAAATATTTACTTGTCACTTTATATTTAACAGATGACATGGTGAGATTGCTGTTTTATTCATAATATATGATGTGATTTTTAGTATTTTACATGTTTAACTAACTTGATAATAATATCGTAGATAAATTTATACACCCGTGTCGACTAGAAAAAACGGGGCACGCAGTTTGCTCATTTAATGAAAACAAAAGAGCGGCTCCAAAATTCTTAATACCTGCTCTGGCTCTAGAATCTACTGGTATGTTTTTGTTTAGAGAATACAAAATTCATTTGCGTAATATTGATTTACTTATAAATTTTAGTGATAAAAAACAAAATTTGTATGTAAGTATATAGAGCAAAAACGTACATGGTATACACATACATATGAATATATTTAAAACAAATAAAATATTAACATTTATTCACGGATTCAGTTCACAAATGAAATTCCCATGAACATTGACAAATTTAATCCTTGATCAAAAATTAATTCAAAGAACAATTTAAAACTTGCACTCTGAAAAATGGAGGTATATAGGTTCAGGATTATTAAAATTTCAAGCAGGTAGTATCATTATACGAAATCTGTATTATTTATCTTGTACTGTATAGCATATAATAAAAAAATATTTTTGACATGTTTAACACAAGTGGTCGCTATAGAGATTATGAAATACCATTAAAATTTAAATAAAGGCACTGTAAGTGATAAATAACAAACTCGATAAACCCAAATCAAAGTTCTGTGACACGAAACTTCCTGTGTTACAGAAAAAATATAATCAAGCATATATTACATCATTCTTTTTAAGTTGTTATAACATTTTGCAGTTTTGAAAATTTCATCTCTTTAGTGGTAAATTTATTCCATCTTGTATTAAAATTTTGATTAGTATGAGGCAAAAAATTTTTCTCTTTGATTCTGTTATCAATCTCACTCTAAACCACTCAATGCCCATTTCTCTGTATTAATACCGATAAAATCATATGTCATATAAAATAGGTACTAATACTTAAATATTATGCAACATAGAGGAAGTTTAAAGATTTTTCTATATCATGTGCAGGATTGAAAAAAGTGAAAAAGACTGATATAGTCATCCATATAAAGATATTTAATTTAATTAAAATTCATACTAACATGAAAGAATGTGTTTGGAATAAGCCCATTTGGCTGTATGTTACTTGAACTATGCTATAAGGCCACTTACTACTCACCATGACTTCGAACTTGCTTCAACTCGCTACTTACTTCATAAACTACTGAATGTATTATGAAGGTTTAGGTTTTTGACTGAATCTAAACTTCTGCATAGTAAGTGGATAAAATCGTCTTAATGTTCACATATCTTTATTTTAAAAATACCATCCAGGAATTACACCACAATTTGGGTAATTTTCCATATTTTTATACGAGTCATGGGTCAAAGTGCAGAAACGATGGTATTGTCATTCAGATGATCCACGTGCAGTCTTAAAAATGGTCAAAATTTATTTTCAAAAATTTATACAATGACATACCACTTTAGTTGCACGAAAAAAGTGTTTCATTCCCAATTCAGAATTATGAAGATGTACATAATTAATTAATTTTGATGCATATTTTATTACTTATGCTACATATTGAGATTCCCATCTGAAGCAGTTTCGTAAAATATTTCATGTGGTCAGATTTAAAATTGCAGAAACTGTGAGGATGTGGTAGACAGATAGACATGAAAAAAAGTAAAAGTGTACATACTTTGACAACGAAACCCAGAAATTAAAATATAAGCCGAGATAAGTGAGTTTCAGTCAAACCTTTCTTATATCGAAGGATTGCAATATTGATCATGCACTACAACTAAATGAAACTATTTGATGTAGTATTATTTCTACTTTATTTAAATTCTTTTCCACGACCTAAGTTTCGTTGTATGACATTTTCAGGTGGGCTATTTGTAAAGATCTTTACAAATTGCACACCTAAAGATGCAGTCATACAACAAAACCCAGGTCGCGGTAAAGAATTTAAATAAAGTAGAAATAATACTACATCATGTAGTTTCATTTAGTTGCGAAAAATTAAATTTGGTTTTAGTTGTGAAAAATTAAGTTTGGGGAAAAATAAAAATGGTCATGGAGTGATTTAGAGTGAGATTGATCAACAGAATCAAAGAGAAACAATTTTTGCATCATACTAATCAAAATTTTAGTACAAGATGGAATAAATTTACCACTAAAGAGACCAAATTTTCAAAACTGCAAAATATTATAACTTGCAAAGAATGATGTAACATATACTTGACTACATTTTTTTCTGTAACACGGGAAGTTTTGTGTTCCAAAACTTTGATTTGTGTTTATCGAGTTTATTATTGATCACTTACAGCGCCTTTATTTAAATTGTAATGGTATTTCATAATCTCTATAGTGACGCTTGTGATTAATAATTTTGACAGATTATCAGATTTTGTATCTCTAATAATGTTATTACCTGCTTGAAATCTTAATAATCCTGAACCTATTTACCTACATTTTTCAGAGTGCAAATTTCAAATTATGCTTTGAAATAATTTTTGTTCAATGTGGATTTAGTGTTTAATGGGAATTTCAAATGTGAACTGAATTTGTGAACAAATGTTAATATTTTATTTCTTTAAATGTATTCATATGTATGTTTTTGCTCTATGAATTTCTACAAAATTAAAGCATATATTCAACATTTGTTATTGTAGGTCATTAGAACTACAGAAAGTCAGTACAACTACAGTAATTCAAAAGAGACATGCATCTTTTCAAACTATAATAAAATTACGTATAATATTGTTTGCTGGCACTACAAGACCCATAAATAAAAATAAACTTGCATTATTAAAAAACATATTATAATAGCGCAAGTACACACTTTACAATATTAAGGAATCAAACCAGAAACCTTAAGGTTTTACATATTAATTGTAAGACAATTAAGATTTGAGAGTTAGTGTTGATTTGTTTATGACCAATTGTGGCAATAAAATATATAGCTGTACAGGACTTCACTTGCACAACACTTGTAGGCTGTATTTAATTATTACTTTTTTAGAGCTCTTTTACGAATTTTCAAGTTAATTTTTTTTCATTCAAATTTTTGAGCATCCATTTTACTCTCTTAACAGTAGAATTTGAAAAAATCCTTCTTCGATAGAGGCCTATTTTGTATAAGGAACTTCTGTGCAAAATTTCAAGTTTTTACAGCCAGGAGTTTTTGCTGTTAATATGTCAGTCAGTTTTTTCTTTTATTTTTATAAATACGAATGCAAATGGCAAAATAATGGAAACAACCGTTAAGTAGCATTTAGTAGCAATATCAACATTGTAAAAATTTGATAATAGTGAGGCTGTGTACAATATCTGCATATAAAATATTTTTTTCCTTGTATATGCTACTCTTTAGCTTTATGAGAATTTCGTTCTAACCTTGCTTAGTCACTTGGCTAATATATGCAGTATAAACAAACACATTGTGATGTCATGGAGTTGAGCTGCAAAAAAGATCAGTTAGAGGTCAGTCATTTCACATGCACATGATGTATACAGAATTACTGTAAATGTTTTATAACTAGTAATATTGAATTATTTTTTATGTCGGAGGTGTCGGAGTAGGTTTAAAGAAAAAAAGAGTTTTCAAGCAAGTCAACCAAAATAAATTCAGTTGAAAGTTCCATACAAATACTATTACCTAGAATTTTTTCAGATTTTACAAATTCACTGTTGAAAAATTATTTTGGAAGCAAAGCTCCTTACCTACCTTTATAAAATTATGTTACGGTTTAAACTTTATATATCCACGTAATTCATAAAATTATATATTATTAAAATAAAATATGGAAATTCCACATAACCTGTAATTATTTCAGGACGAACTTAACTTGATCAGGTGTATCAGAAATCTTAGATGAATGTATAAATAAATTATTATGTAGTTTGAACGAATAAAGTGTCTTTTTGGTAGAGTTTTATAAAAATGTCATCAAAGCTTGTGAGTGTTAAATTAGTTTTGTATCACAAATGTAACATTTAATTTTAATGATAAATTCTACATTTATTTATTTATTCATTACTATGGCGACATTCTGAAAAATGTGAGAGAATTTTTTTACTATTTTTTCATAACCAATGTCACAAAATGACAAATGACATTTAATGATACACTGGTTTTAGTTTATTTTGGTTTGTACACATTTGCAAACGGGCAATGTCAGGAGATAATTCTGGTATTAAATAAAACAGCATTATTACACATATTTCCTTCTTTTATTTCGTGCTATACATTATCCTTAACTACATGCCACTTACAATCTTTATCAAAAAAATATCACAAATGAACAGTGAAAACATAAGATTCACAGAATCTAACAGAGTTATAAACGGGAGATATTATATTCAATTTCTATAAAGTAAAACATTATTTTGACTACTAAAACAGATCACAAAATATAAAGAATAATAATAACGACTCCCATGCATCCCGTCGCATACTTAGCAAAATTAGATTTTAACAAAGGTGGGCATTAAAATTAGGTATTATAAGCAAAAATCATCCATGCTTCTAATTTTTTTATAATTTTGTATTCATAAAACATCTAAGTCAATGGTAGCATAACTAATACTTATAAGTTATCAAAGCTGTCCAAAGTACATAACACATATATTTATGTAATCTTAGACGCAAATTTCAGACAAAGTTTTAATTTGCGCAAGCAGTATTACACGTAGGTATATCAAATATAAGAAAATATTAACCAAGGTAACTTCGAAGTGATTGAAAAAAATCTTAAATATTAAGTATTAACAAAAAAAAAGAGGCTCATACACTATCATTCCATTTGCAAATTACATACAATTTAGTTAAATAAATACACTTTGAGAAGGCAAAATTAAAAGCATTTTTTTTCCACATCACTTTTTTCTTAACCTTTTTCAAAACAAGTAATAAATTTGTTACTCTTGAGAAATTACCAATTTTTATGAAAAAAAGGAACATTTGTTTAAATAAAGATAAAAAAAATGGATAATGTATTAACAGATTTCTTCGAAAATAAAAAATACTTTTGTTTCACCTACACAATTACATAACATTCACAAGTTTTTTTGTCTTCTTGAATTGAAACATAAATAAAAAAAAATATTAATGTAATTTATAGCTAACATAACTTAGTTAAATTTAAAGTTTAATTTTGACATTAAAAAATTTTTATGATTTTTAAAAATTTGTCTCAACATTTTACTAGCTGTATCGCAACTTTTCTACCAACCTAATGAAAAAAAATTTGCATTGTGCCGGAATGTATATTTTATTTTATCTCTCTTTTTAAAATATCTAAAAATTCCTGTGTATTTAAAATTCTTGTAATAATTCAAACAAAAAAAAGAAGAAACAAAGTTTGATGGGCATATAATATATTAAGTTTTACTTTCATTAGTTAAATAGCCAGCACCAAGCTTAATGTTTAAAAACATATTTTTTGCTCAGTTAGCAACAATTATAATTTTTTAATTTATTACGTAAGACGTAACCGACATTATTGGCACGTAACGGTCAACTAAAATAAATAAGCAAAGAAACTTAGGTACCCATAGACAAACAGTATTTCTTTTTTAACGAGTAAATAATTCACAAAATTCATTAGCAACAAACAAATAACTGGTTGTTCTGTAGTCGAATGAAGTACACCAGTATACATTTCCACACTAAACCAATTTATAGTAATTTTACATGTTTCCGTATGTTGCCTCAGAGCACAGAAACATTGGTTTATTTGAAACTGTAAAAATCACTAGTCACACCATTAATAAAATTCATATTCCCAACTGCTTAATCATTAACACTTTATTCTTTTGTATTTGACTCAGTAGGACATGTTTTGGTAGCTGACGGCAAGTTAAACCAAAAAGAAATACTATTTTAGCTACAGAAGCTAAATAATTGAATTTCATTATAAAAATCAACAAATTACTTAGCCCAAACACAGGGAGTTTTACAAATTTGTCCTGTCAGGCTGGATACAACCACTATGGTGAACCACTGTGCGTCTTTCACCACTGTAAGGGGATAAACTTAATAATTTAAACAATATATTTATTCCTTTAATAATCAAAAATATATATTGTCAAAACACACTATGCAGCCAACTATAATTAACATCAACTAATAAATTAACATCACCATAGATAAAAGAAAAGTACGAAATATACAATTTTAATTAATTTGAAAGTTATGAAAATTATATTTAAAATTGACTTGTGCAAAGTGAACTTCAAATAATTTTTAGCATTGGAAATATAATGCTTATTTTAAAAATAAATTAATGAAAAAGTATTCAATATTTCAAATTTTTCCTTAATTCAACACTTCTTTGCTATAATTTCGATTAATAAATTATTTTTTTTCAAAAAGAAACATTGTCAATAATTAATATAATGTAGATTTATAGTATGATACTGACACATCACAGTAGTTATGTTATTTTTATTCGAAGAGTAAATATAGTGTAATACATATCATTAAAAGGAAAATTAGGTTTTGGTTAGTGTTTAGTTAAATATTTTATCTAGGTGCATCACATTAGTGCATGAGTCGACACTTTGTTGCTGTCATTTATTCTCATTTATCTACCGACCAAACAAGTTAATGGGCACCTGCAATATGTTGTGACATTGAATACAGGCGGCATTTACCAAGAATTCTTAAATCGCGTTAATCAAATGATATACGGTCCTAATAGATTCACGTGTACAGCTATATAACATACAATCATATAAATTGCTTTAAAGTCGTATTTAACAGTGAAATATTTATTGTACAGAAAAACTTTAATTAGAATGCCTTTCTCAAATACCTTATGTGCGAATTAATTCATGCCAAAAACTCGCCAAGAAATGACATTTTTTTAATGACTTAGTTTACAAGATTATATGAATATATAAATATATTCTAAATATTTTCATATGCTGAGCTTTTGTGTTCAAACATTCTCCTCTTTTGTAATTCTGATTACATTATTAACAATATTTTTTTATAATCTACCAGCTTGTTTTGAGTTTCACTGTGTGATTTATTTTATTTCTTTATTTTTCCCCAACAAATATTTCGAAGAATGTTAGAAATTATCTTTGAAAATAATTTATAGAGTACTATTAAAATGTTTTTTAACTTAATTACGCTTCGAAGAGTTTACCCTATGAGAATTTTGTTTAGTCATAGGAGTGCTCTCAATGAGACAATGGGTTTAAATAGTGAAAAGAATTGTGATAAAGAACAACAATTTAGCGTAACAATTGACAATTTTTGTTCGCACTCTGGGCAAATGAAATTTTACTAGATGATGCAATAGTGTTGCAATGTACTATTTATAGTATGCATATATCAAACAATGTCTGGGACTTTATTTATAAACTTTACGTATATATTAGAATGCAATCTAAATGCTTTGTTAACTAGATGAAGCATTAGCATCGAAGTCTGTTTACCATTCAGTATCAAAGCCATCTAAAATTGCACCGATAAGTTGAAAACAATTTTCTAATAAAACATGTTCGATAAACATTTAAGACATTTCTAAAAACTAAAAAAAATTCAGTAACGTTTTTAATGAGTGGGTCATTAGTGTCGGCAACGAATAAAAATATCTTTATAATGCATGGAAATTAATTATATGAGAACTAAAATATTAATTTCTTTCAGATTTTGTAATTTTACATTTTGCATTGATTCTAGCATCTCATTTTTAAAATTATTCAAATAATAATTTTTTTTGTTTCATCAAAGTGCTGATGTATAAATTATCGAGTAAATAAAGCCCGTGTCCAACATATTATGATCAACATGTTGAAATAAAGGCATTTAGTTTTATATTAATAAATCAGCATCTAACCAAGATCATGAGAGTTAGTTAAATTAATTTCTTCGAATATATTAGAATGAACTATTTAAATTGGAACAATTAAAAGTTTAAGAGTAAATTTACGACATAGATATTTTTTCTTCGTAACTTATATCTACTTAAAAAATTATTAATATTTAATCATCCAATATCAGTAAAATCTATATGTTCGTGTGTAACATTAAACCAAATTTACACGTGTGTATATATATACCAGACAGTGTCAATTGATCATACGAGTTGAGAATAAGATAGACTCAGTGATAACTTTTAATCTTTGATAAGGCGTAGACATAATATGTAGCACTTTGATGAGGCTTATCAATGCTCCATTATTAGTTCAAGTCGAATGATATTAAGTTTCTTTTAGTAACCTATGTATTCAGTGAAAAAAGTATGATCATTACCTACAGTGAATATAAATTATAATGGTTTCTGAAAATTATATATAAATTATATACTCACAAACTCTGCCACTTTTGTACAACTCCAATGTATCATAAAAAATTTTTATTTGTAATAATTTCATAGCCTGATAAGGAACTTTTAAGTAAATGATTTATAATGTCTATATGCCATATAATTTGTCTTTTGTCGTAAAATATACACCAAAATTTTCAAAACATTCTTTATAACACTCAAATTTTACATTATACTCCGTAGAATTAACAATCATTATTACTGGAAGTGTCTCCAAATTGCGTTCAAAAACTTAATTATACTATTATTAAGGACTTTAAAAAGTTAATTTATGAAATTGAAGTTTAAAAAACTAAATTGTTATATTGTCCATTGGATATTTCACAGAATGTATAGTTAATTCTTTCTACAAATTATTATATTCCTCACTATAGTGGCATTTATAAGCATCAAATATTAGAAACCTCGCACACAAAAAATCTTTAATTCTTTCTTATTAAATCCTGAAAAGATATGACCTTTATACAACTGTTAGGGATGCGAAACATGTTTTATCAATTTCTTATGAACACTTATCCATAATATTATAGAGGCATTGTAAAAATGGAAATTATACCTAATATTTTAATTTGGTTTGACAGTATTATTTTAATAAAACTAGTGATGATTCATTACTTATTTAACAAAAAAACCATATTGCTTGGTTTAATATTTAGCAGGAATCGATAAAAAGCTAAACTAAATTGCTACACAGTAATCAAACGATAAAAATATCAGTAGCTTATATATTCAAAAAATTAAAGCTTAAAATCTAAATACTTAGTGCTTTCAGTAATTACTAACTTTTATTCTCACTATTCATTACTAGTTACATCTCTGTTTAAAATCAAAGATATGAGTGATATTATGATAAATGATGTACTTAGTATTTAATTTTATAATCATCCATAAGCTACATATAACATGGACTCCAAAACTCAGTAAAATAAAATTATTGTAATTATGTATTTCTTTCTATATATTCTTGTGTATAATAATAAGATATAGAAAAGCAGAAGTAAATTTGCACAGCACAGAAAAAAAAATTAATTAACCTTCGACCATTTCCTCCTTTTTGCAAATTTTTTGTATTTGAAAGATACAGATATGAAGTTACACTTTTGCTTAGTTCAGAGAGGTCTTAACGCTTTACGATATAATTCCATTGCAGGTAAATAGCTAAAAGAGATACATAGTATTAATTTTCTTTAACCTTATTAAAAATATTTTAAACATATAATAGCGTATTAAATGTAAATGCTACCAATTTTTTTTTCTCATAAAAAATTAAGATTTTTTCATTTTCTTATAAAAATTAAGATTCGAAGTGTACTTTAAGTAATAATATTTTCTTAATATAGCGGATATAACAAATAAATATAATTATAACTTGCCCAAAAACCTCACCGATGTATGCAACCTTGATTCCTTACGAACTACTTATATTTACAAACATTAATTAACTTATATTTTTTATTACCAAACAAAGGTTTCTAAAAACATAATTTTAGCAACGTACACCGTTAAATAGCACACACTGGCCGCACTGGAAGAAACAAACACAAATACAAGTCATAACCAAATAGTGAAAAATTACATCCTCAATGCATTCACTTATTTCTTTGCTTTTGAATTAACACTAGGTTTAGGAGGTGTCCATCTTAAAGCTGAAGGATCAACACACAGTCTTGGTTTCTTAAAATGTGGGCTCGCTAGATGCTCCATCACGAGCTTTGGTGTAACGCAAATGACATGTTGTCCTTTCCAATATTTCACCATATTCATGGACTGTAGAGTGGAAATTATATCATTTTGGGATATCCCAGTCATCTGACTCAAATCTTTAATACTCAGAGTCCCTCTGCTGATGCTTAAAACGTCAAGTAAAACCCATGACCAGTAGGACCTGTAGCTCAGTTTACCGAGGTCTGATAATGGCTTCTCTGGACTTCCCACCACTTGTTCCAATCGAGAGAGTTCGTAACTAAATGCAATGAGCAATTTACCATAGCCTTGCCTCTGATATGGTGGGAGAGTTAAAATGCATGCTACATTGTTACTTTCAGGTGATTCTTTTTCTTTCGAGAAGTAACCGACAATGTGTGCTCCTTGTTTATCAACCTCACATAGAATATAAAATAAAAATGGTTCCACGTCAAAATAAAGAGTTTTATGATCTAGGAACAATTTAGCCAGAAGGCATAAGTTTTGGCAATATATTTTATGGTCTTTACCATCAACTTCGAATATGGCTAAAGTTCCTTTCCTGTATATTTCGGAACCGAGAGGTTGACGAAATGTGCATTCGCTTAAATGATATCGGTAGGTTTTTTCCAACCTCATATATTTTAAACAGTACTCACATATCCACAGCTTTGGTTGTTTTCCGTATTCGTCTGGATAGGGACTGAAGTACCATGTGTCAATTTCATATTTTCCAATTTGTATTCTGTCTATATACTTAACTTTTGTTATAGCTTCGTGTTCCTTTTCTAGAGCGGCTGTCGTAGGATCCATTTCCGCGTAAGTTTTTTGAACGTGATTGATTTCGTCATGTTTACGTTTTTGATTGCGCGTAATTTTCCGACCCGACTTGTCTGTAATCAAAAGGTCCGATGACATATTACTGTTTGTTTTCCATCCTTGATCGCAAACGTCGAAACGATCAGACATAATTCTATCACGAGGGACCCATTCGTCCAAACGTCTATCATATCCTTCATAGTGTACGTAATATTCGTAATACGATTCAGCTTCATTGTATCGCGTTTGTATTATCTCAGCCGGTTGCCATGAGTCATCTGTACGCCTCACTAAATAATGTTCCCCTATGTCCAACGGCTGTTCCTCTAGGGATTCACTGTCTTCATTATCGGCACTTCGACACTCCGGGTTTGGTAATTCGTTATTCACCATTGGTTTGTCTAATTCTTTATCTCCTTTGGCCATTGCAAAGAAAAAAACCGCGTTTTATCGTCGCGTACGATGGAAGAAACCGCGACGCACAAAAATGTGCGTTTCCTCTTATTATACTGAAAATGTTGCCATAAAATTTCATTGGAGGCGTGGACTATGTTGCTAGGAACAAAAAAGATGTATATTCTAGAACCAATTGTACCGATTTTTTATTTATACATATGTTATTTTTATTACACATTAAAATATGCTAAAAATTGGATGTGGTGAATATAGAAATGATAAGTTTTATAAAATACACAACTACTTAAATATTTTAAAACTATAGAATGTGTGCTGTTAATCGTGTCTATGGATAAATTTATATTTATGCTCTCATCACCACTTTGGCTCTAGTTCGTACAATAAATTTTCTCTATGGCTACGGTTTGATAGTTGGTATGCCCGATGCCGTATGTCTCCCAGTTCATTTTCATTTCTAATAAATTAACTTGTGTTGAAAGTGCAACATAAATATTTTTAAGTGTATTCGTGAATTATCCCCTATGGTGTTCTTGTTGTGGAAATATTAGTTATAATTGTTGTAAGTGAGTGCTAAATTATCGTGTCTAGGAGGTTTGAACGGTATTCCAAACGCCCATTCAACATAGCTTGATAACAATCATTCTGTGAACTATATAAATTGTAACTATGCAGGCCATCAAATGTGTTGTAGTTGGTGATGGGTAAGTAACAAAAGGAATTTTGATTAGTTCATTCCCTTATTTAATAATAGCGCCTGTTGCATTTGTGACACATATCAATTTCGTAACATATCTCGCTGCGCTCTGACGTCATGTTATATTAGAGTTAAAATTTTTTTTAAGCGATGAAAGTAAAAAAATAATGCTGAAACGTAAAGGGAATCTTCATTAAATTACGCTTATTTATAGTTTTCTTCTATTAATTATAAACCAATAATAAAATAGAAATTATAGCAAAATGTGTATTGTCACTTTTAAATCTTGTTTCACGATACTTAGTGAAATGATTGGTAATATCTTAATATGCAGTCAGATATATTTATAATTGGTCTTATTAATACATTTAATTTAAACGCACATCCAAATTGTGTTTTTTTTAAATATGGTTGAATATTTTATAAGGTAAAATGCATACTATTATTAATCGTTTTATGTTAACCAATTGTCGTTAGATAGGCTTTTATTATCTGATATCTTGTAAATTACGTCTACGTGACTAATCTTTGCGATATCGAAAACCATTTTTCAATAACAAAATAAAACATAAATGTAAATGAATGCCCATAAAGCAATTGTTTTTTTAATGTCAAATAATAGAGGAATCTTGTAAAATATATGCTTCGTATTTTCGTAAAACAATATGCTCTTTTATTTGTATGAAATACTCTAAGTAAGAGTTAAAAAATATTTATTATCGAATCTTATTAAAGGTATAATTTTGTTATTGCTGTATTTTATTATTTGTAATGAGCTTTAAAAATAAATTCTTTATGGCCAACTATCTTCGCATATGATACACAGATATTTCCAGTTCAAATCCATTAGCTAACAAAGATTGAATAAGAACTGATATACGGTTAGACCTGCTTTTTCTAATTCCTGAAACACAAGAAACGTTTTAGAACATGTTTGTCACGAGTTGACAATCATTTCTACGGGTCTATTATATATTTTCTACATATCGTGTAGTTCGATGACAATTTAAAAAAAAATTAGTCTTGTAAACAATTGGTAAATTGTTGTATTATATGATGAAACTTATGTTTTATTATTTTTTCTTATTCAACATTGATTGTTTTTCTTCTTCCATTTTAATATTACACACTACCTGTTACAATTTTTTATTCCATATAAGTATAAAAGTATTGTTTTCTCTCTATTTTTAATATGAATGAATTGTGAAACAAATCAATATTTACATTTCATATTTATGCCATTGTGTTTTGTCGTGAGTTATTTATTCACTTTCGTTTTCAAACCTCTATATGGAATACAATGGTACATAATTGTAAACTCTCATCATTAACTATATTAAGAACTATAAAAATTTTGTAATATGTAAATGTATGAAGATTTAAAGCAATTTGGTTATAAATACAGTATCAGCTCTGCCTAAATGTTTGCCTATAAGCTTGAATAAACTTTGAAATTTTTCTATCTCCACAATTGAACCGTTTTAAATTTATGTCTCATTGTGCTGGTCGATCTTGCTGGGAAAACTGTCAAACTTAAACTAAACTATATTTTGTATATAATTTGCAATGTCTATCTGTTATTTATATCCTAAAAATCACGGAACGAGTTTTTGGTTTCTTTTTTTCATACATTTTCATTTTCCCAATCAGTGGCATTTTATAGTAGATTTTCTCTCTTTTTTTGTATTTATCATAATTATGAGATAATCAAGTTGTGAAATATGGGATAAAATAGCTAAAGTATTACAAATTTGAAATTTTGTACAACGTTCTTGTCAATGTATTTACAAGGGCATAAATTTTATGAGTGATCCAAACAGCGAGATGTAAATTTAGAAATATTTAAAACATCTGTCTTTGTATATTTAGGTATTACA
Source organism: Druceiella hillmani (assembly GCA_039881145.1). Lineage (NCBI taxonomy): Eukaryota > Metazoa > Arthropoda > Insecta > Lepidoptera > Hepialidae > Druceiella > Druceiella hillmani. The sequence continues at coordinate 45,390,814 of JAYKKI010000007.1, read as the reverse complement.
AAAGTTATATCTTATAAAGGATTTAGATGAATAAAAAAGAGTCTCAACTGACTAACAATAATGAAACAATACAAAGTGTTCAAAGTGAGGCTCAGATATTTTTGTGAAAAAATTCATGAAAAAATATTGATAAGTCGATGTTTAACAGTTCATTCAAGTGAGACCTTATGCGTTTTGCATGCAAGATCTGACTAGCAGTGAATTCAAATGCGGTTACGTATAAACGTCAAATTACATATTATCTTTTTGAATGAACCTTTGTAAAAAGCTAAGTCAAATTTTATTATAGATTTGATGAGAATAACAAAGTGTTGTTCAAATGGTGGAGAAATAGAAAAAAAGAAAAAGAAATATCCCATGAATCAGCTATAGTTTCACCGCAACATTGTCAGATTTATATTACTCAAGATCTAAAAAATTTTAAAAATTGGCCTTCAATGCCTAAAGAAATACTTGCCTAATTTGCCGTGTGGGGATCTAGTAGTCTTATCTATTATTGATCTAGTAGTGTACCCAATTGCATACAATCTGTAACTTTTAAAAAAATTCCCTGGTGCATTTCTTAAGATCGAGGATTGAAATACAGTAAATAATTCTGTATGTCATCTAGTTTTCATTTAGCCACTCATGGGTTAAATAACCAAGAGATGAAGTTTATATAGTGAAAGGTTTTCTTTAAAAATGTTGCATTTTGGATGTTTTGACATAAATAGCCGGGGTCTATTTTGCAAGTTTTATTACACCATTAATTTAATACCGTCTTTACGAAATATGCTATTCAGTGAAACACAATGTCTTTTAAATATTTGTTCGTATGAGCTGTCTTCCAAATGTTTGCCATGCACATTTTTTGATACATAATTTACATATAATTGGTTCCAAGTTAAGTTGTTTTTACTACTATAATTTAAGTTTCTGTTAAATTATTGAAGCATGCTTTCAAGGTTTGTTTTCATTATTATTCATTTTTATTTTCAGTTTATGTGCAGACGAATATTACATTTTAAAATAAATGCGATTATTTACCAGTATTTTTGTTGCTATTAGGTTTCACTATAATTAATTTTGAGGTATTTAAAATAACAACTTTTGAGATTGAAGGATATATAGGTGTATATTAAACTTTATTTGTCTGGTAATGTGTAATACTCAGTCCAGAGTCTTAGGATAGAATTATGGCATATTAGTACTGCGCTTGGAGATAAAATAAACATCATTTTATTTAAAAAAGTGTCAACCAATTTTTAATAAATTTACAATGAATTGTGTGTTCACTCTGAAAATCGTTACTAAAAATTTCTTAGTCGTTATTAAAACTGTCTTTACCATAAAATTGTAATGTAACTGCATGTGCATGATAACTGTGATTTTATGGTGAATAATAAATAGCATAACACATCTTGTACAGAGAGAATTGGGACATGAAGTAGGTATAAATTTATCCCAAAAATGAACCACTACATTTATTTAAGAAATATATTTTTTTATATTACTTAAGTAAATAATGAGGCATTACGACTTTATTATATGTATAGATATGGATAACATTTCTTCTCAATCTGACCGGAAGGCAGCGAAAACTGTCACATGAAAGTCAGATTTATGTCTGAAATATTGCCTTGTTGTATCTTAGACACTTGATCAATATAAATCATTCAGGTTACTAAACGTTACTGCTACTTAGTTAACAGATTACTACATACTTAATGAGCTGATGGCAATATCGTTTCTGTGTAGTTTTGATCTGTAAATAAATAGTAATCTGTAAATAAATTTAATTCAATTACACTTTATATTTATATATTGGTACCTGCAGTATCATCGTTATACATTACAGACTAGGGAAGCTTCCTGAATACAACTCACAGAGAGAAAGAGTCCAGAAATGTGTAATGTCGAATGAATTTTCCCATACAAGTAGCGATGTAAATTTCTACTAATACATTTATGCTTCCTTCACTAGGAAGGGGAAGTATATATAAATATACACACACACACACACACATATATGTGTGTGTGTATATATATATATATATATATATATATATATATATATATATATATACCTTTTTATTAAGACTCTCAAATAGGGTCTTTTTGTAGTAAATTGTATTAATATATGTTAATTTGTATTTAAATATATGTTAATTTGGATTGTTCCCACTGATCATTTGATGTACATATTTTGCACCAATTATTTGCTTTCTTTTTACATTTTGTGTACTGCATTCATTTTGCTGTCATTATAATTTTAACGGCCACATATCATTATAATTATTGAATTTAGTCATGTTGATTAATTGTCGCTTTGATTAAATATATAAGTGCAACATATTCATAATGATATCATTCTTTTCTTTTGCAATCTTATCTATATAATTGTTATATATTATTTTAACTTATTACATATATATGTATAACGTGCAATGGCATGGGTCTACGCAAGAATGTTTTAATTTTATTGTCATTACGCATTCATAATCTCTAATGCAGTATTTCTCAAACATTTTAGGCCTGTGATGTAAATGTAATAGAATTTAATTCATTGTGATAAAAACTGTATTGTTTTTCTTGGTAATTTTAGTGTCTGAGTAATATCTAAGAGTTATTCCTTATTATGAAGTTAATGTTACATACTTAAGAAATAAATTAAGTGAAAAACGTGTAAAATTCATTTAAATGAAAATGAAAACTTACCAATTTAACAATACATTTTAGACTCGTTTGTCAAAATAAGCTTTATGCGTTTTTCATTCCTGTGAGTTGGGAGAAAATGTGCTGTTGTTAATATTTAAATGGGAAAATGTGTTTTTACCAAAATGCACTAAAAACAACTAAACCAATATTTTATAAAAGTTGTTAATACTCAGGTCGACATACTAACTACTTGTTAACTAACTAGGTAATTAAAATTGCAGTTTTTGGTGCATTATTTATAATAAAAACCCTTCACTTTTATTAAAAAAACAATTTTGTAATTTTTGCTGTATTTTCCAATAAGTAGCAGGTACAATTACCATATAACTTTGTTGATAATGATCTGAAATTATTTAATTTGCTTCTGAATATACGAGTTATAATATTTTTTATTTCTATGGTAGTAAATGATATTACAATTTGTTTATGCAATAGGATGATAGGAATTCGGGAAAATAGAATATTCGGGATACCAGCAATGTTCTGCTAGAATTTTAATCTTGTGATAATATCATCGTAATAATTGTTATTTTGTTTCATAATTGGGAGGACAATTTATTTCTGTAAATTCATGAATTTTATTATTTTTTTTATCCGCTGCAATTTAATATAATTTTTCAGTAAAACAGATTGCAAATAATACTACCCATTTTAAGACTGAACTGATTCTAGACATTCTTATTCATGGATAAATATCAATTATTAATTTATGCAAACTTAAAACGATTATATTTATCTCTTTCTAGCATAGCTATTAGTAATAGTAACTAAGCGAACCAGAAAGAAGTTTATTAATCTCACGAACCCCTCTGATATTATTGAAATATGATCACCTGTTAAGAAGACACTAAATTGGTAAACAGAAAAGTTAATGTAACTACCTGTATATAGATATGCGTTATGCATTCTTCGTATTGTGATAATCGTAATATCGCAAGGTGTTCTGACTGTTTATAGCTGAATCACCACAACAACCGGGTCGGTCGACCAGTGAATCACGCTAGTTATGTGCCAAGTACATCTGCCCTTCATTGTTTATCGCTTCAACTAGGCCCCAGGGGTCTCCTTAGTCTCGAGTGTCTCGTGTTTGCCGGGTGGCGTTTCCTCAAGGGAAAATTATATGATAGCGATCGTAAAATGTATTACTTAAGCATTATTATTATTACATTAAATTGCTACTGGATTGCGTTGTATCTACCGTAACATACTTGGCGTAACATTGAAAATGTTCCCAAACCGTCAAAGGTTCTTTCTTGTTATTAGTTATGCTAGATGTGTTAAATTTGTTTCTTGCTTTGGAGGATTTTAATATTGTACCTAGGGTTTTCAAGACCGGAATCCCTAGTGTCATAAATATCGGTTTTATATCACAATGATGGTATAGTTGTTAATATATCACAATGATGGTATTGTTGTTAAATAAAAAATATTTACTTAATGTGCGTTTTATGTAGTTTTACAAGAATCGTCATTATTGACTAAATGTACGGCAGTGTTGCGAGTAACAAGGGTTCACGATAAAGCAATGCATTTAAAACTGGTTGCAAAACGTATATAAACGATAAGCCGCTTTATAAAATTCAAAGACTGTGTTTTAGAAACACTGATTGATTTAAAGTCTGGCGTTAGTTTTGGCGATCAAGAATTTATACATCTGTAAGACATTCGTAACAGTCTTGCTGTGAAAATTTAACTTTGTTAATGCGAAACCAATTTGGTAACAGCAGACGCTGATCTCAAAGTTATGCCAAAAATTAGATGATTCAGTCCTATATTTTGACCTTATAATTTTGGCCCTTATAATATTCCGATATTTGAAAGTGCTAATTGTATCTTTAGAATTCTATAAAATGGAATTTACCTAAAATGGCCCTATGCTTTTGAAATCACTTAACACATATTTTTTCTATAGTAAAGGATCAAGGCAACAAGACAGTGTTCATTTAAACATAATTATTATTCTGTTTGTTTATTTTTTCTGTCATGTTCGCTTTGGCTATCTAATTACATTTTGATGGCGCCCTACTTGATAAGCGGCGTAAGTAGGTCGAGTTTGGGTTTTGTCAGCAGTAATTAAATGATTAAAGGTTATCATTAGATCCATCCAATTATATAATTTTGATGATATAGGCTTGCACCAGGATACGGCAACTTTTTGAAGGTTTCAGCGAGTAGTGAAGAATACTGAAATCGGTCCATTAGTTCTAGAATCGTAAGAAAAAACAACGACAAAGACGTTATATTACATAGGCATGTCATTAACACTTGAAGAGCGGTCCCCAAAAGATAGGATAGCCTATCTTAAATTGACTTAATTGTAATTAGTATGAATTGTGGCTCATAGTGCGTGGTTGCCCGTTGTCACTGACAAAGTTCTAATTACACGGCCAGAAAAAGTCCAGGTATAACATTTCATTCCTAACTACATGCAAATAATACTTAATTTAATTTTTTACTATATTGTTATTTATTTCGAACTAGCTCCGATTTCTCGCGATTTCGTTCGGGCAGAATTCAGAGTATGAACAGTTATTAGGAATTTTTTTTGTTTTTCTTCTTTCACTCAGAATTCTACGAGTATAAAGTTTACTAAAAACGCTAATAGATAGAACGTAAACTAAGACTGACATATTTTTTTATTTGTGAACCGATTGAAATGAAACAAACCCTAAATGTTAGCCCGAGCTAATATAAATACACAGCTGAAAATTGCTTCCAAATCAGTTCAGCCGTTGCTGAGATTATCGTGCACAACGAAGGTGCGTACAGACGAACAGACAAACAGATAAACCAACAAACAGACAAAAATGCTAAAATCTGTTCTTTTAGGCTTAGTAGACTATCTTTAATTAGTAGGACTTAGTTTTACTTAAAATATTCAATATACAGACTCAGATTTTTTACGATTTTAATATATATATAGATTATCTAGAGGGCAAAAGTGATGTAATAGTAGCGATATAGTAATACTTGGTTGTTCTTGTCACACTTCCATTATGTCAGCAAGTGTGACAAGACAAAACTGCTAACAAAGACGTTTTCACCATAATTACCTACGAGGAACGCGCTAATCCGATTTGTTTTACAACAATGCTATCCCATTCATATCTATGTTGTACTCGCTCATTCATAATAGGAAAACAATACATAACATAGAACATTAATAATTATAACTTGTAATTTAACATCAGCGGCTGAAGAAAAACAATTTCGGTATTTATTGTTTCAATTGAAATGTATTGAAACTATTTTTATGGTATATAGTGAAAAATGAAATATAATTAACATTAACTGAGCGTGAGTGCATTTAACAATTATTAGAAATTAAAAAAACATATCTTTTAACATAACTTTAACGTTTTTGTTCGGACTGCTTTTTTAATAAAACAAATACATATTAATCACGATGAATTTAAACTGTTCCATAATTACTTTAGCCATTTATTTTAGGTTATTACTTCAGCCAGCGTTGATTTTTTTTATTTCATGTACCGAAGGTTTCGCACCTCTGTCATATTTCATAATTCAAGTAGACTGCCAAAAAACAGGTTATTTTATGACAGCCGGCAAACCCTAAGAAGACGAAAGCAAACACGAAAAAGGATGCTTCACGAAGCACCTGAAAGCCCCATCTAGGAAGAGTTATTTTAAACTGTGTATTTATGAACATGAAAAATTATAGGCAGTGACGTCTTGACGCAAAGGTGTCCATTAATAAACAATAAATATATAATGCCTATCAGCACTAAATCTATTCTAGGAAGCAGACTCATGTTGGAATATTTTATAAGTCCTTCTCGAAGATTACCGAGTATCGAGCATCGATAAAGCGGTACGATAGCACGATAACGGTAGAGCTTAGGGTATTATCAGTTTTGCGATAGAAAACAATTCGTTTTTGAAATATGTATCGGCCCATCATATCGAGATAACAGCGATAATGGCAGTCAATTAGTGTTGGGGCGAGAAATGTTGCGGGTTTGGCAATTGATTACGTTGAAAAAAAGGGCTGTCAAACATTTTTTTATTATTTTCCCAGGGTTTATTATTTTTCCGTAATTATCTTTAGGCCCTTTTCTAAAAAGCAACACGTATTCAATGATTTTAAAATGTATAAAAATAAAATATTGTTTCATAAAAATTAACTTTTCGAGAAACAGTATATCCATATAAAATAAAAAACAAATCTCTATAAAGTGTTCACTCAGTTCGATGAAGTAGTATTACAATGTGTTAATTATTATATTTCAAATAAATATTTAAAAATTAAAAGAATTTTCCGAAATAAGATTTGTTTAATTTTTGCGATCCGAAATGCCCGTTTCGAAAATGAGGTGAAACAATTTTTTTGAAAAACTATTGATTTTGGCAACCTTTGTCGTAAAGTATAATTTAATGTTTATTTATCGTCATAGTTTATAAAATAGCAAGAAAAAAACCCAAATATTATTTAATTCTCCTTAAACTTTTATTTTTATGACACGTGTTTTATGGTCTATGCTTTTTGCTATTATTCCACGCCTTAATAAAGAAGGGTAACTGATAAGAATTAGAAAACTCGTAATTATCTAATTTAATTGGAATCAAAACAATTTTTTAACCAGACCTAGATTTATTCATATTTAATTAATAATAATCTCGTAATCACGTGTTAAAATATTACGTTATTCAACAAACAATTTTAAATTAGGAAATGTATAAAATATATAAAATATAATAATGTATAAATATAATAATTATATAATAATATATAAAATATAAGAATGTATAAAATATAATATCAAGCATCTCGTATCCAACTCGCCGTTGGTCGTAGAATTGGTCGAATAATTACACGATCAGTCTTTATACTTTAGGGGAAATGTGTCTTAATCATGTTTACAATAAACGCTTAAATAGTATCATCTCGGTTGTATGACCCCGTGATATAAACAAAAACAAATACGTCTTGATAACGGGAAAATAAATGGACGGTCAATATTAACATAACATCAATCTCCAATCAACCATCACCGAATCTTGCTCTTTTCCGAATTAGTTCTTCCGAATATATATAGCCATGACTACAAGTTCCTAGAAATCATTATAACGTATTCTAATGTTATTTTTAATTTAATTCGAAGTTTAAATTAAAAATGATCGAATTTAACGGAATATGCGAGAATAAAATTAGTCAGCACTTTCAAATATCCCCCAGACTGAAGTAACACCTCGTTTCTTTGCTTTTATCTTTCATCACGAATCAATCTAAATTTATAATCAAGTAAATAACTCAACTTTTGATGATGATACTACCTCGAATACGCCGCGCTTTTTGCCGAAAGGGCATATCAAAGATCAATGGGCATCGGAGGAGGGAGCTTAATTGAGTTTATTATTATATCAAAGTATATTGCTGCTGGTGTAAAAGTAGAGGGGTAGTTGCGGGCAAAGCCCTAAATTTGGCCATTTATGCAATTACCGGACTACGCATTTAACTTCATTTCGCCTAGTTTAAATAAAAGCAAATGATTAAAAATTATTTTGATTTATATATCTTTATATACATATAATAAAACTGTTGAATTTATATAGTTATACGTTGATGATTTAGGTGGGACTTAATAAGAGCCATAGAACACAAAAATATCGTTTTATTTTAGATATGGCAAATCTGTACAAAACGTACTCATTTAAAAAAAATCTGTTATGATTATGGATGGTTTTACGTGTTTTTTAACCTTCAATCTCATAATTAATTTAATAATACTTTTCAAAGGTTACTTGTACTTATGTAGGTGGAAACCTATTGGAAAAATTAAACGATCGAATGACAACAGGCGGAGAGACGACTATATTCAAATAAATCCTGATCTATTTTCTATGTATTGTATTTCTCTTGTCAAACAAGCAACTCTTATAACTTTGTCGTGTTCAATTTCTACAGTTTTAGTAAAAATTCAAGTGGGTGTTTCAGACTGCGATCTCTATTGATGAGTAGAAAATATTTAAAAAAAAATTAATTTTGCCTCTGACTAAATTTAAATGTGTCCTTCGTGTACGTTAATGTACTCTGTCAAATGAAATGGATGCGTTAGCCACGTCTTTCGAAATAAAATTGTAATAGAAAGTCTTTCGAAATAAAACTGTAGTTGTAACATCCAATGATATAAAGTCTTCCTTCAAATTTTATGATATTTTATGATTGGTATTTAAAAAACAGTAGGCATACTTGTGGTTATCTAAGGCGAATGAGCTTTCGTGAGACAAGTCTTTTTGCTACCTTCAGGACATTTTCAATCGGCATCAAAGGCTATTTCTTTTGTTTTTGTCAAAAAATGTAGCGCACATTAAAATGAAATGTTCTTCAAATTTTCCCAAATCTTATAACGTTTGTAGTAGAATTATTTAATATTTAAATATACTTGAAAAATATCCATTCTTATTCATTACTTTAAGTTAATTATATTGTCTCAAGTTTCGCCTGGACGAAACAAATGATACCAGTTTAAATTTACCGAATGAATGTTAATATATTTGCAATAACTAGACATTGCATCGTGTATTCGATTTGTGATTTCAGCCCTGACATTATTAAACGCCATATAACGACGGTGACTCGATCAGGCCCGCATGCCAGACGATAATTCAATACGAGTTCAATCTATTTATGACGGTCCAATTTTGGTAGTGCTTAACCATTGCATGTTATGTTAAACCAGCTTTTGTGTGACGTAACAATATTAAATCGTTGATCGATCGATTGTGCCTTGTGACAAGACGTGTCTTGATCGGCCTCTAGTTGAATTTATTTGAAGATATTTTAAAATGTGGGTAGATAGAATTATATGTATATTTATAAATATTAATGTTATTTTTACTGTGGAAATGACAAATTTTTAATTTGAGAGCCAAATTATGTATTAAAAACACAACTTGGGTTTCGTAGGTACTTATGATTCCCTCCTTTTCCTTTTGAGGGATGGCACCCTAAAAGCGATTAGCACTAATAGCAGTCTAAGGCCAGCTAGTAAATTAGAAAAATAAACGCGATAAATTTCTTTGTAAATTACACATTTTTAATTTGAGAGCCAAATTATGTATTAAAAACACAACTTGGGTTTCGTAGGTACTTATGATTCCCTCCTTTTCCTTTTAAGGGATGGCACCCTAAAAGCGATTAGCACTAATACCAGTCTAAGGCCAGCTAGTAAATTAGAAAAATAAACGCGATAAATTTCTTTGTAAATTACAAATTTTTAATTTGAGAGCCAAATTATGTATTAAAAACACAACTTGGGTTTCGTAGGTACTTATGATTCCCTCCTTTTCCTTTTGAGGGATGGCACCCTAAAAGCGATTAGCACTAATACCAGTCTAAGGCCAGCTAGTAAATTAGAAAAATAAACGCGATAAATTTCTTAAAATCTAAACTTACTCTCAAGAAAACTGGTTATCACATCGATGCGCATCAGCACGTTTTACTATTGCGCAAAGCAGTTTACACTAAAAAATTACATATAAGAATGACACCGAGACGTGGATCCTAATAAATTTTAATAGGGTTGTATCTTGGTAAAAGACGAAGAGAATAAAATATAAGAGATATTTTCCGTGAAAAATTATATTGATGATTGATTATATTGAGAGATATTTCCGTAAAAGTGATTAGTATAATACCAGATTAAAGCCAGCTAGTGAATAATAAAAATAAACGCGATAAATTTCTTTGAACTTATTCTCAAGAAAGCTGGTTATCACATCGATGCGCATCAGCACGTTTTACTAGTAGTTTTAAAAGTAGTTTACACTAAATAATTGTATATAAGAATAACACCGAAATGTGGATCCTAATATATTTTTATAGGGTTGTATCTTGGTAAAAGACGAAAGGGAATAAAATATGAGAAATATTTTCCGTGCATGTGCACGCAAGAAGATGGCGTAATTCACGCACTACACTTCTACGTAACTCACTGGCATTTTCCGCATATCGATAATGTAACTATTCACCTCGCTAGCGCATGTCCATCAAAATTGGCTCAGTGAAAATTGGACGCGAAGAAACCGAGTTTGCTAACTTTCAACGTGTTTGGCAATCGCATTTTCACGCAACACGAAAGGAGACCAGAAAATGGGCCCACATGCTACAGAGATAAAATATAATTTTAAAAAAAGCTGGTATTTTTAGAATATAAAAAAACCGAACAATTCCATAATTGACAATCAAGAAAGAGGAAAAAACAAAATTACAATTTGTAACCATAATACGAAACAAAAAATATGCGCATATATTAAATTTTTAAAATATAAAGGATTGTTAATTGGAAATAAAAATAATAAAAAAATGATTGGAATACATAATAACTTTTTAGAAACGATTACAACCAATGCTTCTTGCTTTCTTTAATGTGTAGCCATTGCCTAAATTAATTAAAAATAAACTTTTAGCAGACATTGACAATAGAAATATTGTTTTCAAAATGAATAGCTTTTTCGCTCTTATTGAGGTTTATGTAATTTTTATCGACAACCCTGTCGAGGATATGGGTTTTATGGATTAATATCGTACATTTGTTGATGGAGGATACACTAATATACAATCTATACTTTGTTTTATCTCACTAGTCCAAAAATTCCGCAGAAATTATGTTAACAATCTATTATGAAAAATAACTTTACAAAAAAAAATTTCTCTCTTGTCTGATTGACGATAAAACAAAGAGTTTATTTTTTTTAATTTTTTCTATGTAACAGTGTCATTTTTATTCTTGTGACACTTGGGTCCAACACTGTATGGACTTTTTGCCAGTCTCTTTTAATCAAACGTTATCGTACATATTGCTATATTTATAGTGATCCTGCTGGCTTTCGAAGAACCCAGCAGTAGCATAATGAGTTTCTAGAATGTTATTTGATGAATCTCTTTTAACGAGAGGAAAATACAATTTTTAGTAGATAAAATTGACATATTCAGATGGTTTTAACAAAATATCTTCGAAAGCCGTATAATAAAAAATATATTTGGCACTGTCTATAAAATTAATATACAGCGAATTTATCACTATGAAATTTATATACGTACTTATAGCAGGTGAAAGTGAAAGTTCTTTAAACTGCTAACAATTAAAAAAAAAGAATTTAATTTTGAAAATGGAACTACTATAATATAACTCGATATTTTTTTCAAATTACGAATTGTCTCAATCAACTCAATCATTTGTCTCATAATTTTGGCAGCGTTTTGAGAATTGCATGTTGGCGACAAAATAAATCTAACAGGAAAAAAATTACCTTTGATAATTTTTTTATGGCATGAAAATTACAATATATATCTAATATCATTTGATTATTAAGCTTTGTCTAACGCCAAAGTTAAACTAATTTCACATTGTAACAGTTGACCAATATTAGATGTAAACATCACACGATGAGGAAATTTACAGTCGGTGTGTTTCTTTTGGAATAGATACCGACAAAAGTGAAGAAGGTAGGAAGTACTGGGGAAAATATGTTAGTACCTTTACCTGAAAGATCGGTTATTACACTATTATTTTGTTTATAAAGTAAAAATTACCACAGATGACATTTGAACGTTATTTTGCCTTCATTTTGAAGCAAATTCGAGAAAAACATCCACGTACTAGAAACATCTTCGAACACGACTATGCTCTAGCCTCATTATCCAAAAAATATTTCTTTAAAACTCCAATGTCGAATTGGTGAGTCCTTCTTCGTACAGTTTTAACTTCTCTGTTTTTTTATTTATTTCCGTAAAGTAGTACAGTTTTACGAGTGCAACCGAGGTCAAACGGCCGTGGAAGAAATATTGCATAAAAAGAGTGAAGCCTATGCTTTACTCATCAGTTCTGGTGGATGCAAAAGTGAACAGTGTAGCGGAGATTACCTGGAAGAACAATGGACATGTAATAAAATTTATAATTTAGTTTATTTTTGAGTATTTAAAAATTGTATATAGACAAAATTATATACAGTGAAAGAACATATACTATTGTCAGTATATTCTTTTTATAGTGATTTTAAAATTTCGATTGCGTAGACGATTTAAGGACGAAGTCGATTATTTTAGGAAATTTGTCTGCTTTTTACAGCTAATGCGCTGGAAATAAGTACATGTGGTGTGGCTTATCTTAATCCGCAAAGTAGGAGCTAGAAATACAAGAGTCAATCTTTTCAGTATTTCTGGTCGTATAATATCCTCGGCTCGGTTCTTATGCGAGCAGAGTTGCCACAACAAGCGGGGCACGCCGTAGGGAGGAAGGAGGGGATAATGTACAAACATACATATCAGTGGCTCGAACGGTTGTTTTTTATATACAAATATCGGCCTATGCGCAATCAGTTTTGAAAATTACTTTTTGAATGGTTTATAGCCGATAATATTACATCACGTAGTTTAAAGTCCGTGTAACGTGTCGGTGTAGTGTAACGTAGTTTAACGTCGTAATAAGACGTCCAAAAATTTCAATATTATCAGCATATCTTCAATAGCAAAACAGCTAGACGGAAAGGAACACCAGCGCACACACTTAAACGTACACTTGTTCGACTATAATTTTGTAATGGTAACAGTTAAACAAGCCAAACGAGTATATTCTACAAGCAACGGCTATAACGCCATCATGATCATAAACGGTCAGCTCAGCCTCGACCGATGCAAAAACTGCAACAAAAAGCGTCGGAACGACAGTTGGCTCGCCACGGTCGTCGCTTCGAGACCAGCCAGCGCTAATCATTTCAATGCTGCATCGTTGTGACGTAACGCCGTTGAAACGACTTAATTGTATATTAACTATGTACATAAACGCGCATAACTGGATATGCGGGCTAATGGTGCCACTGGCCGTTACTGGCTCTGAACATTGTTCAGCGCGGCAAATGGTTCAGAATCGAGCTGCACGTTTTGCAAAGGGGAATGAAAGAAAACAAGTTAAATCCTTTTGCAAGAAGCTTGCAAAATGATTGTGTCAAGACACAATTGAAGAAACTGGTTTCAAATCTTTTTTTTGTAAGTTGAATATGCAGCTGCTTGCTTATTTTGCTGTGTCCTGAAAAAAGTTTTTGCTGTTACAAATAGACATTTTTAGAGTTACAAATATAATTATTGAATGAAATGGTAATCCTATTAATATAATAAAGAGGAAGGTTTGTTCGTTTTTTAGAGATTCATGCATAAAGTTCTAATTCTATTGATGTAATTTTGGTCGTATAATAGCGATACGCAATGCTGTATACTAATCGAAGAAAAAGTCGCTGGTATGGATTCCTTCGTGACGAACGCTGACTAAATTATTACAAATACACTAATAATATGTATTAGGAAATTGTAGGTATTAAAAAGGCATAAAGAAAAAGCCGTGAATGTGTTTATGTATCTGTTATATGGCCTATGGGTCATAGTAACTGATTTAAATTAAAAACGGAAAGGAGGAAACCGGAAGAAGGGTATGTCACACAGTACATTATTATATTTTTATTATTTAAAATATAGCGCAAATTTTAATCAGTCTTGATGCTTGTTTGCCCACGAACTAATGGGGGAAAGTCGCTGTATAAAATGTACATTCGAGAATTTTTCTCCCTAAAAGATGGTCGTTTCTGCGCGCTGTATAGCCTGCTCATTACCACTTCCGCATGTCAATATTACGAGTTATATCGGTGACCTTAGTTCTTCTACGGATTTCCTCATTACGGATCATATTTCGTGGAGTGTCTCCAAGCTCAGCCAATAGTCCTTTTAAATAGTTTAATAGAAATAGTGTGTACCCTTAAATGTTTAAACTTGGATGTATACCTAAATGTGCACGGAAACCCCGTAGCGCGGTACTTAACAGTTTTCCAAGTTTATGGAGTTATCATAGTGAAGATCTAATTGGAGTTTTAGTTATAGTAGACCAAATCACGCGAATAGTGATTTGTGTAAAGTTTTATACACTTTGAACTTCACTATGCAGTCGAAAGATTTTATTTTCACATTGCTCTTCTGTAAACTTATGGAATATCAAATTTAGTGATAGTTTGTATGAAAATAGCTTCCCTTTCTATCAAGCCCCCCTATATTTGACATTCACTTGTTTTGACTCCCTCTTCCTTGTTTACGCCGAAATATTTTATTTTCACATTGGTCTTCTGTAACCATAGGGAAAGTCAAATTTAGTGATAGTTTGTATGAAAATAGCTTCCCTTTCTATGAAACCCACCCATGTTTGATTTTCACTTGTTTTGACTCTCTTTTTTTGTTTACGCCGAAAGATTTTATTTTCACATTGGTCTTCTGTAACCATAGGAAAAGTCAAATTTAGTGATAGTTTGTATGAAAATAGCTTCCCTTTCTATGAAACCCACCCATGTTTGATTTTCACTTGTTTTGACTCTCTTTTTTTGTTTACGCCGAAAGATTTTATTTTCACATTGGTCTTCTGTAACCATAGGGAAAGTCAAATTTAGTGATAGTTTGTATGAAAATAGCTTCCCTTTCTATGAAGCCCACCCATGTTTGATTTTCACTTGTTTTGACTCTCTTTTTTTGTTTACGCCGAAAGATTTTATTTTCACATTGGTCTTCTGTAACCATAGGGAAAGTCAAATTTAGTGATAGTTTGTATGAAAATAGCTTCCCTTTCTATGAAGCCCACCCATGTTTGATTTTCACTTGTTTTGACTCTCTTTTTTTGTTTACGCCGAAAGATTTTATTTTCACATTGGTCTTCTGTAACCATAGGGAAAGTCAAATTTAGTGATAGTTTGTATGAAAATAGCTTCCCTTTCTATGAAGCCCACCCATGTTTGATTTTCACTTGTTTTGACTCTCTTTTTTTGTTTACGCCGAAATATTTTATTTTCACATTGGTCTTCTGTAACCATAGGGAAAGTCAAATTTAGTGATAGTTTGTATGAAAATAGCTTCCCTTTCTATGAAGCCCACCCATGTTTGATTTTCACTTGTTTTGACTCTCTTTTTTTGTTTACGCCGAAATATTTTATTTTCACATTGGTCTTCTGTAACCATAGGGAAAGTCAAATTTAGTGATAGTTTGTATGAAAATAGCTTCCCTTTCTATGAAGCCCACCCATGTTTGATTTTCACTTGTTTTGACTCTCTTTTTTTGTTTACGCCGAAAGATTTTATTTTCACATTGGTCTTCTGTAACCATAGGGAAAGTCAAATTTAGTGATAGTTTGTATGAAAATAGCTTCCCTTTCTATGAAGCCCACCCATGTTTGATTTTCACTTGTTTTGACTCCCTCTTCCTTGTTTACGCCGATACGACAGCGAGGGAAATTGCCTCGAGGCTGTTTGCACTCCGCGCCGTGTTGACGGAAGCATAACATTATCGGCGCACCGAAATAATAGGCACGCGGCGCGTACAAGCACGAGTGCACCTCAATTCGCCGCTCGTTTAAGCTAATATATCGCGTATGAAAGAGATCCATACAGGCAGTAACATTACCATAACTGTTATGATATGGAGATGTTCGCCGTATCGCTGAGTGGCAGAGGCGCAACCTACGTGTTGACATTAATATTCTATGTTAATATATTACGTCAACATAGTACTAATGCTATGGTCCCGATCCGATATTGTATCTTCTTTCAGGGGTAACCACAGAGACTAAAAAGTGTCCCGATATTGGAAGAAGATATTTTCTCTTCGTATATGCTCCGTTGACCTACAGCCACGCAGACCTACTTTAATGTTGCCTTAGACCAGGGTTTCTCAACCTTTTTTTTGTTGAGGCTCCCCGGACTATAAATTATATTTTCATGCCCCCCCCCCCTTTGATTTAGTAAATTAAATAAAAATGGTAACTGAAGTTTGTAAATACACAAACTTACCTTTTAACAGTGAGACACACTCAAACTGATTTCTCAACAAAAAATGTACACCAAAACGTCGAATTTTTCGCAAGTTTGGGGTAATAATAGTGAATATGATATTTAATTTCATTAATTTTATGCATCTAAATTAAACATTACATTATAGTGTTATTTGTTAATGTTGTTTGTATATTTTTTTGTTTTTTCTTTCTAAAATGCAAACGCTTTCCGCCCCCTTGACATCTCTCTATGCCCCCCTTGGGAGGCGCGCCCCCCTGGTTGGGAACTCCTGCCTTAGACTATGTTCTTATTTAGTGTTATTTCAACCGGCGTCAATGAACGCTTCGGTTTACCTTTGCCAAAACAACAAATTTATGATGTGTAATTGGCAAATTATAGATATCCTTGGTTACTCCAATTTGTTCTTCATTGGATAAGTAGTAAATTGTTTTTATAACATATATTTTGCATATAATTTTTTATTAAATATATCTCAGTTATTCTGTGTAAAATATATCTCTTAATAGAGAAATTGTAATATTATTACACTACGGTTATAATCCCAATGTTTCAATGTTATTCTAATACAAGGAACTAAAATTGCATATTATTCGGGTTACATTTAAGTCAAAAGTCACGGTATAATTTAATTAGTACAATATATTTATTATGTGACAACGAAATTCTTTTTAAAACAGTAATTTTGATCGGCGCAAAACTGTTCATTAATTGAATTGGGATATACTGAATTGGGGTAAGGAATGAAGAACGTCGGAAACAAAAATGTTGGCCAAATTTTACTTTTTAAAATTCCTTATTTTTATTCTTTTTAGCGAGAGTTTCATTTAGTTAACGTCACGATTAAAAGGTTGCGTCTATGAGTTTCATTTACACGATTAAAAGAAAAACTTTAGAGTTTGAATACGTCGATTTTCTAAAATGCTGATTGAGCAGATGTGACAGTATTATGATGTAGAATCATGTTTTGCCCGGCATTAGACGAGGGTGTCTTTCAGAGTAGGGTACAATAAATTATGTTCCACTTTGAGCGCTTATATCTCCGATATTATAATCGTTATATTTTTATAAGTATGACATTGGATATGTATAGGCCAATTTATAATGAAATAATAATTTTTTCTTTTAAGTTTTTTAATTTTTAATGTAGTATTACTTATGTTACAAAGTTTACATAAAGGAAATTGGAAACTTTGATACTTATATTTGTAGGATTATGATATTTTAACCACTTTGTTGCTTTTAGGTATAAACTATTACCATACCAGTAGATTTCGTGTGATTGAAGATCAAATTTACATACAGACATTCTAAAAACAGGTTTTCTGGCTCCTATAATCATTCTTTATACTAAATTAATCACTCTTTGAAATATTTTCCATGTACAGAATTCAGTCTCTTACAATTTTATTAATAATATAAGATTTTGTTCCACCGGAACAGTCATGTAGTTTTAACTCAAAGTTACACGATATATAAGTGAAATGTATATCAAAAAAGTCGTGTAAAAATACATTAACATTTGACATTACAGATAAACCTTATAGAATAATACAAATTCGCGAGGCGCAAGTTGTAATATTAGTCTATTATTTTGTTACACACACACACACACACACACATATATATATATATATATATATATATATATATATATATATATATATACACGCACGCACGCGCGCGCACACACACACGCACACACACACACACACACACACACACACATACATACATACATACAAAAGTACATATATACATATATATTTTAACTGCACAATGTTTTTATGCCGGTGAAAGATATAGTAGGCAATATATTTATATTGTAAAAGATATTTCTTGTAAATTGTTTAATAGAAATACTTACTATATATATAAACACGCATTTTTTTTAAACGTTATGCCTACGTAAACCTCGTAGTGCGTGTTCTACTCGTACTATATAGGTTTTTTATTAAAACAAACAACACTCATATGTTTTCTTCCCATAAGTAGACTAACATAGCAAGAATGCTACATGCCTAAAAACCCAATGGATATTTAATTATCGGCGTTCGTTCACTCGCATATGATAAATAAAGGTGATGATGATAAAATTTGATAAGACCACTTCGTTAGTTGTCGAAATTTTATGAAGTTGGCCGCGCCTTTGGGTGCCGTTACAGTTCTGTGTCGCGTTGTGGGTAGATCCTATATCTGCCCTTTGCCTATTTCGTCCCAATCTATATTACTGGGGCCCGCGTGGGCGCGCGCGTACGTGTAGCTAGGAGCGCTATCAATCATTTTTATTATTTCTCTAGAGCAATTTGGTAAAACGATTCGGTTCATAAATTAGGTTTTGTTCTGTTTTTCTTTCGATCGGGTTGACGTGTCTGGCGAGGGCCGGCATGTTCGTTGATTCAATTCGAGATAGGGAATTGTATTAGCCATGTGCAGGAATTTAATAAACTGGCGCTGAGGCGTAAACGATATATTTGTTTACTTTGAAAAGTGATTTGTTTGTTGTTTCAAATCTGCAAGTAATTTTTGTATAACTGTTTTCTTAACGTGATTTAAAATATCAATAAAGATTCGTATAGCTGGTTTTGTTACGTAGAACTAATCGACATAGAAATGAGAAACTGTGCGGAAAAGACAAGAACATATATGACGGCCTATACGACAGTGCAGGGAACAAACAAGCATCTCAAGATCGCTGCCTATCCTGATGTTAGAGTTATCAGCTGTCCGGGATTTCCGGGATTGTTCCGGAAGTTGTAATGTTGTCCCGTGTCAAGGACTGAAATAAGTTTGTTCCGGAAATGTAAAAATTTGCGATATTAACAAATGTCTTTATTGACATTTTTCGCAAACCTATACATGCCATGGCTGCATTGCCGTTTTATTAGCTTGATCATTGAAAAGTTCGGAATGGGATGAGTATGGATCTAATCAAGGCTTAATTTCAAATTCAAATAAATTGCGAAGTGTCTTGCTCCAGAATTTAAGTCGCTGTTAAATAATCTCAATGTAATAAAAAATAGGTTAAAATAATTAAATCAAAGCAAGATCATATAAACTAAATATTGTCAACTTGAAAAGTTAATTTAATAGATTAGATAATATTAATTATCGAAACAGAAGTAAATATTTTTATGTATATATGCATGATACAATCTTATTATACAATTAATTAATTATCATTGATGAAATGTACTCGATTTTATTATCAAGTAAGTCGTGTGCGGGTGTACTGTACCAATGTTCAGCTCCCAGATAAATTAAGTTTATTTACGAAGTTAATTTATGAGGTTTAACCTTCTCATTTCATGGGTAATATCCAAAAGTCGAATAGCTTCTACGTTGGTATGGTCGAGGAGTCGTTTTTCATGTTTAATAGCATATTCTTGGATAACTTCATTAATCCATTTTATGTCTAAGTCGTAATATGCATTGGTAATTATACGCAAGAACTTGTTTTGGCTTCGTTGGATTACATTACGATTTGACTGTTTGGTACATCCCCAAAGCTGGATACCATACACCCAAATCGGTTTGACGATAGAAAGGTAAATTAGTCGCTTATAATAGAGGTTTAGCTTGGAATTATGTGCAACCAGCCACAACATTTGTCGTTGTTTCAACCTGATTTGCTCAGCTTTTACTTTAACGTGATGTTTCCAATTAAGCTTACTATCCAGATGAAGTCCAAGATATTTTGCTGTATCTGCTTGCGGGACTTGAATTCCGTTAATACAAGTGTGTATAATGCTGTTTGTTCGTCGTAATGCAAATGTGACATGAATGGATTTAGACTCGTTGAGTTTGATTTTCTAATCAACAGTCCATCTGTTGATTTTATCAAGTACTTTTTGTAAATTTTCGGTGGCTTGACTTTGCGTGTCTGCAGTTGCCATTACTACCGTATCATCAGCAAAGGTGCCTATGAAAATATTTCTTCACTCCTTTTAAAAGTAAACAAGACAATTTTTTGTTTATTTTTATCGTTGAGTTCAAACAGTCCATTTGTTGGGTCAAACTAATTATTTATCTTAAACTGGTATTAGTTACAGTATGTTGATTTTTATAATATAATGTAAATGAAAGGGAATAAATTATGTTACTTCAATGAGGTTTTTGTTTTTAATTTTGCCTTAAATTTCACCTCTGCACCCTGTACTAGAAATGTCCCGGAAAGAGCTATTTTACATATGGCAACCCTACCTGTCCCAGAGGGAAATTGTTTTATGATATAGATACATATGTAATGTAGGCAAGAAGGTTAAATATAAGTTTAAAGTAGTTGTAAAACCTAGAGATATAGAAGATGTGAGAACAGATTTTACTATGAAAGAAAAGTAATCTATAAAATATTGAAGAACAATTTGTTGTAGCGTTTTGGACCTTGGGTAAGAATTATAGTGGCGAATGGCTTACGAAAACTTTTCATAACAATGATGTTCATAAAAAGAAGGCACCCGCCTTCTTTTCATGGAAATATTGGTCTTTATCCGGAATAGTAAACGTCAATTCTTACAACGTGTGAATATATTATTTACGAAATCAGTGTATGAATAATAAGGATGAATAGATTACGAAAACTTTTCGAAACATGAACTCGGAATGACGGGTGTATATGTACTGTGAAAATATTGATTCTTATTCAGAGTAATAAACGTCAAGTCTTAACGTGTGAATATATTATTTATGAAACCGCTGTATAAACTCAATGACCATAACGGTGAACGGCTTACGAAAACTTTTCATAACAATGAAGTTTATAAAAAGAAGGCGGGTGGATGGTGTAAAGAAAATATTGGTCTTTATCCGGAGTAGTAAACGTCAATTCTTACAACGTGTGAATATATTATTTATGAAATCAGTGTATGAACTAAATAACCATGAGGACGAATGGCTTACGAAAACTTTTCATAACGTTGAAGTTCACAAAAAGAAGACGGGTAAAAGGTGTCATGAAAATATCGATTCTTATTTAGAGTAATAAACGTCAAGTCTTGATAACGTTTGAATATATTATTTCTCAAATTATTGTATAAACTAAATAACCATAATGGCGAACGGCTTGCGAAAACTTTTCATAACGTTGAAGGTCATAAAAGGAAGGCGGGTGGAAGGTGTCATGAAAATATTGATTCTTATTCAGAGTAATGAATGTCAAGTCTTAACATGTGAATATATTATTTATGAAACCGCTGTATAATCTAAATAACCATAACGGCGAATGGCTTACAAACATTTTTCATAACAACGAAGTTCATAAAAAGAAGGCGGGTGGATGGTGTCATGAAAATATTGGTCTTTATCCGGAGTAGTAAACGTCAATTCTTATAACGTGTGAACATACTATTTATAAAATCAGTGTATGAACTAAATAACCATAAGGACGAATGGCTTACGAAAACTTTTCATAACGTTGAAGTTCACAAAAAGAAAACGGGTAGAAGGTGCCATGAAAATATCGATTCTTATTTAGAGTAATAAACGTCAAGTCCTGATAACGTGTGAATATATTATTAATGAAATCGGTGTATAACCTAAATAACTATAACGGCGAATGGCTTAGGAAAACTTTTCACAACATTGAAGTTCATAAAAGGACGACGGGTGGAAGGTGCCATGAAAATATTGATTCTTATTCAGAGTAATAAACGTCAACTCCTGATAACGTGTGAATATATTATTAATGAAATCGGTGTGTAAACTAAATAACCATAACGGCGAATGCCTTAGGAAAACTTTTCATAACATTGAAGTTCATAAAAGGAAGACGGGTGGAAGGTGCCATGAAAATATCTGTCCTTATTCATAGTGATAAACGTCAAGTCTTATAACATGTAACAAATATAATGAATCCTCAAAAACCATTAGTGCTAGTGTCATAGTTATAGTTTTTCAGTAAACTTCTAATAAAGCTGTTTTTTTTTAATTTAATTTTTAGTATTTTCCCAGATGTGGGCGACATATTTTTTTCTGAAATGGATTTTAAATCTGAATTAGTTTAGAAATACGTACAAGTTGCTCTTTCAAATGGTATACGTACAATATATGGAACTAAAAAAAAACTCCGTCAAACACTACGAAATTTCCTTATACGTTTAGGCACTTATAAACATTTAAATCTACATATTATCTCTATTAAACTGTCTTATTAATTTTTCACAATGTAAATATATTGTATACTATATCTTTCACAGGTATATTAAAAAATTATAAGGTTTAGGATAATCGCTATAGTTTTTCTATAGCCTAGTATAGTATAGGCTTTCAAAAAACTTTATTTTTTCATAATTTTAGGTTGAATAGGTTTAGAAATAAAGGACATCATATTTTTTATACATTTCTTAGTATATCTTTGAGGATTACTATTAAAAATTGTGAAAAAAATATTTAAAAAAATTATAAGGTATTCAAGAATTATAAGGTTTAGGATAATCGCTATAGTTTTTCTATAGCCTAGTAAGGGTAATAGGCTTCTAAAAACCTTATTTTTTCTTAATTTTAGATCGAACCGGTTTAGAAATAAACCTATTTTGTACAAATCTTTGAAGATCACTATGAAAAATTGTAAAAAAAATATTTTTCGAGACCCTTATTTAGCCCTTTCAAACGATACCGTATATTACACATATGTAAAATTTAAATTTAACTTGCGATTCAAATTATTGACTATATTTTAATGTCTTTGACGTTTCAGAAAAAAGTAAAATCGAAACAGGATTCTGATTTTACTTTTCTATACAAATGAGAAGCGAAGATAATATAAAGTCATGGATATGCACAATGTTTCGAATTTGCGATTATTTTATAATTTTCAAGTGTAGGGTGAAAATATCGAGGAATGTCTGGTTAACATAAGCGTTAGGCATGCGCACGCTCTTCGATGGAGAACAGCTCGGGGCGACGGTTCAAGGTTCTTCGCCAAGTATGGGAGCGACGTACAAACATACATTCATAAATGTAAGCGATCGATGGTAATACGTGGAATAACTAATCATGAGGTAAAAATAATCCTCGTAAGCGCGTCGCTATTTGGTCATTGCGTGGGTGGTGGAACATGTGGTTAGGGCCGTAATCGCTTTTCAGAGGTTAATTTAGAATAGAAGTTACATTTCTTTGTTTTTAAATTTAGTGTTCTTTTATCTTATGGCGTTGATTTCGGAGTCTGAGTAAAAGTGGTGTTCCATATTTACTCGTTTTTGTTAATTGTATTGTAGCATGTTTTCAGTATTAATAGCGTAAATATCTCGTTTCATCACTATAAATTGGCATGTTACCCAAAATGAATTAAAAATGCGGTTAAGAAGTGAGGATATGTATGTATTTATATACTATATATGTGTGTATGTATTTATATAATTTTCTTCAATGGCTTGACAGCCTAGGATGGGTCCCTGCCTTCCGCGGAATCAACTCCCAAGTTCTCCTATTCTTGCCAGTTCGTTACACTTAGGATTTTAAAGTCTTTGCAGGCAGTTGAGCCACCTAAGTTTAGGTCTTTCTTTTTTTCGGGAGTCCAATGGTCTGGCTGAGAAGATCTTTTTTGTTGTCCGACTGTCGTCTATGTGCCCTGCCCATTTTATTCTCTGAATGGCGATGTATTTGATTACATCCGGTTCTTTAAATAATTTGTAAAGTTCAGAGTTAGTTCTTCTCCGGATGTTGTTGCATTTTAGACCACAAAAAGTACTTCTTAAAATCTTTCAAAAATAGAAATGGTATGTTTAACATTTTCTGTCACTGTCCATGTCTCAGCAAAGTAGGTAAGAATGGGTTTAGAATTAAGCTTTTGTAAATCAGAATCTTTATTTTTCTACTGGTGAAGCTAGCCTTCAAGTACTTTTTAAGACCGAAAAAACATCGGTTAGCTGCTATGATCCTACTATTATATAGTAAGATGACGCTAAAATGGTGGTTTTTTGGCTCGTTTCATGAACCAACAATGTTTAATGAACTGTTGTATAAATGATACCTTATGATAAGATATTAATCACAACAAGATTTTAAGATAAACATAAGAATCGTTTCAGAAATTAATCGTTAATAGAATTTGACATGTACTTTTTAGTGTTTTGGATTTTTTAAATCCTCACTAATTCTCAAAATTCGGTCTGACGCGTGTAATCGTCAAAAATTTGTTAATACTAATGGTTGCCCAGTGGTCGAAATTCGACCGTAATTCATTCAATTTTTAAGTTTGAACGTTATTCGTTTACGCGACACTCATTCCGTCAATCTGGCATGTTAAAATTCTTTGGCGACAATCTATAGTCTGTGCGACTGTTTGACCATAGACTATTATGTGTTTGATATTGACAGTATGAACGTAAACAATGAATCTATTATTGTATTTGTAATATATAAAAAGGGGTATAAAGTTTTCTCTTCACGTATTAATATATAGATGTGCAATAATAGTACTCGTACCAACGTTAAAATAGTAAAATGTATTTTCGTAAAAGAAAACTTAAATGAAGTAAATATTCATTTGTATTATAATTATTTGTACAGGAATTTCAAAATTTTGTAAATTAGCTAAAACTTTAAAAATAAAAAGTGTTGGGCACTTTATTTTTTTTTAATTCTTTTACCATTCTGCTACCAAGTTGGAGTGGATGAATCTATTTCTACGATTTGGAATCTTCATATTTATGAAACGGTTCCTAGGCTTACCTTAATTTTTTTTTGGTAATTAATGTCTCATCGCAAGTTATTATTTAGATTACAATTGAATTACATTAATTTTCGATCTCACAAAAGGTCCAATTTTAGGATTAAAGTTACAATGTTCAAAATTATAATAAATTTTAATTATTAACGTTAATAATAATTCTTGGAAATTATCAAATAATTTTTCACGAACAATTAGAATCCTGGCAACCCAGGTCTCAGGGTCAAAGTGATGAACCCAAGTTCCATCTTCAGTCACAATTATCTCCAAAATCGGCGTAGATTCGACAGCACGCAGCTTCAAAAATTCTTGGACTCCTCGAGTCCTTGTGCTTTTGCGGCAGCGTAAGTATTCTCGGGACCCATGTTGGATTAACTTTAGTTATGCCAAGAAGGTCGTGCAGAATTCTCAAAATTGTTGTATCTAATAGAGCTAAGTTTTTCGACTTTATCGACAATATCTAACGCGGTGACCTCAATCAGCCATCCTGGGAGGGTGTCGTCTTCAATCGAGTCTCAATGTGAGGAATTTAATCACAGCGCGTAGTTTGCTTTCCTACATGTTCACAGTTCACTTCCAGGTTTTACTTCCTTAAAGGACGATTATTCATTAACGAATGACGTTATGGACTTGACATTTGACTTATATACTTTTAATGAGTTCCTAATTATCGGGGTATCAAGAAAGAATGTATCCCCCTTCTTTCCCCTTCATTTCGCGGATTTTAGACCTCCCCTCGTACATATATTCTTCATACCGTGGCGTTTCACACCTAGTTTTAGTAAAAAATAATTAAATAACAAAAAAATAATAGTAAGCAACAAAACTCGACTCCGTAAAAAAGTAATAAGAAAAAAAAAACAAGTTTTAACAAGTGTTAAAATTACCTGAAGCAATTTGTGAGCGAGGTCTGGCAATCGCATGTTGATTTATATAATCGTAAATTATAGAATACAAACAGCTGTTTCTGTTCTGTATGTGATGCAGACAAGTTTATTTTTTAACAAATTTACCGTAAGTTTCGTTAAATTTGTTTTCAGTCAGTATCAGCTTGAGTATTCAATTGCCACAACGAAGTGGAAAGTTATAGATAAATTGGAGAGAAAATATTGACTCTTTATGCATGAAATGCAAAGGTTTAGTTAATATTTTCGAGTTATTATTTCTTTAATAAGAATGAAAACAATTATAATTTAAAGTATGGGCCAGAAGCCTTGACGTACATTTTCCATTTAATCAGTAATTGATCTACTTCTAGCGAAGAATCCCTGCAAACTAGAAATTTTAAATATTAATTAAAAATGATTTAAGTAAATTAACAGCGACACCTGTTTTTATTGAAAGCAACCATCATAACCTCGGTACACTAAAATATAGTTTTTACTAGATGGCGTTTTATATATTCCTATAATATCAAGTTTGAATTCGCGCTAAACATTTTCAACACCTGTATCTTGAGAAGTGAATATTTTTTAGTTGACGTGCTTAAGAAATTATCAGAGAGTTCTAAAAGGCAAGAAATCGACAAAATATCAAAAGTGCCAGGTACAAGGTAAAGTCGATGCAAGTTCTGATGACTAGAGGATCATTGAGAGTTTCCAAATTAAACTGTAATTATTTTTTATTTCGACGAGTCACTTTGGTGAACGAGCGTTATGTTGTAAAAAATATGTTCTTATATTCACAAATTTCGTTTGTTTTTCTGCAAGTTCTTTCATAGTTTCAACTGTTTCGAATCTCATTTTTGATGATTAAATTTTGCAGGTCTGCACTTTGTGTATGCTGTACTATTTCCTCGATAAAACTCGTGTTCCAAAAGAATACGAATTTTTTATTTATCCATAGTTTGATATAAATTGTTTTAAAATTCAGATTTCAAAAGGTAGATATAAAGTAAATCATACTTCTAATAGAGTCGTAATGCACCTTGTACAAGTTACTTAACTATACATGTAACACTTGTTGACTGGGTACATTTTTTAAAAGCTACGTGATTTTTAAAAACGTAACAACTTAAAGGTAAACCAGATTAATGAAAGAAAGCGGTGATTCAGTTTCATTCAGAAACCACTGTAAAAGAGGCAACTCATCTTGAGGCAATTTTGTGAAAGGTTTCATCCGATAGTGCTGGAAAATGCTCGCTACGAGTGGACACAAAAACCGGTGATTCTGCTAATGACCAATTACAGCGCCGAGTACGTCTTCTTCGGTGCTCGTTACAATTGTCCAATTACATCGGCTCCGTGTTTATTCATGGCACGTTTGGAAAAAAAAATGTCTAGGCACGGTAAACCGCTGGGGAAAGTTAAGGCGGCCGAGTTGTTAATTAGCAAAGTTGTAACGTAATAAATGAGAAATATAATATTTTTTAGGAAGAAATGTTGAAGCGTTTTTAACAAAATGAAACAGTATCCTGTTTTAATAGACTTGTGAATTTAAGTATATTCATTCACGTTATTGAAGTCCGCATTTGGGACTATTAGTATAGACAATAGATTTAAGTCCATATTTTGAAACTATTTTTACCTTCTCTAGTAAAACGATATTTGAAAACAAAAAAACATTTATCTCATTTTAATTTGGCGTAAGATTTGCATTGTTTGTAGGTATAAATTTAGAGTAGATTTTTGTTCCCAGCAAAGTTGTAACGTAATAAATGAGAAATATAATATTTTTTAGGAAGAAATGTTGAAGCATTTTTAAACAAAATGAAACATTATCCTGTTTCAATAGAGAACTTGTGAATTTAAGTATATTCATTCACATTATTGAAGTCCACATTTGGGGCTATTAGTATAGACAATAGATTTAAGTCCATATTTTGAAACTATTTTTACCTTCTAAATTATATTTGAAAATAGAATATTTATCTCATTTTAATTTGGCGTAAGATTCACATTGTTACATGAATAATAAAGCTATAAATATAGAGTAGATTTTTGTCCGCAAGCCCACTTCCTTCGATTACTGGCTCAGCTTGTTAGTGATGTCCAATTTGTTAGTGATGTCCAATGGTTAATTATATCATGTGCGTTAGTACGTCACAACTCTATTAAACGTAACAGTGGAAATTAATTTGCATTGGCCGACTGACAAATCGAAAATTTCAGGGTTAAGGATTTCATTTTTAAGGATTGTAGCAGTGAAATCTATGTTTAAATCTATCTAGTCTTATATATGTATAAAAAATCTAGTGTCAGTCTGTGTATGTATGTTTGGAATAACGAACGGATTTAGAAAAAATTAGTACGGAGGTTTTTGATTATAGAAGAAAATCATGCTGTATATATACAAATAGTTTTAAATATTTATTAAAAATGAATAAGCAAATTAATTAACAGCGACATCTGCTTCATTTGTAAACAAGCATCATAATCTCAATATATTAAATTTTAGTTTTATAATTCTCCACCTGATGACGGTTTTTATTTTTTGAATTAATGATTTTTTTATTTAATATTGCATTTATATTTGCATATCAGCAATTGCAGTATTTGAACTATTATCAGCATCTCAGATGCTAATAAATAGTAATGTAGAATCACACGGAACCTTAGAACGTGGTATCTTTAGTCACCGAGACTTGGTTGGGAATGGATCGATCATTGAGCGTTCGCAAAATGCGTTCTTGAAAAAATGGAGATCCTAAATTCGTTGGGAAGGGACAGACTCTAACCCTGTTGGGTGAAAGCGCTGAGATTGTAGATACGGGACACTATTAGTGGAATTTCGAAGGTCCCCTCTTTTGTATGAAGTGTGGGCCGTTACTGGTCCCAGAAGAGGCCCTGAGACAACTGGGTGGGAATAGCATCTCAGGTGGAGAAAGTTTTGAAGATTTAAAAAGATGTATCATTGAAAAAAATTTGTTTATTTTTTTAATTTATTATATATATTAAATTGTATTTAATTCAGAATCCACTGCATTCATTTTTCAAAAAAAAAAAAATAGTAACCAGACTTTTTTTTGCTGTTTTATTCTATAATCATAGATTTTTTTTAACGGCGGTAGCTGAAGACATGTCTGATATATTTCTCGATATTGCCAGTGTGGAAGTTTCAATTATCTATATTAATAAATTTACTTTCCAGTTAAAAAACCGTATTTGTTTTTAGCTTGCATCGACATTTTTTGGCAAATCTGTAGTGATAAAACGTATAGTTGAGCGATAATTCCGAATTATTAATCATTAACATAGAGAGAGCAGGATTGTCAAATTTTACGATAAATGAAGTAACTATGTCTTCGTATAATGACTGAGCCAGTTGTTTGCAACCGTTTCCGGCACCCACACTTGCGGTAATTCCAGAATGTCAATCGAAGTAAAAATTGATTGTACATTTATTTATGCAAGGCTGAACGTGACACATGCGTTGGTGTTATCAGATTGTCTAATAGACTTTCTCTTGTTCGCATTCGCTAAAACGACAGCCGACCGAGATTATGCGACAAATAATGACTAGGATATTTGTATATTTGAATATATTGTACGACATTAATATGCTTGATATTAATGTATAAATAAATTTAAGTTGCTCTAAACCATAAATCGAGATTTTGTCGTTAAATTCCCATAAATACTGTTACAAGCTCCTCCAAACTACCCAAGATTTGTTTAAAGTTCCAATGGATGACAAAGTATAAAATATGCGCACACGGTTGCAGCACAAGTTTCACTTCACTGAAAACATTTAAACACGGAGAAGATGTTTTAAGTCAACCATAATGCAGGGAATACTAAAAGTCGAAAGAATATGAATCGAAATATTTATTGAAGCATATTAATGGTTTGTAGAAAGAACTTAGAAGAAGTAGTTTAAAAATGTTCATTAGCGGACTAAGAGTAAGAAAATTTAATATATATATATATATATATATATATATATATATGTATATATATATATATATATATATGTATATATATATATATATATATATATATATGTATATATATATATATATATATATATATATATATATATATATATATGAATCGAAATATTTATTGAAGCATATTATTGGTTTGTAGAAAGAACTTGGAAGAAGTAGTTTAAAAATGTTCATTAGTGGACTAAGAGTAAGAAAATTATATATATATAAATAAAAAAAAAAAATATATATATATATATATATATTTTTTTTCTCTTTTTCGTTGTTTTCTTTTATTTCATTGAAACGTTATACCAAATCTTGTTATACATCGTTAAGAAGACCACTAACGTTTATTCCGTGAAAAATCTTTTTTTGAAAGAAAAACTATTTTTTCCCATAAAAAAAATTTATATTTTAGAACGAATCATTTAGTGATGTATTAATTAGTTTTTTACTAAGTATTTAAAATACAATTAAAAGGCAAATTATCAGATAATGAAGTTTAAAAATGCCACAAAAACGTAAAAAGGTAGAGTTCATATTGGACAGTCGTCTGTAAAAAATGGGAAAGTACACATTCAGAGAAATTTTTATTAATATCAGTCCAATAGTATTGGAAAGTGTAATATGGACAAACAAACAAATTGTTGTCTTTATTTAATAGTGTTGTCGACAAAAGATAAAGTAAAGAAAAATGTACATTAAAGAGATGTTTTGGAAAAAAACATTAAGTCGAACTAGGGGTTAACCTAAGTTTGCCACCCCCGCATTTTGAATATTATGGTAAAAATGCGGGAATAGTAGAATGTTTTAGTTTAAAACAGATAAAAACTCAAATAAAAACATAGTTTACTTAGTTATATATACTATTTTCAAATTTCCTTTATATAAAATACAAAGTATAAAATATAAATATTCATAATCATAAATTCGAAATAATGCAGGTATTTTTTTAATAATCCTAATTTATGATTTAACAATAAGATAAAACACTTCTATATTTTACATTGTAGTTTACGGTAAAAGTAATTTTCCACAACTCGTTTGTTACTTTTTTGACGTGGCTGGAATAAATAATATAATGTATTTAAGACAGAAGGTGATGACACGATTCGCGTGCTCCCAAATTTACTACTAGGTATCTACTATCTACACTACGCTAAAAGTTAGTCAACACGTTACAAGGTAGTACACCTACATAATAAGTTAGTAACAAGTAGTACACCTACACTAAAAGTTAGTCAAAACATAGAGAAATAGCCCAAACAAGTGTTCTTGAATTGTGGTGCAATATCGATACGTAATATAAAAAGAGCATTTTTGAAATACAGACGTTTCCCGAACATACTAAAAACTAAGAGGTTTTTTAAACTTTATCCAATATGACTCAGAGCACCTAAAAGTAGGATATGTCCTGGTAAAATAAAACGTATGGTAACTCTAGTATAAGCAAATTCTAAGAAATCCTTATTGTGATGTTTTGAGTTCACAAAACAAACGAACAATGAAATAGCTAGTAGAAAGATCTATCGAAGACGTCGCAAGACATGGAAAACTAATCAATAACAGATTTACACACTGACTTGTGACTATGTCAGTAAAAACAACGTGTTCTGAGTACTGTGCGGTAGCAGGTTCTGTATAATGTACGGTACGTCATTAACGAACAATTGATCCGGTCTAGATCCACCAAAGGTTATTAGCGTGTATATAGAAAGCGAAATGATTCTATAAATGATAACGATTCCTTCCACGGAAAATCGGCAATCGTATAACTACGACGTAACCGCCACTGCGGTATTCGCAACAGCAAGTAGGCTGTTATGTAAACAGACGAAAATAACATCTCACCTCGCCGCGCGTATCGATTGGGCCGCCGCCACCGTGCCCGCTGTGTCAACAGAGCAACACAACCTCCTGTGGAGCGCAGCTGCCGGGGCGCTGTGTAAACACGAAGCGAAATGAAAACGAAGACTTTCGCACTTGTTCGATTGATTACGCGTCGGCTCGGCTGAGTGACCCAACTTCGCCATTTCCACCAAATTCGTTACGTAATTGTCATCGTTCATGAACGTTTCATATTTCTTGTCGGCCCACGGAAGATCAGAGTCGCGGCGAACCGGCAGCTGATTCGTTGATGTATGTAGAAACACGGTGACTTTCACCATAGCTTTTTATACATATTTAATGATCTCTTCTTCAGCGATAAACAGAATTTTAATTACGAATATTTCTTCAACGCAACCTCCAGGAAAACAGGCTAGCCTGTTTTTTCTTATTGTGCAAATTTGTGTTGCATTGAAAAAATATTCGTAATTAGAATTATGTTTATCGCTAAAGGAGAGATCATAGCCTGTTTTTTTTTATTGTGCAAATTTGTATTGCATTGAAGAAATATTCGTAATTAGAATTCTGTTTATCACTGAAGAAGAGATTATAGTCTGTTTTTTCTTAATGTGCAAATTTGTATTGCATTGAAGAAATATTCGTAATTAGAATTCTGTTTATCGCTGAAGAATAGATCATAGCCCGTTTTTTCTTATTGTGCAAATTCGTATTGCACTGAAGAAATAGTCGTAATTAGAATTCTGTTTATCGCTGAAGAAGAGATCATAGCCCGTTTTTTCTTATTGTGCAAATTCGTATTGCATTGAAGAAATATTCGTAATTAGAATTCTGTTTATCGCTGAAGAAGAGATCATAGTCTGTTTTTTCTTATTGTGCAAATTTGTATTGCATTGAATAAATATTCGTAATTAGAATTCTGTTTATCGCTGAAGAAGAGATCATAGCCCGTTTTTTCTTATTGTGCAAATTCGTATTGCACTGAAGAAATAGTCGTAATTAGAATTCTGTTTATCGCTGAAGAAGAGATCATAGCCCGTTTTTTCTTATTGTGCAAATTCGTATTGCACTGAAGAAATAGTCGTAATTAGAATTCTGTTTATCGCTGAAGAAGAGATCATAGCCCGTTTTTTCTTATTGTGCAAAATTCGTATTGCATTGAAGAAATATTCGTAATTAAAATTCTGTTTATCGCTGAAGAGATCATAGCCTGTTTTTTCTAATCGTGCAAATTTGTATTGCGTGAAAGAAATATTCGTAATTAGAATTTTGTTTATCGCTGAGGAAGAGATCATTAAATATGTATATAAAACTATGGTGAAAGTCACCGTAGTTTGAAATATCGGTTATCACTGATATTCCTATTGGATGTTGGAGTAGTATGAAAATGGTCGTAAGTTATACGTAGTTCAGCACCCCAAAATCCTTCTCCAACGCATCTTGCCATCTCATCCTAGGTCTTCCACATTTTCTCTATTCTTACGGTTTAGTCAAAAAGATCCTTTTGAAGGGTTTGAATACTCCATTTGAACAACATGAGCAGCCCAATTTAGTTTATTAGTTTAAACAAATTTTATGATTTCTGGGTTTTTTTAAAGTTTATATATTTCTGAGTTGTATCTCCTTCACCAAACGTTTTTTCGGTTTTCTTTTATGCCCCCAAGAACTGATCTTAAAGCTTGGAGTACCATCATCTATATTATTATTTCGTAAGATGTTAATTTGTAATATAATTTATACGTATAAAGTTATCTATTATTTTGTTTACGTACTTAGTTATAGACAAGTAATAGTTGAACATTTCGTATCGATAAAAAGACTAATTATACGAGTATGATATGATAAACACACACAATTATAAGTACATTATCACGACAAATAACACGCAACTGATTTTAAACAATTATAAACAAACCAAAACTCGGTGAGAACTTGAGCGTGAGAAAGTGAAGAAATCTATTTGGATGCTGAAATTGCAATTTTACGTAAATTGCTACTTGCTATTTTACAACATGAATTTCTAACCTAAATATTTTCAGGCATTTCAGGCAAACCTATATACGTACGTAAATAGGTTTGCCTGAAATGTTTATATAGGAAACGAGAAAGTATAACGTATTATGGACGCACAGGAACACTGTGATAGACGTAAAGTTGCTACGGTGTGCAATATAAATATGAAATCGAAGAATATTTCACGCAAGTTGAAAGGATTTGCCAGCAAGCGCTTCTAAACTAAAGCTATTAATCAAAACACATAAATAGCATTTTGTCTAAAAGGAGATCGGCGAAGTTTACATGGTGTGTGTGGGCCAGGTGTTGCTAGAATAACAACGATACTCTTATTTAGAGAAAGTGGTA
Source organism: Druceiella hillmani (assembly GCA_039881145.1). Classification (NCBI taxonomy): domain Eukaryota; kingdom Metazoa; phylum Arthropoda; class Insecta; order Lepidoptera; family Hepialidae; genus Druceiella; species Druceiella hillmani. The sequence continues at coordinate 45,356,536 of JAYKKI010000007.1, read as the reverse complement.
AAACTAAACTTCTTAAAAGTTTTATTTAAATCTTCAATTAGACAAATGACGAATCTATTTTTTTCATCAAAAGTCAGTTTATTTTTCACAATAGTTTGTATACGCTATTTCTACGGGACTCTTCGAACCAGCAAAATGAAACAAAGTGCAGATTGTTTCTCATCAAAGAGCGAAAAAGATATTAATTTTAACAAAACCAATGTTTATCGGTATTCGTTCTGTCAGTTATCGAAGAATAATTCACATACGTTGAAAGGATCGGTCAGCAAGCGCTTTTAAACTAAAGCTATTAATCAAAACATATAAAAGAGTTTTGTCTAAAAGAAGATTGGCGAAGTTCATATGGTGAGTGTGGCCCATGTGTTGCTAGAATAAAAATGGCACTCTTATTTAGAGAAAGGGGTAAAATTAAACTTCTTAAAAGTTTTATTTCAATCTTCAATCAGACAAATGATGAATCTCTTTTTTTTTCATGAAAAGTCAGTTTATTTTTCATAATAGTTTGTATACGCTATTTCTATGGAACGTCTACGCAACTCTTCGAACTAGCAAAACGAAACAAAGTGTAGATTGTTTCTCATCAAAGAGCGAAAAAGATTATTCATTTTAACAAGACGAACGTTTATCGATATTAGTTCGGTTAGTTAACAGTTTGTGCTTAATTAATTTAATCAATGGCTATACATTTAAAAAAACAATTGGTGTAGATTGTTTTTTGTAATCGTTTCAAAAGAGTCGATAGATTTTTTTTATTACTTTTGATTTCTTATTCACAATCCTTGTTATGTTAAAAATACATTATATGAGCATTTATCAAGGAGGCTATTTTATGTTTGTATTATGGTTACATATTTTATTTTTTTTTGCTGTCTTGATTGCCAGTAGCTGAATTGTTTGCTATTTTAAAAAGTATCACCTTTTTTAGGGTTTCGAAGCAAAATGACATAAACGGAAGGAACCCTTATAATTTCGTCATATCCGTCTGTCTGTCTGTCTATCTATCTGTTTGTTTGTCTGTTCATCTGTCTGTCTTTTTTTGTCCGTCTCTGCCTGTCCGCATGGCACATCCATTTTACTCGAAGACTATTGGCACTATATAGATGAAATTTGTAGGATTATTGGCACAATATATATGAAATTTGGGTGGTATATGAACCGCTATACAATGAAGTAGTGGAATTATGAGAAAACAAATAATATTAGGGGTGGCACTCCATACGTGTAACTGAGGGTTGAAAAAAATTCAGTACGCATAGACGTGTAGGGTATCGTTGAATAGGTCTTAAAAATAATATAGAGGTTCTAGATTAACTTTTCTATTTAAGTAAATAGCTGGTGAGATATGCGCTTTTAAAGTCTTAAAACTGTGCCAGCCCCCGCCCCCCTTTAACTTACCAACTAACGTGGTAAACAATTCTGAAAAAAATTAAAGTGTCATTTTTGAGATATGCAATTTTTCGGTACCGACTGCAGTGATAACTTTTCCTTGAACTTTCCTTTCTTTTCTGAGCCCTTCAAGCGCGAGTCCGACTCGCACTTTGCCGTTTTTTAAAATTACATTCTATTTCGGTAATGTCAGACCCATTTTCGCTGGTCTCCTTTGATACATTTATGTAAGCAGTGTCTTCTATAACTATATTAATGAAGTTAGTGGCACTACACAATTTATGTTGTAACCTTAGACTAAAACAAAAAAGGTAAGATACGGTACGCTTTAATGGTACGCGGTCCGCGTAAACCAGGTCCAGTGGACCTGGTTGTGTTTTATTCAATTCAGTCGTACACAGACCGGCGGTTCACATAGACGTTCAGGTTCTTGAAATTAAAATTGCCAATATTTTCAGTCAAATAGATCCAAAAATCCCTTCTAGTGTTTTTATCACATGAGTTAACCATTCACAAAAAAACAGGACACATGGAGTTATTTTTCATGCGTAATTACATAAAAATGTTATAAGTTTTCAAAAAAACATTTTCTTTTATTAGTCATGTTTGAATGACAGCAGCATGCGCAAGCGCCGCACTTTGAGAAACTATAGTACTAGCACTGCGTTCGGTGGAAATTGTCAATTTGATGTAATGCTTTGATTCACTCACGCTACGGTCACAATGAATCGCTTTGTCTCTTTCGGTTAATTTTACGTGTAGACAATATGTGATTGCAGCTGTGAGAGTGGTGCACCGCCAAGAAATTAGAAGCGTCAAGCGAATTCTTATGTAATTTATAAATCAAATTCAGAATAAAATCAATTACGCTATAAATAGAGTATGAGTGAGATATTTGCCTATTCTTGGATTAGACTATAATTTATGAGGTGCTTGCTATTTATTGACTTGCATTATAAATAAAATATTAAGGAACAAATTTTTATTCATAGCTAATTTGTTTGTAACCTACATGCTTCAATACTGAAAAATTGTTTTCTTTTTTTTTAATTGTCCTAAACCGTTTTTGGTAGCCCTTATTACATGAACGTCTTTGATAGTGTGGAATGAATGATTTTGCAATTGGCATACGTACATTGAATGCCATATTGGCGTTTCCATACGACTCGATCTTAATTAACCATTCTAAGCGGAGCCTTGCCCTCAATGCAGTTTCACTACTCACTTCTGATATCACGTGAACTAGGAGTGTTTACAAGTTTTAACCTTTTATGTAACTCGTAATTTGATGTGATGTAGTTGTAGATGTGAAGTTGTTGTTAAACATTACCGTTGTTAATGTGGTGTATTAATAGCCTTGTCGCCGAAACAATCACTTTTAAACCTGCACCACACTAGTCGCGAAGTTGATCGAAGTTAGACGAAGAGAATAGTGTAGAGAGATACTTTGATGCGCTTTGTGCAGCCTAGTCTCGCGACTTCCGATCGCTGTCGGTTTTTTGCGCCCAAGTCCAAGGACTTCGCGATTTTACACGAAGCGTTTCACTACACTACTCAGCGTACTTCAGTTTGCAGATAGACCTTGTACTATTTACACTTGGGTGCGTGCGGACGACTCACGGCTGCTGAACTACTCGCGAGGTTGCACGAGTGTGTAGTCACGTACTTCGGACTGCGATCAACTTCGTCAAGGTAACTTCGCTAGTAATGTAGAGGACGTATTACATAAGTTTATTATAAGTAGTAAAAATAAGTTGCATTTATAAAGATGCGACTTTTAATATAATTTAAAAGGCTTTTTATTGAAAGACTTTTAATGTAGATTGAGTTATATCATACAATGTGAAGTATAAAAGAATATTAAGTATTTTTTCAATTTCATATGGTGTAGTACAATTTTGACTATTTCAAGAAAATAGTGTGTTATATTAGCAATTTCTGCCGTTAATCACGTTGGAAAGGTTGCGCTTCTCCCGGGGGTGAATTTAGGAGTCTGCCTTATAAAAAAATAATTATTAAATAGTAATAACAATTAATTAAATAGTAGTAACAATTAATTAAATAGTAGTAACAATTAATTCAATAGTAGTAACATTACCTTGTATTTGAAATTTTGTAGAAGTCGTCCGAGCCTATAAGATATAAAATTGCAAAATTTAATTGAAATCGGTCAAATAGTTTATGTGGTATGCGTGATGTTAGAAAGTAGACGAATAAACTTGGTACAGATGCGCTAAAAGTTGGTATTTCAAATTAAATGTCGGTATATTCATACTGTATCATATAAGTATGAATTTTATAGATATACATAGTATAATGTTATACTGCTATAAATCTAGGTTGTGTTGTCTAGATTTTTAAAATATTCAATTAATTTTTCATAATCATACATTTTAAATACGTTTCTTACAAATATTTTTCAAAAAAACTCATCTCAAACATATTTCAGACGTTGTAGAAGTCATTGTAACAATGTAAACTACGTAATAGGTTAAAAGAGAAATTAATATTTAAAAATTCTTTAAATTCGTCAAACCTTTTTATAAATCAAAGTATTTTGTGGATGTATCTTAAAGTTTGTGCGATCAACAAAATTGGTCGGTTAGTTTAGAAGTTTAAAAGTTTTTGATTGTCGTAAATATCCAAATTTGGTTTTTTATAAACATGAAACAATCTAATTGATGAAGATAGCTCCATTTTGGGAGCTCTTTTATTTATTTTCAAGATGAGTAAAATCGGTCAATTGCTTTGGAAGTAGATGCTTGAAATTTGTTGTTTAAAAAATCTAAATTCAGTCATTGTCGTATGACGTTTTCTTATTATCATGTTGAAATGTACAAAAACAAATTTAAGTATGATCGTTCTTAAAAGTTGGTACTTTTGCGTAACAAAAAAATTTTCAGTTTTTACATGGTACACATCTCTAAACAGTGGTATGTGTGTGTACAAGTCGGTACGTCTAATATTACTAGCGCGCACAAACGGCCCTGTTTTTTGAGATGTGTGTGTGTGTGTGTGTATGTGTGTATGTGCGTGCGCGCGTGTTTGTGTGTGTATTAATTAAACGGCACAGTGAAGTCCTAAAATCCCTACTGACATTTAAATCTACATCAAATTTGCTCAAATTTGTTTCGTCCTAGGATAAATACTACAATTCACGTTATTCGATAAAGTTTAATACATATTGGCGCGGTGTATCCAGTTATTACTCTAATTGTTTGTTTGCGTGCCGTTAGATCATAAACAATACACAAATTGACCGGGCAGTCATTACTTCACCGTCGTCTTGATGCAATTAAAATTGTGGATATTCATTAGCTAAGCTCCTTGACCTAGTTTGATTAATGTTATGTAATTTTCCATTTTTCTAAGTTTCTGAGAGAACGAATGTTTGGTAAAAGAGGACCTTATTCTGGAAGAAAGTGTTTGAATGCGTTAGTTCAGGTTTTTGGATCTAGCGGGATAAGATATACGAAAATGGAAAGTATATATTGTTAGGAGTTTTAGGAGAGTCGGCGCTTTTTGAGGTGGGTCCTCATACCGTAAAAGGTGGCAGTTTATCCTCGCTAATTTTACAGGGACACAAGTTGAAAAAAAAACTCTTAGAATGAATGAGAAAGCAGATAAATATATAATTTTCTTACGATTTGATTATGTATTTTTCCGACAAATTAAAGTCTCCTGATTTTTAAAAAATTTTGTAAAGTGTCACAGACTCATAACATGAAGTTTATCACATAACATAATGACAAATAAAAATATACTACTTAAATGTGACGTAACTAGGGCGATTGTGCGAAATAGAAACGGAATGCTTATTCCTAGAAAAATAAAAACAATTTTTTTATGAAAGGAGGTAAGGCTATTGGTAAGTGAGAGCATTTTACACTTCATTTTTAATACTTAAAAATGTTAAATGAGACGAAACACGCATACACTTCAATTCGTTTTAAGAGCTACAAGATGGAAAGGTTACTTAAGAATGGATAGCACTAAATATGAAAGGAGGACATTTTATGTGGGAAGTACTTAAATAAAAATGTCGATCACTCTATTCTCGCGAACTCTGCTTTCTACCAGATACACTCGTATGACGTCATTAGAAATCACCGCTACATAGTAACTAGTCGGCGCAGTGTTTGAAGCGAAATTGTGTGAATGACTAGCTCGGCCTTCTCATAGCGAGAATATATGCGGCGCCATATGGTCGGTCGCGTATCTATTTCCAGTTTTATCATCGGTCATTTTGCTTATACGAGTACGCACAGTCTATTGCTTCAACGACATTTCGTTCCAGTTTGTCGGCTACTATCTTTAAGACGATCTATATCTGGCTTGCGAGGGATTCGGCTTTAATTACTTAAGCGTGGTGTACTAGTGCTGTGAATGTTGTGAGAAAAGTAACAATATGTGCGTGCTTGCGTGTGCGTGTGCGAGTGCGCGCGCGCGCGCACCTGTGTGTGTGTGTGTGTGTGTGTGTGTGTGTGTGTGTGTGTGTGTGTGTGTATAACGTCCCATGATCTTTCGAAGAAAACGGAAATAAAAGCGATGTAGCAATACTTTTCTGATCCCTCAGCATAGAGCTGCATTCTGAAGAAAATCCTTTACTTTTTATATAGCCACGTTATGGAGTTTTAGTAGATTTTAGTATACGGATTGCTTGCTGTCTGAATTTCTGTTTTCAAAAAGTGTCTCCAGTTAATTACGTTCCATAATTTTTGCGTCATTCCCTTTTATCGTTCTTTAAATGATAATATTGATTTTTTTTATCTATGGTAATACTAGAGTGATATATGTTGGCAAACAATGTAGGGACAAGTTTTAATAACATAGTAACGGGTTTTTTATTTTAATTTATGATAGTCAAGGTGCTTGATATGTGTGTCACATTTGTTGAATTTGTCGCCTGTTTTCTGTAGTTATAAAAGTAATCAATAGTGTTTTTGGTAAATCTAGGATTAAAAGTGTCTACCTTGTTTTTATTGTATACCACTCTGGGATACACAGGTTTAATTGAGGATCTTGACAGATGCATTCTCGTAGATATGGTAGATACCGTCGTGTTACGGAAGGCGACAGCATAAAGGTTTTTTCATAAAATATAAATTACTTAGAACTGTAGAAAAGTCAGACTAGAACCACTCTGTAGTGACCAGACCATACACAAATTGCGTAAATTTAGATCAATTTCAAAGCTTCTTCTTATATCCATTTACTTTTGCAGATTCTGTGTTGGCTGGATATTACTAAAAATAGCAAATATCCAATATGTTGTACTTTCAATTCTAACTATTTTGGTAATTACTAAAAGTTAACTGTTTTATTATTAAAGATAAATTTCGTATTGCACTATTTTGATTCTGAACCAAGGAGCAATTATATTATCAGTAAATTACATCCAGGGAGTTGGCAAAGCGAAAATTTATATCTTTGTAAAAGGAAATCTTAACTGAATTTGTTTAAATAAAATTCTGTCAGAGGATTTATATAAGTCCTTAAAATTGAATATTTTATACGGTTTAAATGTCTTTCTAACCACTTAATGTCGATTCGTACCCCTAATAATTAATCACCCTCCCACTAATAGAACGATTTCCTCGAACAGACTATAGCGACCTAACCACAGGTAAGCGTTAGTCGCATCGCCGAAAAATGTACGTGCAAGTTATACAATACACTAAAAAAACATAAACAACGGATCGCGAGCAGCGCTGTGCCGATGGCCCTGAACTGGCTGGCGCTCGGCCAACGAGGTGCGCGGCCCCTGCCATTTTAGATTGTATGAGTTTTGCGCTTTTTTGCGGATAAGTTGCGAATAGCCGATTCGATGGTATGTAGTTGATCCCGCTACTGGTTTTTGTGTGAGGGTCAAAAGCTGAAGATTGTAACGTCTAGTTTCATCTTTAAATTTTTTCTACGTCAGTGATTCCACGATTGAACGGGTATACAAACTCTTGAAATGGGTTATTTGAAAAAATCCTTTAATGCGCCTTCCATTGTACGATCGTTAGTCATTTCCTTAACATCTGAGTAATTGCAATGTGTTCGCGTGTTGTTACCCATCTCCTATACCGGTACGTACATAGTATCGGAGTCATTATAATAACGACTGCACTTTTTAATAAATAAATTAAAAATGGTTTATTGAATAAAATTGGTACTCAGTTCTCGAGCAACTAATACAACTCTAAGTATCACTATAGCAACAACACCACATCCATCTTTATGACTCTTGGAATGGGTTATTTGAAAATACCCTTAAAAGCGCCTTCCATTGTACGAGGCGTGACGTTCGTTAATCATTCCCTTAACATCTGTGTAATTGCAATATCTTTGCGTGTTGTTACCTATCTCCTATACCGGTACGTACATAGTATCGGAGTCTTTACAATAACGACTGCACTTTTTAATAAATAAACTATAAGTAGTTTATTGAATCAAATTAGCACACAGTTCTCGAGCAACTCTAAGTATCACTATAGCAACAACACAACATACATCTTTTATTATACGGCTTTGTGTACAATTTTAGCACAAAACGGCTAGTAACTTCGAAATCATTCGACGTAATTGTTGACGAATACAATGTCCACCTAGTTGCTATTAACCGCTAAAGCTATTTTCCGTTTACACATTATTTTTACGTGAAATATGTGCATATTTTCCCAAAGTAATAATAAATATTGCTTAAGTTTACAATTTTCGTAACATGTTTTTAATTCTTGTTGTATTAAGAGTTAGGATTTATACAGTATAACATTTCTCTGTTTTAAAATTTTGTGAGCATCATTGTTACTCGATACTTAAATATTCTTATATCGTTGAAAATGCCTGATATAGTCTTCTTGCATCTACGATCAAAATTATCCAGGAAAAAGGCTTAATTTAATTTTCATCGTCATGAAATAAATGTTAATATATGTGTAACTAGGTGGGTGTAATGGCACATGTATATAGATGTTGTTAATTTCGTATAGTAAGATTATAATTATCATTTTTTTTCGTATCTGGTGATTTTCTCGAGATACACTATGTGAACATGGATAAAAGGGTTGGTAATGATCATTCATTCAAATTTTCTTATAAGGACACTGCGAATGAACCTAAAACTGATGTGTCAAAATGGTCCAATTACAGAAGCTATCTTTTGTAATAGTTGACAAACAATTTAAATGAGAATATGTATGGATGTTTGTTAACTTCTTTGAAATTTAAGAATAGAAAGTAAAATGGAAGACAATTTTACTTATAATATAAATGATTTTTAACAGTTTAATGTTGGAACGACTTAAAATGGAAGTTGTGTTTATCGAAAATTGCATGGAAAAGATAAGATTTTTAGTATATGTACAATTGTGCTTTGATGAAAGGAAGTTAGATACGTATGTTAGTAGAGATTCATACTACATTTCATCTTTGATGCTTACTCTGGTACGCTAAGTACAAATTTGGTTTACTATGAATATTTCTGTATTGTTTTTGTTCTATTGCATTAAGATTTAATTTATATCTGTGCCCCATGTATTAAAAGTTAAAATAGGAATTTACCAAATTCGGTCATCGCAACGCTGACAATATTTTGTATGTGTTTAGTCGGCGGCGATAACTGCCGACTTTTGCGAGACAAAGTCGGTGGCCGAATTTCTATCTGTGAACCGATATAATAAGCACATAAGTCAAAAAGCGCACCCCGTCGACTGTCTTCCATATAGTATTAAATACCACATGCTCTATTTTCTCCTATTATTGCCGGTTAGGCTTTCTTTATGCATTGCGCGTTAGGCTTTCTTTATGTCAATGCGTCATATTTTATGAGCCGTTTTATGTCAATAAATTAGATTAGAAGTTAGTATAATAATGTAAACCATGCGTAGCGAGAAAATTGAAAAGAAGCAATATTGATTTTTTTTTTATAAATATGTGTTACATTACAGTGGGGGTAATCGAGTAGTTTTAACATTTGTATAGTGTACTTTTAGGGTTTCGTAATAAAATATTGAAACTGGTATTATTTGTGAAAATTACTTGTCAAAGCCTTAACATTTTTTTGCTTCTAAGACGTCGAAATTTTTTTACCATTGGCATGGTATCATATGAAAAGTCATTCTTGGCATATTTTAAAATTGTTTTAAGTTTAACTGTTACAGTTTTTAATATATTAGAATAAAATATAATGTAAAAAGTATGATCTTATCCTCCAAGTTTGAGAGCCAATAAATTTTAAATTTTTTGCATCAATAGATAAATGTTTGAAGATTGCAGGAAAAATAATAGGGTGTATTTGTAAGTAATCGCTTCTAAGGAAAAAATTAAACTACAAACAATTTAACGTGTTTTTGTTGATGAATAGCAAAATTAAGTTGGTTAATTTTCAGTTTTTTAAAAGAAATTACGTGAAAAAATGTAACTTATTTCGACAAATATGATCAGCATACTTTCAAACTTCGTAGATAATATAAGTTGGTAATATAAATAAATACAAGTTAGCGTAAAAACCATTTAAACAAGTATAAATTTTGTGAGGTTCATTTGACTGTATAAGGAGATAATATCGATTACGAATTATAGTTATTCTGCATTTATGGACTGACGCTCTTCAACATTGTGTCGCTTCCCACACCATCCTCAGTGGTCACCATATTTAGACCTTTTTTTGGCCAACGTGGGAGTTGCAGAATATTTAATTGCAATGCGAGTATCGTGTAAACAAAGCGTGACTTCACTATAATTTACGACTAAAGATCACTTTGCACAATATTATCTCTGTGTGTAAATGCTGCATTGTCTTTGTGTCAAGAGTTGTAATTTGGAAATAAACAAAATTGCTCATCTTACGTAAGTGAAATAGTGAACTCGTTTTTTTAATACAATAAAAATATGTTTTGTGTAATTGTGAGATGAAATTCACAAATGAGTAAAATGTGAGCATTATGTTTTTTTTACTGGGAAAATTCGTTTGTTTGTTTGTTCGCACTTATAACTGGAATCGGTTGGTCGTTTTTTAAAATTTTTTTTTGTGTTAAAAAACCCATGCCTTGAGGAAGGTAGGACATATATTACAACGCTGCGATTCATGGGGCAGAGCAAAAAAATTAACACAAGTTGGGGATACTGCTTATAAAGAGAACCGCTTATTTATTGACTATCTTGAGTATACCCCCTAACCCGACCATTGATTTCGTTGAGCGAACGCAGTCAAGGCGTTTAGTATACCGCGGAGGAGGGGGTAGCTGGTAAGTTAGTATGTCGCGCGGTTCATTAACGCGGACTTCTCCTTAGGCAACGGACGTGTACCAGCGAATGCTTTCGAATACCATTTTTTTTACTGTCGATTCAGTATTGATTTTTCAGCTACACAGTTCGCTAGTTAATACATAAAAATATATACACGGTGTAGTATGAAAGAAATCGTAACGAAAATTGAAACAAACTAGGTTCTACTTTACTAGTCTGTTATTTAACGCTGACAAACCGTCACTTGCAGAGGGGGAAACTTCAAGTGCCATTGTTCATTCAGCTCACTACTGATGTGTTTCACTTGTCGTATGGTCTCGTTTTTCAGTATCTATACACTAGCAAAAGAAATTTCACTTCAACATCTCGCGATATTGTATTGAATAACAATACCGTTAATTGCAAGTGGAAGTTGGTTTAAATAAAAACTATATAACTAGTCTGTCTGAATGTAGATATTACGCTATATTTACGAGTGCGTCCTTCTAAACTACACATATAATCTCATGAAGTGTGGAGTGAATATAATAAATTTATATTTTTAATTTATATTTTTATATTTTTATAATTTTTATATAAAATTTTTCCTCTTTCAATAGTAAACGAAATACTTTTTTGTCTTCTCCTTGTTCTAAATCGCTTGAAGTCTACAGTTTAGTGGAGTCTACCCCTAGTCTACATTTCATATCCCTACGGCACTGTTATTTATTTCTGTTGGATGATTTGGGATAACAGCTGAACGACGTCGGTAGACCATTAAGTTAAATGAGTTACAGGCCCTCGCGTTGGCTGATATAAGATTTAAACTCGTAACCAGGCAAACGTTATCCGTTACCCCTATCTTATTCCAACAAACGGGTACTCGTTTGCGGATGATTCGGCATAATGGGTAAACGGCGTCGCCAGACCTCATTAGGTTAAACGAGCAATAGGCCCGCGCGCCGGCCAGTGCAAGTGTTAGCCGCAAACGAGTTCAAGGCCGGCGGGCGGCGTTGGGCGTCTATTCTGGTACGGCGATGCTGTCATATGTTGGAATAGTCTGACAGGAACACGTTTTCCGCGTATACTCCACGTGCCTGTCATTTTTCGTCTTAGGTAATCGCGTGTGCGTAATGTGACAACCCGACTTTTAAAATCGCCGTTTGCGAAGTGATTTTTTGCAGATTTGTACGTGTACCTAATTCATACTTTTAGGAGTTATGGCATCTGTACGTGGAGTTATTTTGTACAGGGGTTCCTAAATTAGTGTTTCGTTAGTTATGATTTATGATCACGTTATCATTGATATTTCTCAGTGTTTGCTTGACTGATTATGCTTGATTTTCGTTAACCTATGTTTGGCTGTTACGTGAAACTCGTGGAGTTTCAAGATAGTTACTTGTTATGTATGAGTAACCAGAAAATTAATAAGCCTATTTTTCACAAAGGCATTTAAATATATCGTTCGAAAAATAATTGCTAATTCGAGATTAATTATTTGATGATATAAAACAAATCAAAACATTCCGTATGTGGTACAATGAAAAGTCCTGGTATAAAAATCGCGTATGTACGTGTGACCGTTACCGCGTTTTGTTATGCAGATTATTCACAGGGTGTGTTAACGACTTCTAATTGTTTTTTTTTTTGCAATTTTTCGAATTACACAATTTGTTATTCGCCAATAAAAATAAATTTTCTCAAAAGCGATTTTCTTCTAACATTATTAGTTAGTACTACTTCACAAGGTTCAGAACAAACAATAACTCGTTACCCGGGATAAATTTAATAATGTATTTGTCGTGCAAAATTTATGTGAATTATACACGTTTGTACATATAAATTAAACTATAAAATTTTCTTGGCTAACGTTTGCGAGAAATTGCAGAGTACGATTATGCTATGTCCATACGATTATGCTATGGTAAAAAACGTTATAACGTTTTTTACCATAGCATAATCGTATGGAGCTTTTATATTATTTTAAACAACCTTTATCAATGGTATTTTGTAGAAATTAGTGCAGTGATTTTCGCGTGATGTGATAATAGATAAAGATACTGAAAAATTCGTTTCTGCCCTTTTTTTCATTTGTTTTTGCCTTTTTTAGCATTTAATGTTAAACCCTCTATTTTGTTTTACCAATAACAGACACAATTGCTCTATATTTTTCAAACTTTCGAACACCTACTTTATAGAAGAGCTAGAAAAAACTGTCCTTGATCATAGTTTTGCTATTTTGTTGTCCGTATATTTGTTTTAAGTTTCGAAATAGGTATCGTGCAATCCCAATTTTCATTAATTTTTATTACTTGATGTGATATGTACAGCCAAGGATTTCGATACTAGTTCACAGGTTACTAGTAAAAGCTCATTTAAGTAAGTGGTTCCGTCAAGTAAGAGTCGTATTTTAGTTGTCTCCGGTTTGTTCCCAAATATTATCAGCCGCGAATAGCAGCTGCCACGTTTTCGCTATAATTCGCAGCATTTGTGCGACTGCGATATTATCTTGCGTGAGAATTTCTAAATTATCCTATCACGAATTGTGACAGGCACGTATTAGACAGTGCTTGCGTGGCTCTTGCGTTATCGTCGTCTCGACCTGTTTGTTTTGGATACTCCTATTCGAATTCATAAAAGATTTTCGAGGGAGTCGTGGGCGTTTGTCACAAAAATAATTTTACATAATAACATATTACGCTTTCTTACTGACTACGTACTGTAAATTATAAAAAAAAATTTAATTGTTTTGTGGCAGATATGACAATGATAAATACAAATCGGCTAACTTGTGAGTTTAAAAGTGGACCTCAAAAGATGAAGTAATTAATACATCCTCGTGTGTGTGTATGTATGTATATAAATATATATATATATATATATATATATATATATATATATATATATATATATATATATATATATATATATATATAACAGAAGAAATACTCTAATTTATGTTAAAAAAAAATAGATTAGACGGAGAGACGTCTCGGTTGTTTTTGAATTACAATTTGCCATATATAAGTTTTCAATGTTAATATTTTTTTGAATACAATGCTGATTAGATTAGTATCTATTTAGTCATTGATGTAACTTACTGTTTATGTAAGACTTTTTCATTTTTAAATAAATTATATAAAAAATAACTACGCTTTTAGAATTTGATTCTGAAGAATTAAATCCGTAATCAATAATACCTTATCTTCATAAACAACCAGTCCATGACAGAAACTGCAAAATTAGAGAAAACGAGGTTCTAACTCAATACATTTTAGTACCAAAAGAAACAGTTTAGGAACGTTTTTCCTTTGTCGTTTTAGCAGGAAATGTTTACGTATAAATCTGAATCTAATAAGGAGATGCGTAAAAGGCTCCGTAATAAAAGGTAACGGATTAAATATGGATGTAACATAAAGAGGAAAATATGGGAAACCATAATAATAGGCAGACAGGTGTGAACACCTATTTGCCAGGAAGGAAGCAAGTGATGTGTGTTAGGAGCGATATGTTGCTATCTCATCGTTGTCTACCTTACTGAGATGGCAGATTACATGATGGATATAAATTAAACACAGTAATTTATAATAACCAAGTTTCAAGTCAAACACGATTTAGCGGAGCGTTTGTTTTTACAGGAGCCTGTCTTTAAGGAAATAGGCGTAATGTTTTAAAACAAGTTTTCTGATATTATGACATTCAAAATGTCATGTGAATATTTATAATGAAAATGATAATGGATATAATGTAATTTTAAGCGAAATCTGGACATTTTGCAAGTATATCCAAACATTATGCAAGCATATCCTAATTTTTTAAAGAAAAATACTACGGAAAATTGGTGTTATCGAAGAAAATAAGGTTTATAATCACGAAATTTATAATTTCTGTAAACAACTAGACATTGTTAAAGTCATCAAATCAAACCAAATAAGGTATTTTGGATACTTATTTAGATCAGAGGATAACAACCCGACCAAGCTACTAAATCTCAACAAGCCAGAGAGTACCGGGAAACGGGGAAGACCTGCACTCAGATGGCTTGATAACGTCGAGAATGACTTTAAAAATAGAAGGTTGCTAACAGGAAACATAAAGTATCTGATAAATCCGATGGTAAAAGCTCGTTGGGACGGTCCTGGCCTGTTCTAGAATCTAGTAGAAGCCAAGAATGTAGTAGAATGTTGTAGAAGCCAAGAATGTGGGAGAAGCCAAGAAGAGAAATCATCATCATCATATCATCATCATCATCATATATATATTAATACGCTAAGGTTAAGATGTTACACTCCCTTTTTAGAAAAAACTTCACAACTAATCCACATAAATTATATATCATTTTATAGATAATTGCTTGCTCTACCGGCATCCACAACTAAAAAAATTATTATTGCTATTGTTTTTGCAAATTAATTAATTATTACAATTATATACACAAAACAGCAATGCTGCCATCTAACGGCTCAACGTCAATATGATTGACGGTCGGTAAAATTTTTGTTTAATTTCAAATCCACTCACGTATAAATAAAGTGGCGCTTTAGCTCAACGCTTTTGATACTTGCGCCTCTATATGTCAATTTTAGTAAAATATTTGTTTGATCTGTCATCTGAGCTTCATAATGGAATAAATAATGCGAAGACTTCGCACGGGTCACGCTAGTATTTATATTATTATAATAATGAATGTGTGGCTAATAATTTTCTTAACGCGTCCAAGATGAAAGACATCTATCAATGTTGCGTTAGGCGACAATGATATTTTATTAACGACATTAAGTTAATTAGTTTCATAACCTATTTAGAATATTATAACTGTCTTTATTAATCGATGATTTGTTTAATATTTGTCGTGTATGCTGCATTTCATAATATTAGAAATACATTTAAAACGTATATAAGAAAGTTAAAATTCGAAGATTATTTTTGAGACAAACCACTTGTTTTTTCATTGATTATTTCTTATGTAGGTTCGTTATGAGTAACATTAAAGTTTTGAAGTTAAATTTTTAGTGTCTCCAGAATTTCATTGAATTTATTTGATTTGAATGTTTTACTGCGACTTTCAAGAGTCGTTCTATATGGCCCATTGGCAAAAGTTCGAAGTCTTGAATTTGTCATTATTTATTTTCGAATGTTTGCCCCGATTTACCTAGATTAATTTAAACGTTAATTTTGTAAATATTTCTTATTCCAAACATTTCTGAAATTAAAGATAATCAAGTATACTTCATTACCTTTAATTTTTGTCGTTTATTTTCTATTAGTTGGATGAGTTCACTTTTATGGCGACTAATACTTTGTGTATAATCTTTTGGTAAGTCCGGATTTCTATTTATATAACTGCAAGTTTTTTTTTTGTCAAGAAGCATGGCCATTTGCGTAATTAAAAATAGGTAGTTTCTGAAACTATGCCGCACTGGATTTTGTTGAAAACTCGTTGGTACTAATTATTTTACTCAGAAATTCTGCGAGTGATTGAATTTCCTAGTGACGTAATATATAATGAGGAAAATTTCCTATAAGTTCATAAATAAAAATGTGTAAACGATCCTAACTAAGATGTACTCTGCGATACGTACGCTTGGATGAACCCAAATATTAAATTTATTATTTGAAAATATAAAAGTTTAATAAAAAACGGAACCTACTCCTGCTGTTAAGATGGCCTGGAATAAGATGATAAGTTTATCGTTTCTAACCAATTATTGCCTCATCTCACGAGAAAGAACTCTTCCAGTTTTTTTTAATTCAACATTGTTTTTCCAACTGAAATATAAGGGTGTCTATTATTCATCAACTATAGTTGGTTCTGTGCAAGACTATTAATGAACGGAATGAAAACTGTTTCTGAAAAAAAAACAGTTATGATTTTAACTAAAAAAAATTTTATTTTTTCACAGAAACACGCTTCAGATATTCTCAGTTTGATGCATAAAGCACTTCTGTGAATAATATACATATTCTTTGTTACACCTGTATAAATGAAAAAAATTAGGACCAACCAACTAATAATATATTATTAAGTTTCTTTAAAAACTATACAGTACTTATACATTTTCCAGGATTTGGAGCACTACCCTTTCGAAGTTAATAAAGTTAATAATACTTTAATTCACCTTCGATTTCGCATTCATAAAACCATTTTCATTCGATTTTGCCATGTACTTCTTTTATTAACACTCCCTAATAACGTATCAGTAACCCATATCCAAAATTTGTTGACGTCGACATAATTACGACTTTCGTATACTTCATTTGTTTACAGAATGAGTCAAATACGACTGACAGTCTACTTTATTGTTCTACATATACAATTAACAATTACTTTTATTGTTCTTGGTTGAAAAATACAAAAGAATGCGTCATTGAACAAAGGAACTGTTTAAAAAACGACTGCGAGTTAATGGAATGTTATAAATAGTATAAAAAGGCGACGAGTCACAGACGGTGTCATAATTTTATAGTACTACGTAATTTCTAGAAAAAAGAAAGTGTACCTACTAATCACCTGCTTAAAGTTAATACCATATGCTAATAGTAGTGGAACACGGGGCATATCTGATGTATATTATTTGTGTCACTGCCAAGAGAGTGATTACGGGATAGATAAGCAACAGGTATATCTTAATGCTGCATTTCACCAACACCATAAGGAGGTGACGGAGCGGATAAATGTCATTACTCTTTTCTCCATTCCAGAGGAGTGATGGTATTGAACCATATAACGAAAAGACCGTAAGAACGAAGTGATGAAATCCCCAACTACATTGTTGTAATTAGAATATAATTAATTTCCTTTGGCACAAACCTCTAAATGCAATCTCACAATACAAGGGCCTATACTTGGTCTAATTTAAAAGATAGTCACTTTAAAGAGGACTCTGTATTCTTAAATAATTTATGGTAAGTGTATCTTTTAAAATTTGGTAGTTTTAAAGTTCTAGTACACTGAGAATACAGCTGATTATCAAAAATTTGTATTTATAAAATATAAAGAACTTTTTTACTCAAGTACTAAATTGTGGGAGGAGTATATAATAATCTGTAAATTTCTAATGATATTATAATAACTAGCTTTTGCCTGTTACTGCTTATGATACAGGACCATAAAATACTGAACCAAATAAAATAAAACACAATATAAACAATAAATTACAATATAAACATAAATAAAAGAAAAAAAAATTAATTAACACAATTTTTGGAACAAAAGTTATTCTACATGATAATCCAAGGCATAGGATGTATATATCTAATTTTATTCGAATTGGTTCGCTGTTGCGGTGATTGAGTAAGAAACATCTGGACTTTTTGATTTACAATTATCAGATTTGGGATCCGAGAATATATTTTTTGATTAGACGAGATTCAGGTCTATGATCTTGGTTTGTATGCATACATACACGTATACCACTTGTTCTATTTGTATGGATATACATGCCTATGATTGTACATATATCGATTCGTGTATGCAAAGAAATGCGTGCAAAAGTAACGAACACAATTTGTTTATACAAAGTGAATTTCCCAAGGGCACTTTATACGTATGTTGCCCTTAGTGTGGTTATTAGATTCATGCCCTTAGCCGTTCGCCTCCCTCCCCATTGGCATATAGGCGGTGGGCCATCACGGTGTAGGCAGTTTTTCGGTATGCTGTTTCCATGCAAATTTCATTTGGCGTAGCCGACTCGCCATGGATGGTTTAATTGATGGACGCGGCCTGGAGTTGGCGTGTCGACTTCGATTAATCGACGTCTAGTGAAGTAGCTTTTGATCGATGGTTGGCAATGTGAGTAAGATGGATTATTACTGATGGATCCAAGAGAAGTGTTTTGAAATGGCACTTGTCATCGATATCGAATCGTACTTTTACGCCTTTAGAGATTTTGAGCTGTACTTTAGAAAGTTCTTGGGTTTTTCAAAATCGTTAGACTAATTCGACCAGTTCGATTCCTATGTATGAATGATTTAATTATAGACTCCAAAAACTTCCTAGTTCCAAGTACTTAATTAATGCACAAGGACATTTTGTTATGAATTTAATTCAATTACGAAATACCTACGATTCTTGACTTGTCGTGCTATAAAGTAGCTGAGAAGTCTGTGCCAGACAAAAGTTGTAACTTCCAAATTAATGACCTTGGCATCTACATATATTAGATTCCACATGCAATTGTTGGCATTCGGGTGGGTACATGTTACCAGATTCTTTTTTTCAATTTTATTGAAGTACACTTTTAAAAAACGATATAAGTAATTTGCAAAAATTACACAAAATAAAAATAATAGTCATTTTTCACTTGGATTACTCATTTTTTTTAATTTAAAACGGCGAAAAGGTTTTGCTGGACATTGACGGAGGGTTTGGGTTACACTAGTACTAACATTGTGATTCTATTTTATTCACAAAAAGTGTTTCCATCCATAAATCACGTGTCGTCTGTGGGAGATAGAAAAGATATGATATAATAGAGCATACCATATTAAATTGTCAGTTATTTCAAACTAGCGTTACCTTATGACTTATTCTGCATGGAATTCCGAAACGCCAGTACATTTTATATAAATGCGTTTATTTTGCGGTCTTATACACAAATAATTGGTTTATTTTAAATCCCTCGCGGGCCAATCTGGGACGCTTCTCCTCGTCCCTTGTCTGCTTCCCCGTGTTCCTAAAGTCTGCCGTTGTTCACCATCCGTATGACGGAGATTTTGTTTAATTTTCTACGTAAACTATTCAACATAGCTCTGGAACCGTTTTTGCTATCTCCATGGAGCAACAACTAAATTGGTCCTAGTGTATACTATCTGTGACCTGTGTAAAATTTATGTCAATAACTTCAGTAGTTTTTGTGTTAAATCCATTCTTATAGACAGACCTATAGTCAGCCATTTTTAATATTAGGTACTTTGGTAGTTGAATATGCAAACGGTAAAAGTACATAAAGCGGAATTATGGCAAATCACAAACACGCTTCAATTTCATTTATATCTTTGATTATAGTGTGATAGCTTATATTAACACGGCCGCAAGAAAAGTAGGGAAAGTGAAGTAATTATTATTTTAGTTTTTTATTAAACATGTCTTAAATTAAAAAAATTATAAATATATATATATATATATATATATATATATATATATATATATATATATATATATATTATATATTCTATAATGTGTTCTTTAATTGTTGCTGCTTATTTTATATATAATTTGTACATAACCAAGAAATTGATACTCGTTGCTTTCGTTAAAATGTCCATGTAAACTTTTTACAAGACGTATAAAATATAACAAAGTACAAGGTAATATTATAAGGTTAATATTAGTATACAATTAGGCGATGATGCTGAATGAAGCTTTGCGTATAGAACATGCTTCGTAATAGTTTTAATAATGATTCATTCAACGCTTTTCGAATAAAAGCCTTTACAGTATAGTTACTGTACGCAGGGATACGATTAGCGACAGTTATGGTTTTATGGTCGTCAGGAGCAGATAGAGATTCAATTATAATTTCACTTTATTTTGTTGTACTGTAATATTGTGATAAGGTCGTATGTAGTCAAATATGAGTAATGGTGATTCTCAACTCCATTTTTTCTCCACGTTATATCTTTTCCTGAAAATAAAGGGCGAAATGAAACTTTTTTATTTTAAAAATGTTGTGCTATTTTACTTATTTGTAGATCTTTCAAGTTGGAGAGCACCTAGAGAGGTGACTTAATAGTTAGTAGGAATGAGATTATATTGTATTTATTTAATCATTTGTAAATATAAATGCGTTGATTTAAAAACATTTATTGGAGATGAAACAAATATTACCATCTAGTGAAGATTTAATTAATTTGTTTTTAATAAAATAAATATGTTCATCTAGTTGATAATTATAAAACAAAAGGAAGAATTGTCGAAAAGGACATAAGCAAATATGTTTTATGACGAGAAAGTTAATTGAAAAATTAACGTTTATGGAAACGATGCTGCCTAAATACAAATGAATTAAAAATTATACGTAACATAGTTTCCAGTCCTGAAACCTCGGGATTTCAAAACCTTAGGGTCCCTAACCGGGTCACCGGGAGTTTTCGAAACTATGGGAAAATTCTCGTAATTATGAAGTTGCCACCGCGATTAGAATTATAAACTATACTAATCACAACTAGACTCCAGCGTTATTATGCTTGTTTGTTAGTTTAACGTGTTTAAATAAAAAAAAACAATTTCATTATATTTAGTAATATAGTAGTTACCCAGACGGGGGGATGTATTAGATAAGCTCCGGCTGATTTATAAACAAAAATGTTTGTTTTTTTATAAATGTAAATTTTTTTTATAAAATACTTCTTAGCATACTTAAATGTATACTTGACAGCCCCGATCCCGAAAACGAGATCTGAATTAATGAAAATATCCGAATTAATGACTTAGTCACATAAGAACAGACCATATACGGAACTATTCAAGACAAAACTTCAAATATCGGAATTGATAAATTAGTCACGTACTATATATTGAATTACTCAAGACTAAACTTCAAATATCCGAATTAATAACTTAGTCTATATACGGAACTACTCAAGAATAAACTTCAAATACCCGAATTAATAACTAAGTCACAGACTATATATGGAACTACTCAAGACTAAACTTCAAATATCCGAATTAATAACTAAGTCACAGACTATATACGGAACTACTCAAGACTAAACTTCAAATATCCCAATTAGTGACTTAGTTATAGATATATAAAAATGTGTTTAATATGAAAATATGAGAAGAGTTTGTGCACATGATTTTAATTAAAAAGGTAACACAATGACTAGCCAGTTATTACGATATTTACGGAAGGATCTTACTATTACCGGCAATAATTTTTATATAAATGACTTGAAAAGTATTATTAAGTATACGTCTAAATATTATGCGTGGAACCGCATCCAAGGTGTTTTAGATTATCAAGGCGAAATCGCTCTCCGTAATTAACGCAATTTACGTTCGAAAGTTGGTAAATTTTAAGGCTATCGGAAGTATTTGAGAATATTGCGTTACGTAACGCAAGCGGACATCCTCGTGTGTCGTTATCGGGTTATAACTTCGCTTAGTATTTTGTGCTATCTTTTAAGGTTATCATTTCCAAGAGAGCTGTGGTACTTCAGTCAAGCGTGTGTGTGGTTATCGGATTATAATTCGCTTAGTATTTTGTGCTATCTTTTAAGGTTATAATTTCCAAGAGAGTTGTTGTACTTCGTTCAAGCGTGTGTGTGGTTATCGGGTTATAACGTAGCTTAGTATATTGTAATATCTCTTAAGATTATAATTTCGAAGAGAACTGTTGTACGTAAGTCAAGCGTGTGTGTGTGTCGTTATCGGGTTGTAACTTCGCTTATTATATTGTGATATCACTTAAGATTATAATTTCGAAGAGAACTGTTGCACGTAAGTCAAGCGCGTGTGTGTGTATGGTTATCGTGTTGTAACTTCGCTTAGTATGTTGTGATATCTCTTAAGATTATAATTTAGAAGAGAACTGTTGTACGTAAGTCAAGCGTGTGTGTGTGTGTGTGTGTGGTTATCGGGTTGTAATTTCGCATAGTAAGTTGTGATATCTCTTAAGATTACAATTTCGAAGAGAACTGTTGTACGTAAGTCAAGCGTGTGTGTGTGGTTATCGGGTTATAACTTCGCTTAGTATATTGTACGTTTAAGATTATAATTTTCAAGAGAGCTGTTGAAACAAGCTTATCCAGTTGAAATAGATTCACTTTTTTGGTTGTTAAAAAGATGTGTAAAACAAGAAACTCGACCATTTTAAATTCGTTAATTTTAAAACCGGAAGTAGACTTCGACGGTGCAGTTTGGATTTCGTAAATGGCTTTAGAAACAACATTTTATTGTATTTGAAAGTATTGAGACGTTGGGATTACTTTTAACGTTCGATAATATAATTACAAATTTGAAGCGGGAAATTTATGTCAGGTTCAGTGCTTCCAGCTGAAAATGGCAGTCGGTGGTTTTTCTAGTTTTTACTGTCGATCCGGAACTTTGTGAGTTCAGGAAAGTTGGATCGACATTACGAATTTTGAGGAGTGCAGGTATTTTTTTGTCAATTATTGTTTTTAAATATTTATTTTTTATTTTAAAAACCTCTTGTTTCGTTCAAAAAGTCGCGTATAAATTATCCTTTCTCGCATTGATTGCTTTATGATATTTTTATAAACAAGTTTTAATAGTGTTGCGAGTAAATAACGCCAGAAACTAAAATGAAACTGAATAATAAGTTTTCTTTTGTGTAGATTTGTTTGTTCACGCTAATCTCTGGAGTCACACTTTCGACAAAAAAAATATATTTTTGTATTATATTATAAAAAGTCCATACTTACAGGAAGATAACAGGCAATATATCATCACGCTGCAATTTATAGGAATAGTGCAGTGATAAAACTGTAACAGAAGTCGGGAAAATCTGCTTATACTTTATTGATTGATCATCCTGACTGTTTCCGCCGATACACTTCCGACACCGACGACAGATGTCGTTTAGCGAACGGAGCGGAGGCGTTTAGTGACCGCAAGGGAGGAGAAGTATTAAGATAAGTATACGCGTGAGAAACCGCGGGCGTTTCTCAAGTTTATACTTATCATAGTACTTTCGTCATGACTTTTATCATAGTACTTTCATAAGTGCATAATAATTACAGTTTTTAGCCGCTTAATACATAAACAACGTTAATACACACGAATTCTAACATAAGAAATTGTTTTAGTTTTCATAAGTTCGTTGACCGATCAATTTCATGTTCTTTGAATGCATTTATTCCGGGCATAGATCATAATGATTATACTCGGATATTGTGACGTCACACAGCTCGTGTGTGTTCCGTTCCCAGGACCTCCGTGCACGTGCGTTATATGCGTACTTCACGCTTTGCCCCGAAATCAGTGCGACCAGGTTGTTTTTGTTGATACATAAAATATTTTAAAAATTATTTTGTTATCAATTGTTGAATTTCATTCAAAATTTAGTTACATCTTCGCTAGTTCTTGAAGATTTCTTTTTTCTTGAGATATTTCTTAGTAGAGTTTAATTTTTTCTTTATTAATTTCCATTTGACAAATATTATTTCAGGGGCGTCATTAGAAACGAGTGAATATTTTTATTTAATATAATATTTCAAGTTGCGAAGTGCGGAGGGTCTCGTCATTAGTGTAGTAAATATTTGAATCGACTCCAAATCAATTTATGTACTGTAGATAAGAAATCCTAATCGAATCCCTTTAAATGTTTTTTTTTTCACAATTATTGTTGCATATATATTTTCAACTCAACATTATATAAATACATTTTCATTTGCTACTTTTTTAAAGTTGTTATTTGAAATTATTGAATGGGTTACCATTTGAAACTATTATTAATTCAATATTTCGACCAAAACCTTTTTGGCGTTTAAGAAAAACGATGGTACACAATGATGAATATACATGTGAATTTATACTCTGCATATTTTACATACAAAAATATCGAAATGATCCTATACGAGGTCTTGTGTTTATATTTGGTCGTTGGGTTGTGAAAATTTTGAAAATTTTAAAAATAATTTAATTTTTTTCGGATTACAATCTGGCCACACAGACAGCCGTATGCGCCGTTTAGTTGAATGCGCTTGTTGCTGCATCTTAACATGACCACAAATCACTCTGTTTCGAGAAATGAGCGTCATACATCTGTATCTTGTAGCGCTAGATGGGAAACTTGGTAGTTTATATTCTGGTAGGAAGTCAGTCACCCTTGAATTGCTATATATTGTAGTAGATAAAATAGAGTTTGTTTACGCATTGAACGCGCTATAAGATTAGTTTGACGTCAAAGTGACTTCTGTTCAACGGTACTAGTAATTACATTTCACACTCTTGTATAAGAGTATTAGTTTGACGTCAAAGTGACTTCTGTTCAACGGTACTAGTAATTACATTTCACACTCTTGTATAAGAGTATTAGTTTGACGTCAAAGTGACTTCTGTTCAACGGTACTAGTCATTACATTTCACACTCTTGTATACAAGTGTATATATAGGATATGTATGGGTGTGTGTGTATTTTAAAGGTCTATAATATTTGAAGGGAACACGAACATTTTTCCTATTTTATAATGCTCAATAGAACAAATAAACGATAAGTTTCGAAGTTCGTAAGTTCCTTCTGTTCTTCAGTAAAAAGTAGAAAAACTAATTTGATTAGAACCGGATAAATAGGGTATTTGACTGATGTCAAAATTTTTTGCAAAAATGTTTTAAAACTGTATTAGGTTTAAAAAACGTTACTATAAAAAATAATGCATATAATAAACAATTAATCGAAATAGGAAAAAGTGTAAAATTTTTTTGTTCATTAAATTGAATAGTTTCACACAAAAAGATGAGAAAATTATAAAATGCAATATATAACTTAAATGCAATATTTAACGAGGTATTAAAAATATGTAATAAACTCCCTTATAATGAATGATAAATAACTAGCCAATGACGTCATAAGACAGTTGTGTTTTGTATGGGGCGTTTTCGCACGAATCGTAGTTCGTTAATTTTTAAATCGTTATAACTTTGTAAGGAAAAGTCCTTGGTACGATATATTTATTTTACCCGTTTTTAATGTTATTACTTATTCTATTTTAGTAATAAAAATATAGTCGAACACTCTATTACAGACTATTCGTATTCTACCATAGATGGTACTTATTGTTTATAATTATAATCGGAAAGCACATACATGCGAGGTACAGTACATGCTAGGTTAAAATGGTAAACTAATTTTTTTTCTACGCTGTTAATAGCAGGCCGCGCGCGTGCAGTGGAGAAAGATGACTGTCGTGTTAAAGTCGTTACTATGGTTATGTTGTTTGACAGCTTAGATTCCAGCTACAGATTTCTCCTGCTATAACTGGGTTAAGTGCAACTCTTGATGCGAAATCGTCCGTCGTCGTATTTGTGACATAATACGAGATCGGTTGATTTAGTATGAAATTATGACTGTCTACTTCAACTTCACGCATTGTCTCTTTCGTGTGACCGACTCCAGATTTCTCATTTATATACCAACTGTTTGCTTAGGATGTTGTAGAGTGATGAATCGAGTAACGAATTAGGGATCCAAAATGCTTCTAGACATTTAAATTAAACGAGCGGTCTTGTGGAAATGACATTACACAACGTTTCTGTCACAATGTACATTCCATTACACCAAAGGGGTACTGTGTTAAAGCCTCGCCGTGTCAGGTGCATAAAATAAATATTACACTTTTTAAGGTTAAAATTGATGTATTAATTACTGATTTCACAATAAACTTGGTAAACAAACAATAAAACTCAGAACTGCGTGTTCTATATTCTTTTGGTTCCGAACCTGCCAATGACACTGAATATACGAAAAAAATTTCGTTTTTTAACCACATATTCGAAATCGCTTTACCGATTTTAACCAATGGCAGTAGCAGATACCAAAATAGACAAGAATTTATCAAATTCGAATTAAATAAGTTTTTATAGCTTTTAGGACATTGATTTCAATTTTAAGGGAGCCTATTTCAAGAATTGTATGGTATTCCGAATATAGAATCCGAATACGTCAGCCGCCAAGCACTAACAAACAAATAAGTCTAAGCAAAACGGAAAATCGCATTAAATTATATTAACCTTTAAAAGCGCACTTACATATTTATCTACGTACATGCATACACATACACACACACACATACACATACATAAACCCTCGAATCTTAAAACTTCCTTTTTTGATTAATTAAAGAAAAAAATCGGTTAACAGTCAAGTTGGAAGCCGTTTCCTCCATATGTGAAAGCTGTTAAAAGAAAGAGTCTCTTTCACCGCTAAATTGCAGTAGCTACGGAAGTGTCACACGGGACATATTCGATGTTAAATTACATCGACGGTTACGGAGAGGCTGGACCACCCTCTGAGTCATGTTCCACGAAAGCGAGGTCATCGCGAGATAACGGGGCGCCGTATCTGCGTTTAACTGTCGTTAAGCACTCCTTTATCGCTTGCCGTACCAACTTCGCGTCTCGAGACCTCTCTCTATGCACATAAGTGCGTAGAGAGAGGAATAATGAAATTGTGACTATCTATAAAATCACCGCAATAAGCATGACGCATATGTGCATAGAGAGAGGAATAATGAAATTGTGACTATCGATAAAATCACCGCAAAAGCATGACGGATATGTGTATAGAGAGAGGAATAATGAAATTGTGACTATCGATAAAATCACCGCAAGAAGAACGACGGATATGTGCATAGAGAGAGGAATAAAGAAATTGTGATATCGATAAAATCACGCAATAAGCATGACGGATATGTGCATAGAGAGAGGAATAATGAAATTGTGATATTGATAAAATCACCGCAATAAGCATGACGGATATGTGCATAAAGAGAGGAATAATGAAATTGCGACTATCGATAAAATCACTGCAATAAGCATGACGGATATGTGCATAAAGAGAGGAATAATGAAATTGCGACTATCGATAAAATCACCGCAATAAGAACGACGGATATGTGCATAGAGAGAGGAATAAAGAAATTGTGATATCGATAAAATCACGCAATAAGCATGACCGATATGTGCATAGAGAGAGGAATAATGAAATTGTGACTATCGATAAAATCACCGCAATAAGAACGACAGATAAGTGCATAGAGAGAGGAATAAAGAAATTGTGATATCGATAAAATCACCGCAATAAGCATGACCGATATGTGCATAGAGAGAGGAATAATGAAATTGTGACTATCGATGAAATCACCGCAATAAGCATGACGACTATGTGCATAGAGAGAGGAATAATGAAATTGTGACTATCGATAAAATCATCGCAATAAGCAATTTTCAGTCAGGAACCCATTAGAGTTGTACAAAAATTTAGATTGTTATTTTAATTATAAGTAAATTATGAGAAGTTTCATTGCCAAAAGTTTATTTATGCTTTAAATTCCAGGCTATATTTATCCGTGCACGTATGCGTTGGTAAAATTTAAAAATTGTCTTGTCGGATATTGATTTGAATGTGTTTCTGCCTGAATGGCTTTTGCATACTATTAAAAAGAGACGTTATCTCGTCGCCGTCTTTATCAGGGATTTCATTTTTGTTATTAATATTGCATATGATTATGATTATGTAAAGGCGGGATTTTGTTAGTTACAAAGAACGAGAACCTTCACAGCAGTTGAGGATGTAGAATAGTTTCATTTAATAATATAAAAATAACTTTCCTAATTAAAGTGCAAAACGAATGGAAACCTTGAGCTGCAGAGAGGGAGAAACTAGTAAGCCATTGTTAAAATAGACACTTTGAAGCGCAAATAATGGAAGCTCGGTATATGAACGAGAACCAAAAAGGGAAGTAACCATATATACTTTAGCTGAATCATTTTGTTGTTTATCGTACTTGATCTAGCTGTGAATTGCATTGCTGTGCTGTTATAGTCTAAATAAGAGCTAATATGCCCTAAATGATATTGAGACCCTGTGACAGCACAGTCAAAGGTTCTAATAGGCTCTAAATAATATTTGACTCTGTGACAGCACAGTCAAATGTTCTAATAGGCTCTAAGTAATATTTGACTCTGTGACAGCACAGTCAAATGTTCTAATAGGCTCTAAATAATATTTGACTCTGTGATAGCACAGTCAAAGGTTCTAATAGGCTCTAAATAATATTTGACTCTGTGACAGCACAGTCAAATGTTCTAATAGGATCTAAATAATATTTGACTCTGTGACAGCACAGTCAAATGTTCTAATAGGTTCTAAATAATATTTGACTCTGTGATAGCACAGTCAAAGGTTCTAATAGGCTCTAAATAATATTTGACTCTGTGACAGCACAGTCAAAGGTTCTAATAGGCTCTAAATAATATTTGACTCTGTGACAGCACAGTCAAATGTTCTAATAGGATCTAAATAATATTTGACTCTGTGACAGCACAGTCAAATGTTCTAATAGGTTCTAAATAATATTTGACTCTGTGATAGCACAGTCAAAGGTTCTAATAGGCTCTAAATAATATTTGACTCTGTGACAGCACAGTCAAGGTACTAAATAGGCTGTTAATAATATTTAGAGTCTGTAACGGCACAGTCATGATAAGGCTATATATGATTACTGTTATAGGCTCTAAATAATAGAACCGCCTTGTATTAAAGACGTGCATAATATATAAATAAAGACAATGGAATAAACCACTAGCATTAAACAATACAAAACCAATCATTCTGAATGATGTTTTTGCTGTTTGCCAAATGACTATGATATCTGCACTTGATAAGGAAAACAACTGAAATATTATATAGTAAAGCTATCTACTGCGCTTAAAGTGCCCTCCCTCTGTTTGACGTTGACCTCAACGAAGCCTTTTACTGAGTAATTATATTGAGTGTCTGTCATAAAGTGAGTTATTAGACAATTCATGTAATTTGAAGATAAGTTGGTAATGGTATTTTTGCATGAGTTCCATGATGACTTTCCAAGGTTATCAGCTGTCGTAGCAATCTGAATTGAGTACGTAAATGCGAATGTGTTATCCGATGATTTATCAAAAATACGGAATTAATTCAAAGTTATTGAATATGGATTGTATAAGGTCACATCGAAATAATATGACGTGTTTGTTTAGTTGGAAGCAATGTGTTGTTGAATATCGAATAGTAAATAAACGAGTGACTGGGGAAGAAGAGTGTAAGTAAAATGGATGAATGATCTAAAGAACGAGATTTTTTACAGAGATGGTGAATTCTTATCGTGGAATTCGGTGGAATTTCAAATTGCAAGAAATTTATATAAAAGACAAAAAAATGTAGAAAAATCCTGAAACTATATAAAAATACTTGATTCTTAGACTTGCTTATTTTATTTTTTTTAATTTAGACATTGCTTTAAAAGGTAATTCGTATGGGTGGATTTTAAAAAAACTACTGCTTTGATTGAGCTGTATTCTGAAATTATATATAAAGTAAGTCGTAGGTTTATTTTATATAAACCTGGGTAAAAATGTTCAAAATTAAAGTACATAGTTGTAAATAATATTAGGATTTCATTAGTTTTTCGAAAAAGTATTTATTCATGAAAAATTTGGAAAACAACGTAAAGCGATTTCAGGAAAAATAGGGATTGGAAAATTGGTGTAATTATAATGTAAAATATTTTTCAGGTAATATCAAGTTTTACCCAAATTTTTTGGCTTCCGTTAAACACGATTATTTTCCAAAGATCTACAGAGATGGATCCCAAAATTTATTTATATAATACTTGTGCCAATACTTGTTTTGACCGCAAAACTTTGTTTTTTCACAGTAACTGAGAAATAGAAACTTACAAGTTTAATAAGCACCAAACAATTGGTGCTACGGAACCATTCGTGCGCGAGTACGACTCGAGTTTGGCCATTTTTTTACATTAATAGAATGACGTACACTTATGAAACATTTTTGTATGGCAAACGGTGATAATCGATCGTCAGATAAAAAGGATTTATAAGCCAAAACGTACATAATGAATTGAAAATACAGCCATTTTCACAGCCGCCTATTTCCAAGCCAAGCGATAACAATGGGTTACGACGTGGACAGCATCGCTTGCGCAAGGCTACGTGCATCGCCTGCCTGCCGGTAGAGTACGCCTGATTCGATTCGGCTCAGTGTGCACGTAAAACGCAGGTCAATGACCAAAATCGCGTAATGTAATATAATGTATGTTTGTGTACACCAGGAGTCAGTCAGTACGTGTCTGTTTGCTGACAATGCATTGGCATGTACTTGTTGTTGTAAGTAATATTAATAAGTTGCTTAGTTATATGAAAGTCTCGCTGTTGTTATAGAGTTTGAGATACCTATATGAGGTAGCCTTAGGAAGAAATGATAGTCATTGTAGACTTCATTTACACTTTGAGTCAACAGTATTCCTAGATCAGTAGGGAACTAGGATTTAGAACTTAACGTTTCATTATGAATGTTAATTGTAAGACGAATTAAATTTCTTACAAATGTATGAAAATAATTAAATAACTAAATTACTTGGCAGAAGACTCAACAGTCACAGCTCGAAGAGTGTTCAAAATAAGTGTCAAATTTATTTTTCCAGTAACAGTTTTATGGATGGAGAGGGCACAAAAATAACCAACTTAATGACTGTAAATTGATGTTGAAAAAGTTACAAATTGTAAATCTACTTCCCTATCGCAATGGGGCACCAGACACACATTAAATGTATCTTGTACCCCATTACATCTACTGCCCTATCGCACTGGGACACCAGACACACATTAAATGTGTCTTGTATCCCAAAACGTCTACTGCCCTATCGCAATGGACACCAGACACATTTTAAATGTGTCTTGTATCCCATTACGTCTATTGGCCTATCGCAATGGGACACCAGACACACATTAAATGTGTCTTGTATCCCATTACGCCTACTGCCCTATCGCAATGGGACACCAGACACACATTAAATGTGTCTTGTATCCCATTACGTCTACTACCACGTCCTCTATTATCGCAATGGGACACCAGACACACATTAAATGTGTCTTGTGTCCCATTACGTCTACTGCCCTATCGCAATGGGACACCAGACACACATCAAATGTGTCTTGTATCCCATTACGTCTACTACCCTATCGCAATGGACACCAGACACCCATTAAATGTAACTTATGTCTTATTACATTTTGTATCTCACCACTATGAGATACTGGCATTTTCCATAAGAGTATTCAATTTTCGTGGACTATCCTGAGACGATAGGTTGCCATAATATGAAATTTACACACGTGTAATGTGACTAGGCAAATTATTGCCTACCACGCTTCTTCTAAAGATGGCATGAAGATATAGATAGTGACAGATGATAGATAGTCGACCTTTAATAGGAGAAGTCACCGGAAGAAGATTGCGAATATTAGCGCGTGAAGCGTGCGTAACTAAATGTTAAAGTACTGATTAATATTCTATTGTACATTCCTCGAAGCGACTTTTCTGGGACTATAAATATAACTGACTAGCGAACGGTATACTATTTGATTCAAAGTGATAATTCGCTAGATGATTAAGACTATAAAGCATGTATGTAAAACTCTATAGGATAATTCGCTAGATGACTAAGATTATAAACACTAGAAGCAAAACTGAGATCAATGTACAGGAACATGAAAACAGTATTCAAATCAGTATGAAATTAATTATTAACATGTCCAGTATTAATAAAGTTCTTACCGTGATTTGAAATTAATAAATTCGATTTGTTGGTCCTTTCTACGAGCTATTGCATTAGTAATTAGACGGGTTAACATTTATGTTTGTCTGAAATATGTGAATTTTTTGGATAGTCGCACCTACTATTAGTATCGATGTGGACCATAATTGCACGTAGAGACATAAGTGTCTATGACTGAATTTAGTATTGACATTTGCAAATAGTAAATCAGACTTTTCGCATCACTAGTGTTAACATTACTTTGATGGAGAGTCGTATTTTCTGAACTGGGTTAGCATGCTATTTGGAATGTATTTTTTGCGATGTTAAATAGATTGGTTTCAACAATACAGTAGTTGTAGTTCGTTGTATAATGTATCGTAGGTCGTCCGTGTTGCCCGTCGGTCATCCATATTCGCGATAACCTAAATTGAGGCGATTTGTTGACATTGTCAAGTGTCGTCTGTGGACAGATAGGCGGCGATATACGTAGTTAGGTTGCGTCGTTCGATAAACAGGTTTATAGTGATAATAGTAGAAGAGTAAATATTGTTGTAGTATTTTAAGATTTCGTGCTTGTAGTTGAGAGAATAAAGCGACTGCCACACAAGAACAGTGTAGCGTCTCTGTTGCTTGTAACGTCTTAGCGAAAGATACATGTGACATAAAGAAAGAGATAAATATGTAGATAACAGTGTTGTTGTATTGTTGTAAAGGGCAACAGGGACCGTGCAAAGTGCTATCAGTAAATGAACTTTTGGTTACATTGCCACCGTAATTTTGTGTGAAGTTCCCTTAGCGTACTTATTGTAATCCCATAGCGTACATATTGTAATTCCATAGTGTACATATTGTAATACCATAGCGTATATATTGTAATTCCATAGCGTACATATTGTAATCCCATAGCGTACATATTGTAATCCCATAGCGTACATATTGTAATCCCATAGCGTACATATTGTAATACCATAGCGTATATATTGTAATTCCATAGCGTACATATTGTAATCCCATAGCGTACATATTGTAATCCCATAGCGTACATATTGTAATAACATAGCGTACATATTGTAACCCCATAGCGTACATATTGTAATCCCATAACGTACATATTGTAATACCATAGCGTATATATTGTAATTCCATAGCGTACATATTGTAATCTCATAGCGTACATATTGTAATCCCATAGCGTACATATTTTAATAACATAGCATACATATTGTAATTCCATAGCGTACATATTGTAATTCCATAGCGTACATATTGTAATCCCATAACGTACTACATATTGTAATTATATAAAATGCCCAAATGTAGTGCGGTATGTTGTATAAAATTATTTGAAAAATTTATAAAACCAATACAGTGTTCAGGTTTTCAAAAATTGTGTATCTTATTCACTCATAACATAAGCACTTTACATTAAATGAAATTGACTATTTTCTACTCATAAAATACGGCACTAATATTGACAAATATGTAACCTAAAAGACAACATTTCTGTCATTTTCAAACTACCTCTATGTTTTGTTTTCCGATCGATTGATTACGATGCACAGCTAAATTGATTACATGCCATTTTTGATCGTGGAATGCTCCGTGGAGTATTTATTAAGCAAGTATATAATATTGCATTGTATTAATACTCTATAAAGTTTTAAATTTTAAATCCTCACAAAGGAAAATCGACCGAATTTAATGACTAACATTCAACTCGTTTGCCGGAAGTAGGTGATTAATATCGTACGCGGCTGACGTAAACGCGACTTTTACTCGCGGCGAGTCAAATCAATTAAAAGCGTCATCGTTAGATAAGCGCCACGTCGAGTCAGCGATGCGGGAGAATACTCAGCGGCAGTCACTGTACTCCAAGCTGTTTACTGTCGCCGCAACCGATGATCTATCTGTGCCTCTTAGCCGTTTGTAAAATCGCTTCTATTTAAGATCATCTTAAATAGAAGCGTCTTGATTAATGTGTAATGTGGCTCCGGGTAATTCATGTAAATTGGATTGTTGATTGTACTATTATCAAAATGTAAATACGTAATATTTTATATCAACTAGTCCGAAAAAAGCGTTTAAAATTTTTGCAATTATGTAAACTTTTTTTTAAAATAAATGTTATTTATAATATTATTGGCAATTGAGATTCTTAATTATATCTGTATTGTTGGTAGCACCGCTCGGGTTTCGTAAAATCTATTGTTTATAGGTTTTATGGTATTATAATTTCGAACACAATAATCACTCTAAGGTTAATAGAAGTTCGTTTAAGAAGACTAGGTTTTATTAAGCATTACGTATAGTGACTTATTCTGTTCCAGTGGATTGGCCTATCTATTAATAACAAGACTTATGTAATGCTAGAAATAAAACGTTTTTTGTGTTTTGCCACCGACTAAAAGAAACTGTACATCTCAGGGTGGACAAAAACCTCTAGGTAATGGAATGACACTTTCATATATACAAGTTGGCAGTGTTAAATTGGTAGGGTTGCCACCCATCTACATTTATATATATATATATACTCGCACGCACACACACACACACACACATTTATGTATGTATGTAATATATATATATATATATATATATATATATATATATATATATATATATATATATATTTGTTTTCTTGATTAAAAAAATCCCATAAACTGTTTAATACAATATTTGAAGTGGCAATAACAAACAAAGAACTGAAATAGATAATTTTATGTTTTAAAGGAGAATTAGGAGGTTACAAAAATTGAAAAAGAATATTATTTTTTAGATACTTATAAAAAAACAGACTATTCATCGATTTATAATCAGAAAATTGCAAAAAATAAAATACAATTTGTGACCATAATACAAGACATAAAATTATCTTCGTAAACATAATGTTATATATGTTAAGTATTGTTACGTTGTTGTAAGAGATAAAAATGTTAAGTATTGTTGTAAGAGATAAAAATAATAATAAAACCCAATGAAGGATATAATGAGTTTTTCGAAACGATTAATAAAATAATCAATATCGCTTTGTAGATCTGTATTTTTTTCATTTAGGCAATGTTTGCCATGGCCTAAATGAAAATGAAAATTAAAATGTTTACCGCCGACAGTGACATTTGGTTTCGGATTTTTATATGAATGAATGTGTTGTTTGTTCTTTTTAAGGTTTACTTGACTTTTTTCGATTCTGCAAGAATCTGTCGAACCTGCAAGTTTCATAGATTATATTTATATTTATTCTTGTAACTTGTAGCTCCTGGACCTAGTACCACATGGACTTTTCCCTGTCTCTTTTCCGGTACAGAAGAATTAAGATACACGTTTGAGTTTTTTTACGCAGGTTAGTTAACTTGCTGCTCAGATCTGAGAGTGTGAGGTTCATCTCCGAGCGTAACCATTGATAGGATGACTGCTACGAAAATGTATTTATGTCGTAATGGCCAGGACTATTTCAGCAAAAAGCCAGCAAACTTAAGCTAATAAGTCAAATAATACCAATATATTTTTATAACTTTGGTCACTTGCTTATATCATTATGCCATCTGAATACAGCACAGAAGTCAGACAGATATCTAACTAGCTATATCAAATATCCGTCTGTTTGATTTATGTGCTTTAGTCATGTGGCAAGCTGACACAAGCCAATGTCTAAAAGTATAAAAATATATTAGCATTTATTGACTTATGTGCTTAGGTCAAATAGTTCTTAACTATATAACTACCACTTATGTCAACATGTTCGTAACTGGTAACCGTGTTCTTAACTGGAAACTGTGTTATTAATTGGTTCTTAACTGTATAACTACCTGCTCTGGAAGCTACGTCTACAATCTAAGTAACTTTGATAAAATGCGATATTGTCATATTTGCCATATCTCTTTTGGTTCATTCATTCTCATACATGCTTTCGCACACGCTCTTCTATTTTGTATAGCACTTTACGCTCCCATCTTTTTGACCTTTAAACACTGATTCCCTTATTGCTTCTAATTTGGCAATACATTTGTCCATTTATATATAATGCGAAAACGTACACATATAATAAAATAAAACCACTTTACAGATTTCAACAAAACTTCGCAGACGTCATCACGTTATTCCTCAGCTAATTAGCAGATAATCTCTTTATTATTATTTAACAGCGACAACTCTCCACATCTTCACTGAACGGCTATATTTGTTTTATTTATGATAAAACGTTGTTTTGTAGTTATCCACTGGATGACAGTATTTTATTTCCAAGAAAATGTTTCATTAATGCACTGTTATATTTACATACTATTAAATCTAAGATCTATCTATCAACCTCTAGGATCTCCCGATTACTCTTGAGTGCACTCCACAGGGATATAGTTTAAAGATCTTGAAATATGTGAAAATGTACAACCTTTCCTATGCGAAGACTGGGTAGAATTGCCAGTTACTAAATGAAGGAGTATTATGGTATACGTATTTAGTTAATGGAATAATATATACTTATTTAATCTTTATACGGTAACCCTAGAGATTGCTATCTACAAGGTTAGGTATCGTCGTCGTCAGAGGTGGCGTTACGCTCAGAGTCGTGACCTAGTTTGCTGAATACTGCAGGTACGAATCGCTATAAGTACGAATCTTAAATTTCTATTGATTATTTCAGTGTTAGTTCTAATTTCGAATTATGTTCTAATTACGAATTATGCTTGTGTTTGCTTAAAGTCTGTTTTTAATTTATGAATTTTGATATTTTGAAAACAGAAAAACTTAACGTAAGGGATTTCATAAATTTTTTAAATGTCGACATAGAGGTTATAAAATATACAGATATCATATTAGTCATGTTTAACTAGGCTAGAGATATATCTAGATTAAGTCGGTGAAACTTTTGAACTCTAAAACTATAGTTCTAGTACATTTTTAATATTGTTATTAACGAGTCGTTAGTAAGACTTAACTATTAAGTTGTCATTATATTATTTTAAACCCTGGAGCATCCGAGCGCGAAACGCGGCGACCGCGACGGCTATTTCGCCGCTTCCTATAAAATAATACAGACCACCGAAATTTGTTATTCGATTGTAATGTTTTTTTCCCATGTATATACAAGAAGTGTGGGTATAAAATAATCTATGTATTTTTACTATATTTTTGTAGTTGTGAGTGTGAAACATAATGAAAAAAAAGAAAAAGAACGTTTCCCCGTTTTTAGCAGGAAAAAGTCTTATAATCGAAAACTTTTAATCAAATCGAATTTTAATTATTACCATAAAAATTATAAAGAACAATTAAAGATAAATTTAAATAAAAAAATCACTTTAATAAAAAAATATGTTATCGTTAAATTTTTGGCGAGACGTCTTAGCATTCTAAATACAATGCTAAAAAGTAATGGAATTAGTTTCGTAACAATTCGGAGTTCTTTAAGAGACCAGAAATTAAAAAAAAGATTTTGCTTTAAGTATTGAAATATTTAAAAATTTTCAAATGCAATAGAGTAGAAAAACACAAGTTACAAGTGTTATAAAAAATTATATTTTATACAAAATAAAATTGAAATCTACAAAACTGAATGAATAGATATAATTTCTGAAATCTATACGCCATAGGCTATTTTAAAGGTGGCGATTTATTTGTCATCAATTTGCCTTATTGTGACCTTGTTTTGCTGAATATGCATACTACACAGACCCGACGTTGACCGGAATTTTTCGAACTTCGCTTTCTCCTCCTCCATATGGTGGTAAAGTAGAGGGTGGGATTCACCACCCCTTAATATTTTTGATAAGGGTAGAGAGTAAGTATATTTAAAATAATGTTCAGTTTACATACGTAAATTAAACAATATATATATATATATATATATATATATATATATATATATATATATATATATATATATGTATATGTATATATATATATATATATATATATATATACACACATAAATAAATATATATATATATATATATATATATATATATATATATATATATATATATATATATATATATACATATACATTCTAGTATTAATGCATATTGTATATCAAAAGGCAAAGAAAACATTTTAGACAGGGCGTTGTTCTCAAGAAAGAGCGTAAACAAAATAATTTGTCCTAATAGGGTCTTACGATATTTAACAGAATATTATTCGATAAAGGATTATGTTTATCAAAAAAAAACTTTAAGCGTTGTTATCAAAAAACTTTTTCATAAATACTTTAAGCCTTGTTTCAAATAATTTTCATTGTTTTAAGCAGGTTTTAGGAAATTGGCGATAAGCGTAGTCAATGTTTCATCGTTTCTGTCAAAAAAAAATAAGTTGATAACAAATGTAAAAAAGTGATAGTGATTGATCAGAAAACATCGAATAAAAATTATGACAGGAAGAAAATTGCTGAAAACTTGGATAAAAATTTAACATAACCGTTTTTAGTTCAGTATTTTTGAGAAAACTTCTAACTATTCTCAATTCTTCAATCTATTTCTTAAACTATTTCTCAGTGAAAATTTATCTCATAATATTGACAGAACACAAACGATGAGTGCAGTAATACGATTTGTAGGACTAACAATATTTCGCGTATGTATTTTTTACTGTACACTGTGAAGTCTAACAATTTGTATGTAAAAACTAGAAAGCACCATAATTGTTTAATATTTCGTCATTACATTATAAGGTAAAGGTCAAATTCCAAAATGTTGTGTGCAGACACTGATCTTTCTCAGAATATTATTATTTGTGTAGCCCGCCGCGTTTACTCACTTTTGTATGATAAATCGAAACGAGTTTAGTTTTCCTGGTATGCTCTGATCGTATTTACATGTTTGTGGCCTAATTTTTCCTGTTCTCGTTTTATGATCTATTTCTAGCTTTTATTTACAAATCATCGTTCTCATGGGGTTATTGCCGTGGTATATCAGAGAAGAGGGCGAAATGTGTTTGCAGCCATATGTGCACGTATATCACGAAAATATTTTTGTAGGAGGTTCGTAGAGGAATTTTAATTTGTTTATATTGCGTGGCTTAATTTTCTCGAAGGCATCTAAGTAAGTTTCTTGAAAGTTCGATGAGGTAACTGATATATGGGTTTTATTCAATGAAATGGTGATAGCTAATGTAATAACTATTACTTCATGTTAATACACTCAGATTCTTATATCGTTAAAGAGCTTCTAACTTTTAATTAATTTTGTTATTCTAGATGACGTCTATTTCTGAGTATTTTTATATTGACCATTTTGAATAAAAATGTTTGCCTTGATCCTTCTTCTTTCGACTTTACAGAAACCAGAGTATATTAGTTTTTTGCCCCATAATACATTGCACAGTTTAAACAATATTCACAATTTAAACAGATCCTTTAACATGAATTGTTATAGTTAACAATTCATGTTAAAGGATCACGCAAATGAAGTTTTCTTAATCGGTTGTTAGTATAGAAGCGATTATACTCTAACTTCATCTTTAGACCAAGTTGCAGTTACATCAATCGATAGTATAATGATATCAATAGATAATATATTTAGTGTGATCTAGTATGTCGTTAACAGATTGTCACTTTTTCGAGTTGATTGCGTTACACCAAATTGCAGTAACGTCAATCGATAGTATAATAATATCAATGATAATATATTTAGTGTGATCTAGTATGTCGTTAACAGATAGTCACTTTTTCGAGTTGATTGCGTTACACTAAATTGCAGTTCCGTCAATTGATAGTATAATGATATCAATAGATATATATTTAGTGTGATCTAGATGTCGTTAACAGATTGTCACCTTTTCGAGTTGATTGCGTTACACTAAATTGCAGTTCCGTCAAACGATAGTATAATGACATCAATAGATAATATATTTAGTGTGATCTAGATGTCGTTAACAGATTGTCACCTTTTCAAGTTGATTGCGTTACACTAAATTGCAGTTCCGTCAAACGATAGTATAATGACATCAATAGATAATATATTTAGTGTGATCTAGTATGTCGTTAACCGATTGTCACTTTTTCGAGTTGATTGCGTTACACTAAATTGCAGTTCCGTCAATCGATAGTATAATGACATCAATAGATAATATATTTAGTCTGATCTAGTATGTCGTTAACAGATTGTCACTTTTTCGAGTTGATTGCGTTACACCAAATTGCAGTTCCGTCAATCGATAGTATAATAATATCAATGATAATATATTTAGTGTGATCTAGTATGTCGTTAACAGATTGTCACTTTTTCGAGTTGATTGCGTTACACTAAATTGCAGTTCCGTCAATTGATAGTATAATGATATCAATAGATATATATTTAGTCTGATCTAGTATGTCGTTAACAGATTGTCACTTTTTCGAGTTGATTGCAAAAAGGCAGACAGAATGTGTCGATTTGTTTATTTCTAGAAACTTCACAACTATTCTTTAGTATAGAGTAAACATATTTATTCCATCTCGTCTAACATTGTTTTTCTATAGTAGTGTGACTTTAGCTCAATTAGCTTGGACTATCTTATTTCAACTTTAATAGTACCAACCCGAATTTTTTTAAGACATCAATAATTTTTAAACATCAATGACATCAATGATTTTTTTAACCGTATGCGAATATACGTTAAGGTGACAGATGAGACTGAATTTTACTGTCTGTGGATATTCTTACTATCGGAGTGTGATTAAAACAAATTTTCATTCGGGTAACGTCGGTTTATATTACTAATTAATGACATAGGTCTTTGAATGTTAGTCCCTTCTGGCTTTATGTGTCAAATTCGTGCCAGAGCGTAATAAAACTTATAGCTAATAACAGTTTCATGTAAACACGTGGAGATTAACAAACACGAGCTATATCCGGTCGGCAATGTGGCCGTCACGGTCGTTAGCGGCCCGATTGTGTTGGGGGTCGTCGTGACCCAGTTCGAATCTAGGGTGGCGGAGGGTTAACGGGTGTCGGCAACGCCTGTGGTGCACTTAACGGGTTAACCGTTGGCACGTATTGGGGAAATGGTGATTGGGGCGGAAATATGGCGTGGCTGTTTTCTTTTGAATAGCTAAATGGCGTTAGGCACGAAAAAAACATAGTTATTGCCGTCATCGATATTATTGATTTGAATATGTTTTTTGTTAACGGTGATTAAAGTTTTGGTAAACTAAAAGTTATTGACTTCTCTATTTAAGGATAAAAAAGACTTCATGTGGAGGATGTTGTTCATTACACAGTGGTTATTAGGTCCATGACACAGTGCTCGCTGCCAAAAAGTTGACTGATCTTTTTTGGTGTTTTTCTTCCAAATATAGGATAAAAATATAGGATATCTGTTGTTGTTTTTGTCGTGTCCACACGAGATTCATTCTTTCCCTCATATATCTCGCAAACAGCGGGACTAGAGAAGTCCAACCTTTCGAGGCTCTGGCAACCATTTTCCATATGAGATAGTCTTCAGACTATCTCATATGGAAAATGGTCGTCAGAGCTTCAAAAGGATGGATTTCTCCAGTCCCGCTTAATGGGCGGCCGGGAATCGAACCCGGGTCCTCGCGGTGCGCCACGCACTCAACGGCCGTATGTCTTGTGATTAACCCAACACACCACGGTGACGACAGGATATCTATTTTAAATATCTTATATAAAATAAGAAATTGTTGCCAACCTCTGCATTTTAAGGGGATGCTGGTAATTCATCTAATACAATATATGGTAATTCATCTAATAAACTATATACAAATACATTTTCTCTATTCTCATTTTTCAAAGAGAAGTTGGGTTTAATTTTTTTATGTTTATTTTTATTTTGGGCTGGTGTAAGGAGTAAAGGAAATATAATCGTCCAATATTCAGTCTTGAATTTTACGCGAAAATCGATTGCGTGCCTGTGTACCAAATTGACAACTGGATCATTGGTTTTGGTATTTAGCAGCTTCTTACAAATATCTCGTAGCGAACAGAGAGCGCGAGTTAGCCGTGCGGAAACCTCTCTCTGATAGAATGAAAACTTCTCTGTATCCCAGCGCCGCGTCTTCGTTGTCATCGCTCCTTTCATAGCGCTACTCATTCTTGTCTGAAAAACTCTTTACAAATATTACCATAGTACTTAAGAGCATTCGTTTTGGTATCTAGCAGCTTCTTATAAATATCTCGAAGCGCTTTTTCGTAGCGAACATGCAGCGCGAGTTATCCGTGCGGAAACCTCTGATAGAATGATAACTTCTCTGCATCTCAGTGCCGCGTCGCCTCGTCATCGCTCCATTCATATTGCTACTCATTCTTGTCTGAAATACTTTACAAATATTACCATAGTACCTAAGAGTCTATACTAATATTTTGTACACACAATAAAAACCCTTCCGGGAAGAACGCTTAACATAAAAAAACGAAAATCGCGCATTTAGTTATTAGCGAACAAATAGAATGCTGAGTACAACAATGTTCAGAGATTGCATATTTGTAAGTACTGCGTCTGCGTACAATAGATCGCGAATACAAATCAAAAACCGCGCCGAGCACTAGAAGAAGTCGCGCTGTCATTCAGCCATCGCGCCAGCTGATTTCCGTTAGCGAGAGAGCTGAGAGGGCATGATTCACGTTGTCTAATTGAGTAATTGACCGCGGCCGCCCGTCCGCTCGCACTGCACGCGTTGATCTTTGATCGGCGCGGGCGGTGCGGCCTAATCGCTAGCCGCTCCCCCTACTCTTGCGCTCCTGGCTCGTCTGGTTCGTTTATGGAGACGAGCAGGATGTGTTGAAGACGAGGTTCGGGAGTTTTTATTTAAGCTGAACCTCGTTTGGGTGCGTTTGATATAATCGTAAGTTGTTTACGTTAGCGCTTAATGTAACGCAAAATTAACTTAGCGACTTTTGCCGTCATATATCTCGCAACCGATGAATTGTTGTAAAGGTTACTTATGGGTTTGTAGAATACTTTGCAGTTTTTTTTATTTTGAGTTTAATTTAGCTTTTTTTGTATTTTAAGTTTTGTTCATTATTAAATAATCGTAATCGTAAATTATTTACATTAGCGCTTAACGTAAAGTAAAATTGGCTTAGCGATTTT
The DNA here is from genome assembly GCA_039881145.1 of Druceiella hillmani. NCBI lineage: Eukaryota > Metazoa > Arthropoda > Insecta > Lepidoptera > Hepialidae > Druceiella > Druceiella hillmani. The sequence goes on along the minus strand of JAYKKI010000007.1, from coordinate 45,313,642 downwards.
GCCGTCATATACTAGCAACCGACGAATTCTTGTAAAGGTTACTTATGTCTTTGTAGAATCCTTTGCAGTTTTTTTTATTTTGAGTTTAATTCAGCTTTTTTTGTATTTTAAGTTTTGTTCATTATTAAATAATCGTAATCGTAAATTATTTACATTAGCGCTTAACGTAAAGTAAAATTGGCTTAGCGATTTTGCCGTCATATACTAGCAACCGACGAATTCTTGTAAAGGTTACTTATGTCTTTGTAGAATCCTTTGCAGTTTTTTTTATTTTGAGTTTAATTCAGCTTTTTTTGTATTTTAAGTTTTGTTCATTATTAAATAATCGTAATCGTAAATTATTTACATTAGCGCTTAACGTAAAGTAAAATTGGCTTAGCGATTTTGCCGTCATATACTAGCAACCGACGAATTCTTGTACCTTTACAAGAATTCGTCGTAGTATATAATGTAGTTATTAGTCACTTATTTTTTCATGACTAATTAAAACATTAAGGACTGATTTTTCAATCCTCAGATAACATTTATCCAGAGATTAATTTTAACGTTTTGACAGTTTTTATATGGAGTATCTGTCATAATATCAAAGTTTAAAAGCTATCTAAGGAATGAAAAATTAGCCCCCTAAGTCATATAACCTTGTTATTTATGACTTAAATTCTCTGTATTTAAAATTGATCGAAAAACTATGCACCTGCATTTTAAGAGAGAAGAAAAATATAAATTGTAAATAATAATCATAAGTTATTATTTATGTATTTAGAGTTGACCGAAATACTATGCACCTGCATTTTAAGAGAGAAGAAAAATAAAAATTGTAAATAATAATCATAAGTTATTATTTATGTATTTAGAGTTGACCGAAAAACTATGCACCTGCATTTTAAAAGAGAAGAAAAATAAAAATTGTAAATAATAATCATAAGTTATTATTTATTTATTTAGAGTTGACGGAAAAACTATGCACCTGCATTTTAAAAGAGAAGAAAAATACTAATTGTAAATAATAATCATAAGTTATTATTTATGTATTTAGAGTTGACCGAATAACTATGCACCTGAATTTTAAAAGAGAAGAAAAATAAAAATTGTAAATAATAATCATAAGTTATTATTTATGTATTTAGAATTGACCGAAAAACTATGCACCTGCATTTTAAAAGAGAAGAAAAATAAAAATTGTAAATAATAATCATAAGTTATTATTTATGTATTTAGAGTTGACCGAAAAACTATGCACCTGCATTTTAAGAGAGAAGAAAAATAAAAATTTTAAATAATAATCATAAGTTTTATTTATTGAGTACATAAATAACATAATAACAAAATAAGTTACCATTGTGTGTTTGAACATTTGTTACTATTGTTACAAAACTGTCACAATGACATTTCTTTAAATTTTTATGCAAAAATATTCATATTATGAGTTACGTTCCATTAAAATTTAATTATGTATTTTTTACTGAAGCAATTATGATTTAAATTAATGCCATTTAATTAATAATTATTTAAATTTCTCTGTAGCTACTAAAATTAATTTCTAATTATCATTAAGTTAAGCGTGTCAAGCGTGTGTCTGGGTTTGGAAAAAGGAAAATTTTCCTTATTTCTATCTCATTTATTTTACGTTTGTCCTTCAAACAATTCACGATTCTGCGAAAAAAGTTAAACAAAATCAGCCAGTAATCAATACATAAAAGGTTATTGAACTAGATTGAAAGTTCTAACTGAAATAAATAAAAATAACCTTATGTTTAGATGAATAACAGAAGTTACGCAATAGTAATTAATTAGGAACTAATGCAGCCTAATCTTATACCGGTTTAATAACTTTGCTACTGTTGATTAACTGTGATTGCTTTCGTATTAAAGTCGATAAGTTCGTTTAATATTAAAGTCTGTAATACTAATAAAATAAGATTAAATAGTAGTACTTACAAATCACAGTGGTCTAATGAGATTTCTATAGAGACCAATACAGGTGCGGTAAACTCGATAAACGGTGAGGTTATTAGCGGAGTACGTTGCTGATTGCGATCTTGTCGTCGACCGTCGTTACCTACATGAAATGCAATTGGAGCCACGGGCGGAAAATTTAATGGTGGTTCGTATTATTTTTTTATGAGGTTTTCCTTTTCTAATTGCAGAAGTCCTTCGTTTATTTTTATATTACCGAAGGGTACAGTTTTATTAAACTAGGGATAGAAAAAATAGTAATTGGAAATATGACTGTTATACTTCGAGGTATATACAGATATATTATTGAGGAAGCACCAACCGATACAGGGTGATAGAGTACCCATGAATGTTAGCCGAAATTTGGTGGTTTAGAATTTATTTAGGTTGTAGTGTATTTTTGTATGAACTTCAGTTTTGCTTAAAATCTTCATTATGGTCAAACTTTTGGTACCAACGTCGTCATTTTTTATGGACATAATCTAATAACAGTACTATCATACTGAACGAAGATTTTCTAATTGGAAATACTCGTAAAAATTTAAAATTTAACCCAAATTATTTTTTTTTTCACTGAGTTCGAAACGCTGTAGCTAAAAATAAAAAGATAAAAAACCTGTCAAGCACGTGTGTAGCTCACACTACCAGGGTTCCGTACACATTTAAATGTGTAAAAATTTAGTAGTACATAATATTCCTATTAAACTCCTTACAGAATTTTAATTTTTTAAAACGAAAATATATCTTTCACAGGCGCATATTTAAAAAAAATTATGTCATATAACTATAAATTAATGATATTCGGATATTTTCATTGTCCTGTGAAACCTTGCTTATCTAATTTCATGACTCTAGGTCAACGGAAGTACTCTTAAAGTTTCGATTTTTTTTTGCGACTGTCAAAATAAGCGACATAAATGGTATATTTTTTTATTACGTTTACTTAGAAGCTTGATTTTTTTACAGCTTCAAGGGACTATATACTTAAGTATTTTATATTAATTCCAACTTAATTCATACCTCCACTCGTTCTTGAAAGAAAGAGCCTTGATAAACCGACAGACGAACAACGACGTGAGCCTATAAGGGTTGGTTTTTTTTCTTTTGAGGTATGGAAACCTAAAAATTAACAATCATCTTAAAAACTCGTCTCTTTCGCTAGCAATCAACCATAATTATATTCGGCGAGTCCCTTTATTTCATTATGAAAAACAAACGTAAATTTAAAAAAAGGCGGAAAATGCAACTTTAATTTAAAAACCTGTCAATTACTAGTAAAACTCGCACTACGAAGGTTCCGTACACTTTTAGGCACTTATAAACATTTAAGGGTACGTAATATCTTTAATTAAGTAAACCATTTACAAATAATGATTTTTGAAAACTTATGTATATTGCCTACTACATCTCCCTCAGGCGTAAGTAAAAACATACTATCTAATTATAAAACATGAATAATTCGACATAGAATTAGGAATAATGATTTTTTTATTTTCCTCTTTGCTTGCTGTTGGACCTCCCATTATGCTGACTTTCAAGATTGTAAATTGACCGGAAATACCCTTTAGGTTTTGATCACAGCATGAATAATAAAAAATAGGCTTTAAAGGGCCCTTATGTTTTTATTGGGTAAACCAAAAAAATTACCAGCAATGTAAAGTCATAGGTCTCAGTATACGATATTAGTTTCACCTTGATATCTCAAGTCGTTTCGAAAAAAAAGGGCTTTGACAGGTAGACGGACAGAATGGATGGACAATAAAGTGATCCTATAGAGTTCCTTTTTTTAATTTTGTGGAACGGGACCCTAAAAATTACTGAAATTTTAAATAAACTCTTTTGGGTGTTATCAGTACTCCCAGGGAATCGGGGGATCGTTTGTCTGCCCAATATTTATTTTCAGAGATATACTGAAAAATATGCAAAAGTCATACCCACCTACTTATTTCAGGAATTACAGAAACTAAAATATGAAGAAAAAAAAGGATTTTTAGATGTCATTGTGTTCTTTTGTTCTCATCTAGCAGGCAAATAGCAAACGAGATGTAAAATTATTATAATATTTTGTGTACATAAGGGTTGTTATTTCAAATAAAAAAAAGGAAATGAAATTTGTTTTGCCTCATCCTCCATAAATCTAAAGAAAAATGTAAGCATATTACCCCCATGATTCATGTCAATAACTGAAGTATTTTTAGTTACGTTTCAACATTTCGTTGTGTAATATCATAACTCTATCCAATTGTTTATTTATCTATTATATTTTTAACTGCCCCGGCAGCCATTTTTACCTGAACAAACAGGATACATGAGGAATATTTAATAAACGGTTAAGCAACGGATATAGAATCTAGTGATTGGGTAAACATTGTTTTTAAGTTTATATTTGGCTCGCATCTTTAAAGCCAAGGTTGTAATTACTCTACTAAGTCTTTTATTTTTTGCTACAACGGAGTTTTCGGTATATCGGGAGGAATAGAATCTTTTGTGGTTTTTTTTAAATATAATTTTTATGAAAACGTGATTGTCATTTGTAAAAATACATATCTGCATGCTTTAGCTTTAATATATTGCATATTATAATTTATTTTATTGCAATATTATAACGTTTTATGAAGAAAATTAAATAGCCGTTCCTAGGAAGTCATAATCAACGGAAATGCAGCGTAAGGTCGGATTGCCTTCAGCAGTCTACCGCTTACACTTTTTTGTTTTGTAAAGCGTTGGATTTTCGTAGGTTGCAACTACGGTTGTGGAAACGTCAACATATATACGTTTAAGACTCTGCCTAGACGATGTCGCGTCTTTCCTTGGACAATGTCTTTTCGGTAAGACCTTAATGTGAACTATTATTCGTGGAATAATAAATATACTGCAATATATATCTAAACAATAATACGTAATATATAAGACAATATTCTAATGAGTATATCAATCAATCGATGCGATATTCATCGATATACATTTGAATACTTTATGGCAGAATACTAATACGTAATATATAAGACAATATTCTTATGAGTACATCAATCAATTGATGCGATATTCATCGATATACATTTAAATACTTTATGTCAGAATACTAATACCTAATATATAAGACAATATTCTAATGAATATATTAATCAATCGATGCGATATTCATCGATATACATTTAAATACTTTATGTCAGAATACTAATACGTAATATATAAGACAATAGTCTAATGAGTATATCAATCAATTGATGCGATATTCATCGATATACATTTAAATACTTTATGTCAGAATACTCAGCGTCGTATCTTTCTTTGGACATTGGCTGTGTCATCGATGAGTCTGAAACATGTATTAATCGCGAGGGCAAATGTATATATTTATGTGTAGCGTACATAGTAATCGTATGTTATCATGGCACGTTTGCTGTTTTCCTTGTTTTTTTTTCATTAATGTGAACTCGAATATATTGTATTTAGAAAGTCAGGTGATACGCAAAATTAATTTCGGTTAAATGACGCGAAACTATCGAATCGGTGAGCGATGTTTGGAAACGGTCCAAGATTGATGTCTGCGTCAAGCACTTTCCCCTATGTTGCGCCGAGCCCTATTGTATCTTGATTTGTTTTCTTCTCAATTATATGTAAGTTTTTCCTGTTTATTTCGTGATCGAACTTTTACTGTTTATTTCTTCTGACGATACACGTCCCGTACAACGCCATTTTCTCTAATGTACATAAAATATTAAACAAATTTCCGTTTATGCAACATTTTTTGGAATCACGTTTTCCAATGAAGAACATATCATTTTAAAAGCTGATGATATTAACGCGAGGATATCAGTTGACAAGTTAATTTTCTATGTTTTTGTATGTTCAACTAATTTACATGTTTAATTTTATATGTATTTTAATTGGTAAACGCACTGTTGAAGATTTATTCAAACTCTCGATCGGCCGAAAGTATCTTCTTTCTGTCAAAGCTGTTTTTGTGGAAAATCGCTTTCACTTTCTGCTAAAACCAAAAGAAAGCATAAAGCTTAAAATATTATCGAAATTGATGAATACCAAGAACGGAGCTTCGGTTGAAAGCTGCTTCAAGGGTAGCAGTACGTTCACGTGCCATTAAGCCGAGTGGGTGAGTGCATTTCGAAAGTGAAAAGTGCTGCATACGCCTTACAATGTAGCTGTACATTCAGACTTCCGACAGCCGCACATTTGTAATGGAAACAACAGGACAGGGTGTGCTTTTGACCTACTTTGCGCTTTGCGTCCCAACATGAGCAGGGCCTCGTTCTTACTTTTTATTCGCATTTTGGGGTATTATACGCCGATGTATTGTTTGCCGGACTGCGCGTCCAAACGGGATTAAGTTTATTTGCTTTTGGGTCGTTGTGTCGGTTAGACGGCGGGTAAGAGGTTTTTTGTTTGCTACGTGAAATGAACGATCTCTTTTTGCTTGTTGACGGACAGACGGTTCACTTTAGTTCTTGCTAAAAGTGTCGAGTTTAAGTTTCCAGTTTGAGTGTGTTGAGAAATGTCACTCTGGTTCCCGTTGAAAATGTCTGCTGATAAATAAAGTTTCATCGCATGTTGAATTTTTTTACAAGTTGGTTGCACATGTTGACCACTCATTAATCAGGAATTGTGTCTTCATTCATTACGTTTTAATTCGCTTTATTAAGAATTATTTTTTCGATTTGAAGAGTCAACTAATGTGCCTAATCATATAGATGCATGAATGTCTTACATATAGACTCATTGTATAGACCACTTCAGTTTCAAATGCCGCGTCACCTAAATCATATTTTTTGGGTATGCGTAAATTTACTGTAATGTAAGTTTTCTAATTCAATAATATAATACATTCTTAAAATTGAATTTATTAAATATATAATAAATGCAATAATATCGACAAAGATGTCAATAACCTTTGTATATTTTTAACAGATTCTATTTTTAATGTCAAATAACTAAAAAAAAAGAATTTTCGATTGGAATAGCAAATATTTAAAAATTAAATCGAATCAAGATGTAATTTATAATCGAGAATATAATAGATTAAAATAAATATAATTTAAAATGAATTATAATTTATGAAAATTGAAGGAAGGTGGATTTAAATGTAATTAGATTCAATTTAATTTAATAATTAAAAATTAAAATATATACATATTGTATAAAGCGCTTTCATTGAAGGGTCGGCATAAGTCGTAACAGAGTAGTGGTACTGGGAAGTGTTCCTAGAAAGCAAATCTAAGCTTTACAAAAGTATTTTATTAACATAGACAACGGTTTGTTAAATCAAATAATATAAAAAAAGCAATTTATTTTATAATGAAAATAAAATAATTTGAAAATAAATTATTATAATATTTTAAAAGAAACAATTTATAAAATTATAGTTAATTATTATTGTATAATGATATTGAAATAATTTAAAAATTTATTATAATTAAAACAAATTTAATTTATCGTGTATCAGAGTTTGTTAAATAAATATTTTAAATGTAAATATTCTCAAATTAAGAATAAATTAATTAATTTATCTAACGTGGGATAATTATTAAAAATAATTGATTAGAAAGGATATGTTTATTATTTTTAAAATGATTTGATTTTTGTAATTATTAAATAATTTTTAGTAATTGCTAATGTATATTATTATGATTTCATTTAGATTTCTAATACGTACGATTGCAATAAGATAGTGGCGAGATAAGGGGATATTAAACTAAAATAACTATTATGACATTTCAAATTACATTTTAAAAGTCGTATTTGATTTGATGCGGTAGACGAAAACAAAATCATCTCAAGTTTCCATGGGTACTTCACGATCCTGTCTTTGAACTGACTAAACGCATAAACCTGCAAAATGTTGTTGCAAAATATTAAGCTACAGTCTAGCTACAGCTCTGTGATATATGTGCAGAAGACGGACGGCGGCCAGACATGGTGAAATTATGCTTCCCAGTTTGAACTCTAGAAAGAGCAATGCCTAAATTTCTATTGGTATATAATTTTATTCAACAATACTAAACCTAATTAACTTCATGGACAAAATAATAACTACGATGATTTAATACTTAGTTCTTTACGTCAAATGAATATCACTATACACAAAATTCGGCAAATTCATGTTATTTTAACTTATATTTTTTTTTATTTTACGTGTATTTTTCTGTAAATTGTTATATATGAAATAATTATTTCAGTACGGGTTTGTGAAAATAAATACAGAAAGTATGGGATCAATTACTCATAATTTACATATGATTTGTCAGGATCATTTCGATGTGTAGTGCCACAATCAAGAATAGAACAAGGAATAAATTCCAAATTGCTAAAGGACAGCAAACGCAATCCATTGTGTGACGATAAGTGTCAGCAGAGTTGCAAAAAGGGTTCTAACGGTTTTAATGCGCTTTCTCTTTCTAACATATAATATCGCCATTATGCATTATCGCGCTCTCTCTTTGCTCGTCCTCTAGCATAAGTCTGTCTATTGGGCTTATAACTTACGCCCTCTCCCGTCTGCAGTCGATAAACCACTGTCTCATTCCGCCTTCATAGCACGTAGCACTAGAGTAGCCATCTTTTTTACGACTGAGGAATAAAGGTTTAGATGGCGAAAGAGACAGTGACACCCTAAAGATAGAGCGAGGAAAACCTAAGTATTATATTATTATTATTATATTTTTATCGATAACTTTCGAAATAAAATCGTATTTTATTTACTTTATTATAAAAAAGTAACATATATTTGATATCTTCTTTTGATTACCATCTATTATTGAATAAATTTGAATTGTTTATTGTTGGAAGCAGAGCAGCATTTACCCAGAGCAACGTTGCTTTTGTAAACAGCTTAATTGTCGGGTGAGAACCAGAGCATTGGCTAATATTGCAAATGAATGAGAAAACTGCCAAGGAATTAGCAGTGAATTAGCAGTATGACTACCAATGAATGAGTGGAACTAAGTGATTAAGTAGTCTTCATGATCAGATATAAATGTAAGTTAATTCTAAATTTTAGAAAATTGCCGGTTAAATACGTTTCAACTTGCAGTTAAGTAATTTTCTGACGCGCCTTTTTGCAATTCGAAGATTTAGATGAAACTGATAAGAAAAGCGTACTCAGTGTGCGAAAACAGACATTGTTTATGGGTGGGCCATTAGCGTTGTTTGTTGCCACCAATAAGAGAAATCTGATCGCGTTTAAGATCAACACGTGGATAGAACTGATACGCCGTCATCCGATCTATCCGACAGTGTTACGAGTAAGGCGGTGACGTGTTGACGGCTGCCGTCTGGCCTTGTAGGCAGGGCTGCCAGGCGAGTTTGATGAAAGTACCTAACCTCTGCAAGTACTAATTACGCCGAAGTATTTTAATTTCTATTAAAGACGTGCTAAATTTTGTTTTATAAATGCAAGGCTTATTAAATATCAAAAAAGATTCTCATTTCAAAAAAAGTTGATATTTTTTTAATATAAAAAACAATTCAGACAATGGAGAGAGAGCAAAAAATTAAATATAACATGTAATCATAATACGAAAGATGGAAGCTATTTTCATAAAATAATATATGATACTTTTAATATATCAAGAATTGTTAATACACTAAAAATCAGTAAACATGAATATAAATAAAAATAACAATAAAAATCGAATGAAGTACTTAATCAATTTTAAGAAATGATTATCAAAAAATAATCAGCACCGAATGCTTTTTAATTGTGCAGCTAGATCACACAGGAATTAAAAATAAAGTCTTAATTAATTAGTGACATTCGTTCTGTGTTGTTGTCCAAATGATATTCCTTTTCGCGTTTTAAGTATTTTCCGTGAATTTTTTCTGAGACTGTGTTGGGATTACGAATGTCATGGATTAGTAGATTCCATTTGCCTCTAGAGGATAATTACCAGGATATAATATGCACTTTATATTATTGTTTCAGAGACTTCTGTAGAAATTCCATTTAACTCTTATGAAAAATTACCTAATATTTCAATAAAAAAAAAATTACAAGATTTTTCATATGATTTAAATTAAATTAAACTTTGAAGGGGCTTATTCTTTTATTGTCCCTTTATGACAGTATCTTGTAACCCCTAGGTCCAACACTATATGGAGTGTTGAAGTTCTCATTTATATTTTACGAAGAAACTGAATGGCTAAGTGACAATTGATGTCTCTGATCCAAGTGAAACTAGTTGAAACCAGGCAATTCATAACGAACCATCCGTTACACATGATGTTGAAACTTGGATAAAGTCTGAGGTATAAAAATGATAATTCATAAGTATTTAAAGGAGAATGCCCAATTTCGGCCTAGTCAAGAACAAAGACGAAACATATAAAGAATTATTTATTGTCTCTATTAACTCTCGTTGTTCGTTTTTTGTTTTCCCTTAGAACTTTCCTAGAGGGAAAAAACCCATCTAAATATTTAATGTGATAGACACAAATAGATTCACTGCCTCAAGAAAAATGTTTTCTCCGTGCCTTAATGTGAAAGTAGAAATAGGTTAGTGATAATTATGTATCATATGTTATCGCTACTTGTAGTCATTATTTAGTTTCAGAATCTGGTATCGATAATATTTATATGCTTCCATGAAAATGTCGAATATTAATCTATATTAAAGATGTTTGAAAGAAATGTTTGGATGGAACTATGCAAAATATCGGTTATACATACACATATGATGATAAAGTAATATTAAATGAAGTTATTTCAATATCGAATAAACTTACTTCATTTATTCCAAACTTATTAACTGACAATAACCTTACATCCATTGGGACAAGTAGGCAAATTTGTGAGTCACAATTAAATGAAACTACGTGATGTAGTATTATTTCTATTTTCTTTAAGTTCTTTAGCACGACCTAGGCTTCGTTGTATGACAACATATTCCGGTGCGCAATTAGCAAAGATTAACTCTTAGGAACTTTCAACAGCATTTATATATTACACAAAACAATAGCGGAAACCGGGTTTGCGCGGGTTTTCCCACTGCTTCCGTTAGTGAGTTTATTGTAGGGGAGCGGTGTATTTTTTATTATATTTTCGAGAATTATATAATATACTTGTATGTTGTATTTTAGTGAGGGTAATAAATTAAATTAATGTTATCTATGAGGTTATACAATGTAAATATTCCGTTGTATGTAATCAAACTAAATGGATATTATTCTCAGTAATATATTTACACAATAGCAAGGATATCTGATGGTTGGAACAAGGAACAACTAATTATACATATCTCCCATTTTTTGTTTTCTTTTGTGATGTGTCTCCTTAGAAACTGACAATTTGAAATGTACTGCAGTATCGATGTTGTCTAACCATATTATGTTTAGAAGATATTAAGTATGGGTGATGATATTGTACTGGGTTGTTCATTTAATATATCAACGTTGGTGTCTCTTTTATGTCTGTTTATTTCTAATGTTTCTAGGATGTTGAGTTTATTGCCTTTTGTATTTATTTGTAATATATAGGGGGCATTGCCGCTATGAAATTAACGCTAATTATATTCAAATTCAAAATTTGTATTAATAAGTATAAAAATATTATTTTTCTTTTTATCTGAACCATTAAAATAAAATTGAAATGAAATAAGAACTGGTAAATGAATATAATTAATGTCAATTAAAAGTTTTTATTTTCGTATTATTGATGTCCCACTGAGAGTAAATTCGGAGAGGTCAGTGTTCCCTAAAAAATAAAATTAATAAAAAAGAGCATTATAAAATTAAAATATAACTTTGAAATTCAATTTAACTGTTGACGAATTCAGACATATTCAAATACTTTTACCGAAGACCTGAGCTGTTCCATTGAGTCATAATTCCTATATTTTGTTTATACATGCATACTCTAAAATATGATATATCCTTGATTTATGTTCGTAACTAGGCCAGATACTCCAAACAAACTGGGCATTTTCCTTTAAATAAGAGTTTCCATTAATATTATAAATTTTTTTTTAACATACAATAAAACACTAAAAAACTCGTTACGTTGTATCCTTTAGTGAATGGAAGTCTAATTTTCTTATTTTAATTTGCGATACATAGGAAGCGATCTAAAATCGACGAAATTTTGCTTACGTAGTACTAGAATGCTGCTTATATTGAATGCCTAGGATTAAACTCTAAATTTAGTACAGGGCTTTATGAACATAAAATCTAACGTTTAGTTTTTATAGTCTGTGAAAATTGGACATTTCTCCCTTCGGGATTCTCAGTTTCTTTTAACCCCTTGAAGTATTTATCTTTGATTTTCTTTTTGCCTTTCCATATATGTGCGAAAATACCAGCGGTTTTTGGAGGAAAATGCTTGGTGACATCCTCAATTTTAAAATGTTCTTTGGAAATATTTTATATAATATTTATAAAACTGAACCTTTTGCAAATAACTAAAGAACCATTACAAATTTATATGAATCAAAAGCCACACGTGTTGGTATACTGCTTACAGTTATCTTAGGTAATTATTTTCTAAATAGAAAAACATGACCGTGCCAGTATCACTTAAATTGCAGTATTATTTTTATTGCAAAAAAAAGTTTATTTTTGCAGTATATTGAGGCAAATTAGAGGGAAGCTTGATAACGCTTCTGGAATTTTCACCATGAAGAAGCACTATAGTGGTCATCGGTACAAATTTATATGCAACAAAAGGCTTGAAGAAAATCTTGGTATATTATGTACTGTAATTTGTGGTACACTTTGCTAAATAAGAGATGTGACTGTACCAGTATTTCTCACTATTGTTACGGAAAAAAATTTGTTTTTGTAGTTTATTGTGGCAAATTTGAAGAGATGCTACAGCACTTTTTCTCATTTTTCACATATCCACGGAAAAGCTCAATCGCGCTCGTCGGTATTGATTTCAATGTTCAAACTCAGATTTTCCTTGTCAAAACTTTTCGGGACTTTCCTAATCAAACCGAACATCTGGCAACCCTACTAGTGACCGATCTACCGAGGCGGCGAATTGTGGACTGTTGTTGACGACACGGTACCGAGGCGGCTGTCTGCCTCAATTAGCAAACGTATGTTCCTTGAGCAATTGTGCGTTTGAGCAATTGTTGTGGGAAAATATTTGGCCAGACGAGATGTTGTCATGTTATTACCTTAAATAAAGATAAATTTGGATGTTGAGTGTCGCAGAAAAAAATGATAATATAATAAAAATTTGTAGGGAATAATTGTAATGTATTTGTTTAATTTTGTCTATATTTACACTAGGTTACTTTATATTTATACGTTCAAGCTTTTGGATTGTACTGTCGATATAGCATGGGGCTTTACGAATATAAAATAAAACCTATAGTCAGTATCAAGAGATATTCCTTGAGTAGAAATAAAAATTTAATAAAATGCACGGAGAGATTAGATTACAGAATTGTTTGACAATTAAAACACCACGAAAAATCTAGTAAAGTCTAAAATCTAGTAAAGTCTATATTACATCTGATAATGTTACACGCCATAATTTGCGGCCTAACTGCGTTCTGAGCGATCTAGTAAAGATGATACGGTACCCGCCATAATCTGTGTTGTTGAAAGTAAAGCCAATTTATATTATTGTCATCGCATTGGCATAAAACCCATTACTCAAAGTAGCTTAAAAACCTACTTGGAAGAGTAAGAAGTCTTTACGTGTAACATTTCAAATTTAAAAATTGTTTTTTTCTAGAATTCAGTAATGAACATTGTTGCACCAATTTCACCAAAACATTTGGAAACAAATTTAACTGGGTAGGGTATTAAGTATTTAACCAGGTAGGGTAGAGTCCCCGGTAGGGACAACATTTTTCTTTAATGTTTACTTTTATGCCTTTTTTTAAATACATACTTTTTGAAATCGGAACACAAGAGATGTATCTCTAACATAATATATTTTTGTTTCTACCTACTCAAATTTTCCCGCAGGCGTGGAGACGTCTGGCATGTCTAATTTCAACCGGTATTATAACTTTGGAATTTTGCTACAGACCAATAGACAAGTTGTAAATGCATCCGTTTCGCAGAGTTTCTATATTGGATACAATTCTAAAACCTATGTTTAAAATGTCTGGTTGAATTTAATTAAATCCATAAACGAACGGTTTTTCATACATATTTTGTCTATATCTATCTACATTCTATCATACTTCATGTACATCTATAAGGGTTTTATGACTAGTAGTTCTTATAGTGTTTACCTTAACATCTTATAAAGACTTCCAAATACTGACATTTCCTGGTCAGTACCGTGGTCAGTATTCCTAGTTAATACTTTGCTCTATTACCAGATTTAATCAACTCTGCTGATAAGACAAGCGTATGCACAGTGAACATGCGAGAACAGATATTGTTTTTTGGCTGGGCCGTTAGCGTTGTTCGTTGCCAACGATAAGAGAAATGTGATAGCACTTAAGGTCAAGTTTTAAAATTAAGTTTGAAAAGACTTCAATGGTCGTTGTGGTATAAATTCTACTGTTTTTACTGCCTTCATGTTGTGCTAAAGATCGCGATGAGTTCCCACGACCTTCGCAATGTTTATCCGGTCTGCTCGCTGCGTATCTCATATCGCCATCTGAGGCGCACGACTGCTCCGAGAAGAGCGGGCGGTTCGTCTCATCGATCCGGTTGGCTGCGGCTGCAACGGCTGCGACCGAGACGGAAAGAAAGCAGGTTGAATGACCACACGATGTGTTCAATTAACTTAATACGGGTGCTTTATGATGGTACTCCGTGGGAGCGTGGTAGGAACGGTTTGTGTCACTGCCGCACTGGTAAGGGGAGAATTGGACGGTTGTTAGACATATACCGACCGTTGAAGATTAATCAGTCTTTTTTAGAATAGTTTGGCTTACCATTTCCTTCGTAACATATTTTATGTACAACAAAGGTCTAAGGCACTTTCTTTTAAAATATGTGAATTTCGTTTATATTATTTTTGGTTATATTCTCTTTGGACATAAATCTTGCCACAGACTCATCATATAATTGAATTTTTTTTTCTTAAACATTTTTCTCATCTATTCCTAATGCTATTGTTATTAACATCATCGACATATGAACTAATAAATAAAATATATCGTATACTTTTTGTTTTATATATAATGGTGAACTATTTATGAATGCTAACCAATATTACAAATACGAAAGTGTATTTTAATCATTCGTTAGCTAGTAACTCTGCAACCAAGTAATGAGTCACTATTAAATTTGACTTACGTTTAGTTCGTGTGGCGAGGAAACACATAAGTTATTATGGAATTCACCACATGATGTTGGTAACTCAGTCAAGGTCAAAACTTGGACAGATTTTTATGAAACTTGGCATAGACTTACTTCGCATAGGGAACAGCGAACTGTGAACTAGCCCAATCCTACATATATCTTAGAGCATTACTCGGATAGCGAGTTGAGAAGGCGTTCCTTCCTACGTATACGTTCCTACGTATACCGTGGAGATGAAATTAAAGAAAATGTGGAGGAACCGAAACATACCAAAACCACTAAGATCCGTATCTTTCGAGTTCTTCTGTTCGCCATATTTCTGTACGTCTAAGTGCTGTGGACACTCGGAGAAAAATTGAGAAAAAAGGCAGACGCCCTGGGTATGTAGTGCTATAGAAGACTACTGGGAAAATGTTCTGAATTCTGAACTAATGTCTCCATACTCCACGAACACGGCATCAAGCAGAGTCTGTCGACCTCGGATACTCAGTTTTTTTGGCCATGTCTCACGGCGGAACAAGAATTCAATAGAGCGCCTTGTCATGCAGGGTGCAGTAAATGGCACCAGAGCGCGCGGATGGTCGTCTATGCTATAGATCAACAAGATCAATCTGCTGCGGGCGGTTCCTTATATTAGTTCATCAGACTGACGGTAAGCAAAGAGCGATAGTGAGACATTGTGAGATGGTTTACGTTAATCATTGACAATATGATAACCACGATTGTTCTGTCAAGAGTGTCACGATTGAGGAGAAGAAGATAAAGACTTAGTTCATGGATCCTGTTAATATTTGACCGAGAAATAGCATAATTCCTGAGGATGGAACCTCGCTATTATTAGGTAAAAAAACCCAATAATACAAATTTAGTACTAAACCATATCAATAAATAGAGCAATGTGCTTTTTAATTGTATCACTCGAGTGTCCCGAGAGCCCAAAAACTGTATGTTTTTGCTGGACACTGCAAAAGTTTAACATTGTTCATTGTATTTATAGTGTTGCGACCGTCTTGTTTGGTCAGGCCAATCCTGCCGTCTTAATTGAAAATCCATGCAGGCAAAATAGCGGGGGGAAACGTGTAAAGAATGATCAGTATATTATGTCCTTTCCAAAAATAATTTAAAAATTATACTAATAAACAAAATTGAGTAGAAACCTCTGGTGTCCTTGCTATAATATTTTTTTATTCAGTCGACCTCATGTCTTATATATAAGTACAAATTTGATGTCTGAATTTTTGAAGGTGATTTAAAGTATCATGCGGAAGTAATTGAAATAATGGGAATGTCGCCCAGTTAAGGTTTTTTTTTAATTAACATCAAAATCTTCAATTTACTTTAGAGGAAAGAAGTAGAGAGTTATGTCATCCTTAATGCCGTAGTAACGAGAACTCTTGAACATTTGTAAGTGCATTGTGAAGAAGAAATCTGGAGAAGGTGACAGTCCTCTCAGAGAGCTAGAAGAGACGCCAGTCTTCTTCAGCTCAATAAGAGATATAAATGATTTTAAGACTGTCTTATCGGATAGGCTAGATTTTTTTTAATTGCTTAAAATTTAGGCAAAAAATAACTTCAAAACAAAGTTTACTACTGTCTCGAAATCAAAGTTACTACTTACATATTACTAACTGTGTCCTAGGGTTCCATTCACGTGAAATTCGGAATAAGAAAAAAAATTGTTTTATATCTTGCTCTTGGTTATAAACTATGTATTACCTAAACTATTACCATACCAAATTTCATCAAAATCAATCCACTAGATTTTAAACGATTGACGACAAAATAACATACAGACTATAATTCTAAAAAAAAAGATTTTCCACCTGCTGTTCGTTTTATACGGAATCGATCATTCTTTTTAAAATATTTTACATGTACAGAATTTACTCTTGTTACAATTTTATTGTATGTATACATTAATTCCAAAGACCAGAGAAAAATTATATTATTAATAAAGAACATCTAGTTGAAAAAGTAATTTAAATAATTTGTCTAACTTAATCTGCCTGAAATATGAGAGAGAATTGAATTCGGTCCGCTTCGTAAATTGTCTTTGAGGAAAATATTTGGCTGTGCATTTACGTAAAATCTACATGGAATGTTTGGAAATAAGCTTTTTTTAAATGCGCCCGCCCTAAAACGGCTTCTTGCTACTGCCATTCATTTTGTATAAATCATAAATAAGACTTGCAAGTTTTTTCCTCCCTCATTGGTGCCTCCAGAGCGTTTTTGGTTGCGCGCCGTAAAAGTCGAGGAAACTTGAGTATAAATCTTGAATAAGTTACTACCTTACATTCCTCCCCTAAGCCGAAGGCCTTACAATATTACGGGCCGTGTAGTCATCAATCATTCGGACGGTTCATATTTCGGGATCTCGAGGATTATGGATGGTGTAAATTTCTACGTGATGTACGTTTCTTAAAGTGGCACACTTTCCATTCTTAGATTACTTGAATAATTTGTTTCGGCGAAGTTCCACGCGGGCTTTTGCGTTAGCGGAGCTTTTGACCTGTGCACGTCGATCGCTTGAATACGGCTACAAACATTTATCACGCCGTTTAAATAGAAAAGTAGTGGCAGATGAGTTTGAATATCTATTGACCAATTTTCAGATGTTTGTTTCATTGTAATAATTAATTTTTGTCAGTTTCTTGATAGTCCTTACTTTCCAAAGTAACAGCTTTTTATAATTCTTTACAAAATGGTTGATGAATAATAATATTTTGAATTGGAAATTGTAAAAAAAACGGTAATTTTAAATGTAAATGTCCAATTTGTGTCCATTTAAAGAATAAACTTCAAACCATACATTAATTTAGCCTTAAAAGATATGATTTTTAATGTTAGGTGGAGTTTCACCACTTACGAACCGTATTTTAAGGAAATATTTTTTCTTGCACCTTTTCTAGATAATATTTTGATTTCGTATCGGAAAATCTTGGTGACTGAATAAAATAATTAATATTTTTTCAGTTTATATAATTATTTTTCCATTTCTACATTGATCATACCGTTAATTTCTAATATTACAATTGAAAAACTTAGCTATAATTTTACTTTTTTAGTATTATTATTAGTCTGTTGTCTTAGTCGAGTTTTGTTAGATATTTTCTATTAAAACGTATTATCACTAGTGCTTAGCCAAATTTGTCTGTTGACTGTTCTTTGTTGATGTCGTTCTTTATATTTTTGAATGAATATTTTGACGTCTTCTTTTATGTTGGATTTCCACATATTCACAAGTGTCAATTTCTCTGAAAATCATGGTGCACCTTATATTAATTGTTAATTAATGAATTTTGCTTTGAAACATCTGCAGTATCTCTAAATTACTATAACTCGACAAAAGAATAAAATTGAAATGTAGCAACTTTTTTCTATTTGACTACATAAAAATAACCTCAAACGGAATAAGTATGATGGTCTGGTGATTAAGTCCGGAAATGAACGATGGAACTCCTTAACAAATGGCAGTAAATCAAATATGATTCAAGATAGTTGCTACGGGTAAATAACTACACCGCTTACCAGATCAGAGTGTGATGATTTCTGTGTATGAGCAATAGAACTCCTTAACGCATGTTAGTTAATCAAGGGTGATTAAAGGTATTTCTTACTAGTAGTTGTTATTTTGCAAAATAACTACACCGTCGACCAGGTCAGAGTCTGATGATGCGTTCTGGAGATGACCATTGGATCTCCTTTATATTTACTACTGGTAGTGTTTACTCTGCAAAATAACGGCACCATGGACCAGGTTAGGGTCTGATGAAGAGTTCTGAAGGTGAATAATGCAACTCCTTAACGGATAAATCAATCAGTGAGTGAGACAAGTAAATCAATCGTCATTGAATATATTTGCTACTAGTTAGTTTTTACTTTAATTATTACTTTGAAAGATCTGATATTGGTTTTCGGAAATGGAGAACGGAACTTTTCAACAGTTAACAGTTAACCACTGACTGCTATTACTTTTCCATCGTTTCTGTGTGTTGTTGATAACTTATTTTATCTGTACGGCAGTAATTACTTAGTTCGTCAATATTAGTCCTGAACATGAAAAAAAACAAAATGTTTACTCTCTTCCTGAATGAGTAATTGTCCCTTTAGATCTCGCTGTGTGATTGATGCGGGTCACTGCGGTCTGCCTGACTCATTGAGGTGACGCACGATATCGCGGAGATTAGATGTGACAATAAACTCAAATCGTCTAAGTTACCTATTCGTAAAAGATCTTTGAGCGCGTTTAGGATTCTTGATGACAGGTGGTATGAGTCACTCGTCTAGTTTAGAAGTTTTGACGTTGCTAAGTGGATAAAAAGTATAGATAATGTCGATAAGAAATATTCACGAAAAGTCTGCTGTCTTTTCTGAGATATCTTATAGCACATAAACCGATTATTATAGATTGTATAAAAGTATGTCGATGAATATAAAAATATCTTTTGAGACTCTAATATCAGTAAAGTAGATAAAAAATAACGGTGAACAGCTAAAGAGAGTGTTAGAAAATAGTTGATTAGTCACTATTCTCATAGTTACAGTCAGTTTTGTTATAGTTTTAAACACGCGAAAATTCAGAGTTTATCTGTATATGTATTTTTAAGGTTCCGTACCACAAAAGGAAAAACAACGGACTCCTTGTAGTTACTCACGCGTTCGTATATACATATGTAATAGCCGTTTTTTCCGAAAGTTTTCATAATAGTCACTTTTTCGTTGATCAGGACATAAAAAATATTTATATGATAATTTCGGAAGGGCAAGTTTGATTAAAAAAAAAGTTTTTAGTGTGAGTCGTGGGGTTGTCGGTATTAAGTCAAGTGGGTAATTGAAAGGGGCGAAATAATTCCATAAGTATATTTTTAAGCTTTTATGTATAATTTTAGGGATATTTCTAAAGATTTCCATAAAAAATCAGTTTTCCATTTCCGAAACTACAGTGTTACTTGCGTCCTTAAATGTTAAAACTTTTAATATGTATACATAAGCTTATATGGAACGCTTGTAATGTTAATTTCACTCGTATTTAACAGGTTTAATTACAAGTAGGATACGCCCGCTCGAGACTATGATATAAATTTCAGAATTCATCTTTGTCTATATTTGAAATAACTTATAAATTTTGGATTTACGTTGTTAAGCTTGTAGCAAGGATTCGTTTGAATATACGTTGTTATACTTATATCGAGGAATCGTCGTCAACAGTTTTACTAATCTCAATATATTAAATAGAAATTGTGTGGTGTTTACTAGAAGCTGACCGTCTTGATTCTCATTATCCTGGCCGTGTTTGTTTTCTCCCCATTTCGTTTCCGCCGTGCCTAGCCATCAGCGGCGGGCGATAAATATATCGTAATAGTTTTGGGACTGACAGTTATAAAATATCCAAGTATCCGGCATAAGCTACTTGTGTAATAAAAACTTTATTCACTTAACTAAACAGACGTGTTATTTGTAATAAAATTCTATAATTTTAAACTGTAAAACATTTACCGTGTTTCCTAATACAGTGTTACCATAAATTTTAAATTTAGGAGAAATAAGGTCGTTTCGGAAAGCGTATTAAGATTTATATCACTATAATCTGATGGCGCATATCGTATAATTGCGGTGTTATAAAGTCGATAAAATGATTACAAAGACTCAAGTGGACGTTAATATTAATAAGATAGATTTATCAGTCTTTATTGCAATGTTCAATGTCAATTGTCTTATCTATGCCAAGTATTTGCTAATGATTTACGTACGGTATTGTTTAAGGTCTAATTTAGGTATTAACGTTCTCGTTCTCACAGAACATAATATAGACCCACATGCTTTCCATAAGAAAAACTACGACATAAGGATTCTTTCGTACTATTTTACTTAAAGCAACGTAAGAAACCAAGGAAGTATTGTGATGATCCAAAAATTCGAACTTGAGTTTTTGTTAGGATAGAAAAGCTATAGTAGATGCCTACCATCATAAAAGCACGAAATAGTGCTACAACTATAACACAGTTAATTTTATTTTAGTAATGGCCTTACTTAATTTTCAAAATCCCGATCAGTCTCTACAGTAGCGTTTCGTATAGTTTTTTTAAATAATTTTTTTTCTAATTTTCTCCATCGCCTTGGAAAAGTCTCTTTAGTTGAATTGCTTCCCATTAAATACTAGGGCAAAACTTAAATTTATAATATGTTGAATTGCTTCTTATTAAATACTAGGGTAAAACTTAAATTTCTTAGTATATCAAAAATAGAACAAACTAGCAAGTTTGTAATTTATTTATTGTTTTTTCAAAATAATCTCCGTGGCACTCTAAACATCGTGTTATTTGATGAAACCACTGTGAGAAGCAGCTGGCCTACACTTCTATGGATGTTATTTCAATGGTCTATTCAAAGACAGTCAATGCTCCTACGGTGTCTGGGAATTTCACAGATTGTCGTTTATTTTTGGGAAGGAATAGTACTCGGATGGTGCGAAGTTGGGACTTTATGGCAGATGACTATAATTTCTTCAGTCGTCGTAGTCAAATATTCTATCGTTTGTCTGGCTAAGTCTTCAGAGTTGTCTCGATATACAAGGGATACAGATTTTGGTGTAATTTCGAATGGATTACTGTGCCAGGATTGTACTAGAAAATACAAGAAAAGTTACCATAAACTTGTATACTACAATTGTATGCCTATTGTTTTGGAAAATTTTCAAGGGAATCCTCGTATATCGAGACTCATTGTCTCGATATACGAGGATTCACTTGTAAATTTTTCAAAACAATAAGCATACAATTTGTGGTATACCAGTTTGTGGTAATTCGTCTAGTATTTACTAGTACAATCCTGGCACAGCAATCCATTCATCTGAAGAACGAGTCAACCATCTTTTTTCACGAGTTACGTACTTTATTTTCTAGGCGATTTTTCAGAAAGAAACAACCACTGTGCAGACTGCTTCTAATTTCGAGTTTGTAATAACATATCCTGCTTTCGTCATGCGTGACGGTGTTGAATATAGTATTTGGTGACTTTCGTCGAATTTCCTCCCGTGACGATGTCGAATATAGCTTTTGAGTGACCTCAGTTTTAGGGTTACTATCTTGTCAGTCGTTTTTATGAGTCACATAATATTGATATTGTCTTTATTTGTCGCTGTTGAGTGTTGCCTCATGCAGATCACTGAGGTCGGTACGACCACACTTAAACACGTTAAACTAGTTGTAAACAGTAAGTAGCATGGGATGGAGTTTCATAATAAAATGGCAATCTAAGTTGATCGTAATTTTGTTGTTGGTTGAAGCCACAACGGAAATGAAAAATCATTGAATGAAAATTTTCTCGTGTTAGATTCGTCTTAACACAAATTCACAAATTCAAAGCCGTCAATTTTTAAAAATAAATGACAAATTCAATGGATTACAAAAGAGTTCTATTTTCGGAATTGGTGTTAATTTTTTTAATGGCAACATTATAAAAAACAGATAGTTCTAAGGACGCTCAGCTCTTTAAATTGTGCATATTCGTACAGCCAGGGTACGGCGAGTGTGATGCAAAGTGCACGTTGCTGTAATGTTTCGCGTCATCTGAGCTCCACGGTACAGATACTGTATAACCAAAAAAGAAAATAGAACAAAAGCCATTACTACATTATAAAAAGCTATATAGGCTTACGTTTCGTTTCGTGCCGCATGGTTATACCGTCAATTATGTGCTCTTAAGAGTATTGAGAAAAATCATAATCTATTACACGGGGCTTATATACTCGTATGTCTGTATGTGGATTTCGATTATTTCAACACGCTCATCGCTTTGATTTCCTTGCTTTTGATTTTAATTTAATGTTATGTTTTCCAAGGGAGGTCACATGTCAATATACAGTGATACAATCTACTATAAAAAGAGTGATCACGGTCAACATTCACTAAAGGGTCGACTTCTGAGAGATCCTTAGTTTATAAGATATAAGTAGAGTCAGAATGTTTCCTTCGCAGCGTGAACCTTCTTGACCTCATTCATGCAACCGTTGTTCGTCTGGTCCCTAGTCTCCTCGTCGGCAGTAAAATCGAAGTAAACAAATTATAACAAATTGCCCACCGCCGTCCCGCGAGTCTCGTTCCACCGTCTGCGGCGGAGAGATGTGCAGCGGCGGCGTTGGTTTGCTATCGCATCTGATTAAGTATTGAGCGTTGATATACTGGGTGATATAATTAGCACACGTGCGTATATCTTTACTCGGCGTGTAATAATTGTTGTATACATTTCGGAGAATCGTGTTTGTGTGAGGAAACCATTAGTGGCGTAATAGGTATGTTACAGGTCGTAATAGGTATGTTACGGGTCGTAATAGGTATGTTGCGGGTCGAAGTGAAGAGGTGTAAAATAAATCTGTAAGTGCGAATATTAATCGCACTATGACGTTTCCGTTTACATATGGAAATTTATACATTTCAAAATACATATTGTATATATCAGAG